>HG996554.1:23132228-24332228 GCA_905340355.1 Rhagonycha fulva
AAATTAACATTTCGAAATCACCAAGTTTTAAATTACTACGAACACCAAAAATATTTGATAGTAGGTGTGGGTATTCGTGTGTCTCTATCACGTGATTTCACGCTGGAACTATCTTAAGTAATTTTTGTTGACCAAAGAGACCAGCAGTCTGGCATAAATCAGACACGGATAGACTAGAGAGCAGGTAACCGCGGTTCTAATCCTGGTGGCGTCGGATATGTGCTGTGATAAAAAAGTCTAAATTTGATCTGCGGGCTACTCGCCAACCCGTCTGCTCAGCGTGGTGAGTGTTGAGAAATAAGACGAATTGTTAACACTATCGTAATTTATTATCTCCGAATATTTATATACACGGTACGCGGCGTACGTGGGCGGCGTTGGCGAGTAGTTGGGGGAGTGTCTCGGTACTCCTTCAGCTCCGCCCTGCCTTGGCAGGGTCCAAAGGAGTAGTAACTCCAGAATGTCACAGTAATCTGTGACATTAAGACCGTACCTGACACCTTCACGTGGTGGCGCTGTTCTCACTAAGTCAGGGCGGATCGTACACCATATCGTAAAACGGGGGGTTCTCCCTCGTCCGGGGGCTTGCCTTAACCGGCTGACCGCGAGGAGCACACCTCTATAAAAAGCGCCTAATCCCAAGGTTCTAAGGGGCGTGCCGATGGGATGGATGGCTGGGGGGTAATACCAGCACCTAGCGTTCCCGACCTCAGTCCGCCTGGCGATGGAACTGTTGTATGGCCCCCCCCGGTATATGGGCGAAGGTACCGAGGGAGTGTTTTTTCGTCCCGACTCGTGGGAATTTCTATGAATTCTTTAACAAACAAACAGACAGGGAAGAGAGGTGGTGGGGAGGAGTTTTCGGACTCGGGAAAGGAGGAGAGGGTGGTGGGGGGCGCTGCTCGGCGCCGACGGACTGCTGCTGTTGTGCCGCAGAAAGATGCAGCTGGTTTTGTGGCTCCCATTGCGGAGTCCACAAGATCTAAAGGTGCCATAAAGAAGGTTCCGAGGCTTGCCTTGGACAGAAAGCGCAAAGTGAAGAGAGATGTGGAGAGACGACTGATTAGGAGAATCGACCCTAATCCCCCTGAAGAAAAGGCGCTCGCTGTTGCTGGCAACGTCATCAGTCAGCAGGGTGAGACGGCCTCGGCTTTGGTTGGTGAGGATGTGGTGGGTCCTTCCGCCTCGGGCGACTGCGCCGTTAGTTCGGACGCGCTTGGGGCTCAGAGTTTTTCTACCCGTCTTCCTTCGACTTCTTCGGAGGCCGGTGTTCAGGATCGTCCTGCGACACCTGAAGTAGGCGATACAATCGGGGAGAGTATCAACCATGTGTTGAAGATGAGGACGATCACGGAATCTCTCCGTAGGTCGTTCTATACCTCCAGAACGACGCGTGCTGAACAGGAGTTCATCCTGGGCAGGTTCTCGGAGATGGAAGACCTGGTCTTCGACCTCATCTGCTCCAACAAGATCTTGACGGGGTAGCTGCATGAGGCTAGAAGGCGGGGTCGTGACGGAATTGTCGCTGCTGACAGCACTGGGGGGCCTACTGTTTTGCCGGTTGCCTCTCCGGCTGCCACATACTCTGCGGCGGTCTCGGGTTCTTCCCGGACCACACCTGTCGTTCAGTCCCGAACGGTTCCGCCTAGTCGTGGTGCAGAGGGCGCTGGCCGCCAATTGCCGCGTCCTTCTCCTGGTGCGCCTCCCGCGGGTTTCCCGATCGTGATCCGATCGACCAAGGGTGGTGTCTCCAGTGAGGCCATCAAGAAGGTCCTAATAGACCGGGTCTCCAAGGAGCTGAACGTTAGAGTGAAGTCCTTGAAGCTCATGAGAAGTGGGGGACCAGGTGTGGTCCTGGAAACCCTCACTGAGAACGAGAAGCGTATCGTGGAGGAATTCCCAGGTTTTGAGGAGCTGGACCTTAGGACCGGCGCCCCCTCAGAGCCCTTGCCTAGGGTATGTATTTTCGACATCCCTAACTCCATGGCCGACAAAGATCTTCTGGCGGGAATACGATCGAAGAACTGTCCGGAGACAGTTGACCGTGCGACTTACGACGCAAAGTCGAGAGTGGTCAAACGCGATAAGAGCAAGGGCGCCCTTGGGAACGCTGTCATCGATCTTCCCAAGGAGGTGGCTTCAAAATTGGTTCGGCAGCAGAGGTGCTTTGTGGGATTTGGCTCCCACAAGGTAGTACTGGTGGCTAACGTCCTCCGATGTTACCAGTGCCTGGGATACGGTCACGTGTCCCGGGACTGCCAAGAAAAGTAAAGGGTTTGTGGCAGGTGTGCCCAGTCAGGTCACACCGGCGCGCAGTGCAAGGCGGATGCGCCTAGCTGCGTCAACTGTAAGAGACGAGGTCATCCTTCCGGGCACTCTGCTTTTGCGGCGGAGTGTCCGGAGTATCGTCGGGCAGTTGAGCGATCGCGATCGAACTTATGATCCGCGTCGTTCAGCTCAACTGTCACGGTTCGCAGCTGGTGGTGTCGGAGGCGCTTCAGTGGGCGTCCCGCGAGCGTGTGGACGCTTTCCTATTGCAGGAGCCAGGTCGCGGTTTCGACGGTAACATCAGGGGGGTCCCGGGCAGGATGAGAATCTTTGCTGGGGAAAACCCGTCCGCAGCCATCGTAGTCTTAAACGATGGCTTGACCGCGATCACGGTGGAAAGCTGTCTGGATGAGTTCCTAGTGCCTGTACAGCTGCACGGGGACTTCGGGGATCTCTTCATAGGCTCTTTATATATGAAGAGAGATAACCCGGTAGTTGAGGACCTTGCGCGCATGGATGCGTTCTTCCAGTTCGCGGCTGGTAGGCCCGCTGTGTTGGGGGTCGATGCCAACGCCACGTCTCCGGTCTGGCATAGTAAAAATATTCATCCCGGTAGCCAAAATAGTGCCAGAGGGTTTCTTATCGAGGAGTACATCATGGAGAGGGATCTCCATGCTTTGAACATCCCCTCGGAGCACTATACGTTTAGTGGCGCTAGGGGCCAGTCTGATATAGACGTGACGTTGGCAAACAACGGTGCCTGTGGATCCTTTAACGTTGCCTGGAATATTGAGTATGGTAATTGCCTCAGTGACCACAATCCCATACTATTCTCATTAACGCATCAATGTGCCCTGCCATCATTTGAGGAGGGGCAGCCGGTCCGCTACTCTATCAAGGGTGCGGATTGGGACACTTTCTCCTCGGAGCTGTTACGATCTACGACTTCGATTGATGCGTGGGATTTTGGTCAGTTGGAATTGGAGTCGCAGCTTGACATGCTGGATGCTTGGATGGCCGATGCGTCCAGGAAATCTTTTAAAAAGATTACGTCTGCCACCTTTCGGAATGCGTCTTGGTGGTCGCCTGCCTTGAGCAAATTACGTACGCACGGCCAAAAAGCGGTTCCAGCGTTCCCGCATCCGTGGGGACAGTCGCTGCGACGAGTATTGGCGTCGTTATCTCACCTTGTGCCATGTGTACAAGGCTGAGATTAAGAAAGCTAAGCTCCTCGACTGGAGAAAATTCGTCGAGAAGGAGGGCAACGCGGATCCATGGGGCCGAGTATACAAAATCTGCAGCGGCCGCGGTAAGTCTGGAGATGTGGGCTCCTTGCGTGTCGGTGGTCGCTTGACTGCCAGCTGGGAGGAGGGAGTCGAACACTTGTTGAACGTCTTCTTTCCTCCCGCTGATCCAGTTGAAGCTCCTGATTTAGGAGAGTTTCGTCCTGCGCCTGCGTTGAGGCTGGAGGAGGTTGAGAATGCTCTCGCGAGCATGCGTATGGGGAAGGCGCCCGGTATCGATGGGGTTCGACCCGAGACACTTCGTGCGGTGTGGGGTGCGATACCCGAGTACGTGTTTTCTGTTTTATCCAAGTGTGTTGACTCGAGTGTTTTCCCTAGGAGATGGAAAATAGCCAAGTTGGTTATTCTCCTAAAGTCTCCGGATAAGATCAAGTCCGATCCGGCTTCTTATAGGCCTATAAGCCTGTTACCGGTCATGGGAAAACTACTTGAAAGAGTCATGGTCAACCGACTTTCTGACTCTATGTCTGGCGACCTAAGTCCTAGCCAATTCGGCTTTAGGAAGGGTGTATGTACCGAGGACGCGTGGCATTCAATTATCGCCCGTGTCAGAACAACCGCTAGGAAATACGTACTCGGAGTCTTTATCGACTTTAAGGGAGCGTTCGATGGCCCTCTATGGCCTGTCATC
This sequence comes from Rhagonycha fulva, assembly GCA_905340355.1. NCBI lineage: Eukaryota > Metazoa > Arthropoda > Insecta > Coleoptera > Cantharidae > Rhagonycha > Rhagonycha fulva. The sequence continues at coordinate 23,136,432 of HG996554.1, forward strand.
GTGAGGAGGTTAATCGAACTGAAATGTCCGGAGATTCTTCTCTGGGACAGCTTCTTCGATGACAGGATGGTGTGCGCGATGGGGAGAACCGCTGAGCTGTGGAAGCGTGTGAGCAGGGGATGCCCTCAGGGCTCTATTGGGGGCCCTGCTATATGGGTGGCCTTGTTCGACGTTCTACTCAAAAGGCTCATAGCGCTAGGTTTCTTTGTAGTCGCGTTCGCCGACGATCTACTCGTTGCTGTGGAGGGTGACAGTAGGCAGGAACTTGAGTTCTTGTCCGAGAGGTGTCTTGGTGTCGTATCATCGTGGGGCAAAGATGTTGGAGTTCGGGTCTCGGTCCCTAAAACGTTCCAGATGCTTCTGAAAGGTGCCCTGTCTCCGCACAGGCACCCAACGGTTCGATATGGCTCTGGAACAATCGCGTACAGACAGGAGGCCAAGTACTTGAGATTGGTGATGAGTGAGCGGATGAATTTCCGGCCTCATTTCATCATGTTAAGAGACCGTATGGCCTCTACGGTCGGCATGCTGAGAAGAATCCTTAGGAAGGACTGGGGGTTGGGAAGGAAGGCGATAAAGACCTTTTACGAGGGATTACTTGTCGCCTGTGTGGTGTATGGTGCGGGCGTGTGGGGTGAATCCATGCGTTTGGCGTACGCGCGAGAGGCGGTTAACCGCTGCCAACGCGTGGCGCTCTATGCCACACTTCGGGTATGCCGCACGGTCTCTACCAAGGCTATGCAGGTTCTGGGAGGAGCCATTCCTTGGGACTTGCTGGCCTCCGAACGATCGGAGTATTTCCGGGCCACCAGGGACAAGGCATCTATGCCCCACGATCTGATGTCAACGGCAGATCGTAATCTCCCAAAAGTACGCTTTAAGCGTCTGCTAAGGGAGCGCTCTATTGCGGTATGGTAGGAGCGGTGGACAAACTCCGACGTAGGTGGGGTCACGCGGCTGTTTATCCGAGACGTTAACCATCTCCTTCTCAATCGTTGGTTTGACTTCGGTCTGCACTTGGGGTTCTTGCTGACAGGGCATGGTAGTCTGAACGCCTTTCTTTTCAGGCGCGGACTGTCTGAGACCGAGTTGTGCGATTGCGGGGGGGTCGAGACCTGGAATCACGTCTTGTTTGATTGTGCGCTCTATCAAGATCTGAGAGCAGCACTAGTTCTGGACGGTCCTGTGGACGATCTGAGTCGTTTAATAGCGGACATGGAATCCTGCCGTCGACTCTCGGCTTTTGCCATCGGAGTATTCCGACGGCGGGAAGTGCGAACGCAGGTTTGAGTGGGGTATGTGCAGGAGATACCTGAGGTGCCCCTCGGGACACCTTGGGTATCTAAGGGCGTGGTGAACCCACATACCTGCTAACTGGCCGACCACGAGTCGAAGTGTAAGATTCAATCGTGGTAGACGTGCTTGCACGTCGAGGGGTGTGACCAGTGTGGCCATGCATTAACTGGTACTACGGGGGCGGTTGCCCAAGGAGAGGCTTGCTTCTCCCTACCGCCATGTTGTTGGACTCGTAGTGGCTGTGGTAGGCCGCATGCTGGCCAGAGGGGTGTGACTTTATAGTCACCCTTCAGCGTGTGAGTTGCGCGTAATCAACTCGGGCGTCATCCTGCAAAGATGATAAGAGTTTTGGAAAGTGACTCGGCTCCAGACCCGGAGTGGGGGAGGCCTTACAGCTGAAACCTAAACGGGTAGGCGGTCGCATGTATACGGCATTGTCGTCTGCACGTGGCCGCCGCGTTGGTCCGGCGTATCCGGACTCCATCCCCTGGGGGGCGTGTTTGGAATACTCTAGTTAGTCCAACTGAACACGTTAAACAAATCGGCATATACACGGTACGCGACAACTGGGTGAATCCCACTGGGCGACGGTTAACCGGGCGACGGACAACTAGGCGATGGGTAAACTGGCGCCGGGTAAACCGGGCGATTGTCAAGCGGGCGATGAGTAAACTGGGCGACGGATAAACTGGGCGACAACCTGAAGCATTTTGAAGAATTGAAATATTTAGCATGAAACTTATTGAGTTTTGAGTGTAAGAAAACTGTCGAGTTTGAAAATTTTGCAGGTATTTGCATTTTCTCACTTGATACAACTTTATTTTTTGAAACATTTCATACAGGGTAATCTAAAACAAAAACAGAAAAAAAAACAAAGATTTTGAAATTTTGTTGCTGACTAGAAAAATTGTGTTGGTAATGTTCTACTGTCTACTTTTGTACTATATTGTAATGGAATGCCATATTTATAAAATTTAAGTTTCCACAATTAAAATTTCATTTAGTAATAAATTTCGTTTTTGAATTTTTTTTTGAGTTTAATTGGACGAACGAATTGTAACCTGTTGTTTTTCAATTTTGTACAGATGTGGGTACATGCAGAGACGAAATCTTTATGGTTAGGGAATTGTCCTAAAACCTGAAAGTTAAATAAGTCAAAAATAGAAAAACGTTGCAATTTAGTTTAATTTATTTTTCTTAAGGATTGTTTGTTTACTTACCTTTAAAATAAAGTGGTGCGAAGGTAGCATAAAATCAATACCTCGAAACGTAAATAAATTAACAAATTTTAATTTGTTCAATGTACCCACAAGCCACAAAACAATAATATGTATATTTTAAGTCGGTTAAAGCCAACGAGTAACGTCATAAAAATAAACAATATTAAAAAATTAGTCATTATTAATTATTACAACTTAATCAGCTTAAAATGTAAAATTCACTAATCGAGAAATCTCTTAGGGTTAATTGCTATTGGAATGGCAATGCATAGATTCGGAGTTCGATCCTAATATCATTCGAAAACGATATAATTTCTGATATCTTTTGAATTAATGTATTTTAAAATTATTTTCTCTTTAATTAATACAACGATATTTCCACATCTGTTACATATCAACTACATTTCCTAAAAAAACAAATGAAATTATGTATGTACGCCGATAACAAAATGTTAACAACTAAAAACCAATAATCAAATCACAAGTGAAGTTGCAACGGTTGCTACCTGTTAAAAAACTTATTAATTTCACCAATTAATTGCAAAATACTTTTATTTACGTTGACGTAAGTGTCAATTTTCAATTATTTTAGGTTACTTTCGCGATCGAAAAATCCCCACCACAAATGTTAGATAGTTGTTATAACTAGAACTGGCCTGCACCTGATCTTGAGTGCGAACGAGTTAAACATGAACTGAACAAGAACTGGAACATCAAACGAACGCTTTTATTTTGCACTAACTTGCTCGGTTCAGGTTAGTTCAACAAACGAACAGACCTGTTGACACATACCTATGAGCAGCGTTGCCGGATCACCATTGAATGTAAAAAGAACGTGTTGAAATTAAACAAAAATGATATTTTAAATTCTTATACCTTGAAGACAAAAAGGCGAAGTGTTATTTTTCTTTTTTTAATTTGCTTAAAAACCATTTTTCTTTACTCTCCTAAATGTTTTCAAAATTCTATCGAGCGGTTTTCTTTATATAATAGAAAATTTGGGCGCATAGAAAGTTTCAAATGCTTTAAATGAGAGGTGAGGCTGAAAATTGCTAACTTTGTTATTAAATATCTTCGCTTCTAAATAGTCAAAAATTCTAAAACTTGGGGATTTATTAGTAAACGTTATTCTTAGCCTATAAACAAAAATTTAAAAAAATCTACCGAAAAATAGTTTCACGCTGGAACTACCTTAAAGTTAAAAACTCTATAAAATCATGGAAACATTAGAACCAAACAGAACACTTAAAACTGCTCTAACTAGACTTAGACGCACAGCTTACACCCATTCGTTTCAGCTATCCTTACGGTAGAACATATACTTGTGGAGTGTCCCAGATACACGCACGAAATAGAAGAAAGTGGAATATCAAAGCAACTTGACCAAGCTTTAAACCCGGAAACCAGCAAAATCATCAATACAATAAAATACTTACAAAAAATAATATAATATATACATAAGTAATAAACAAACTGTATATAAATCCATAACCCTAGTAGTTGATGCACGTTAATGTTAAATAATAAAAAATAAAAAAATAAATAAATAATAAATTAATTCATGCCCCTTTTAATTTAATCAATAGATGGCGCCTACTTAAATATTTTTATAAAATACTAGGAGGCTTTTGTATTTAAAATATAGCAAATTCGTTGAGATAATACTATTCTATAAACAATATTCTTGATCTTAAGCTATTTCGGGTTCGTAATATTTATTTATAAAAACACAATTCATAATTAAAGATTAATTATCTTTTTTTGTAAGTGAGTGTGTTTTGACATACTCAATACGAACTCAAAATAGCTTAAGACCAAGATTATTGTTTATAGAATAGTATTATCTCAACGAATTTGCTATATTTTAAATACAAAAGCCTCCTAGTATTTTATAAAAATATTTAAGTAGGCGCCATGTGTTGATTAAATTAAAAGGGCCCTGAAAAAAGTGCCCCTCTTAATTAATTAGTTATTTCTGTGAAAATAATTCTTAAAAATAGGTTATTTTTTTGACCGTCTCAGTGGCTTTCCCCTTATTACAAAATAAAAATTACAGGAAGTGAAAAGCTTTTATTGAATCATTACTATGTATGATTAATAAAAAAAAATTTTCTATAAAGTTAAGCAAAATATTAAATAAATATTTCTTTCTATTTTGAGATGGTATGAGTTTTTACATGACCTTCCAAACTCTTCTTATGAGCAGATTTGAAATCACAAATTGCACACGTGAATGGTTTATCTCTTGAATGCATTTTTAAATGACTTATTAAATGTTCCTTCCGTGCAGATTTGTAGTCACAAATTTCACACTGAAACGGTTTATCTCCTGAATGCGTTCTTAAATGACGTTTTAAACTGTTCCTATGTGCACATTTGTAGTCACAAATTTCACACTGAAGCGGTTTATCTCCTGAATGCGTTCTTAAATGACTTTTTAAATTTTGCTTCTGTGCAGATTTATACTCACAAATTTCACACTGAAACGGTTTATCTCCTGAATGCTTTCTTAAGTGAGATTTTAAACTGTGCCTATATGCACATTTGTACTCACAAATTTCACACTGAAACGGTTTATCTCTTGAATGAGTACTTAAATGACTTTTTAAATGTTGCTTGTGTGCAGATGTGTAGTTACAAATTTCACACTGAAACGGTTTATCTCCTGAATGCGTTTTTAAATGTCTATTTAAATTTTGCTTCTGTGTAGATTTGTAGTCACAAATTTCACAGTGAAACGGTTTATCTCCCGAATGCGTTCTTAAATGGCGTTTTAAGTTTTCCTTAAGTGCACATTTATACTCACAAATTTCACACTTAAACTTATAGTTGGAAACTTCAGACGTAGAAAGCGGATTACAATCTGTTTTCATCTTCTGGAAGTGAACTGAAATATCTTCTTGACTATTAATGGGATGATGATGATGTAACTTATCCAAATTCAATTCTATTTCGTCACTCCCAATGTGAGAGTGAGGATTTGAATATGATAGAGTGCCCTGTAACAAAGTTACCATTACTAAGTATTCCTTATTTGAGCACCATTTCAAACATTCTCCTTTTTACAAGCTTTTTATTAACTTCACATTGTCAGGGTTAAGTTTGCTACAAATCTTTGAATCCAATATTAACCTATTCAATAATATCTTTACTACATTTTGCTATTGAATTTTGTGTATATTTCGTTGAAATATTGAATTGATTAGTGAATTGTTTCTGTGAATGATAATAATCTATTGCCAAAAGGAGACAGGTAGAATCCAAGTAAGTGGAAAACTTTGAGTTAACACATTAATTTTACAACAACTATAAGTGAGGTTATGATACACGGAAAAAAAGGTTTTCTTAAATGAAGAATAAATATTTTCTTGAAATTATTTATTTCGTTTAAAAATATGTTTTCTTAACACGATAAAATATGCTGGTAATAAAAATGTCTGATTTCTTCCAGAAAGAATATAATTTACTAGAAATATAATTGTGATCCAAGAATGTCTAGTTTGAACAAAGAAAACTATTTTTCTAATGATATAAATGTTAACGTATTCTTAATTGGAGTAACTTATTGTTGTAAAATCATTTTGTAGTTCTCAGCAAAGAGGAAAAACTTAGATGAACCATGCGCATATTATATTCATGCAGGTTGGATGTACCCGATTCAACTATTCCATTTCAGCTTGTTGCGTATTTGCATACATACATGTTATATTATCGCATTGGCATTGTACAAATTTTTGTTTTATTGAAAAATTGGCTAATCTTTCTGCTTGTATATGTACATAAGTTTAGTTATAGTTTAGTGTTTTGTGTGATACGATCAGAGACAACCCCAGATACGATGGATAAATTTGTGTGTGATAAACTGTTGGAATGGGGTTTGGAGAATTTACAGGATGTTTTTGAAGGTAAGTAAACGTTACGTTAATTTACTTTTTGTTACTATTTAATATTCAAAATGATTTTAATATTATTTGGGTAAAATAATAGTCCATGTGAACCCCTTTATGAACCTCCTTGTGAAACCCCCCGTGCAACAGGATGACGCAGTTCGAACATAAGATTTTGCAATTGTGCATTTTTAACGTTGCATCATACTCGTATCAAGTACAAATACATACCACGATTGTAATATTTTTATAAATTAATGTTTCTATTAACGTAGTGGTCACAGAAAATTATTCAATTAATTTTATTTATTTATTATTTTGACTGAATTAATATATCGGTAATTAATGTATAAATATTAACTAATTGTGAGTTTGATTTGTTTAAGAAAATCAAATCGATGAGATTGTTTTTAATGAATTGGAGGAAAAGGATATCAAAGAATTGATTCCAATTTTAGGTTTACGTAAAAAATTTTCAGCTAGATACAAAGTTTATCTTCAAGTAAGTAGAACTACTAAATTTTGCAAAGCAATTTTTGAATCTTTGAGTTTGTGAATAATGCCCGTGTCCCAGGGTCAAAATTTACATCAATATTTTGATGGTAAAGTTGATAGATTTGACGTTATTAAATATGTTTTGATCAAAATTTGGGGACACGGGCATAAGGTTTTTGTCTATTTATTTTAAAAACCTACATAGCATTTGTAAAAATATTTGCAATGATTACAAATTAATTTATTACTTAAAAAACTTAAGGGGGGACAACAGTGCAATCTTAAAAAAAATCGTGTTTTTTTTATTTTGCATCTTGTCAAAGTATACATATTTAAGAGCATGTAAAAAAAATTTCAAATTAAAATATTGAAAATTGACAAAGTTACATCCTATTTCATAAGAGCAGACTACCTACGATATACGTATACTAAAACTTTCAATCACGTTTTTTTCGAAACTACATTTCTCGACTTGGCACGCACTGTAACTCTAGCTCTGATTGTCCGATTTTTAATTTTAAAATACCAAAATTTCTGTAATTACAGTAGCTATCGTTGCACGTAGCCGTTTTTTTATATCTTAAAATTTAGTGTTTTTAAGCTACCAAATATAAGTAAAATCTTCGGTAAAATTAAACTTTTATGTTTGAACATGTGCCATTTGGTGAAAAATTTTTTCTTCAAAAAACGGCTACGTGCAACGATAGCTACTGTAATTACGGAAATTTTGGTATTTTAAAATTAAAAATCGGACAATCATAGCTAGAGTTACAGTGCGTGCCAAGTCAAGAAATGTAGTTTCGAAAAAAAACGTGATTGAAAGTTTTAGTATACGTATATCGTAGGTAGTCTGCTCTTATGAAATAGGATGTAACTTCGTCAATTTTCAATATTTTAATTTGAAATTTTTTTTACATGCTCTTGAATATGTATACTTTGACAACATGCAAAATAAAAAAACTCGATTTTTTTTTAAGATTACAGTGTTGTCCCCCCTTAATAACTTGCAGTTACCTGGTTGACGATCAACTGAACTACTCTGTGTGTTGCAACTACCCTTGGACCCGGTTTCATAAAACTTAACAAAGGTCTAAATTTTACTTACTAATAGAAAACGTTCCTTAACTCTAAAAAGCCAATAGAAATCCACCGTTATTTTGAACGGCTTGTTAAAACTTTTATGAAGTCGGTGGTAAGTGTATACAGAGTAGGTATTGCCAATATAAACAGGCAAAAGTTAACGCCTTGGGGAGCAAGAAAGCTCCTCTCCCCCATGAAAAAAGTTCATGACAGAAGTTCACTTTTTTAACGCTCGAGGTGCTACTATCGAGCTTTCTTGCTAATTCTCCAATAAGGGAGCGAGAAAGCTGTACGTTAGAGTCTAGCGTTAAAAAAGTGAACTTCTATCATGAAATTTTTTAACTTTAGAAGACGCTAACGCCAGCTTTTTTGCTCCCTTATGTTACATCCTGTAATAACTATAATTATTATTTCCTTTAGGATAGCCAAACGGATTCAGAATCTTTAACTGCAATTCCAGAGGTAAACCTACAAACATCATTTCATGGCTTAGATGATGTAGATCGAAGTATGGGAAATATTTTCCCAATTTTTGATTTAAGAAACTTACTTGAAAATTCGACATACGGTAACAAGATTGTATCATATTATAAGAAATTCAAAATATTAGATGAAACAAATAGAAGACAATTGGTGGACATACTGATAAAACATCTTTACAAATACATTCTCACGCAGTAAATTGATACTTTTTAATATGCGATACATATAATTATTATAAAAATGTTTATTTTTTAGTCGTTTAAAACATGATCAATATGTTTTGTTGTGTGACAAAATAACGGCTCTTTTCCCAAACGAATCCCGTTCTACGTATTATATTCCTTACGTACCGAAAAGGGAAACAGGTACTAATAAAGGTATTTTAGCAAAAGGGCGATTGGTCGATAAAGTAAGAAATATACTTCATCAATGTGGTGAAACTAATTTAAATTATAAAACTAAAAGAAAATTAGATGATACATTACAAGAAGAGCCATCAACCTCTGCTGGAATAGAGTTTGAAGGTAACTGAATTAAAAATGTATTATACTTTATAATCATTTAACATTGAATTATTTATTAATTTTAGAAAACGACCAAGAGGCGATCACATTTCTTAAACATTACACCGAACCTTGGGAGGAAGTCTTAAGTAAATGGAAAGACACTGCTAAATCGAGAAAAAAATCGGAAAAACGTACGGTGCAAGAGTTTATTAATGAATGGCCAATTTTAAAGGACATTCGTGCCGAACAACTGGTTTGTATTTCAATAAAAGTATTAAAACCTCACTTTATGTATTACATATTTTTCAGATAAATTTAGATTTTGAGTTATATTATGGAAAATGCCAATTGCATCTATTATTATCTAATTGGAGTAAATTTATTGAAACAATTTTAAGAGTTTCTGATATTACAAAAATTAGAGATACAGATCTTTTATCCAGTTATTCTAATATTTGTGAGTCTAAAGACTCTTTAATTGGTACGTTGCCTATTTTTTAAACTTTTTTAATTTTTTTTGTAAAAATTGAGATCTGTGAAAAAGTTAGCTCTCTTTTATTATTATCGACTTTAAATTATTGGTCGCTTGAACAGTAACAATTATTTATTTTATAGATTCAAAAGTTATTTGTGAAATACTGTTATTATGCCATATAGCACCTCCAAAAGGGACATTTAAAATTTCGAAGAATGAGAGTGTTAAATTTTCAATTATAGAATGCATAGAAAGCATTGTTGTTCGTGTAAATGTAGGTTTTTAGTTTTTTTAGATGAAATTAGTATAAACTAAGTATAATATATATTTTTAGAGTGCCGGTGACGTGGAAAGCAGAATTGAACAACAGAAACAAAAAGCCATTTGTAGGAAACATCCAGTTCAACCATATTTATTGGTAGTTGGAGAAAGTTTAAATAAAATTCAATCGGTGTTTATAATAGTGGATACAATCAGGTATCATTATAGTTCACTAATTAAGGGGCTTGATATTCTTTTCAAAATATTTCATGTGTTTAATGCAAAATATCCTTGTCAAAGTGAACATATCTGGATACTAATCCAAAAAGGACTTTTTGAAATTAACACCAAGCAAGACAAGCAATTTCCCCATATTTCACATTTATTAAAGGCATTGAAGGACTATAATTAGTACCTATTTAATTTTTTTTATATTATGTAATTTTATATATATATATATCATTTAAATTTTTTAATTTTTATAGTATTTAATTTTTATTGTATTTAATTTTTATAGTATTTAATTTTTATAGTAGTATTTAATTTTTATAGTATTTAATTTTTTTTTAACATTAATCATGAATTGCCAATGTGGAAGAAGATTTAGCACCACAAAAAAACTTTTAATACATTTTGAATATTACCATAAGATTACAAATAACTTTATATGTCCTGTCAGTACATGTTTGCGATCTTTTCAAAGAAAAGATGTTTTTAAACATCATTTAGATCACAATCACGTTAATAAAATAATTAATATTAATGTCGCTGATAATACCATGGAAATGACAAATTCTCTCTCACATAATGATCAGTCAATATCTACTTTTGAAAATAATTTTAATGATTTAGAAAACTTACAAACATCTAATTCACAAAATAAGAGAACGTTTAATAATTTAGGTGAGCACATGAAATCAAAATTTATTTTATTTGAAAATCTTTTAAAAAGCTCTGTAGAACAGTTTGTATCGAAACTGTATGACGATATTTCCTTAACACGTTCTTCAGTTCAGACAATTATAAACGCAGTTGCTGATTTATTTTCTACCAAAGCAATAGATATAATATTAGAAATAATAGAATTAAATTGGAACGATGATGAATTAGAACCTCTGTTTGAAAACTTAAAAAATATGATCAATATGATGCGTAATATCTTTATTGTTTGTAATTTACACACAGAATATCGAAGAGTAAAATATTTTCATGAATCTGAAAAGTTCATTAAACCTGTACAATATATAATTGGTACTTGCCCTGAGGAACATAAACGTAATAATCAAATGACCATGGTTCTTAAAACTGTGACATCTACGCTTGTTCCTATGAGATACAATTTACGTGTATTTCTAGAACTTCCTGGTGTTTTCGAACAAATTCTTAACTATCAAAAGTGTTGGCAAAATAATTTTTCACAAAACTGTATAAATAATTTACTTCAAGGATCTTTGTGGCAGTCTGTTCAAGCCAAATATGAAAATAAAATTGTATTTCCGATAATCTTATATTATGATGACTTTGAATGTGGAAATCCACTTGGGAGTCATGCAGGCATTTACAAATTGGGTGCAGTATATTATACTATAGCGTCCATTCCTCCTGAATATGCCAGCAGACTAGAAAATATCTTTTTGGCTCTTCTTTTTCATAGCTCAGATAGATCAATATTTGGCAATAGGGCAATTTTTAATCCTTTGCTAAATGAACTAAAGTTTTTACAGGAATCTGGAATCACTGTTTATTTAGATAACAAAACTATTCAAGTATATTTTGAAGTAATTTTAATTGTAGGTGATAATTTGGGGTTGCATTCTATTTTTGGATACGTAGAAAGTTTTAGTGCTACACACTTTTGCAGATTTTGTATTACCTCTAAAATTATTACTAAAGAACAATGCGTAGAATGTGAAGATTCCATTAAATTGCAAGATGATTATATCAATCATCTAAAAACCTTGTCATTTGGTATTAAAGAAGATTGCGTTTGGCATGATTTAAAGAATTTTCACGTATATGATAACTGGGCATGTGACGTAATGCACGACTTATTTGAAGGTGTACATAGATATGACATGGCATTAATTATTAAAAATTTGATTGGAAAGAACTATTTCTCCCTTGAATGTTTGAATTCAAAAATAAAATATTTTTTATACGATTCTTCGGAAAAAAATAAACCACCTAAAATTAAAAAAGAACATTTGACCAACGAATGTATTATTATGTCTGCCTCAGAAATGTTATGCTTAGTAAATAATTTTCGTTTTATAATTGGGGATTTGATTCCTAGTGATGATTCTATATGGAACTTCTATCTGAAACTATTACAGATTACCGATATTCTTATATCAGATTGTATATCTGTCCAGACAATAGAACTACTTAAGTGTTTGATTACGGAACATCATGAGATATATATATCTCTTTTTAAGCGGAACTTAAAGCCTAAACATCATTTTTTATTACATTATCCAAGAATAATGTTGAAAATTGGGCCCATTATTAAATCATCTTGTTTAAGATTTGAAGCTAAGCATAAAGTTCTTAAAAGCAATGCAAATAATGTTTCCAGCCGTAGAAATTTGTCATATACTTTGGCATTTCGAATGCAATTAAAAATTCTTACTAGATTATTGTCAAATGTTGGTTTATGTGATGTTATTGATTTTGGTAAAATAGAATACAGTAATTTTATAGATCAAAATAATATCGATGATGATATTCAACCGATACATTCAATTGTGTTAAATGACTGCATTACAACCAAATGGTACTCCATAAATGGAATTAAATATAATATTTCAGATGTTATAATTGTTAGTTACGACAATGAGGAGCCTCAATTTGGAGAAATCACAAATATTTTTGTTAACAAGGAAAATCCTCATCTTTGTTATTTTGTTTTTAAGTTTCTTAAGATTGAAAACTTCAACTTACATTATAGGGCTTATAAAGTTATATTATCTTCACAAATGGACATAATTTTTATTAAAGATATTGTTTCGAATCGACCTACGATAACTCATAGTGTAGGTACTGAAAAGTTTATTTCTATTTCTAAAATAAATTAATATTTAAATAATGTCTACGTAATACCTAAATAACTATAAACATAAGTTTTATAAGTATTCTGTATTAATTAAATAATGTTTTATTATATTAGTTATAAATTATAAAATATAAGTGGGTTTGTATACAAACATTGTACAATAGATTAGTGTAAGTTACATTATTATATATTATAATAATAAAACATGTTAAAATATTTGTTTGATTTATTTGCGGCTATTTCAAGCATACAATTTTTTAATTTAAATGGTATTTATTTGAACCAAATAAATTTTTTGTTACTTCATTGAAGAAAACCATATTTTAATTCAACAATAAACTTACATGATTTAAGAAAATTATTTTTCTGTTTAAGAAAATTATTTTTCTTAAATCAAGAAAATATTCATTTGCGGCTATTGAAAACAATACCTCTTGATTCAAAAATGGTATCTATGTGAAACAAGTAAATTTTTTATTACTTCATTTAAGAAAACCATGTTTAATTTAAGTATATACTTGCATGTTTTAAGAAAACTAAATTAAGAATATTTTTTTCTTAAATAAAGAAAATATTTTCGTGCGGCTATTCAAGTAAGAGATTTTCTTGATTTAAATAGTTTTTATTTCAACCAAGTAATTTTTTTTTTCCGTGTACGAAATGCATCGTACGCCACCCCCTAACAGAGGGATTATAAAGCCACCTAAAATGGCTGAACCATATCGTGAGGGATTGTTGTTGAATTCGCCAGGAAATTCCATGCCAACAGCCACTTATCACCAACCAACTGATAACTTTTATCAACTACCACAATACCAAAATCAAGAACCTCTACAATTTCAAGCAGCCGCTCCGGTATAACAGATGTACTGTCAAACTGGGAATAATCCTCAAGATCAGGCTGCAAACCTATCATTTGTCCCATATCAACAATACGTACCCCTAACTGAATGGCAAACAGTACAGAATAACAAAAAAAGAATTAGAAGTCCCGAGATACAGAAAACGCGCAAGCAATTAAAACTAACCAACTACTGGCTATCAAAGCCAGTGGAAACGCAAAATAGAATTGAAAACTTACAAGATGAATCGGAACAAAATTGTGAACAGGAGAATGCTAAGAAGGTAGAAGAATGGGCACCAAAACCGCCACCAATAACAATCTATGGTGGAGAGTATATTGGATAAAAAAATTAGAAAATTAGCGACAGAGAAATACACGCTGAAAGTAATCGGAAATGAGCAAGTGAAGATCCAGTTGACTGATGTAACAAACTTTAAGCCTGTAATCGAGATGTTGGATCAAAACAAAACACAGTACCATACATATAAGCCAAAAGAAGACAAAACATTCCGAGTGGTATTGAAAGGAATGTACCTTTCCGTAAAATCCGAAGATATAATAGCAGAACTAAATAAACTTGGCCATGAAGCCACTAATGTTTGGAACATCCGCCACCGAATAACTAAGATACCACTACCAATGCATTATGTGGATCTTGTAACTAAGGAAAACAACAAAAATATCTATGAAATAAAACTGATAAATCAAAATACAGTATCATTTGAGCCACCACGCGCTAAAAGAGTTATACCTCAATGCACAAGATTCCAAGGTTTTGGACATACGAAAAACTTCTGCAGAAGACCAGAAAAATGCGTAAAATGTGCGGGAAGCCATCACAATAATGATTGTGAACGCAAAGTACGTGACAAAAATGTCAAATGTGTGAACTGCGGGGGTAACCACCCGGCAAACTATCGAGGGTGCGACATCCATAAACAACTTCAACAAAAATTATATCCAACTCTTAGAAGTAAACAACCAACCTCGCAACAAAATATGATGGCAGGCCAACAACCAAGTCCAAACATGAGACCTTACCAATGGCCAAACAATTACAATCAAGCTTTCCCAACACTCCCTTCTCAGGCCGGTTTAACATACGCGCAAGTCTCAAATAATTCAATACCACTGTGGCCTGTAAACCAGCAAAGAAACCAATCTTCCAACAATACTAATGAACAGTCAACAAACGATATCCATGAGCTAAAAAACTTGATAAGAGAACTTATTGAACAAAATAAAGAAAATGCCAGAAACATGAGTACAATGCTAAATCTACTAACTGTACTCGTCAACAAACCCAATAATATCAACACAAAATAAACATAGAATAGGCATATGGAACGCCAATGGGCTAACCAACACCTACAGGAATTAAAAGTTTTCTTGATACATCAAAATATCGACATCATGCTAGTTGTTAGTACTTTTGAAATTCAGTTGCTATATGTAAACTCAATATTTATACGGCAACCCCTCCCATAGAGCTAACGGAGGACGTGGGATACTACGACCAAGGAGCCGCCAGGGTAGCCCAGCAAACCTATTCCCTTGTCTCAAAGGCTGCAAGACCCGAATAGAGCCCTAGGTGGGGGAGGGGGGTCCCGACAGACAGGCCGAGTGCTGAGGTCGTACTCAGGAAGTTCGGTCGTAGACCGAACTCCTTTTTCAGCGCTTTACGTAACACCCTTTCCCAAGAACCACCAGCCACTGCGAATCTACCTCAGTGAGCAAGCTCACATAAAGACGGGGAGGTTAAGCACGCTTGCGCGAGAATTAACCCCGGGCTCCCGTTTTCCCGCAGACGGTTATCTATTCGAATCCTCCCGTAAATCGTGGAGTTTAACTGATTTAGGAACGTCGCGTTAACGCCCTTTAGAGATTTACTTGCCATCTCAAAGTTCAAGCCGAGGCTTCGGAGTCCACCGAGGTTTCCATCTTCCGCAACAACACAAGTTTCCTTGTACAGGTTAAGATTTTCACCCCTTAGATATCCGTTTGGTTTCCGTCGGAGATGAGATTTCAGCTTCATACTGCGCTACCACTGTAAGGGTTGAAATTTTCATCTCCTCTGTTCACCAGAAAGGAAGGTTCCCTTTGGGTCCCAAGTTACTCCATCGCGTAATACAAGTATTCCGCGGTACCAACTTTTTCGTCCCTTCCGTTCACCAGAAAAGGGGAACCTTACCGGCATCCGCCGACAAAGCACCCCATGGCCATTTTGCAAGCAAGGTCTGTATCCAATGTCTGTCGGGTGACGTCCCCCATTGGTAACCGGGCCAGTAAGATTTTCTCTCCTCGGGACCACCACGTAGGCTCTTACTTACTGATCCCTCGGGTTCACGGTCGGGAAGTCATGGACCAAACACTCATACCCGGGCGTGTTAGTCCTCTCACTAGAGGATTTCCGTTGACCGATTCGTCCCAGCAGTCTCCGGTCGCCCACAGAATGGCTGCGGACTCTTGCTCATTGGACTCATGCTAGTGTCGGAATCACATCTAACTGATAAACATCACATAAAAATACCTAAATATATAACATACTACACCAAACATCCCAACGAAGGAAAAACCCATGGAGGCACAGGCCTCATCATCCGCGATAACATAATGCACCACGAAGCAGAAAAGTATGAAAAAGAAAACATCCAAGCTACCAGTATTGTATTAAAAGACAACTCGGGAGACTTGACGGTCTCAGCTATATACTGCCCGCCGAAGCACAACAGCAAAAAGCAAGATTATGTCGACTTTTACAACACTCTTGGTAAGAGATTTATAGTAGGTGGAGACTATAATGCAAAGCACCACATGTGGGACTCAAGATTGATCACAACAAAGGGAAGAGAATTGCTGAAAGCCATACATACTGATAACCTCAAAATTATATCTATTTGTGAACCAACATATTGGCCCACCGATATAGACAAGACTCCAGACGTTATTGATTTTTGTATCACAAAAGGTATTGATACAAAAAAAAATCAAAACCTAATCCTGCCTAGATCTATCTTCAGACCACACACCGATAATTATTGATATACTCGCGCAAGTTAAAAATAAAGAAAAACAAACCATCATTATTTAGCAAAAAAACTGATTGAAATACATTCAGAGAGGAGCTTGACAAGATGATAGAACTGAAGATACCTTCAAAAACAGAGCATGAACTGGAATATGCCGCAAAAGCCCTTATTGTAAGTATTCAACAAGCTGCCTACACCCGGCGAGCTACACCCGATGCTTATATATAAGCAAGCGCTACAGGCCATGAAGGCCCAGGGCTGATGACGATAAATCGCCTTTTTCCTGCTTAATTTGCCTCGTAAACTTTTTACGTGTGTAACGCAGCCGTATTTACGGTAATGACGTCGACACAAATATCAGGATTCACCACAGAGTGTAGATGTCCACCGAAAGGCCGAGCCAAGAAATTTTCTGCAATCCGCGATTTGAACCCAGAATTTCCGCTCTATACTCAACCAGCGATCACATCACTCCACTGCTGTGGCTCGATGCTTACACAACCAAAATTAAAGAAACAGTGCCAATAATAATAAAGCAAAAAGTATCAGAAAAGCGAAAACTTAGAAAACGCTGGCAATTAATAAGACATCCTAATGATAAATCCAACCTAAACAGAGCCACCAAGGAGTTAAAAGAAACGATGTCTGAAATGGAAAACCAAAAATTTCAAAACTATTTGCGAAATCTAACAGCAACACAGACCACCGATTATTCTTTATGAAAGGCCACAAAAAACATGAAGCGGCCGCAAATGAAAATACCATCCATCAAAGATAACAACAATAAATGGGCTAGAAGTTGATAGGGAAAAAACGTATCTGTTTGCAAAACATCTTTCCAGCATTTTCCAACCTCATCCATCTGAAATAACAACCGACGAAGAAGACGAAATAAAAGAGTATCTAGAAGCCCCTTTTCAAATGGACCTTCCTATTAAGAACTTCAAAAGAAAGGAAATTGAGAGTTATAACCAAGGAAAACAACCCAAAGAAAGCTCCAGGATTCGATTTGATTACGGGCAAGGTGCTACAAGAGGCAACAAAAAAGTGTTATAAAGCAATTACACAAATCTTCAACGCCATAATCAGACTTAATTACTTCCCTAACCAATGGAAGGTAGCCCAAATTGTGATGAAACCGGGAAAAAAATCAGACGACGTTAAATCATATAGACCAATCAGTCTGCTTCCTATAATGTCTCAAGTTTTTGAGAAACCACTCCTTGTAAGATTAAAACCGATAATGAAGCACCGAGGACTGATACCGAATCATCAATTCGGATTTCGTAATAGGCATGGAACCATAGAACAGGTGCATAGAATCGTTAGAAAAATCAACAGAGTTCTTGAAAGCAAGCAAGTGTGCTCGGCGGCTTTCCTTGATGTAAGCTAGGCGTTCGACAAGGTTTGGCATGACGGCCTGTTATACAAGATAAAGAAGAATCTTCCTCATCACTTTTACCTGCTACTGCGATCGTATCTGAGCAATAGACATTTTCTGGTTAAACACCAAAATGAGTATACAGAATTACATATCATCAATGCTGGAGTCCCTCAAGGAAACGTCCTGGATCCAGTCCTGTTTTTGCTTTACACGCATGATCTACCAACAACTAGGCTCACAACAACTGCCACCTTTGCTGATGATACAGCATTCCTTGCCTCTCACATCGACCCCTCATCTGCATCCAGAAACCTACAGATTTGTCTAACTAAAGTTCAACACTGGCTGAAAAAGTGGCGTATTAAGGTCAGTGAAACCAAATCAGTGCATGTCACTCTTACTTTGAAAAGAGATACCTGTCCACCGGTCAAACTTAACAACTGTCAACTGCCACAGTCAGAAGAAGCCAAATACGTTGGCATACACTTAGACAGACGACTTACCTGGCGTAAGCATATTTTTGCCAAGCGGAAGCAATTAGGACTGAAGCTTAGACATATGTACTGGATCATTGGTAGAAAATCCAAACTTTCTATAGAGAGTAAGTTACTGCTGTACAAGACAATCTTGAAACCCATTTGGACCTATGGGATACAACTTTGGGGCTCAGCAGCAAATTCCAACCTCGAAATATTGCAAAGGTTTCAAAATAAAGTACTCCGCATGATTGTTGACGCACCGAGATTTGTACCCAACAGCATCATAGATCATGACATACCACTGCCTACAATCAAAGAAGAGATCGAGAGATTTAGTATGAAATACCGCCAAAGACTCTCCGACCATCCTAATCCACTTGCAACTACATTATTTGCGAACAACGAAACTGAAATGCGTAGACTAAAAAGATTCACACCGGAAGATTTATAACATCGATTCAGAATAACATAAATGTAATTTATATTATCTATAGAGGTTACTTATTGAAGTAAATCTTCATGTTATTTATTATATTTTCAAAGAAAAAGCTTATTGTATTTTACAGATTGCTTGTATTCATAGGAGTTAATAAAAAAAACAACATTAACCTGCTTTTACGTGCCCGATTGTCTTGAAATTTTTCACATTTACTTAGTTTACATGATTATCCAATTGTTCACTCCGTTCCAGGAAAACTTTGATTATTATTTGAATTGTTCTCTTTTCTTGGAACCATAATTTATTTTTCGTGATTTTGGGTGTAAAGTGACTACTTTACACCCGGTTTTTCGGGAGTAAAGAAGCTCTTTTTGTCACACTTTGTTTTTCTCCCGGGAGTAAAAAAATACCGGGAGTAAAAAAATTTCAAAAAAACAAAAATTTTCAAAAATCATTTATTTACATATTTTATCTTAACCACACAATTGTGAAAAACTTGCCTGCCTATAAATTCGCCCTATAAATACCGCTTTTTGCTGAATGCGATAGTACCTACCACGTGATCCATCAATATCAAATTTGCGATTTTTTTGCAACGTGTCCATGAACATCGATAGATGCGACTACAATGTCGTATTTATTGATTATTTAACGATTATTTCTTGGTTTTTAAGCATTTTTAATTGAAAACACACGACACAATACACAAACGTTCAAACTTTACGAGAGTAAAAATCAAAATGAACATGGCGCCCCAACATGGCCGCCCTCCAGGGTACCAACTGGTGCCAAGAAAAACACCATGGTTACAAGTAGAAGTTGGTTTTACACTACCATGATGTCAATTAAAACGTGTTATAAATTTATGAAATTTATGCAATTATTGCAAAAAAATCGTGAATTTTGTCGGATATTATTCCCAAATTCACGAAAAGCTGTTCATAATACTCGGGCTCCAGGGTTTTTTCATCTCTCGACTATTATTCCCCTCGCCGCCTTGCGGCTCGTGTCATAAACTACGTCTCGTGACGAAAAACAACCCCTTACGCCCTCGTGATATAAATTACTATTTAAGTACCTATGGATTACCATAGGTAATTTCTTAGATTATCTATACAATAGATAGGTCATAGCCGTATACCTGAAGCAGTTTGTTTTGAAGCTCAAAAATTTTTGGTGGGGTGCGCGGGGTTTGTTTTCCTTTTGGTTAGCCCCTGTAACGGCTGCAACTAAATATACACATTGACATATTTTTATTGCAAACAAAGACTCAAATCATTCTCAAAACAAAGCAAAATATCGCAAACATGACGAAATTAATTAATACTTAAATAAATTATACTATTTCGAAGTTGGTAAATGTGAAATCAATTAATAATTACACAATAAATACAAAATTCGGTTACGTTTATTTTCAAATTTGTATTAATTTATTATTATGGTTTATTATTAAGATTGATGATATTAATAGTGCAATAGGTCATTAATAAAGTTCCATTGTATAACCATGGTTATAAAACTGGTTAAATTAATATCCAAATGTTTTTCAAATATTAGATTACATTACGGGTCAAAGGCAACTTCAGAAAAGTTACAAAAGAAGCTTACGTACAAAAACTAATTAAATATTAATAAAATTTATAATTTGTTAATGTTTTTACTGTTTTGTTACACTCGTTAAAATGTCACTTTGCCCTTGAAGGTATGCAACCTGTGATGCACTATAAAAGGAAAACAAACTTTGTTGTTCTTTTTTGTGCTTCATAGCAAATGGGTCTATGTCCTATCTATTGTATACATGATCGAAGGGTAATTTTATTTGTACCGTTAGTTTTTGGGCCTTTCGTGCCAATTGGCGTTTTACATTACGTATAGATGGCGTTGTAATTCAACAACATGGACGACATAAGTAGTACATCTGCTAAATTAAACCTATGTTAAACATTGCATTTTACGTTGTTTACATTGGAAATCGTGTTTTTAAATCAATTTAGTTCGTATTAGTTAATTATATAACCTCCGATTTGTTCATATTTAACGATAAGTACACGCTAAATATTACTTAAGTTAGTTACCATTAAGGACACTACGTGGCGTTTCACTAATGTAAAACGCCAATACAATGTACTTTCAACCAGTTGAAAACATACCTCAAGCGACTACACGTGGGTATAGTGACCGACTCCGGCACTATAAGTTTAAAATAAATCAGTAAAAATTGAAATTTGTGTCGTTATTCAAGGTTTTTAATAAAACGGCTACGGTAAAACAATCGTAGTTCAACATTTGGTCCTTCGAAACGTATATAAAAGAATCAGTTAATAATAAATAAAGAAGAATTTAGAAGATATTAAAGACGATACCAAGCATACAGGAGATACAGATACAGGAGAATCAAATTATTAAAAAGGTGCGTTCCTTACTTATACCGGGTGCTGAATGAGTTAGGCGAACATAGGATATTAACATGCAAAAACTTATTTTTGCAAATTCCTGCTTCCCTAATTATTTTAGAGAAAAATTGAAAGACACAAATATAATCTAGAAATATAAACTACGAATGATAAAGGCATTAGATTTTATCTAGCTTTTACGTAAATGGTCAAAAAATTCTTTTGAAATTGTTAAAACTTTTATTTATCAGACTTGCCATGGAAGTTTCCGAGGTAATTATTTTTGATAAGTAATAAAAAACAATTGCACGTTGTTGACAGCTTTGCACTTTATTAAATTTTA
This sequence comes from Rhagonycha fulva, assembly GCA_905340355.1. Lineage (NCBI taxonomy): Eukaryota > Metazoa > Arthropoda > Insecta > Coleoptera > Cantharidae > Rhagonycha > Rhagonycha fulva. The sequence goes on from HG996554.1 coordinate 23,158,098, forward strand.
ATTTCATAAAATGGAATATTACCTTGGAAACTTATACATGGCCAGTTTGATAAATAAAAATTTTAACAATTTCAAAAGATTTTTTGATCATTTACGTAAAAGCTAGATAAAATCTAATGCTCTTATCATTCGTAGTTTATATTTCTACATTATATTTGTATCTTTCAATTTTTCTCTAAAATAATTAGGGAAGCAGGAATTTGCAAAAATAAGTTTTTACATGTTAATATCCTATGTTCGCCTAACTCATTCAGCACCCGGTATATCCATGTTAGAATAAGCGAGGATTACTAAACCTGATCCCGGACCTGTATATGACGTTAATGAAATACTCTGCCCTGATTAATAATTTTAAATAAATGCGTTGAGTAAGTAATACCAACCTAATTTGGTATTATTAGGTTGGTAATCAACTATAACAGTATTACTATATCAAAACACAGTTTATCATAGGTGTGTGTGTGAAGACAGTAGAAGAACCTAAATATAGAAAATCGAGAAGAATATTATTTTAGCTTAATTTATTGCAAATATTTTGGCTCACGCTAACATCCATTTCCATTATTGTAGAATTTAGATTTGTTTCAATTTGTGTCAGAATTGTGGTCGTGAAATTTAGTTATTTGTCAGTTTTACTATCAAATATTTGCTAGCCTTCTATTTTTAAAATTTTTATAAGAAATTCATAATTTTTTACGTCATTCTGAAATGGCAGAAGAGAAATTAAAAGAATTAAGAATCAGAAGGGGAGGTATAAAGGGGCAATTCACGCCACTCAAAAATTTTGTTGATAAATTAAACCAAGAAAATATTGATGTATCGGTACTTCAACATCGTTTGGATAACCACAAGCCATTATTAAAAGAATTTTTTGATATTCAAGTTCAAATTGAAGTTGCTACGGGATGTGAAAATGACGATAAAGAACGCGAGGAATTTGAAAATTGCTATTATGGCCAAATTGAGCGTTTAATATCATTAATAAACCGTAATTCACCAAGTGTACAAAATGCTAGAGCTGTTTCTGTTGATGATCGCGATTCAATAAGCACCAGTAATGAAAGAATTAATACTATCGGCTCAATTCGACTTCCAAAATTAGAACTTCCTACCTTTGACGGTTGCTATGATAAATACTTATTCTTTCGCGATACTTTCGATTCTGTAATTCATCAAAATAATTCTATTTCCCAAGCCCATAAGTTTCAATATTTGCGCAGCTCATTAAAGGATGAAGCTCTTGCATTAATCGAATCATTGCAAATATGCGACGCAAATTACGAAATTGCGTGGAACTTAATAAGAGAACGTTATAACGACAAAAAATTAATTGTGAATAACCACGTCCAAGCACTATTCAATTTTACCGCAATTCACAAGGAATCTCACAAAGCGTTAAGACAATTAACAGACGGGTTCTCGAAACATCTTAGGGCCTTACAGGTACTAGAGCAACCGGTATCCAGCTGGGATACTCTAGTGGTGTTTATCTTAGTAAGTAAACTCGATGACGAAACACGCCGAGCGTGGGAGGCCGAAAATGCAAAATTAAAAACGGTAGCAAAATTAAGTGAATTAACAAATTTTTTAAACGAACGGTGTAAATTCTTAGAAAAGTTAAACAATAAACCTATGCCTAAAACAACAGGGGAAAGGGTTAAGGCCTTTAATATTACTAATGAACGACCTCTATGTTACGCATGTAACGGTAATCATTCAATGTACAATTGTACAACATTTTTAAATCTAGATCCAGATGCGAGATTTGAGGAAGTTAAACGCCTTAAAATCTGTTCTAATTGTTTTCGTAAAGGACATAGTTTATTTAACTGTAGAGCTCGCTCGGGATGCAACAAATGTACCCAACGTCATAATACGCTATTACATGGTAAAAATACTCCTCATACAAATAATGTAAATGTTTCACGAGAAAGTGCTAAAATTAGCAGTGAACAAACAGAAAATGTTGAATCAAATCAGAGGTTAACTTTGAATACCGCGACTGTGCAGCAATCTTCTGCTCATCTCGCAACTGCAATCGTAAAGGTAAAGGATGCCGACGGACAAGTGTGGTCGTGCAAAGCATTACTAGACAGTGCATCGCAATCCAATCTTATCACCGAAGCATTGGTAAATAAATTAAAATTAAACAAAGGTAAAATAAATTTCATTTCTGTTGCGGGAATAAACCACGCAGCTACCACGGTGACACACAAGAAGGAAGTAACCATCCAATCATGTCTAAGTATGTACAAGGATACGATCCAATGCTTAATTATACCAAAAATCTCAGAAATCACTACGTCACGAACATTAGAAAACATTGACATCCCTAAAAATATCAAATTAGCGGATCAAAACTTTAATACGACTAGCGATATTGATATCTTGCTAGGAGCGGGGATTTTCTGGGATCTATTATGTATCGGTCAAATTAAACTAGGGAAAGAAATGCCAATAATTCAAAAAACACGCTTAGGGTGGGTAGTAACAGGACCGATTCCACAAGGTCAGACGTAAGGTGATTTGTAATTTTAACAAAACATCGTTAAGTCAGCAATTAGAAAAATTTTGGACAATTGAAGACGGTTCTAACTACAAGGCGCTTAATATTGAAGAAACGGCGTTTGAAAAACATTTTCAAAAAACGGTTCAACGTAATGCAAGCGGTCGTTTTATCGTGGACATCTCTTTAAAGTATTCAATTTCAAAGTTAGGTGAAACTAAACTAGCTGGTATCAGACGCTTGCATCACTTGGAACACAAATTCTCAAAAAATTCCGAACTACGAGAAAATTATAATCGCTTCATGTTTGAATATTTAGAATTAGGTCACATGACCAAGTTAGTAAACTATGATGACACCCCTGGATTTTATTTACCACATCATTGTGTAACAAAAGCGGACAGTAGTAGCACACCGTATCGTGTCGTATTTGACGGTAGTGCAAAATCATCTACGGGATTTTCGATTAATGATTTACAATTAACGGGCGCGACCATCCAAGACGACCTTGTATCAATTATAATGCGTTTTAGGGAACACAATATAGTATTAACGGGCGACGTAACAAAAATGTACCGTCAAATTATTGTAAATAAAAAATTTAGGTCTCTACAACGTATACTGTGGCGTTCGAAACCCGAGGAAGAAATTGAGTGTTATGAACTTAATACGGTTACTTATGGTTTATCGTCATCATCCTCTATTGCCATCAGGTGCCTTCACCAAATGGCAGATGATTATACAGAAGTATATCCTGTTGCTAGTGCGATTGTTAAACGCGATTTCCATGTAGACGACTTATTAACTGGTGGTAAAAATGTTGAAGAAGTTCAAAATTTACAAGGGAATATAAGGGAAATTCTTAAGTCAGGGGAGTTTTCGCTAAGTAAATGGGCCTCAAATGACCCAAGAATTTTAAAGGAAATTATTTTATCAAACCGTGATGCAATAATTAATTTGGGGGACAACCACGAATCAAAAACGCTGGGATTGTACTGGAATTCGGACATGGACACACTTAGATTCTCAATAAAAGGGCAAAATTCACAAAACGCTCAATATTGTCAGTGATCGCACAAATTTATGATCCTCTCGGTCTGCTAAATCCAGTGGTAATTGTAGCAAAAATTGTTTTGCAAAAATTGTGCGAAAGTAAATTGTCTTGGGACGAATCCATTCCGCAAAGCATTAATTCCATATGCTTAACCTTTTACAACGAGCTACATAGTTTAAATGATATTCAATTTCCGCGTCAAGCTATCTGCAAAAATGCTCATTCATTAGAATTACATGGATTTTCGGACTTGAGTGAATTGGCTTATGGTGCTGTATTCTATATAAAATCTGTGGATCGTGCGGGTAAGACACATATAAGAATTCTTTGTTCAAAAACCCGAGCCACTCCTACGAGGTTGTTCTTAAATTCCGTTTTAGACTATGCGGGTCCCTTTAATATGCGTGATCAAAAAACGTAAAATTTAAAACCAATAAAAGGCTATATTTGTATGTTTGTTTGCTTCTCTATTGAGGCAAGTCACATTGAGCTCGTGAGCAATTTATCAACAGAGGCATTTCTGGCGACTTTGCAAAGGTTGGTGCCTGGACGCCGCAAGCCTCCAGATTTGTATTCTGATAATGGTGGTGGTTTTGTTGATTCCAAACGAGAGTTGATAAAATTTCAGAATAGCAAAAATCATGATCTTCAAGATGCACTACCTCAAGGTAGCATTGATCATCATAAAAAACCTTCAAGTTCATTGCATTTAAAATTTCTGAGGAAAGAGGGAATAAGGGCAATTAAGCACTATGTAAAGCGCGAATTAGATAACGCGATTTTGATTTACAAGGATTTAACGAAAATACTGATACAATTTGATACTTATTTAAATTCTAGGCCATTATATACTTTGAAAAATGATCCCTCCGATTTACATCCTGTGAATCCCGCATATTTTATTATTGGTGATACTCCTGCGGATCAAAATTTAATTGAGGTGAAGGAAGGCCGTATTATCAATATCAAGATGTCAGCAAATCTTACAGCATTTTTGACCAGGTGGTCAATGATTCAGCTGCATCCGGGTAACGATAAGAAAATTCAAGTCGCCACCATGCGAACTATTAGTGGGACCTACAAGTGTCAAGTGGAAAAATTGTGCGCGTTATCAATTAAGTAAATAAACAATAAATACTTTCTGTAAGTGATACGTGCAAAAAACAAGGTGAAAAAATGTGTTAATTTTAATTGTTTAGTTTAATATTGTACATACTTATGTAATTTAATATTTAGTTTAAGATTTGTAATGCCTTTTAACGGCCTCTCTTTTGGGAAATTTCTTATTAGTTATTATTATGTAGTTTTTTTTTGTTGAAAACCTGGATGTTTTCAAAGGGGACGATTATGTTCACGCCGTTCCAGGAAAACTTTGATTATTATTTGAATTGTTCTCTTTTCTTACCATAATTTATTTTTAAGTACCTATGGATTACCATAGGTAATTTTATTTGTACCGTTAGTTTTTGGGCCTTTCGTGCCAATACAATGTACTTTCAACCAGTTGAAAACATACCTCAAGCGACTACACGTGGGTATAGTGACCGACTCCGGCACTAAATAAATAAAGTTTAAAATAAATCAGTAAAAATTGAAATTTGTGTCGTTATTCAAGGTTTTTAATAAAACGGCTACGGTAAAACAATCGTAGCTCAACACCAATATTCTCAAAAGAATTTGAGTTAATATTGTTTAATTATGTATTTATTGGAAATTTAAATTTTGTTTACGTTAAGCAAGACAACAGAGACATATCAAAAACAGAATGAGATACATACATAAAATAGTTTCAATTTTCGACAGATGTCACGTTGTGCCATATAAGAGCGAAATAAAGCGTATATATATTTTTAAGAGAAAAAGAGATACATATTTTTCACATCTGTAAACAATCAGAATCTATGGCAAATATCTAGTCTATAAGCATACTAATTATTACACGTATCATCACATGTAACATCATATTTAACAAGGCAACATAATTTTAAAGTGCGAGTGACCAAAAAAACAAAAATGATAATAAAGTTTAATCGGTCCTAACACGAAAGGTTTTTGTTGATGGTATTTTGTTTTAGCCAGTACCGTAGCTAGGATTTTATTTCGGGGGGCACTTGTAAAAAATAAAATTTTCGGTGGTTTATTTTTCGAGAATTTTTATTATTATAAACCAATTTTCTTTAATTTTCAAAAAAAAATCTTTTTTAACATTTCGGGGGAGGGGCCTCGTGCTTGCGCGTGGCATTTTTCTCCTACCATGTTATATCATACTAGGTGGAAAGCCCGTCCACGGACGGGCAGCTAGTCGGTGGATCTCTATTTTAGCGGTATTAATTTAAAAAAATCGTTTTCAAATACCAACACTAATCTAAGCTCAACCGATAGATTACTCTTTTAACATTCTCAATTAAAAAAATAAATCCCTAATTCTGACAATTTTAATTGTTCGCGTTCAAACGTCCTCAACGTTGGAAACTCGTTTGGTGTGCAACTCGATCCCAGGGGAGTAGATTTTAAGTTGCTAAAAACCAACGAAAACAACCAATCAGAGTGCGTTGTGAGTCTTAAAAATATGACACGCTGAAGGAGGAGAGGGAGGTAGAGAAGTTGCTTGTGCTGCTCGTTTATTATTGTGAAATACATTTATTGAAAATGTAAAAGTCGAATATTAAATTTTCTTAATGGATAATCTTCGAATTAACCGAGATAAAATTTATATATAAGCACCCTAGTTGAAACTTACTTGGTATGCAACTCGATCCCAGGGGAAGTAATTTTAAATTGGTAAAAAATTGTATCGTTTAATTAATATAGCTGGCTCAACCACGGACGGGCGTCCCATCAAGGTTGAAATCTTGATTGGTGTGCTACTCGATCCCAGGGTAGGTGATTTTAAGTTGATATGATTAACGACACCAACCAATTAGAGCGCGTTGTGTGTTTTAAAAAAATGACACGCTGCTACTGCTGCTACTCCTTCAGCGTGTCATTTTTTTAAAACACACAGCGCACTCTGATTGGTTGTTGTCATCGGTCATACCAACTTAAAATTACTTTACCACTCCATATCACATATATAAAAAACCAGCACGCTGCTGCTGCTGCTTCAGCGTGTCATTTTTCACTCTGATTGGTTGTTGTCTTTGGTCGTACCAACTTAAAATCACCTTTTACTCCATTCAGAAAAGGTTATATATTGACGTGTACAGTGGTAGTTGCTAAAAGTTAAAATTATCCACAATTAAATTTTCATTTTGTCAAAGTTTTGGTTTATGAAATTTTCTTTGATTTAATTGGACGAATAGTAGTAACCTGTTGTTTTTCAATTGTGTGCCAATAGTAGCATGACAGACACAGACGTTGATTCCTGTGTAGAAATTACCGGTTCGATCCAGGATAAGGTCGAAAATTTATATGGTTGGTAGCATAAAATACCAACCCATTTGAACAATTAAAAAGCGCCAATATTTGAAAATTAAACAATTTTTCTCATTTTTGTACATTATTTATTACAGATGTTTTATTTAAATTACATAAAAACGTTTGATTATTTTACAAATTGGAGATACTATTTTTGAAATTTAAATGTGTAAATTTGTAAAATAATTTTCCAATAATTTTTGAAATTTTTCGAATATGTCAAGAAGTTTAATAACAAAAATTTCGTCTTATTTGGGTTATAATTCTTATATTAAATGCTACTTTAGTCAGATTAAATTATAATTCAACCCTGAGAATTATGTTTCATTTATTGTGGATAATTTATGCATACCCTAGAATTCACTAACTGAGGGAGAGTCTCGTTAATGCAAAACTCCGACTTTTACAGCTGCGGGATTTAAAGAGTTGTTCGTCAGAACACGACAATATATTTCTATATGGAGTGGTAAAGTAATTTTAAGTTGGTACGACCGACGACAACGACCAATCAGAGATCTGGAGGAGAGGTCTGAACGCTGGAAGAGCAGCAGCAGTAGCAGCGTGTCATTTTTTTTTACAACACACAGCGCACTCCCCAGCGAATTGCACACCAAGTAATTTTGACTGGGATACCTATATATTTTGATCTCGGTTAATCCGAGGATCATCCATCTAGAAAATTTAATATTCGACTTTTATATTTTCAATAAATGTAATTCACAATAATAAACGGTCAGCATACGCTACTCTTCTACCTGCCACTCTTCTTTCAGCGTGTAATTTTTTTAAGAACACAACGCACTCTGATTGGTCGTTATGGTTTAAACGCGAACAATTAAAATTTTCAGTATTATGGATTTAACACAGCTTTCACTTGCAGAGAATTTTGATATTTTAATTTTGTTATTCTAAAATTTTAAAAAATAAACAAAAAATCAGGGTGGCAAGTAACATAGATTTCCAAATCGCATTTTTAAGTAGCGCATTCAGGGAGAAATGTAATTTTAAGTTGGTACAAACAAAGAAAACTATATTTTTAGTATATTTAAGGGTAAATATCATCGATCTTTTATTTAACTAGATGGTGAACGCAGGTAGAAATTGTGAAGCCTGTCATAAGGTCTATTTTAGCGTGACGTGATTTTTGTTTGTTTACCTAGTCCCTGGATCTGATTGGTTCTCTCAAGGTTGCTTATGTTTACGTGGTCCCTGAATGTCAAATTTAAATTTTCTAACCTAAATGGTTTAAAGCGCTGTTATACACGTTGATCTTATAATACACTTTTAATTTTAATTTAAAAGTAATTTTAAATTTTAGTTGGTAATATACTTGGTTAATTGTCTGTTAAATTAATGATGGATTATTTTTGTAAGTATTATTTTATTTTAACTTGCTTTTTATTACGATCGAAAATTATCATGGGTAAATTTTGTGTAGCGTGTGGAATTAGATACCGAAAAGGAATAAATCGTTCGTTTCATAAAATTCCTAGCGATGCTTCAAGAAATGAATGGCTTCAAGTTTTATCGGGCATGGAAGTAAATATTGCAACCATCACAGATCACCATCATGTTTGTTCGGACCATTTCGAAGAGAATAGTTTTATTGTTTCAGGAAATAGAAAAATGTTAAAGCCCAATGTAGTGCCTATTGCAGAAGTGAAAAACGAAAGCGGCCAAGAAAGTTTTGTACCAGACGTAAAATCTACTCCACGAAAAAGAAAACGATCGGATGATTCTGACAATTCTACAGTAACTGCTGCATATACTGTAAATGATCGTGAAATGAAGAGATCGAATAACTTGGATGATACTTCATTTGATACGATAACTGCTTCTAGTTCTGCAACGCTTACTGCAGATGAACTTGAAATTTCATTCGACACAATAACAGCTTCGAGTATAGAAACAGAGACTGCAGATGATTCCGAAGAAGAATCTTTGACAGTTTCTACTTCAAGTACTTCAACTGCAAGTGAGGATGAATCAAATCAAATTAGAAAATCATCGAGACGACCAATACATGATACCACACGTGGCTTAAGGAAAACTATAGTTCGTTTAAAGCAGAAAGTTAAGGTTCTTCAGCAGAGCAAAAGAAGATTGGTAAAGAAGGCTAATAATTTAAATTCTTTGTTAAATGAATTAAAGTCAAAACAGTTACTAACGGAAAGTGCTCAAATCACCGTCAATGCATCCGTACCAACAACATGCTCTGCTCTGTTTAAGCGGTTATTAAAAAGATCTTCCAGGCAAGCATATGTACCCGAATTGAGAAGTTTTGCTTTGACACTAAATTTTTATTCAAGCAAAGCTTATGATTATGTAAGATCCAAATTTAACAAATCGTTGCCTCATCCAAGTACATTAACAACTTGGTATAAATCTGTTGACGGTTCACCTGGGTTTACTAAAGAAGCATTAAACGCCATAAAAATTAAAGTTTTGGAAGAAAGGACAAAGAATAAAACTATTCTTTGCAACATAGTGATGGATGAAATGTCTATAATGAAGCGAATTGAATGGACCGGTAAAAAGTTTACAGGCTATGTAGATATGGGCACCAATATAGACTCGGATGATTTAGCTGAGGCCAAAGAAACACTGGTTTTCATGGTTGTTGCTCTTAACGCAGCTTGGAAAATTCCAGTGGGATATTTTCTGATCGATGGATTATCTGGTGCAGAAAAGGCAAATTTGGTTCTGAAGCTACTGGAATTGTTGAACGAAACAGAAATAATAATTTCATCTATAACGTTTGATGGTACAGCAGCTAATTTCACAATGGTCTCAATATTAGGAGCTGATCTACATAATTCAAGTAATCGTAAAACGTGGTTTATTAATCCAACTACCAATAGAAAAATTTTTGTATTTTTAGATCCATCCCATATGTTGAAGTTAACAAGAAATTGTTTAGCCAGTTATGGAACCATAGTCAACGCTAATGGTGAAGAAATTAAATGGAAATATTTAGAAAGCATTGTACAGTTGCAGGATGAAGAGGGTTTACATGCAGGTACAAAACTTCGAAAGCGTCATATTAATTGGACCAGAGAAAAAATGAAAGTAAAAATTGCTGCACAGACTTTAAGTAACTCTGCAGCCAATGCATTAAATTACTTGGAGAGAGATCTTAAGATGGAAAATTTTCAAAATTCAGGCTCAACTGCTGAATTTTGTAAAGTTATAAATAACTTATTTGATATTTTAAATTCGAAAAACATTTACTCGAAGACGGAATACAAACGGGCTTTGACGTCAAAGAATTTTGAAAATGTTTCCAAATATCTCGAGTTTTGTAAGGAGTATATATGTGGCTTAAAATTTAACCAGGTTCCTATAACAAGTAGTTCGAGGAAAGTTGGGTTTATAGGATTTTTGGTTTGTATAGAAAGTCTTTTAGGAGTATACAATCTCTATGTAACCGAAGAACGTGTCATCAACTTTTTGCTAAGTTATAAAATATCTCAAGACCACCTTGAGATATTTTTTAGCGCCGTGAGAAGCAAAGGTGGTTATAACAATAATCCAACAGCAAGGTTATTTGAAAGCATTTATAAACGTTTATTAATACATGCCGAAATAAAGGGAGCTGATACAGCAAATGCAGTAGTACTAGATTGTACATCTATCTTGCATTGCAGTACCAATTCCCTTACAAATAATAACGAAGGAGAAGATCTACATGAGTCAAATGATTATGTTAAAATATCACATGAAATATTGGATCACGATTATGTTCAATCTCAACTATGGCATTTAACCACATACGTTGACGATGTAGTGTCATATATAGCAGGCTTTGTAGTTAAATGTGTGAAAAAAGTCATTTCTTGTGAAATTTGTTTGAATTTACTCGAATCTCCTATAAGTTTATCCAAACTTCAGGATAGAAAACGATATGGGGTGCTCACGAATGCCTCTAAATTTGTTGTCGATATTACTAAAGAAGGTGAAAGATGTTTGCGGTACGTCAAAGCAGAAAACAATTTGTTTAGAAGAAATATCGATAATATTTTAATTTGCACTACTTTAAGAAATATAGATAATAATGTATTTAACTGTTTTGGTGATCACGTATTTGATGACGATAATTTGAATAACCATTCAATACAGTTACCAAAGTTACTTTTAAAACATTATTTCAAAATTAGAATTCACTATGAAACATCGAAGAAATGCAATAGCAGTAAAATACGGAGTAGATTAACAAAATCTATTTTATTTCAAAATCAATAGTTTCGAAAAGATATTGATTTACTTTCTTTTTTTATATAAATAATTTCTCTTGTACAAACTTAAATTTATTTTTATAATAAAGTCGAAAATCAAATTATATTTGTTCCATTATTTTAATTTCAATGCTTGAAAATAGAGGCGCCACCGGCTGCGTAAATAGTAAACAAAGAAAAGGTAAACAAAAACATGTTATGGGTGGCTTCACAACAACCAATGCTATTTAGATAGGAGTCCGGTATCTAGTGTAATAAAAGATCGATGGTAAATATACCCTTAATAAAACTTATAAAAGAGAAGATGTCAGAATTTGAATATATTATTGTTAATAATGAGTCGTTGCTCCAACACATACTCCGAATGCCAGGAGATGGTTCATGTTTATTCCATTCATAATCTTATTTGATGTACGGAAACTGTGAACAAAGTTTCAATGCGCGACAATTAATTGTAAATCACATAGTGATTAATTAATTGTAAATCACACGGATGATGGAAAAGGTAATAATTTTGTTGTGAGACAAAACTACGAATATGAAATGTTGAAACACACGACTTACGGAACTACCTGCGAATTGAAAGCAGCTGCCGAAATTTTTCCCTATAATTTTGAAGTTTACTATAACGGTAACTTCTATTTATCTTTTGGAACGCCTGGAAGAGCCATCAAGAGACTTCGATTTCATGGTTTACTGAATAGTGGTCATTTCGATGTTTACGAATTTCCTACACCTACTGTGGAGGACACTCAGGTAGTTATTCCTCATTACCCACATGTTCCTGTTTAAACGTTTAAACGAATTAAACGTGGAAAATCCTCTAATGTGGCTCTTAAACCAAGAAAATCTGCCGAGGAAGTAGCCGTTCAACAGGAAGAAGTAAAAAAACGGAAAGCCGAGCGAGAAAAAATCCGTCGGGAAAATATGAGTGCTGTTCAAAAAGAACGTTGTCGGAATCGTAATCGTGTGGCAAATATGACCCCTCAACAGATTGCTCAACAGCGAAAACGAAAGCAAATTGAAAACATGACTTTGGAACAAATTGATCAACATCGGAAACGAAATAAAATTGAAAACATGACTTCGGAACAAACTGATCGGCATCGACAACAAAATCAAATTGCAAATATGACTTTGGAACAAACTGATCGGCATCGGAAACAAAATCAAATCGAAAACATGACTTCAGAACAAACTGATCGGCATCGACAACAAAATCAAATTGCAAATATGACTTCACAACAAACTGATCGGCATCGACAACAAAATCAAATTGCAAATATGACTTTGGAACAAACTGATCGGCATCGGAAACAAAATCAAATCGAAAACATGACTTCAGAACAAATTGATCGGCATCGAAAACAAAATCAAATCGAAAATATGACACTTTCGCAAATATTACGTCATTCACGTAGTGATGTAATCCGCCGACAAAATCCACGAAGTAGAAACAAAGCTGTTCTTGATGTAGTAGGTAATATTGTAGAACCAAATGTCCACGTTCATAACTGTGGTCTTATGGACAATATTTGCGAATTTTGCAGTGCAAAGTATTTTTCATCAGAGCGGCCGTCTGATAAACTTTTTACGACATGCTGTCAGAAAGGCAAAGTTACCTTAGAAGCTATAAGAACAGCCCCTCTTATTGAGCAGTTAATGAAAGGACAGCATCAATATTCAAAAAATTTCGTGGATAATATAAGATCGATAAATAGTGCTTTGGTGTTTGCGTCCATGGGAGCTAACATTATTCCGCCTCCTGGATATGGACCTTATTGTTTTCGAATCAACGGACAAATTTACCATCGGGCAGGAGCTTTGCACCCGGCAGATGGAAACCAACGCAAGTTTGCTCAACTATATATATATTGGACCCGAGTGAGGCTGCTGATCAAAGGATGAAAATGAAAGAAAATGATCGGTGCGATCCAAATCTGATGCGAGAGTTAAGCACTTTCATGTCCCAGAATAATCCTTTCTCTGCCGCATGTAAAATGCTTTATAAAGTAGAACAAGAATGTATTAATGATGCCGCTCTCTATGGCGTTGAGCCAGCAACGGTAACCATGGCAATTGTTCAAGACCGTAAATCCGACACAAGAAGGTACAATGCTCCAACAAGAAATGAAGTAGCTGTCATTTTTCAAAATGCCGACGGCGAACCTCCTCTCGAAAGAGACTTACTGATCCATTGTCGTGCAGATCAAAATGGTTCTGATAACCGAATGACCGAAAGGATTTGCATTTTAGATCCAAACCTTGAATCATTGGTGTATCCTTTATTTTATCCTTTTGGAGATCAAAGCTGGGGAATTCACATTCCCCTTGAAAAAAGACCAACGACTCTGAGAAACATTTCTACTAATCCAAGAACGCGTGTTTCTCAATTGTAGTATTATGGTTATAGGCTATCAATACGTAACAATTTCAATCCTTTTCTCTCTGCCGGTAAGTTGACTCAGCAATATTTAGTTGACGCTTACGTTAAAACTGAAGCAAATCGCCTTAATTATATAAGGCAAAATCAGAAAAAATTAAGAACAGAAAAATATACCGGACTCATGGATCACCTAAATAGTAGAGCGGCAGCACAAGGTGTGCTACCGGAAAGAGCTGTCATTCTACATTCTTATTTTCAAGGTAGTCCGAGGAACATGGCACAAAATTATCAAGATGCTATGGCCATTGTTCGAAAATACGGAAAACCGGATTACTTTATTACAATGACGTGTAACCCAAAATGGCAGGAAATATTCTCGGAAATATTGGATAACTTGGAACCTTGCCAATCTTCAGAATTTCGACCAGACTTAGTTGCGCGAATTTTCAAAATAAAATTGGATGAATTCTTAAACGACCTAACCAAGAAACATGTACTTGGAACGCCAATAGCTATTGTACATGTAATAGAATTTCAGAAACGTGGTCTGCCTCACGCTCATATTTTGTTAATTGTGAAAGAAGAAGATAAGCCCCACGATTCGGATGCTATTGATTAAGTTATTTCAGCTGAAATACCAAATGTAATAACTTTTCCAAGGTTACATGCAATTGTGACGAAACACATGGTTCATGGACCGTGTGGAGTGGAGAACTTAAATTCCCCCTGTATGGTCGACAAAAAATGTTCAAAGGGATTTCCTAAAGATTTCCAAGAAGAAACATTGGCAAATTCGGGCGGGTATCCTAAGTATCGCCGCTGAAACAATGAAAGTGAAGTGGTTGGCAATGGTAAAAGCATTAATAACTCCTGGATTGTTCCATACAATCCATATTTAAGTATGAAATTTAATTGCCATATTAATGTTGAAAGTTGTGCCTCCTTCAAAAGTGTGAAATACCTTTTCAAATATGTGTACAAAGGACATGACCGTGCTAACATTGAAATTCAGGAGCACAACACCTTAAATCACGATGAACTTAAAATTTTTATGGATTCCAGGTATGTTAGTGCTCCTGAGGCTGCATGGAGACTTTTTGCGTTTAAAATGCATGATCAATCTCATACTATTGTGCGACTTCAAGTTCATCTTCCTAATGAACAAAGTGTATATTTCACCGAAGACAATATGAAGGCCGTTGCAGAAAGAGAAGCCACACGCGATACTAACTTGACTGCGTGGTTTAAATTAAATCAGGAAGATGAAAATGCTCGGAAACATTTGTATACCGACATTCCACAGCACTATGTATTTCATGAAAAACAACGTAAGTGGAAGCTTCGACAAAGGAGTAAGGAAAAAACGATTGGGCGCATGTACACCGTAAGTTTAAATGCAGACATTGAGCGGTTTTGTTTGAGAGTTCTCTTGCTACATATTCCTGGAGCTACTACTTTTGAAGATTTGAAAACCGTTGACGGTGTTTTATATCCAAATTTTATGAAAGCAGCTCAAAAACGAGGATTATTTAACAGTGAACAAATTTGGGACGATACCCTATCTGAGGCAGTGGCCGAAAAAATGCCTCGGCAATTGAGAGAACTGTTTAGTTATCTTTGTGTTCTTGCTGTGCCACCAAATGTATCCGAACTTTTTGCCAAGTACAAGGAACATCTTTGTGAAGATTTTATAAGGCACCATATTGGTCATTTAGATGATTGTATTAATTGTGAGAATTTTGCCCTTAAAGAAATTCAAGATGTGTTTATAATTCACGGCAAAAAATGTGCAGACTTTGGACTCCCTACTCCCCCGGCCAATCTTTGCGTTCCTTCTGCAACTCTCTATAATCCCCAGCAAGAAAGAGAAAAAATGAAGTCATTATTAAATTCACAACAGAAGGCAGCATACGATGAAATAATTTCAGCTATTCAAGATGACAAAAGAGAAAGCAGGTGCTTTTTTCTTGACGATCCAGGTGGCAGTGGTAAAACATTCATGTACAAATTACTTCTCGGTACTAAACGAGGAGAAAGAAATATTGCACTGGCTACTGCATCAACCGGTGTCGCTGCAAATCTTCTTGATGGTGGAAGGACATACCATTCCCAATTTAAAGTACCTGTTCCCGTGTTTGAAAATTCTACTTCGAGAATGACAATGACCAGCTCCGATGCAAAGCTTATTAGGAAAGCAAAGATTATAATTTTAGACGAAGCTACAATGGCCCCGAATAACGCACTAAATTGCATCGACAAACTCTTGAAAGAAATTATGAAAAACACTAAAGCTTTCGGCGGAAAACTTTTAATTCTTGGTGGTGATTTCAGACAAACTCTTCCTGTCATACCTCATAAAAATAAGTCTGCAATTATTAATTCAAGCAATAAATTTAATAATCTGTGGGATAAATTTAAAGTTTTGAAATTAAGTCAAAATGTAAGGTCCGTTGATTTGGCATTCAGTGATTGGTTGATAAAAGGTCTGTTTGGTACCACAGTCCTAGTGCTACACTAACTACACTACTACAAATTGATTGGTGTAAAAAGTGGGTTGGTAATTGTACCACCAATCAATTTGTAGTAGTGTAGTTAGTGTAGCACTAGGACTGTGGTACCAAACAGACCTAAAGTTGGGCAACGGGGAACTAACAAATGACAAAGGTCTGCCTGAAGACATAATTGAGATTCCACAGAATATTATATGCGAAAATTCCCTTATCCAGGAAATTTTTGGAGAAAGCCTTAATGCTACCGATGTGGAAAAATATTCCAAAATGGCAATACTTTGCCCAAAAAATAGTGACGTCGACGACATAAACAATCAAGTTTTGGACCTTTTAGGTGGCAGCGGGTCCACTTATCTAAGTAGTGATTCCATTGACGACAGTGATGAAAACGATAGGGAAAACTATCCGGTAGAATTTTTGAACGAACAAACCCCTTCAGGGATGCCTCTGCACAGAATGCATTTGAAGGTTGGAAGTGTGATTATGTTGCTTAGGAATTTGAACACTAAACGTGGTCTTTGTAATGGGACACGTTTAGCTGTTAAATGTTTGAAACCTAATCTAATTGTCGCTGAAGTCCTGACAGGAACTGCCGAAAAGGAAACTGATTTTATTCCGCGTATAGATTTAACCCCATCAAGTACAGATTTGCCATTTGTTTTAAGACCTTGAGGATTCAATAATTATCAGATTTGTTTAAAAAACATTTGGAATCTACTCAGTTGGGTTTTTTATTGATAATTAAGAAAATTATAAAAATAAATTACTAAAAACTAGAATGGTTCGAGACAGTCAAACGTCCCAGTTTTTGAAACTGTTTGTATCGCATATTGTTTTCAGCGGTGGAGAGATTTAAAAATTCCTTTACACATATCTTCATCATTTGGCAAAAAATAATATAGTTCATAGTTTACCTCATTGATATCCTCTTGATATTCTAAATTAGCATCGTCTTCTTCTTTAATATCGAAGGAGTGGTGCAAATCTTCTAATTTGGCATCCATAACCTCCATTTCGTCTGTGGTAATTTCTTGATCATCACTAGCGGCTCGCAAACCATCGATAGCTTCTTCTAATTTCTCCAACTTGATCAAGGGTATCAACTTATCCATACTGCAAAAACACAAATTAATTAACTGAAGGCCCTTACAACACAATTTTCGGGATTACGTTATCTGAAAGCTTCGCTTTGTATTACAGAAAATTGTAAACTGTATTATCTACCAAGTCTACGTTTGCACTTTGCACATGAGCGCGACGTTTCAAATTCAGCATGGGGGCAAGGATACATTTTTTATTAGTCTATTTTCACCATTATAACAACCTAATAGTCAAAAACAAAATTATTAAAAAAAAGAAATTAAATCAAATTTAATAAATTTTAAGAAGAATCTCCTATTTAAAATTAAAGAAAGATGCACTACAAAGTAAAAAATAAATTTTTCGTTATTCCGGCCGTTAAATTAGGTGTTTACGTCCTGATTTGAGGTACTTAAAATGCCTTTTTACGTCCTAGGACGTTAAAAGGGGGGGGCCATAATTTTTAACGTCCTAGGACGTAAAAAAGGGGGAGGTTATAAAATAAAACATAATATATTTACGCAAAAAATTATTTATTTGAATGAAAATGTTTAATTTTTATAACGCAATTTGAAAATAACGCACCTCTTGATTCGTCTGTGTTCTCCTCTCTGTTGTTTGAATAATGCGCGTGCGGCGCATTAACAATCTTCTGGGGGGAAGATGTGGATGCAATTTATGATACTTAGTAATATCAATGCCATTTTCTGTCATTAGCGTGGACTTTATCATTGATAATCTAGACCACAATGTGGAGGAACTACACGTTGTGGTCAACTGTAAAAAGTAAGCCAACAACGTGTCCTCATTGAGATTTTGTAGCTCCACATTGTGTTCATTTAAAAATTGTATGAACTTATCGTATTCTTTCTTATATACAGTCTTCGACTTCCTAGGCAGCAACACTTCTTTTGCTTCTCTGGCGGCTTCTTCAATACTTTTATTTTCCATTTTTTTAACACAACCTTTCACCACGACGTTACAAATATAAATGACTTAAGCTGCATTTACATAGGGGTATGTATTTATTTAGTTGGTAAGTATGTATATGGTTTTAAAAATGTAAGATTACCAACCTTGATTAATTACCAAACCAATCAGAAGAGCCAGATTTCCATTTTCAATACATAGCCTCTCACCACGATGTTGCGAATAAAAATGAGGTAGTCCCGTTAAAACGAAAAGCAGTTTATGCCACTCGGACGTAAACTGATTTTACGTCCTTGTGACGAAAACTACTATTTTGTACTTACCTTACCTTAACAAACTAACTTCTACTACAACCGTCAAACAACTCCGTTTTCTCATTCCGTTTATTTTATTATTAACTTTTTCATTTTTCTAATATGAGTTACTAAATAGTAACAATACTTTTATATATCAAGTTATTTATAATGAAAATATATAATCTATGACAATATTATATAATTTAACAAGTTAATATTCATATTACTTTTTCATTTTTCAGCTTTTTTAATTTTTTTTTGCTTTGGAAGGGGAAAAATCTTATTAGCCCGATATTAGACACTATTAGCCCGTACTGATGGTAGTGTGCGGTTAGACTCACTAAAAACCCTCTCCCAATGATGCGTGCGGAATTCACTTGTGCCCATTAAATCTCTATTTTCTGCCCTTTCGGGACTTTACTCTTCTATCATCTTCTCGGGAATAATTTCTAGCTTCTTTTTCGTCCAATTCTTTTGTTGTCATTATTTCTTTTATGGCATTCGCGATCCTGTGCCAGTTCTCCTCAGACTGCAGCATTGCTCCGACTAATGTTAGTGGTGTTAATTGCAGTATGTTCGTTACATTTCTTTTTTCCGTCCATTGATCACACTTAAAGAGAGTGTGCTCCGCTGTATCTTCTTCGTTACGATAACGGCATCCGGCCTCCTGGCGAATACCCATCTTCTTTAGATATGACTTAAAGCAGCTATGACCAGTCAACAGCTGAGTGAGATGAAAATTCAGCTCGCCAAAGGATCTATCGTCCAGTTGTCTTTGGTGCCGGCTGCCCACTTGATCTGCCATTTTTGGCCGCTCGTTTTTCTTTAGCTGTCTTGCCTGAATGGTAGTTGCTATTTTTTTCTTCCACGAGGAGTGAAACATGTGAACTAGGACAATGTAACATCAAACACTAGTGGAAACGAGCTTACTCGCTACGTTAGCAACGGCACCACTTTACTTACTTATCCGGCAACCTCCACCCATATTCCTTACAATTCAAACGTTGCAAAAAAAAATTTTTTTGTGCATTATGTGGTCAAGGGGTTTCAACTACAGTATTTGCCGCTGATGATAGCAGAAAGAGCTAGAAACATGGGGTAGTTTCTCCGGAGAGAAACTACTCTACCACCAAAAGAAAAGCTTTAGCAGTTGTCTGGGCCGTAGAAAAGCCTCGCGGTTATATCGAAGGGTTTCCGGTGACCATATTCTCTGACCACCAATCTTTGAAATGGCTGATGTCCGCTCTAACATCTTTTGTTGCACCCGATGCCAAAGTAGATCTCATACGACCACGACGAAGAAGAGATCGCTTGAAGAAAACCAAACCTTCTTTTGATAAAAGTGCGACACTCCGTTAGCTCACTTCTAAGAGGGAAATTGTAACACCACATCAAAAATAGATCCAGACACCCATGACCGGATGTCAATAAATAAAATATGCTTCGATTATAATAATTAATTATTTTCATGTTTTGCTAAAGTTTAATTTTTATTATTTTTTATGTTTGTGTGAATATAAGTTTATTGATTACCCAAGTGTTTTTCTTTATCAATCCAACAAGAACCTTCACAAATGCTTATTTAAAAATCAATATTTCTTAAAAGCCTGGAAAAACGCACTTAATATTCCCATTCCAAAACCAGGCAAACCAAAAAACATCGCCTTCAGTTATGGTCTCATTGACTTACTTTCCTCTCCCATATAGCACAAAGTAGTTCTGTGGACATCCATTATGTTGCCATGCTATCTCCTAAATTTTAGAAAAATTAATCTTTAATACAGCTACAAATATACGAGTTTGTTCTCTTGGTCTTAGGGCCAGTTGTATAAAAGAGGATCATCCTTGACCATGGATCAAGCTTCAATTTAAACCAATAGAAAACTTAAAATAAAATTTTAACTGTACTGATTGGTTTAAATTGGAGCTTGATCCATGGTCAAGGATGATCCTCTTTTATACAACTCGCCCTTAGATATTTAAAAACAATTTGAAAATTCAAAGAGTATATTTAAACTGAGCGTATTGATTGACCAATGATAACTAAGCATGGCTTTGCGCTATTGCCAATTGGTGTCAATGTGACAAAACGGCAATTCTGATTGGTTCTTTTGTGTGACGTAATTACCGGCAAAGTTTGCTCCGTTAGTGTTTTTTCTTATGTAAGCAGCAGAGTACTCAAAATAATTTTGACAAAATTCTGAAGACTCGGTTTAACATCTACCTTCAAATAAAAAAAACCAGTAAAACTCGTCCGTTACCTTGCCAAGACAACAATGTATTAAAAAAAACAAAAATTTATTAATTATAAGTTGAATTCAAAACATTACAAGTTACATAAATATAAAAAAGTTTTAAACCGATTACAAAAATTAGTTTGTGTTCTAGACAAACTCAAAACTAATTAAAATAACAAAGTAAAAGTATAAGGAAA
This sequence comes from Rhagonycha fulva, assembly GCA_905340355.1. Classification (NCBI taxonomy): domain Eukaryota; kingdom Metazoa; phylum Arthropoda; class Insecta; order Coleoptera; family Cantharidae; genus Rhagonycha; species Rhagonycha fulva. Next base: position 23,178,946 of record HG996554.1, read on the forward strand.
TGTTGAAAATGTGTCACTTTGAAGATCTTGATCACAACTTTCATTGATGCGCGCGCATTAGGATTTTTGTTGCAAGGTTCCGGCTAGACGCAACTCTGCAATTCTACATACATTGTCTTACATTACAGCTAAGGTACAGTATACCCTATAAATTTGGTTCTAGCTCATCAAATCGTAAACTGTTGGAGTTTATATTTTCAGAAAAGTCGAAACCGTCAGCAAGGGTTGAGAGATGGGTGCTAAGAATGCAAATATTCCAGTACAAGGTGATATATGTGAAAAGAAAAGACAAAATAGCGGACCCCTTATCTAGACTAGAGATTAATGCGGGACTAATTCTTTTGTCCCGTCCCGCAGTGCCGCCTCGTCGTGTAAGTCCCGTTGCGTCCCGCACGTCAGACGCATGCGCAGATTAAAAATTATGACTAAAATTTGAAACTGCGCATGCGTCTGACAGAGTCTACTTTCCAACTGCTGAAAAACTGGGCTATTACTAGGGCAATTGTTTTGTTGAATTTAAAATAGAGATGAATGCGGGACGGGATATTTTGAATATTTAGTCCCGCGCGGGATATTTTGTCAACTCAGTCCCGCGCGGGACGAGATCTCGCAGTCCCGCATTTGATTTATTTTATACAACGCAGCCTGTATGAATGTTTTTGATTTTTTGTTAGGATTCAATAAGTTATATTATGAAACCCCCTCCATGTGTTTGCAACCTTGTCGTGGTGAGGGGGCTTGCGTGTTTTAATGAAACTACAGGCGTGAACCCCAGGACGAGCGATGGTGGAAGAAACCCTTTCACTGTCGTTCGGACGGGGGTCGGTTTGGGGCCGTCCGGGACGTGAAACTCTTTGTGGCGGTTCTGGGCCGTCTTCTGAAGGTTATTAGCGGTTGTGGTGGAGAAACCAGACTAATCGGCAAACACAAAATATCACACCGTAAACCGCTTGCGGGCTGCAAAGACTCTGCTGAGGCGGATAGCAGTGGCAAGGGGCACGGGGGCCTTGGCTTAACCGCCCGGGCCAAGTGGATGAGGTACCACCATAAAAACCTTCCTATTCCTACGGTGGGTGATGCCAAAGGGATGCAAGGCTGAGGGGAAGCTCAGTTCCAAGTCACCACACCTCAAGGCACCAGGCGCACCTTGTTGTATATAGCCCCCGTCGCACATGGGGCTCTGTGCGGCGGCGTCTTTGTTTCCCCACTACTCGTGGGACCAAATATGGATACTGCAAGTGAAACCAACCAACCAAACACCTCAGGTGGAGACTCCGAAAGGCAGGATCCACTAAAGAGGAAACAGTTATCCGGGGCTGCCAGGAAGCGTTTGCGTAAGCAACGTAAAATGGCACCCGAGAAAAACCAACAGGCTGTAGGGACTTCTAAAACACCTACACCTGTTGTCAACACAAACACAGGGGAGGGTACCTCGACTGGGGGGCTTAACAAGCGAAACCGGTCATCTGGTAGTACTCCCCAAGACGCAATAAAGCCTGCAAAGAAAAGTAGGGGCCCGAATAAGGTACCTGCTATTTCTTATAAAGCGGCCTTATCTGACATCCGGATATCCATCATGCCTGAAGGATATCCGAGTTCAATCCTCAGCGTGGAACAAGGCGACCTTATTAAAGGGATGCTAATCAAAGCGCTGGATACCATCGAAAAAGGTGGTCCATCTCCGAGATTCTCGGAGGTGAGATTGAAGGGAGGCCTTCTTGTCGCCTCCTGCAACGACCAGGCCACTAAGGACTGGGTGGAGCGGGTGGTAGCAGAAGGAATCCCACAATGGGAGGGGGCGATACTAAGAGTCGTTGACTCTAAGGACGCTCCCAAACCAGTAAAAGCTATGACATGGATACCGGGACCCATCGAGGAACCGGGTAAAGTGTTAAATAGGTTAACGGTGCAAAATCCGGGATTACAGACCGAATCATGGTCTGTAATCAAAAGCAGCGAAGACCCGAAAGGGCAACAACTCATCGTTTTAATGGATGAGGGTTCCTGGAGTAAAATCCAGGGACTACAATATAGGCCTTTCTTAAATCTTACCAGGGTGCTTTTCAAAAAACTTGGTAAGAAAAAAGAAGGCGAAGAGGAGGCAATGGAGGTTGAGGGGGAGCAGGAGCACCCCAATACAACTCCAGGTACTCTCGATGAACTCCCCCCAGCTGTTCCAAGCAGCTCGGAGGAGGGGACAAATTAGAAAACCTTTTCAAGTTTGTCCAGATAAATTTACACCACTGCAGGGAAGCCTCGGCGTCCCTGCAGAGGTATATTATTAAAAATAATATTGACATGGCTCTGATACAAGAACCCTGGATACACGGGGGGCATATCAGAAGACTAAACACCTTAAGGGACTGGGAGCTAATCAGTCCGGTTAGCAAAGAACCTAGGGTGTGCTTAATAGCAAAAAAGAAACTCAATGCGCTGCCGCTGTGGGGACTAAGCACTAGAGACCTAATAGCGGCAAGAGTTAACATCAGCATTGAGGGAGGGGCGATGAATGTGGTGGTCGCCTCGGCGTACCTTCCATATGATCAAACGGGACCTCCACCTACTAGGGAAGTAAAAGACCTAGTCAAAAACTGCGAAGACAGTAAATCACAATTAATACTCGGCTGTGATGCTAACTCACACCACATAGTGTGGGGGAGCACTGACACAAACAGCAGAGGTGAATTCTTATTAGAATTTATTTCTAGGAAAAACCTGGAAATAATGAACAAGGGTAACCAACCTACCTTTGTCATATCGACAAGGCAGGAGGTTATTGATATTACAATCGGGACACCGCTTGTAAGTGGAATGATGAAAGAGTGGCATGTCTCTCAGGAGGAGTCCCTCTCTGACCACAAATACATTAGATTTGACATTGAGTCCTTCCGGGGGGAGGAAGAATTGTTCAGGAATCCAAAGACCTGTGACTGGGAGCATTATAAAGACTTCCTAAAACAGGGACTGGAAGACTGTCCAAAGAAACCTAACTCTGTGAAGGAGCTGGAACTGATGAACGACTTTGTCACATCAGCAATACTAGAAGCTTACCACAAAAGCTGCCCAATGAGGAATAGGACAGCCAAACGCGAGCCCACTTGGTGGAATCGCGAGCTGAACTCCCTCAGGGCAGAAACACGTAGGCAATATAACCAGGCCCAAAATGGAACTGGGGGTTGGGAAACTTATAGAGATTCCCGACGCAAATACAAATTGGCCATCAGAAAGGCAAAAGAAGACTCATGGAGGAAGTACTGCGAGAAGGTCGAAAGAACTCCAGAATGTGCTAGACTCCAGAAAGCTTTAATGAGAGAAATCAACGGTAAGGTTGGTTCTCTTCAAAAACCCAATGGGGGGTTTACAGCCAACGGGGAGGAGACCCTGGAGCTTTTGCTACAGACTCACTTCCCAGGAAGTAAACCCAAACTAAACTGTGCAACCGGCCAGGTAGACCAAACCACCTCTACAAGGGGGTGTGGGAGGGAAGGATGGACGATTGCAAACAAACTTGTTAACAAAACAAGACTTGCATGGGCTATGAAATCGTTCAAACCATATAAGTCTTCGGGACCAGACGGGATATTTCCCGCTTTACTACAACAGGGAGAGGAAACTCTTTCCTCCCCTCTTTGCGCTATGTTCAGGGCAAGTATTGCCCTCAACTATGTACCCACTGGTTGGCGAGAAGTCAAGGTGGTATTTATACCCAAGCCGGGGCGTGCTTCATACGACCAGGCCAAGTCATTTCGTCCAATCAGCTTAATGTCATTTCTCCTGAAAACTCTCGAGAAACTGATTGATAGATATATCAGGGACGATGTCTTGGTGTCAAAGCCACTTCATCGATACCAGTATGCATATCAAGCAGGAAAATCGTGTGAACTAAGTATCCACGAACTTACCCGTAGGATAGAGGTAGCTCTTGTGGGTCAAGAAATTGCCCTAGGAGTATTCCTTGACATAGGGGGGGCGTTTGACAACACGTCTTTTGACTCAATTGAGAACGCACTTCAGAAACGAGGAGTGAGTCCATTCATTATAGGATGGATAAGCTCCACTCTGAGGAATAGAAACATTAAGGCTACTCTGGGTCTGGCGACCTCGGAGGTCTCCGCGGCGCGGGGGTGTCCGCAGGGGGGCGTCTTGTCGCCCCTCCTGTGGTGCCTGGTCGTGGACGAGCTCCTGAGGGCGCTAGAACAGGGTGGAATACACGCGCAAGGTTTTGCTGACGATATAACAATCCTCGCCGTCGGAAAGTTCGGAGGGGTTTTGTCTGCATTAGTACAGCGGGCCCTGAGAATTGTCGAACGGTGGTGCACCAAGGTAGGATTGTCGGTAAACCCGGAAAAAACCGCCGTGGTAGCTTTCACTAAATGCAGAAAGGAACTGCAGGAAGTGAGGATGCCCACACTCTGGGGAAAAATCTGCAACTAGCAGATGAAGTCAAATATCTGGGGGTAACCTTGGATAAAAGATTGACTTTTACTAAACATATTGATAATATAACGATCAAAGCGACTAGGGCCATGTGGGCCTGTAGGAGAACGATCGGCAAAACGTGGGGACTAAAACCTAAAATGGTCCTTTGGCTCTACACCAAAGTGGTGATACCCACGGTAACATATGCTTCCCTCATCTGGTGGCACAAAGCCCAGAAAAAGGAAAGTATTAAAAAACTTAATAAGTTGCAAAGACTAGCCTGTCTAGGAATAACGGGGGCAATGGCAACAACGCCCACCGCAGCAATGGAGGCACTATTGGGACTGCACCCACTACACTTGGTGGTGGAAATGGAGGCCCAAATGGCTGCATACAGGCTGACGATTAATGATCAAGGGGGTGGAATCTGTAGAGAGGGCCACCATACCATGATCTTCAACTCCATCAGGAGTAACAACACGCTCTGTATGAAATCGGATAGAACCAGCACTGTAAGAGACTTCCGAAAACCTTTTAAGGTCATAATTCCTGAGAGGGGTTCGGAGGGCGGCGAACAGGAGCTGGGAAAACGATTCGAAACCATCTGGTACACTGATGGATCCAAAACGTCCGTAAGCACTGGAGCAGGAATAAGTGGTAAGAGACCAGGGGATGCTTTTAGCATAAACCTGGGCCAACACGTAACTGTTTTCAAGGCCGAAATTCTGGCAATAATGACCTGCGCAGAGGAACTGATTCGGAGGGCTTATGTTAATAAGCGCATCTGCATCATGACCGATAGCCAGGCAGCATTAAAAGCTCTGGAGGGAGTAGAAATACACTCCAAAGTTGTGAAGAACTGCCTTGACACACTGGTGAGACTGGCACAAAGCAACAGATTAACACTGATGTGGGTGTCGGGACACACTGGTATCAGTGGCAATGAAAAAGCCGACTCCCTAGCAAGGGAGGCTGCATGTAATAGATTAGTAGGTCCAGAACCAACTTGCGGGATTGCATACAAGACTGCAAAAGGGACTATCAAGGAACTACTAAGAGAGAAACACCTTGTGTACTGGAGGAATCTTCCGGGACTGAGGCAATCGCGGATGTTCATTCGGGAACCTCCAGGGGACAAAAAAACCAAAGAAATACTCCGACTGAGCAGAACTCAGTTGAGGAAAACAGTAGGACTATTTACAGGACACTGCTGCTTAAATAAACACCTCAATAATATTGGGGTCGTTGAAGATCCTACATGTAGTATGTGTGGGGAGGAGGAAGAAACTCCATACCACCTGCTATGTGTATGTCCAGCTCTTGCCACTGTAAGGCATGAACACCTAGGGAGTCGCTATCCGACCACCGAGGAGATAAGAAATTCACCCATCAATAATGTACTCAACTTTGTTGAGGACTTGAACTTGATGGGGTAAAACTAGGAACGCGGGGTACAATGGGCCAGGAGCCTAAGTGCAAGTGGGAGTCCTTTGACAGACCACACCCGTTCAGCAATAATAATATATTATGAAATAAAAAGGGAAAAAATTTCGTCCCGCGCGAGACTGCATTGAAATCCTGTCCCGCGCGGGACTGAGTTTATAAAATGTCACGCGCTAGACTAAATATGCCGCGGGACAAAAAATATTCCGCGGGATATCCCGTCCCGCATTCATCTCTAAAATAAATTTATAAATCAAACGCGGGACTGAATTGGCATCCCGTCCCGCGCGGAACTGAATCGAAATCCCGTCCCGCGCGGGATTAAATCGACATCCCGTCCCGTCCGGGATTTTTTCATCCCGCATTCTTCTCTAATCTAGACTATTGAAATTGAAAAATCAGCAGGATCGCAATGATTGGATTACGTGGGTTGCAATAGCTTCAACACCGAAAGCGCTAACGACGAGAGAAATAGAAGAAGAATCGGCAAATGATGAAAAATTAAAAGAAGTGAAAACAACTTTGAAATATGAAGGAGAGTTTAGTGAGGACTTAGGAGAATGCAAACTAATAAATAAAGAACTGTGTGTCGTAGGCAAAATCATTCTAGTCCGGTCAAAATAGACATTAACCCTTGCCTAAATTGTCAAGAAGCTGAAAATTTACATGAACGTTAGAGATACCATTATAATAAAATTGTAAAAAGTCCCAATCGATCCCATGTGTGCAAAAATTTTATGCGTGGTCAAAGTTTGCAAAAATTAGTTTTTTGGATTTTTTAGCAAAACGGTTAGTTTTATAAGAAAAATAGTTCAAACAAAAATTGTAGATCATTTAATTAATTATCTACAAAAATTGACCTTACACTTTATTAATATAATATAATAAATAAAATACAAATAACACACTGAAAGTTAAAAGAAAAACAAAAGTTTATGTATGGGTACCATCACATGCTGCAATATTTTTCTATAAAAGAATTTCCTATAAAGTTAAGCAAAATATTAAAGAAATATTTCTTTCTATTTTGAGATAGTATGAGTTTTTACATGACCTTTTAAACTCTTCTTATGAGCAGATTTGAAATCACAAATTGCACACTGAAACGGTTTATCTCCTGAATGCGTTCTTAAATGGCGTTTTAAGTTTTCCTTCAGTGCACATTTATACTCACAAATTTCACACTGATACGGTTGATCTCCTGAATGCGTTCTTAAATGGCGTTGTAAGTTTTTCTTCAGTGCACATTTATACTCACAAATTTCACACTGAAACGGTCTATCTCCTGAATGCGTTCTTAAATGACTTTTTAAATTGTCCTTCCGTGCAGATTTGTAGTCACATATTTCACACTGAAACGGTTTATTTCCTGAATGCCTTCTTAAATGAACTGTTAAATCTCTTTTACATGCTGATTTGTAGTTACAAATTTCACACTGAAACGGTTTATCTCCCGAATGCGTTCTTAAATGAACTGTTAAATGTTCCTTCTGTGTAGATTTGTAGTCACATATTTCACACTGATACGGTTTATCTCCTGAATGCGTTCTTAAATGGCGTTTTAAATTTTTCTTCAGTGCACATTTATACTCACAAATTTCACACTGATACGGTTTATCTCCTGAATGCGTTCTTAAATGGCGTTGTAAGTTTTTCTTCAGTGCACATTTATACTCATAAATTTCACACTGAAACGGTCTATCTCCTGAATGCGTTCTTAAATGACTTTTTAAACTTTCCTTTTTTGCAAATTTGTAGTCACAAATTTCAGACTTGGAAACTTCAGACGTAGTAAACGGATTACAATCTGTTTTTATCTTCTGGAAGTGAACTGAAATCTTTTCTTGACTATTAATGGGATGATGATGCAACTTATCCAAATTCAATTCTATTTGGTCACTCTCAATTTCAGAGTGAGGATTTGAATGTGATAGAGTGCCCTGTAACAAAGTTAGCATTACTAAGTATTCCTTATTTGAGCACCATTTCAAACATTCTCCTTTTTATTACAAGCATTTTATTAACTTCACATCGCCATGGCTAAGTTTGCTACAAATCTTTGAATCCAACATTAACCTGCTTTTACGTGCCCGATTGTCTTGAAATTTTTCACGTTTACTTAGTTTACATGATTATCCAATATTCTTAAAAAATTTGAGTTAAAATTGTTTAATTATGTATTTATAGGAAATATAAATTTTGTTTACGTTAAGCAAGACAACAGAGATATATCAAAAACAAAATGAGATACATACATAAAATAGTTTCAATTTGCGACATATGTCACTTTGTGCCATATAAGAGCGAAATAAAGCGTATATATATTTTTAAGAGCAAAAGAGATATATATTTTCCACATCTGTAAACAATCAGAATCTATGACAAATATCATAACCATACTAGTAGTGCTGGGCGATGTTCATCGATGTTTTCTAAACATCGATGTTAGCCCGACCGATGTTCGATATTTTGACATCGCGTCAGACATTTTGAAACATCGAAACCATCGATGTTTGCTTTTCGATGTTAGCCTTTCGATGTTACAGGTAGATATGCAGGGACGTGCCCAGCCAACTTTTTTCGAGAAAGAAATTTCAAATTTGCCAACTGAATTAATTCAAATTTTTGTAAGTTTTGCAGCATTTAGTAAATTTAGACATAAAAAAATGACAAATTAACCAACTTTTGGGTGTTTTTGTCAACTTTTTGCCAACTTTCTGCAGCATTGGGGGGGAGTACCCCCCCCACCCCCAACCCCCCATGAGCACGTTCCTGTAGATATGTAGCGTAGCCACTAAATAATTGCTTATTTTATTTGCTAATTTTGTAATTTGTTGCGTTTATTAATATTCATAAATAAATTTTTTGTTTTTCCTGATTTATTTAAACTAATATGCAATAACATCGATGTCACGAAAACATCGATGTTTTGTAACCGATGTTATGCTCACATCGATGTCCAGGTTCGATGTCGACATCGATGTTCAACATCGATGCTTTGTATCGATGTCCCAGCATTACATACTAGTTATTACACGTATGCTGCTACTCCTCCAGCGTGTCATTTTTTTAAAACTCACAGCGCACTCTTATTGGTTGTTGTCGTCGGTCGTACCAACTTAAAATTACTTTACTACTCCATATAGAAATATATATAACCCTTTCTGAATGGAGTACTAAGGTGATTTTAAGTTGGTACGACCAACGACAACAACCAATCAAAGTGCATTGTGTGTCCTAAATAAAAAATTAAATAAAAAATTAAAAATTTTTAAAAAAAACCTTTTATTTAAAATTACAAAAGTGTTTAGAAAACATCGATGAACATCGCCCAGCACTAATTACTTAGTAGCTAACTAAGAAAACCATATGCATAGTTGAGTTAAAAGGATACTAATCCTTAGTGGCTACTAAAAATTTTAGTGGCGAACTTGGGCATGTTTAAGACCATTTTAAGCTTACATTTAATGAAAAGTAAACAATTTCTTATTTTGACAATTTTGATGAAATACTCGATTTAGTTCGATGTCTATTAAAAATAAATTAATTTAAAGAAAATAATATTAGAAAGTTGAAATTTTCAGAATACACGTGAAATATGATTTTACTTAACATAAGCTATTTTTAATTTAAAATAAATTAGGTAAAATAATTTTTTTTTTATTTTTAATAAAATTTCAACTTTTTACAATTATTCTTTTTTATTTAAACTTGACACTAGAATTGAAGCAATCTATAAGAAACTTTAAAGTTTAACCAACCAAAAGTAAAATATTGATAAAGATCTACAAAATATATTATCAATAAAATATTCTAAAACAACTAATGACATCTGTTGAATTTTGTGATTTACTTCTAACCTTAATATTTTTAGCTTATCACCTGATCTTTTGCAGTGTTGCCAAATAAATATTCTTAAAATCATACAATAGTATGATACCATGGACTTAGAAAGAGTTCTTCTAAGTCCATGTATGATACTAACTAAAACGATACTAACGCTCTTTTTAAAAGAACTATGCATACCAACATTTTAGTAGCTACTAAGATGCTATTAACTAGTGGCTACTAGGATCATTTTAAAACCATTTTAAGACTACGACTATGCATAAGGCTGTTATACTTTTATTTTAGTTTTTATCTAATAGAATGTCAATACACGGCCGTATATAAGGAGAGTTGGGGGGTTCAAACCCCTCCCATGTCTAAAGCCCATATGACACGGTGCATAATTTTGCATAAAATTTACATGTAAATGGTAGCTAATTAATGAAAAACATCCGGTGGCTATTAATATGCTCTTTCTATTGGTTAGTCATCATTTTCATTTAAATTTTATGTAAAATTATTCATCATGTCATACAGGCTTTATATCCAGCTACGGTCCTGGGTCAATATGACATCCATAGTTTTCTGTAAGTTAAAATGCACATCTGATTGATTAAATAAACCATTAATTAAACCAGCTAATCAGATAAAAGTCAAATAAAAACAATATTCAATATCCGCCTTAATAGAGCGACCAAGCTACTTCTTTGCACTTCTAGCTAGATATAATTTTTATTTAATTTAAGTAAATTAATTCGTTTAAGGACATTAAATTGCTTGACAGCAAAGGAAACTATGATAGATTACTGAGCGACCCTGAGGATTCAATAATTATCAGATATGTTTAAAAAACATTTGGAATCTACTCAGTTGGGGTTCGAGACAGTCTAACGTCCCAGTTTTTGAAACTGTTTGTATCGCATATTGTTTTCAGCGGTGGAGAAATTTAAAAATTCCTTTACCCAAATCTTCATCATTTGGCAAAAAATAATATAGTTCATAGTTTACCTCATTGATATCCTCTTGATATTCTAAATTAGCATCGTCTTCTTCTTTAATATCGAAGGAGTGGTGCAAATCTTCTAATTTGGCATCCATAACCTCCATTTCGTCTGTTGTAATTTCTTGATCATCACTAGGGGCCCGCAAACCATCGATAGCTTCTTCTAATTTCTCCAACTTGATCAAGGGTATCAACTTATCCATACTGCAAAAACACAAATTAATTAACTGAAGGCCCTTACAACACAATTTTCGGGATTACGTTATCTGAAAGCTTCGCTTTGTATTACAGAAAATTGTAAACTGTATTATCTACCAAGTCTACGTTTGCACTTGCACTTTGCACATGAGCGTAACGTTTCAAATTCTGCATGGGGGCAAGGATACATTTTTTATTAGTCTATTTTCACCATTATATTTCACTATTGAAAATTAAAGAAAGATGCACTACAAAGTAAAAAATTAAATTTTATAATAAAAAAATTTGCCATCACTGGACGCTTGCTAGAAACATTTAAATTAAACATTTATAAATTATAACGTTAATTCGAAACTGCGCTTGCGTCTGATAGTTACAAACGGTTTCAAACTGCTGAAAGAACAAAGCTATTAGAATTTGAAACAATAAAACTTTCTTTTAATTTCTACTGTTTTAAATGATTGTTATATTAATACTTCTCTCATTTTTATTTATTCGATTGAATCAATTACTTTAAAAAAAATAAAAAAGAGCTTCTTTACTCCCGAAAAGCCTGGTGTAAAGTAGTCACTTTACTCTCAAAATCACGAAAATGTTTTTTTTTTTTTAATTTTTATTTAATTTTTTTTTATATTTTAATTTTTAACCTTAATAAACTTTGATTTTGACTTATTGGTTTGTAAAATGGTGAAAGAAAGTACTTGTACAAAATGTATCCTTGCCCCACGCAATTTTTGAAAGGTCGACGCTCATGTATAAACTGCGCATAAATATTTATTTGGTAGGTAATATCACGATACACTTACAACGGTATGCTCGTGCGCATGCAATATGGCCGCCGGCGATTTGTGTGACGTCACTTGTGAACTAAAATTGCATATATGCATATAATGCATTTTAAAACGTAAAAAGTTATTTATTTTGCTTAAATATCATAATTTCTTTATAGCCAATTAAAAATTAATTAATTAATAATAAATTACTACATTAAGTGCTAATTTTACACCAAAATTGTGCTTCTTAAGAGATATTATAATGCATTTTAAAATGTAAAAAGTTATTTATTTTGTTATTATTTTTATTTATAATAATTTTATAGGTAGTTATTTAATACTTACAACATTTATTTATAAATAATAATAGTCTTACTAAAAATTAATAATTGATAATGAATTACTACATTAATGCCTGTACTAAGAGTCGAGGATCAATCCGAGAACATGGATTAATTCTCGGATTGCTCGAAAATGCAACCATTGATCGTAATAATCCTAGGTTATTACTACTATTAAATTGATTGATTGGATGGACTAAGGATTGGTGGATCTAGGATTGACCCGAGAATTAATTCTCGACTATTAGTATGGGCCTAAGTGCTAATTTTTAATCCCCAACCCAAAAAAGGGGTGTTATGCTTATAACGTGTTGTAACAGCAACAGGTTGTAGGACCACATAAATCTTGCCAAGCAGTTATGATTCGTTGATTATTTTCTCATTGGAAACAGCCATTCTACTATAATTTTTGATCAACCAATGGTTAAAGAAAAAGGAAATAATATTTTCAAGAATACCTCGAGTCATTCGTTGATCATACTGGTAATAAATTGGTTGTTTCCAATGTGCAGTTAGGCTTCGTACAATAACAGTTTGACAGGATTTGTGCGATCCTACTTTTTGCTCTTCTTTTTTATCGATTTCCATTTTATTCGATATATAAATTTCATCGAATGATATAATACAGAGCCGTTCCATATTATTGAACTCACAAGATTTTTTTGCCATTAACTTTAGAACACTTTTCAATACTCCTTGATTTACATCAAAATTTGATGCCCAATGACTTAATGTGGACATACCAGGATTTATTTTTACTTAACAGACTCTTAATTTGGCCTTCTGTAAAAACAGTGGTTAAAATCTCATTATAATGTTGAATTTTATTTTCAGCGATTGTCAACATTTCTTTTAGATTTTGTATTTCATCTTGTGCTCTGAAATCAATATAACAGTTAAGATAAAATAATGTAAATATAGAAAAATAGATGTCGAGGATTAAGGATACTTACTTTTTTAACTCTAATGCAAGATCACTTCTTTGCACATTATTTGTTTCAGCATTGTTTACTTCCGTACCGTTATTGTTGTGAATTAAATCATCAAAAACAACTTCAGGCACGTTATCTTCAGAAAAAGTAGATTCCGAAACATTTTCATTTAACAAATCATTAACTATTCTGCATATTTTTTTTGCTAAACGATCAGATCTTTCCTTAATTTTCCTTTTATTTTGTATTTTATTATCACCTGGTAGTCTTAAAGTAGGTAACGCATCAGGTTTTAATTGTCGGCTCCCTTAGAGGCACTTCAAAACAGCTGGCTTCAAAATGTTCAGAACAAATGCAATCTAAAAAAGTTAAACAGCTAGGTAAATTTTTAAATACTACATAATATTAATTTAACTTACCATTCTTTAAGTTAATTTTATCCTCACGACGATATCCAACAATCTTTTTAGAAATCTCTTCAATTTTCGGAAATCGAAAGTATTTGATTTCTGTCCCTTTTGTCTTCGTATTTTTATTACCACATTTAGCAACTGCACAACCCGGCATTTTTGTACTTTCGCAAACGATTATTAATAATAAAATGCAACGATAATAAACAAAGTATAATGTAACAGCAACGCAAAACCGTTAAATACGAGCGTGACATAACACAATATGCATGGTTCGCAACACGATACACGTTCGCAATTGACGTCATGCGCAGTAGCAAACGTATTTGGAACAAATAACGAGCATACCGTTGTAAGTGTATCGTGGGTAATATCATTTTCTATACCATATGGTGCAAAACAGAATTGTTTAGGTTTTTGTAGTTTAATCTTTAAAATTGCGTTGTAAAGGCATCAGTTGATTGAGTTTTGTTTCCATTATAGATAAGTTAATACTTTTGACAGATTCTGTGAATTTTGAAGAAGCAATCGATGGTTTGCGAGCTCCTGGTAATGACTATGAAATTACAACTGACAAAATGGAGGTCACGGAAGTGGAACTTGAAGAATTGCATCACTCCATCGATATTAAGGAAGAAGACGATCCGGATTTAGAATATCAAGAGGATTTTAATGAGGTAAACTATAAACCATATTATTATTTACTGTTAAACGATAAAAGTTCAAACAAAAGAAACTTATAAATTTATTGTATTTCCGGTTTTGGGAATGGACGAGTTTCACTATTTTTTTTTATTTAAACGTGGGAGGTCTAAGTGAGTTCAAAATTTTCTGGAGTATACTAGCATGATTTTTGCAAGGGACATCAATTGTTACCACAAGATCTTTCGGCAAGTGAACTTAACCAGAATTTTTACTTCAACAAACAGGAAGAAGTTGTAACCTAAAATTATCAAGTGCATCTTAATCAAGATTAAGGGTCGTATTCTCTAACTCTTAAAGGATCTTTACGGAAAGGATGCCTTTACGTAAAGACTAAACCTATTCTGTAATTATAAAGGATTCTTTAGTAAGAGGCCGTCCTTTAAGATCGATCTTTACAAAACGGCGCGGTAAGGGATGTCTTTAGGTAAAGGATTTGCGTATTCTGTACGTAAGGATCCGTTATTAGCGTCAGAATACACCAAGTTGATCCTTTACGTAAAGGATGGCAGTAGACGCCTTTAACGAAATTGAAGTGTTGTTTTTATTAGTAAATGTGAACTTCAAAAGTGAATTTATCTTCAAAATGAATAATATTCTTGATGAATTACGCAAAATTACCCAAATTTTGTTATTTTAATTGTAAAACGTCGGGTATATTTTATTTATTCCTTAATTTAGTTCTTATTATAGCTTTAATAATATTGTGGGTGATAAACATTGAACAAAAATGTGACATACACATTAATTATACAACATCGTGGTTATTAGGAGAGTCGGGATACCTTCTACAACCGTATGTAATGACTACGATTACTGGAGCTGATCCAAATAGTCCAGAATTGTGAATTCAATTGCACGCAATTGTGTAAAAAGATGCATTGGCGTTTTAAAATGTGTCTAGAGGTGTCTTAATAAAGACAAAGCTTTAAATTACCACCCCACATTTGGATCCAAAATTATTTATGCCTGCGGAATCCTGCAAAACATCATGCGATTCCATAATATAGAAGTAGTAATTGGTAAAAATGTGATAATTGTTGTACAACAATAATAAATTATTAAATTGTAAATTTTTTTTACAATTTAGCATTAGGAATAAGAGCTCGTAATAATATTAGTCAAAATAATTTTGTTTAATACATTTTTATTTTAATTGTTTTAAATAGCTAATTCTGAATGTTTTAAAATTTAAAGAAAATGTAAGTTTTTCAAAGTCAAAACGTTCTCTTTCTAGTGCTAGTCGTTCTTTCTGGAGGTTCACTAACGACTCCAATTTGTTGTCGATGCTTTTCAGTATGATGGCTGATGTTTTTAATCGTAATAGTACAATGCGAGTGTATGAATAATGGGTTCTCATTGGTTGATTTTAATTTTCAAAACAACATAACCTGTAATATTGTTAGTTGATGTCTTAAAATTGCGATTTTGTTTTGTGTTTTTGAATTTATAATAAATTGTAAATCCACATTTAAATTAATGAAGAAGAATTCATTGCTGGAGGAAATTCACCTATGTTACCATCAACAATTTCAGGTAAGGAGAAATAGGAGGTTTTTAACTTTTATAAATATTGTCGTGTTCTGACGAACAACTCTTTAAATCCCGTAGCTGTTATAGTCGGAAGTTTGCATTATTTAAGACTCTCTCAGTTAGTGAATTCCAGGGTATGCTTAAATTATCCACAATAAATGAAACAATAATTTTACCGGGCATCAATAAAATTTTACTCAGACGAAATTTATATATTGTCGTGTTCTAACGAACAACTCTTTAAAAGCCGTAGCCGTTATTGTCGGTAGTTTGCATATCGAGACAATCTCAGAAGTAGGTTCCAGGGTATGCTTAAATTATCCACAACAAATGAAACAAAATTTTTTTACCGGGCATCAATAAAATTTTACTCAGATAAATTTGGTTATCAATAAATTCTATAATAAGCAGAAAACAGAATTTTAGCTAAATCGAAATTCAACAATGAATAAATCAGATATAGACAAAATTTATCTACAAGTTCCCACATTTACTGTTTCAAACTTATTACTGTAACTTGTAAACAAATTAGGCATTGTAAATTGTACAAATTGAAATAAAAATAATAGCACAAGTTTATTGTCTTATTTAAAATCTCGCGCCGACCTGTTATAAACCACACATAAAACCAAACTGTTATTTTTTTACGCCTATTCGCAAATGAAGTTCGATGTAACGCGTATCACAACAGTAGATCGTAATCGTCGTATTAAAAATAATAAAGTTAATCTCGATGGTAATCTAATTGTGTTAAACTACGAATTTGTTGCATCGAAGTAATTAAAGTTGATGTAATACTCTAATCCATCTGGTGTCCACTAAATTTCCAGGTTCGCATAAAATGTGACTAACATAACCTCTCATTGTAACTTTTATAAACTCCGTTTTCAGAAAAATAATATCGAAATAACGCAAAATAAAAGAATTTAAATTCTAATTACCATTCGATGGCTTCCTTACTTGCTGTTAAATGGAAATAAAACTCGATGAAAAACATCAAAATTGCAGCCATTTTACGACCCATGTCTCAAATTTCATCTCCAATCCCGGAAATCAATCTTGCAGAAACAACCATCATATTCATCATACTGACACTGTACTCATCATAATTGCCACTATAATTTACAATTCAGGCCGAAATTCCAACACTTCACAACTTTTCGAGAAAATTTGCTTCCTCGACAAACACAACTTAACACTCCGGCCTCTCAGTCAGTAATCCTTATCATCCTACAAAATTTTCCTTTCCTTTCCGTTTTAGGCTTTTGGAAATCGTGGCCCACGCCGATTCGTCGATTTTTCCAGCGAAATTTGAATATTTTCAAAAAAAAAACTTCATATCACAAATTTTTAAAATTACTTTTCAATACTAACCGCACCATCTAGAGTTATTTACGATCATACCGACGTTATAGTTTTCTATGCACGCATTCACTAATTTATTAAAAAGAAGGTAAACAAATTAACAATAAAAATAATTAATAAAAATAAAATGCAGTCATATCTGATTAATTTAACTTTTTAGGCTTCTGGAACAAATTATCCACCATAAAATCCTGTTTTCTTGGTAACAAACAAAATAATGACCATTAAAAGAAAAACCATTCAACTTGTCAGAGTAAAATTCAAAATCATACAAAACTCAATGAAAAGACAAATCAAAATCAATTGCGGATAATTTAAACTTTTGGTAACTACCCCTGTACATGTCATCATCCCCTTATTTTACGAATTCAATTTTTTATTTATAAAAAATTGTGAGTAAAATAACAACAAAAAAAAATTTCCCTAAACGTTAAATTTTCAAACTTCCCATTATTAAACTTATTTACAAATTATTTACAAAATCAAATGAAAGTCCCAATTAATAAACTCAATTGGCATTAAACTTATAATTTCATCCTTATTCTTATCTCACTTTAATTTTTCTCATCTAATTTACAATTTTATTTTACAAATTTACTGACTAATTCATCAAAACAATCCCCTACATTATGCATCTTTAAATTAGTTATCAAAAACTGATAGAATTCAAATTTCCTCCAAATACCTCATAACTTTTCAAAATTTTAATTTTTCCCTTGTGGATATTTAATAATTATTAAATTTTCACTCGTACCTCGTAATTTTACTAAATCTTAATTTTCAAATTGACTTTCATTTACTTAAATCCTTTACTGTGGCTTTCAAATTACTTAATCATTTTATTTTATTTCCCAATTAACTATTCTTAAATTTCATATCAATTCATCATAATCTTATTTCATAATTTCATTAATTTTCATACAATTTTCCCCATTTTAATTAAACCCCTTAAAATTCTTAAATTTCAAAATCTCATAGTAACAAATTCTTTAGATAATTATCAACCTTATTATTAATTTTCAATTCCATTACTCAAGTACGATTTCAATTTTCATCATTAAATTTGTTATAATGTTTCCACCTTAATTTTTAGAAAAACCCTAATTAATTAAAATTGCTCAGTACCTCTTAAAAACCTTTATTCTACCCATGTTCTAATTCTCAATTATTTATCACAATAACTTTCAGGAAGGTTTGATACTCATACTCATAATTTTATTTTTTAATTTTCTCTGTTATCAAATTTACAATTTTTTTTTATTTTTATTCCATATTATCTAATTTACAATTATCCCCTAAATTTAACTTATCTTACAACTACTAATTTCTAAATTTAATTAATCAATTAACCAATCATACTATTTACAGAATTTTCAAAACAATTAAAAAAAAATGTTTCCCCCTTTATAAATCAATTTCATTTTCATTACTCATCAATTGGGTTTAAAAATATTCCCTCTTCCTGTTGATCATTCCCAACATCATCATAAAGATAAATCATATCCAAATGAAATTTACCTCTTATTTTGTTGGAGTTAGGATAATTAAGGGTATATGAATTTTCATTTTTAGCAACAATGACATAAGGTCCTTCAAATGGTAGCTGTAATTTTTGACAAAGGTTCTTAGACCTCATGCCAACTCTCAAACTTCTCACAATAACCCAATCACCTATTTTAAACGTGCATTTCTTTTTGACAGCATCATTAACTTTGCGTAAGTATTCCTCACTTTTATTTCGTAAACGTTGTCTAACTTTATCTAATTTTTCCACATAGTTGACATCCCCTTCTACTACCCAAGGTCTATCTGGTTGTTCACCAAACATTATCAAAACGGGTGATTCTTCAGTAACTGAACTAGGAGTGTGGTTAATGAAACTTTCAACTAGATGAATATGTCTTGACCAAGACCTTTGGTCCCTGAATACAAGTAAACGAAGAAATTTAATTGTCTCTTGTACGTATCTCTCACTCATGTTACCCTGAGGATGTCTTATTGAACAAAAAACTACTTTAATACCCTGGTTATTCCAATGGTGTCTAAATTTGGTACTTTGAAAGTATCTGGCATTATCTACGAGAATAGTTTTAGGAATTATTACATCTCTACAAAATTTTTCGAGACATTGTATGGTTACATCAGATGTGCAAGTTTGTGTAGGATATAATTTAACATACTTGGAAAAAGCATCTACTACAACTAAAATGTTTTTGTAATCTGCCCCGCTAGAAATCAAATTACCAATATAATCAATCGCTATTAATTCCCCTGGTTCAGAAATTTGTACACTCTTAAAATAATTTTTGTTGTGGTAATTTTTGTATTTACCCATCGTACACAAATTACATTGATTAATGGTTTGCTTAATTATTCGTAGATCTCTTTTGCAGAAATAATTTTCCCTAAACAAAAGCCAAGTTTTTCTAATGCCAATGTGGCCAAATTTTAGATGTAAATTTTTACACACTTCAATAGTAGTTTGTTCATTTATTACATAAAGTTCTACACCCCTAAATAACTTAATTATAAAACCATCTTTAATTTGAAAGGAACGCATAGCTTTTTCATCCTGTCTTTCAATGTCAGATTTTAGTTGGTCAAAACATGGGTCATTCTGAGAATCAATAACTGTTTCTTCAGTAAAAGGTATTTCATTTGTATTGAACCTATTTAAAGCAATTAAAATTCCTTTCGTTGTATCGTTGAGATCTTTCCTGCTAAGAACATCAGCTACCACGTTATGTTTACCCTTAATATGAGTGATTTCAAAATCATACTCCTGTATTAATAGTGCCCACCTGTAAATTCTGTTATTAGTGAATTTAGTACGCATTAGAAATGTCAACGCTGAATGGTCTGTTTGAATCTCAAACTTATTCCCCATTAAATAAAATTTTAATTTTTGCAAAGAATAGACTATTGCAAGCATTTCTTTTTCAGTAGTTGAATAATTGATTTCTGGTGCTCTTAATGTTCTAGATACAAAGTGTATGGGTACCTCTACCTCATCTCTAAATTGAATCAATGCCCCTGCTATTGCTTTTTCACTGGCATCAGTTCTAAGAATGAATTTAATTTTAAAATCAGGATGTATTAATTTAATATTTTGGAATAATTTTTCTTTTAAGTTTTGGAATGCCTTTTCTTTTTCATTATCCCATAACCATTTTACATTCTTTTTAAGTAAACTTAGTAAAGGAATAGTATTATCAGAATACTGAGGAATGAATTTCTTATAGTAGTTCATTAAACCTAAAAAACCTCTCAACTTCCTAAGATTTGTTGGTCTTGGATATCCACGAATATCTTTCAATCGATCTTCATCAACCTTCATTTCTGTTCCCGATATAACATAACCCAAATATTTGATAGATTCTTTGAAGAATTCACATTTTTCCCGATTTAACTTTAAACCTGACTCATTCAAAACTTCCAAAATAGTCCTTACGTGTTCAACATGTTCCTCTTTAGTGTTGCTAAAGATAATAATATCATCGATATAATGTCCACTAAAATCGCTGTATTTGTTCAGGATCCCCTGCATTGCATTGACCAAAGCAGCTGAACTGGTCGATAGTCCAAAAGGAACTACCTTGAACACATAGGTTGACCCATTAATAGAAAAACCCGTGTACTTTTGTGAATCAGGATGTAATGCTATTAGCCAGAATGAGTTTTTTAAATCTAATTTAGTGAAAAATCTCTTATTCCCTAATCGTGCAAATAAAGTTCCCATCTCTTCAGGTGCTTCGTGTTGAGGTTTTGTAATAGAATTAATATTTCTAGCATCTAGACACAAACGAATACTGCCATCTTTCTTTCCCACTACAACGATAGGATTAATGTAGGCTGTTGATGCTTTCTTAATTATCCCATCTTTAAGCATTTTATTTATTTCAATTAAAACTTTGTCTTTATAAGCATGAGGAATAGGATACGTTTTACATTTAAATGCTTTATCCTCCATTACTTGTAATTTATGCACATACCCCTTTGCAACTCTAGATCTTTCATTAACTAAATTTTGATTATTTTCCAACAGGCATTCAACTATATCGAGATAACCTTCTCCTACATTCAACCCTTTAGTTTTTCCTGCATTTTCCTCTTGTAAATAGTCATCTTGATTCTCTTCCTCTTCCCAACTAATATTATTAATTTGTCTATTAAACGTGTTTCCTTCTTTATTTATCTTATCCCCTTGTACATAAGATTCCCCATTTACTAACCTACTAATGTTATTTATTTGATCTTGGACATTGTTTTCGCTTTTTACAAATAATACTTCACTTTCCCAACTAAACCTATCTCTACCTATCGTTATTTGTTTGTTGGAAACATCAATAACCATCTTAAATTTGTCTATAAGATCAATACCCATTATGCACCCCATTTGTAAACCTTTAATGATCAAAATACTATCCTCAACTACATGACTACCAATCTTGATTAGAACAGCTGCACTTTTATTTATTTGTGCGAATCTTTTGTTGTTGGCTGTTATCAAATTCATTTGTTTCGATCTTATAATTTGAGTTTTAAATTGTTCAGGATTGCTTTCAATAAGTTCCTGCGATATTAACGACAGCTCAGCTCCTGTGTCTATGAGACAAGTAAATAAGACACAATTAATCAAAACCTTTATGAATGGTAAACTGGCTTTGTGATCAGTTTCCGATAACTGATTCTCATCGTCACACGTAATGAATTCTCTTGGGTGTTGGTAAGAATTCACCCGTGCAAATACTGAACTGTCTATTCCTGAAAATTTGTCGAGCTCACTTCCTCGACTGCATCATTGGTTTGACTTGCAATGACGTTTACTTGTGCATTTCTTACCCCATCTTGTCGTTCATGAGATCTATTAAACTCAGGACGTGTATCAAATGCACCATACTGTCTACCAGGTATCTCTCTCCTATCTTGAGTCCCCTCATTAGTGTTATTATTAGTTTCTCCTTGTGTATTATTTGTCCTCTCATTTCCCCTATTAAAATTATAACTTCCACGATTATGGAAATTTTCCCGATTTTGAAAACGTTCTCGGTTATGAGAATCTCTATGATTGTTAAAATACCCACGACTATGAAAATTATCGCGGTTACGTGACTCTCCTCGATTATGATAAAATCCTCTATTTTGAAAAAAATCCCTGTTATAAGGACTTCCCCTATTATCCCCTCGATCATAACGATTTTCAAATCGATTATTTGTATTTCGGTAATTATTTTCACCTCTGTCATAACGATCTGGATAGTGTCCAACACGATAATTAAAACTACCACCTGGTGCCCTATTATTACTTGGTTTATAATCATTATCAAGTCTACGTAACATTTCACTTAAACCTTGTATCGTATTAATGTTTTCTAGAGTAATCGTGTTAGAAACGCCAATTTCAAAATGCCTTGCTAAAGATCTTACAATACTCTGCTCGGTATACGGGTCATCCAATTGCAGAACCGCATTGATTATCCCTTCAGCATACTCGTTCCTACTTCCTACCCCCGAGTATTTTCCCGTGTATAATTTTGTTTTAACACTTTCCTGCATTTCATCATCCCAGTATCGTTTTAAAAACAATTTTTTAAATTCATCAAAGGTATTAAACTTATTCTGAATGATACCAAACCATTCTTCCGCACTACCCTTCATCATAGAATTAAGAGCACTTTTTAATTGATCAACATTTCCCAATTGATCTACTGCGGTTTTCACATGATTTATAAATTGTTTAGGGCTGATGCCTGTTTGTGCATCCCCATAAAATCTTAGTTTGGGATCTTTACTAATTAAGAACGATACATCATGAATAGTTTTACCCATGGTACTGTTGCATGCACCATATGAAAAAGTTCTATTCCCAATAGTGTTCTCTAATGTACCCATTTCATTCATGACCTGATTAAATTTATCATCTACTGTTTTAAATTTATGATTTACTTTGGTATTGAGATGGTCAATTACCCCTTTTTGTATTTTTACCTCATCTTTAATTTCAGAAATTACCTCTTTATTTATGTTAATATTTTTTTTATTTACTTCTAAATCAGCCCTATTTCCTTCAATTTTTAATTTTAAATCACTTAACCCTTCAATTCTTTGACCTAACTCAGACTCTGATGGTATAGTCATATCTAGTATTCGTTGAGCAATTTTATCCTCTATTTCTTTATTCTTTTTATCCACAAAACTTACTATTTGATTTTTTTGAATTATTAATTCATCATGTAATAAATTTTTATCCACATAATTAGATTCTACGTCTTCTACTTTTTTGATAACTTTTTTAACTTTATTATCAATTTCTAATAAATTTTTCTTTGTTTCTACTGTTTGTTTCTTTGTTTCTAACAAAGTATGATCAATTTCTTTTAAATTTTCTTTAAATAATTTATTATCCTCATTTAGAATTTTAACATTAAGTTCAATTTCACCCAAATTAGCTATTTTGTTTTTTACCTCATTAATGTCATCCTTTAACCTATTTTCCATTTCAGATAATTGAACATTATTTTTGATTATCTCTCCTTGTAATGAAGTAAAATTCCCAGAAAATTTATTATCCATCCCAGCAAATTGATTATTCATCCCAATAAACTGATTATTCATTTCTGCTAATTTTCTAAACAGCATCTCAAACTGGTTAATTTCCTCAACCTTTTGTTGAAGTTCTCGTGGTGTACTAGTCATCCCCGGTGAACCTGTTACATCCCCCTGTTCTAATTCCCTATTTGTCTCATCACTTATTTCCTGTACTGTTTCTTCCGGTTCACTTTGCACTACTCTATCCTCTTGCACATTTTGTGTTTCTATATCAAAAATGTCTTCCGATGGATTATCCCCTGTTATATTATCCATTTTTGATTTTATTTTAAATAATCCCCTTACTTTTAAAAATCCTACAACTAACTCTATCAAGTGAAAATCTACTTTCGTTTTTCGGAGCCCCACGTTCGTGCGCCAAATAAAAGATGTCGTGTTCTAACGAACAACTCTTTAAAAGCCGTAGCCGTTATTGTCGGTAGTTTGCATATCGAGACAATCTCAGAAGTAGGTTCCAGGGTATGCTTAAATTATCCACAACAAATGAAACAAAATTTTTTTACCGGGCATCAATAAAATTTTACTCAGATAAATTTGGTTATCAATAAATTCTATAATAAGCAGAAAACAGAATTTTAGCTAAATCGAAATTCAACAATGAATAAATCAGATATAGACAAAATTTATCTACAAGTTCCCACATTTACTGTTTCAAACTTATTACTGTAACTTGTAAACAAATTAGGCATTGTAAATTGTACAAATTGAAATAAAAATAATAGCACAAGTTTATTGTCTTATTTAAAATCTCGCGCCGACCTGTTATAAACCACACATAAAACCAAACTGTTATTTTTTTACGCCTATTCGCAAATGAAGTTCGATGTAACGCGTATCACAACAGTAGATCGTAATCGTCGTATTAAAAATAATAAAGTTAATCTCGATGGTAATCTAATTGTGTTAAACTACGAATTTGTTGCATCGAAGTAATTAAAGTTGATGTAATACTCTAATCCATCTGGTGTCCACTAAATTTCCAGGTTCGCATAAAATGTGACTAACATAACCTCTCATTGTAACTTTTATAAACTCCGTTTTCAGAAAAATAATATCGAAATAACGCAAAATAAAAGAATTTAAATTCTAATTACCATTCGATGGCTTCCTTACTTGCTGTTAAATGGAAATAAAACTCGATGAAAAACATCAAAATTGCAGCCATTTTACGACCCATGTCTCAAATTTCATCTCCAATCCCGGAAATCAATCTTGCAGAAAAAACCATCATATTCATCATACTGACACTGTACTCATCATAATTGCCACTATAATTTACAATTCAGGCCGAAATTCCAACACTTCACAACTTTTCGAGAAAATTTGCTTCCTCGACAAACACAACTTAACACTCCGGCCTCTCAGTCAGTAATCCTTATCATCCTACAAAATTTTCCTTTCCTTTCCGTTTTAGGCTTTTGGAAATCGTGGCCCACGCCGATTCGTCGATTTTTCCAGCGAAATTTGAATATTTTCAAAAAAAAAACTTCATATCACAAATTTTTAAAATTACTTTTCAATACTAACCGCACCATCTAGAGTTATTTACGATCATACCGACGTTATAGTTTTCTATGCACGCATTCACTAATTTATTAAAAAGAAGGTAAACAAATTAACAATAAAAATAATTAATAAAAATAAAATGCAGTCATATCTGATTAATTTAACTTTTTAGGCTTCTGGAACAAATTATCCACCATAAAATCCTGTTTTCTTGGTAACAAACAAAATAATGACCATTAAAAGAAAAACCATTCAACTTGTCAGAGTAAAATTCAAAATCATACAAAACTCAATGAAAAGACAAATCAAAATCAATTGCGGATAATTTAAACTTTTGGTAACTACCCCTGTACATGTCATCATATATTACAGCTCTACAGGCCTAGAAGGCCCATGGCTTCATTCCCTGTCTACCTTAACCTGTCTTGTAAACTCTCGTGTGTGACGCAGCCGTATCAACGGTAATGACGTCGACACAAACATCAGGGATCACCACAGAAGTGTAGATGCCCACCGGAAGGCCGAGCCAAGAAATTCTGTGCAATCCGCGATTTGAACCCAGAATTTCCGCTCTATACTCAACCAGCGATCACATCACTCTACTGCTGTGGCTCAGACGAAATTTAGTTATCATTAAATTTTATCATAAGCAGAAAACAGAATTTTAGTTAAATCAAAATTCGACAATGAATAAATCAGATATAGACGAGATTCATCTACAAGTTCCCACATTTACTATTATAAAACTCATTACTCTAACTTGTAAACAAATCAAGCATTTTAAATTGTACAAGCTGAAATAAAATAATTCGCACAAATTTATTGTCTTATTTAAAATCTCGCGCCGATCTGTAA
Source organism: Rhagonycha fulva (assembly GCA_905340355.1). NCBI lineage: Eukaryota > Metazoa > Arthropoda > Insecta > Coleoptera > Cantharidae > Rhagonycha > Rhagonycha fulva. Next base: position 23,204,863 of record HG996554.1, read on the forward strand.
TAAACCGCACAAAACAAAACTGTTAATTTTTATGCCTATTCACAAATAAAGTTCGACGTGACGCGTAACACAGCAGCTGATCATTATCGTCGCAAAAAAAATTAAGTTAATCTCGACGGTAAACTAATTGATTCGAATTTTTAAACTGGTGCATCGAAGTGATTAAAGTTGGTGTAATACTCCAATCAATCTGTTGTTAACGAAGTTTCCAGGTTCGTAAAAAACAATGTGATTTACATAACCTCTAATTGAAAAATTTATAAATTCCATTTTCAGAAAAATAATATCGAACTAGCGCAAAACAAAAGAATTCAAATTCTAATTACCATTCGATGGCTTCATAAAATGTTGTCACATGGAAATAACTTGCGATGAAAAATATCAAAAAATGCGGTCATTTCACAAATCATAAGGCAGAAAAATTTTCATTTTTAATTCCAGAAATCAATCTTCCAGAAAACCATCATATTCATCATACTGACACTGCACTCATCATCATTGCAATTATAATTTACAATTCAGGCTGAAATTCCAACATTTCACCACTTATCAAGAAAATTTGTCTTCCTCGAAAACACAACTTAACACCTCCGCCTCTCAGTCAGTAATCCTTATCATTCTACCAAATTTTTACTTCCTTCCCGTTTCAGGCTTTTGGAAATCGTGGCCCACGCTGATTCGTCGATTTTTCCAGCGAAATTTGAAAATCTTCCAAAAAAATCTTGATATCACAAATTTTTAAAATTACTTTTCAACACTAACCGCACCATCTGGAATTATTTACGATCAACCCGACGTTACAGTTTTCTATGCACGCATTCACTAATTTATTAAAAAGAAGGTAAACAAATTAACAATAAAAAAAAATTTAATCAAACAAAATGCAGTCTTATCTGATTAATTTAACTTTTTTAGGCTTCTGGAACAAATTATCCACCATAAAAAAATCCTGTTTTCTTGGTAACAAGCAAAATTATGACCAATAGAGAAAAACCATTCAACTTGTCCGAGTAAAATTCAAAATCATACAAAATTCAATAAATGGACGGATCAACATCAACTGTTGATACTTTAAACTTTTGGTAATTTGCTCGGCACACGTCAATATATTATCTATTTTATTTTAGGTTTAAAAGAAAGTACAGTCCTTCGTCGTAGGTATAATTTGGTATAATATCTTACAATATCAAAGTAGGGTATTGACAAGTACCGATACAAATAATCAGATACTGAAAAGCATCGACAACAAATTGGAGTCGTTAGTGAACCTCCAGAAAGAACGACTAGCACTAGAAAGAGAACGTTTTGACTTTAGGTTTGTTCGTTTGTCCTACACTAAATTACACTAAACTACACTGGATAGACTGGTGTAGTCTGGTGTAAAACAGCCAGTGTAAAATAGAGCAGGTAGTGTAAGAAAGTGTAGTGTACACTAGCGGTTACAAACGAACGCGTTTTTGACACTCTTCTACACTGGCCCCGGCTCTGACAATGCTTGGCGTATTTTTTATTATTGTCCAGGTTGAAAACACATTTGCTTAAATTGCTCTGAAAAGGATGCTCATAAAAATTATTAGTAACTGCAAATCGGTAAAAAGCGTCTTAGTGTGACTAATTTTGTTTAATTTGTTTTAAATAAAACACTGAATTTTAAACTAATGGAATTTATTGTTCCGTACACAAATACAAGCTGAACTGCACTTCAGTGACGTTCAAATAATTCTGTCTCAAGAAGTTTCATGAAGTTTTTACCTATTGAACACTTCTTGAGATTTGTTTATATTAACTTAATCTCAACGTTCTAGTGGAATATTAATTTTAAGATACTTATTTGAAAAAATATGAATGTTGAGATTAAATATAGTTAAGTGCTCTTAACTTAAGTGGCCTACATTCGTGTGACCACGTAAATATTGAAAATTTTGTTAGTAAATTCATTTCTTTTTAAATCTATATTAGTTTAAATTAATGAATAAAGTATAATAATGAATAAAGAATAAATTATGACAATAATATTGTTTTAACATAACTCTTCCCTCCCTAAGTCAGAAAATGAGGGTTCTGAAATTTTCTGTATTTTAATATTTTTTTGTGACGATTTCTTATTTGAAATATAGTTTTTAATGCACTTGAAGTAGATTATCACTATTATAAAGGCCATAACACAAAAACACACAATTACACTGTTGATCCAAGAATGGTGTCCATTTGGAGTTGATAGTTTATTGGTTTGCAAATTTTCTGCCATGATTTTGATGTGCCTTAATTCTGTTGTGTCTAGAGTTTGAAGTCGTATTGGTTGTATTTGAAGATTTAAATTTTTGTAGCTGTCTAGAGTTGTTTTTATTTTGGGTAGTTCGAAAATTGATTCTCCATGTAAACTTTCTTCTGGTTGGAATGTTTTATTTGATGTTTTAATTTTACAACCTTCTAGGAATATAACGCTTGGTTGAATTATTTCGTAGAGTCCATCTTCAGAATTACTACATTGGGTATATACGTTGATTGGTTTTTGTGGTATTATCAATATTTGATCTGAATTTATTTGAATGATATTATCTTGTATGAAGTTGATTAAAGTTTTTGTACACTGATCTTTCCCAGTTTTCATTAGAACAGCCAGACATGGTTGGTTTTTTTGTAACTTTTGTTTACGACAGTAGTAGAAATTTTCAATTTCTGGGCATTCTTCTGATGAGGTCCAATAATCGTTGTCATTGAGCAATAGGAATGGTTGTTCGGGTATTATTGTAATGTTTGAAATAGGAATAGTATACAACTGTAAATATTTAAATGGGGAAGTAACAATAGGTATATGAATTTTGAATACTATCGTGTCTTCTTTAATGATCACTTGTGTTGAAAATAATGAATAATAATTCAAAATATTTTTTAGGCAAGGGACTTGTGTGTGTTGATAAAATGAATTCAATTTTGTAATAATTAATTGTATGTCGCTCGGTCGTATGATAGAATCATGTAAGATATTTAGATGAGCAAATGAAATTGCGGTTTCTACGTTGTTTATTAAATTTTGAACCATTTGTAATTGTAATATTAAGTTATCTATGGTATTTGAAAGTGAAAAAGCTTTTTCAATGTTAGAAATTCTGTTAATTTCCTTCGTTAACAAATTTACTTGATTTCGCAAAACGTTTTGGTTGCTTTGAAGTTTAGAGAAATTATCATTGTAGACCTTTGCTATTTCTTTTATTGCGGTATTTTGTTTCTTTAATGCCCGTACTAATAGTCGAGGATCAATCCGAGATCAAGGATTAATTCTCGGATCGTTCAAAAATGCTACCAATAGTCGTAATAATCCTGGATTGAACACGATCCGAGAACCTCGAAAACCGATCTTGCTTTGACCAGGATTAATCCTCGGATCATTGTGGCGCATGCGTGTTTGCTATGTTGTCATAGTGCATTAACCCTCATAATAATTAAATAATTTTTAAAAACTTTTATTATAGGAACTGAACAGGAACGACGATATAATATTAAAAATTAAAATTTTTTTAAAAATTAATAATAAAATAAAAAATTATGGTTATAAAATAGATACTAATAATGGTTATAAATAGAAACTAACTAAATATTACTAGATATATTACCAAATCCAAGATCAAATCTAGAATTTACCGATTTTACCCGAAGCCGGGACTATTTGTTACGCCAAGATCGTTGTTACGATCTAGGATCGCTGGATCTTGGATTGATCCGAGGATTGATCCTCGACTATTAGTACGGGCATAAATCATTGTGCATTAACTGTTGGTTTGTTGGTAAATCTTTTAAGTAAGAGTTGATGTAATCACCGTCATCTGAATCTAGGGTACCAAAAAGCCATTTTGATACTTTTCCAATGCCGTTTATTATACCTCTTTTAGTACGAGTACCGTGAGTTAAAGTATTCAATTTTTCAATTAGGTGTTGCGTGATGCTGAAGGCATTTTCTATTTTATTTAGTAGGAGAATAGAGAAATGATTCGCGTCTGATTTTGTAATATGTTTGTAGAGGTATTCTAATTGGTTATTAATTTCGATAGTTGAAGTTTCCGGTAGGGATAAATTAACATGATAAAAGAAAGTGTGCTTTGATTCAATTATTTTTGTTTGTCCTATTTGCACTGGAAGGATGGGGTTGGTTATTTCTTTTACTTTGAGACCTAGTAAAAGGCTTGGAAATAAAAGGAGTGTCGAGTATCGGATTAGAACCATTTTCGGCATCTGAAACGAAACGTTGAGGTTTCAGTAAAGTTTGATGATAAACTTTATCGTTTGATTTTATTTTGTTGTCGCAAATGATTTCTGGATTTGAAAGCGTAACAAAAGGTTGTGTGACCTTTTTTGAGTTTGTGAAGCGAGTTTCTTTTCTATAAAGAGGTTTTTCCAAATTTATCTCTGGATTTTGTCTAGTTTGGTTTAGTTTGTCCAGGTTCGTTTGTTGCTTGTCAATTAATTTTTTATGAATTACGGAGTTGAGAGTTTTTAGGTTTTCTGAATGTTCATGAACATACTGTGCAACTTTGGTTAGTTCGTTTAGTTCAAATGGGTTTTTGTAATTTAATTTTCCGCGCGTAATTTGGAAAGGCGTATAGTTAGTGGAACTATGGATACTGTTATTATAAAGTAAAATCGCGTAATTCATAATATTTGAAATGTTCTCGTTTGGTTTCTCTCTTTGGAGGATCCTTAAACTTTCCGCTAGAGTTGAATGAAATCTTTCAACTGGGCTGTTACTGTTAGGATTATAAATGGTGACGTAATGGATTTCGATTTCATGGGTCCTACAGAATCCTTGCATTACTTCATTTTTCCATTCAATACCATTGTCGCAAGTTATTTTTCTAGGAATTCCGAAATGTTTTATGAACTGTAATAATTGGTTTGTAGTTTCTATAGCATTTAAACTTTGAATTGGATATGCTAATCCGAATTTTGAAAAACTATCTACGATGGTTACGAAACATTGGCCGGAAAATTTATAAGTATCAGTATACAAGTGGTCGAAAGGTTCGAATCCGATCGGCGTTGGTTTGAATATTAATTTGTTAGGGTGACGTTCGTATTTAGTTTTCTGACATGTCCCACAGGTGTTAACGTAATTTTGCACGTCTTTGTCAATATTTGGCCAAAAGAATGATTGTTTTATTGCTTTAAGATTTTCTTGGATACCTCGGTGACAGGTTTTGGTTTCGTGGTATTGTTTTAATTTTAGATTTCTTTCGTCTTGTTCGAGAACGTCTGTTACAAAATAGTTTGAGATAGTCAAGTTAAGTCCTTTATTTTTAAAGAATTTTTGTACGGTTCGTATAAAGGGTATTTCAAAATCTTTATAAGTGAAGTGTAAACAGTAATGCTTTTTCGGTTCAAAATGGTCCTGTACAATTTTTAAGAAATGGTCTTTAGCTTTTGATCTAGGGATTTTGAAATGAATGCGGTGGTTATCGAAAACTTTTTGTTTAGTTATTTTAATTTGGTCGTTATTTTTTGAATCGCCTAGAGATATTAATATTTGGTTTTTGAATGTGTTAATCGTTCTTTCTGTGTATGGTATTGTAAGGATAGGATTTTCTAAACTAGTGTGTACTGTTTCGTTATCAGAGGTTGTTTCGTTCAAATTTTCTTTCTCGGAAGGATTTTTGTCTAAATTGTCTACGTTTACGATCATTGAAGCATTTTCATTAGCTTCAAGAGGGTAAATTTCAACACGTGATAGGGCGTCAGCATTAGTGTTCAATTTTCCTTTTTTATAAGTGATTGTGTAATCGAATTCTTCCAATTTGAGTCGCCATCTTACTAATTTAGAATTTGGTTCTTTTAATGAAAATAGCCACTGTAATGGCTTGTGGTCACTGATTATATTGAATTTAACGCCAAATAAATATGGTCTAAAATGTTTTACAGCCCAAACTATTGCAAGAAGTTCTTTTTCTATAGTGCTGTAATTTATTTCGGCTGGATTAAGAGTTCGTGACCTACAGGAAGGTCTTTACCTATTGGGCCTTGAGAGAGAATTGCGCCTATTGCAAAATTTGAAGCATCTGTAGTGAGGTTAAATGTTTTTGAAAAGTCTGGATGTTGTAAGATAGGATCGTTCATTAAAAGGTTTTTACAAGTTTCGAAACTGGTGATGAATTCATTATCGTGTACGATTTTCGCACCTTTTTTTAGGCATTGTGTCAGAGGTTTAGTTAATTTGGCAAAATTCTCGATAAATTTTCTGTAATAACCTACTAGTCCTAAAATGCTTTTGATTTCTTTAGCTGTTTTTGGAATAGGAAATTTTTTTATAGATTCTATTTTTTTCTCATTTGGCTTAATACCTTCGGGAGTAATAACGTGACCTAAAAATTCGACTGATTTACAAAGAAATTCCGACTTATCGAGTTGGATTTTTAATCCTGCTTCTTTTAGTTTGTTAAATAATAATTTTAGACTATATTGACATGTTCTTGCAAAGACGTGGAAAATACGATTATATCATCTACGTAAACCAGACATATTTTGTTTAACAAATCTTTTAGGACGTTTTCCATTACACATTGAAAGGTACTGGGTGCATTTTTTAAACCAAATGGGAGTCTTACAAATTCATAGTGCCCGTTTTCAACATTAAAAGCAGTTTTCTGGATAGAATTAGGGTGCATTTCGATTTGGTGAAAACCCGAAGCTAAATCTAATGTGGTGAAATATTGGCACCGTCCGAGTTTATCTAAAATGTCAGTTATGTTAGGAATGGGGTACCGATCGTCAATCGTTTTTTCATTAACTTTTCTGTAATCAATTACAATTCTCAATTTTTGTTTACCACTAGCATCTAATTTTTTTGGGACTATCCAAATGGGTGATGCCCATGGAGATTGTGAAGGTTTTATGATGCCATTTTGTAACATTTTTGAAATTTGTGTTCTTACTTCTTGTTTGTGAACATATGGGTATCTATAAGTTTTAGTGTGAACTGGAATTTCGTCTGTTGTTAGTATTTCGTGTTTTACTTGGTTCGTGAAAGTCAATTTGTCATCAGGACGATGAAAAATCGTTTTATATTCGCGTATTAATTTTTTCAAAGCTAGTTTTTCTTCGCTGTTTAAATGGTCAGTTCGTACGTCTGGTAAATCGGTATCTTGGTCTTCATAATTAGTAGAAAGTATTTCTTCACATTGAAAGCATTCGAAAGATTCTTCAGAAAAGTCGGAAATGAATGGTTTTAAAAATTCTTCGGTTATTTCAAAAATTTCGGTATTAGGTGTTGTATTTTTTACTTCGATAATTGTTAAGCCGTCTTCTATTTTTAATATACTTTCTGGGATTATCAACGTTTTAGCTTCGTTACTGATTTCGGGAATTAATACTTCGCGGTTTGAAATATTTGTTTTTATACGTTTTAAAATGGAGGACATGGGTGGAATTTCAATTTTTTGGATTTCAAAGTTTGTTCTGTAATACAACGGTATAGAAAAGTGGTCGTTGTATAATAATTCGTTTTGTATATCAATATTCAATTTAAGTTTTCTTAAGTCTCTGATGCCTATAATTCCATCAAAATAATCATGAAAATCAAATAGGACAAATTCCAAATTTCCTTTTAAAGGTTCGAATTCTTTAAAAAAGGGTATGTGCGCTTTAAATTGTGATTTCGAGATCCTGCACAAGTGGTGATGGCTGTATTTGATTTAAATATTGTATCCGAAAAGAATTTTTCCGCTATAAATGGTCTAATTAACGAAGGGTGGCAACCTGTGTCGATTAAAAGTTTTAAAGGTGGTTTTGAAATTTTTATAAATGGTAAGGAATTTGGTTTTAAGTTGTTAAGATCTACGTGTTGTTTTGGGGAATTTGAATTTCTTGAAAATTTTGTGAATAATTTTCTTCTGGAATGTTTTCTGTGATTTTGATTTCTGATTGTTCGTTTTCAAAATTGATTTCGTTTTGTTGCTCAAAATTTTCAGTTTGATAATTAGGGGTGTAATAATAATCATCGCGATAATGTTGATTATTATCGTCGTATTCGTAGTTTTCCATTTCCACATTAGTGAGTTCTTCCGAAATAAAATTTTGGGGGTTCTTATTTTGAAAATAATTTCTATTTTGTCTGGAATAAAATGAAGGGTTTTTATACGTTGTTGACATGGGTTCTGGTTTATAAAAAAAATGATTTTTTGATGTTGTAGACATAGGTTCTGGTTTGTTAGTGGGTTTATGAGAATTTGATGGGCTAAAGACATTCTTTTGTTTTCCAAAAACTTGACTGTTTGTAGGGAATCTTTGTTGAATAGGATGACTCTGTATATTAATTGGTGCACTAGGAAATGGTGTGCGCGAATATTGAGAATTATGTGAAATTCGGTTATCGTTTATTTGGGAATTAAATGGGGACCAATTATTACTGTTCGTTGAATGATTGAAATATGAATAGTTGGGATAATTTTTATTTAAAGTCTGAAAATTTTGACGTGGTGAATTGAATTTTTGTTTAATTTGCAAAGTGTTGGTATTTTTGCCCAAGTCTTGTAAACCTCTAATTCGTTGTTGATTATAAAAATGACGCGTAACTATGTCGCTTGCTTCTAGCATAGTTTTGGGTTCTTTTAAATCTAATTTTACTCTTAAATTATCGTCAACATTTGAAAATAATACGTCAAGCGCGTTTGCCTCATTTTGTTCTATTAACAAAGGTTTTCTTGGATTAGCTATAGTGGCGTCTGACATTATTTTAATTTCTAATCTTGACTTCATTTGCTTTATGCGTTCTAGAAAATCTATAATGTTTTCATTTTTATTTCTAGTAAGGTATAAAAATTCGCGAGTTAAGGTTTGTCTATCAATTCGATCGCCGAATTGTTCTCTTAAAGCTGATCTGATCAATGGCCAAGTATTTAAATCTGGTCGACACATAATGTAATTACTTACATCATCTTTTACTTTTGATTTAATAGCAGTAAGTGCAAAATGATTCAAGTTGTTATCAGTAGTCGTACCGTAAGTATTAAAGAAATTATCGCAGGCATTGATAAAGCTTTCTAATTGCATAAAATTTCCACTAAATGTTGGTAAAAAATCCGCAACAGCTTTTGCTGCTTGAATAGTTGGTGTATTTAACGACATATTGTTTAAAGAGTTTGACAATTCGTTTATGTCAATTTCTTTTTTTATCATTTAAGTAATAAAAATTTTATTCGAATTTGATTTAAATAATAAATTTATAAACACTCGTAAAATACGAAAATGGATAAAGTTTATTATATTTAATTTTAAAGTTATAAGTAAAATTTTGAAATTTAAATTATTGTTACGTTTTTTAGTTACCAATAATTACCGAATATGAATTTATCGTTATAAAATCACTCGTCTTATTGTAACATAGAATTTAATTATTATTAATTTAATATTTTTGCTTTAAATATTTTTGTTTATCTTTGAAATAATATTTTTTTTTTATTTATTGCAATAAGTTAAACCGAAAATAATTTTGTACTAAAATCACTCGTTATCCTAATTTAAATATTCTGAATTACGATTTTGAAAATGATATCAAAGATCACTCGTCAATAATTCAATAAAAATTTAAGAAGTTCAAAATTCATAAAGGGAGTGGTAAATAGGATAAAAGAAATGCTCAATGACTTACCAAATAAGTTTGTGTTGATATTTCTTCTAAAAGTTGTAGATTCTGGATTGCGAATTAATGGTTGAGACCAAAGGTAGCAATTGGATTTCCAAAATTCTTCCTTTCACAATCTTACCGACTGCGCCAATTTTGTTTAATTTGTTTTAAATAATTTTATTTAAATAAAACACTGAATTTTAAACTAATGGAATTTATTGTTCCGTGCACAAATACAAGCTGAACTGCACTTCAGTGAGGTTCAAATAATTCTGTCTCAAGAAGTTTCATGAAGTTTTTACCTATTGAACACTTCTTGAGATTTGTTTATATTAACTTAATCTCAACGTTCTAGTGGAATATTAATTTTAAGATACTTATTTGAAAAAATATGAATGTTGAGATTAAATATAGTTAAGTGCTCTTAACTTAAGTGGCCTACATTCGTGTGACCACGTAAATATTGAAAATTTTGTTAGTAAATACATTTCTTTTTAAATCTATATTAGTTTAAATTAATGAATAAAGTATAATAATGAATAAAGAATAAATTATGACAATAATATTGTTTTAACATAACTGACTTCAAATAAATAATTATATTCTCCAAATTAAGTAAAAATTGTAAAATTGCGACATTATGCTAAAAAGTAATTCAGTGCGACAAATTAAAGAAAAAAAATTATAATGGTTAAAGAACCCATATAATATACCTATGACCAGGACAAGAACAATAATCATATTTTAATTTTAATTAAAATTATTACTTTTAATTGTTGTAAAATTAGATTATATTATCAAGATGAAATTATAAACAAACATTCAAATAAATTGAGAAGTAAATCATCGTTAATAAAATTTGCAATTTCTGTAATTTTTTTCAACTATTTTCTAGGCAAAATATTTTCTACACCACTTTACACTTTTCTACACTTGCCTTTCGGCCGGTGTAAGTTAGTGTAGCTCTGAACAGTTCGGTGTAGTTCTGGGTAATTTACACTGGACAAACGAACACGTGTAGTTTTCTTACACCGGGACAAACGAACGCGTTTTTCTACACCAACTTACCCGGTGTAGTTCAGTGTAACTTAGTGTAGACAAACGAACAGACCTTTTGAAAAACTTACATTTTCTTTAAATTTTAAAACATTCAGAATTAGCTATTTAAAACAATTAAAATAAAAATGTATTAAACAAAATTATTTTGACTAATATTATTACGAGCTCTTATTCCTAATGCTAAATTGTAAAAAAAATTTACAATTTGATAATTTCTTATTGTTGTACAACAATTATCACATTTTTACCAATTACTACTTCCATATTATGGAATCGCATGATGTTTTGCAGGATTCCGCAGGCATAAATAATTTTGGATACAAATGTGGGGTGGTAATTTAAAGCTTTGTCTTTATTAAGACACCTCTAGACACATTTTAAAACGCCAATGCATCTTTTCACACAATTGCGTGCTTTACAATGGGCCTTGTAGTACCTTCCTTCTGGACTATTTGGATCAGCTCCAGTAATCGTAGTCATTACATACGGTTGTAGAAGGTATCCCGACTCTCCTAATAACCACGATGTTGTATAATTAATGTGTATGTCACATTCTTGTTCAATGTTTATCACCCACAATATTATTAAAGCTATAATAAGAACTAAATTAAGGAATAAATAAAATGTACTCGACGTTTTACAATTAAAATGGCAAAATTTGGGTAATTTTGAGTAATTCATCAAGAATATTATTCAATGCGTTCAAACCGGGTGGAGGTAGCGACGTTTTACAATTAAAATGACAAAATTTGAGTAATTTTGCGTAATTCATCAAGAATATTATTCATTTTGACGATAAATTCACTTTTGAAGTTCACATTTACTAATAAAAACAACACTTCAATTTCGTTAAAGGCGTCTACTGACCATCCTTTACGTAAAGGATCAACTTGGTGTATTCTGACGCTAATAACGGATCCCTTAGAGTTACAGAATACGCAAATCCTTTACTTAAAGGCATCCCTTACCGCGTCGTTTCGTAAAGATCGATCTTAAAGGACGGCCTCTTACTAAAGGATCCTTTATAATTACAGAATAGGTTGACGGAGGAGGAAAACTCCAAAAGAAAACGATAAGACTGGAACCGCCCACGAATTTATAGCTGATATCATATTTCGAGAGTTTAATTTTGACTTGAGTAAAATTTTTAGTTTTTTAATATATTTTTGTTTAAATTCGTTTTTAAGGAGTGTATGATTCAAAACAAAATTTTGCTGCATTCCTAAATATTTATAAAATTTATTTGGGCGATTGGGATACCCGAAGTTATGTTGATTTTTGCACATTTTTCGAAACCAAATTCCATGCAAATATCGCGACTGAATAATTTTGTACTTTCGATTAAATTTTGAAGCTGATATTCTGTTCTGGAGTTTAATTTTAAGTCATCCATGTAAAGCAAATGCGTTATGGTACAATTATTGCGAAAATTGAGCTTAAATCCTGATGTCGAATAATTCAGTAATGTCGAAAGTGGATTCATAGCCAAACAAAACCAAAGTGCACTCAATGAATCTCCTTGAAAAATTCCACGATTGATTTTAATCGATTCCGGTCTGGTTCTATTATTTAAGATAAGTGTGTTCCATTTCGACATCATTGAAGATAGTAAACTTATGATTTTTGGATCAATTTTGTAAATCATTAATATATCTAAAAGCCAATCGTGAGGAACCGAATCATAAGCTTTTTTATAATCGATATAGCACATATGCAGATTTCTTTTGTTGTCTTTTGCAAGTTTTGTTATTACTGTGTCCACGATAAGCAATTTCCGACATCCTTGAGACTTATGCGCTTGTACTGTTTGCAAACCATGGCTCAGCCCGCGCTATTTCCAATTTTGACGTTTGCCAGTTTCCATGGTTGTTAACTTTATGCAATACTTCTACCATACCAATCCCCCTACACTAACGTTTATGTGAACGCTGCTTAACACACATTAAAATGTAACCAAAAAATATTTCATAAACAAAAATCTAATAAAATTAAAATTATTCTTGTCTTATAAAGCAGGGTTAAATAATAATGTATTTCAATGTAGGTAAACTTACCACAGATAAATGAAAACTTAACATAAAAGAACAGTCAGACCATCAGCAGTCCAATGCATATTGCTAGGCATTCCATTAAGCATATTTTTTGAAGAAATCATGGTTAATTTACTTTCACACGGATCATATTTAATTTTATATGCTTGACTATGAGAATTAAAACCGATAGTGTAACTTGGAGAAACAATGAAATAAATATCATCACTTACAGATAGAATGAATTTTATTACACCAAAATCAGGTATTTCATCTTCTGATATTTGCAAACAGAAACCTACTTTGTACAAGATGTTATTAATTTTTATCCAAGGAAAAATTATAGTTTCATTTTCTGTTATTTTTAGATTGTTTGAGTCCAATGTTTGATTTATAGCAAAAAATTCTGGCAAAGATGTAATATTTTCTACACATGGTCCATATGTTTTTTCATCTCGAATAATGCCATGTGAGCTTAAAAATCTGTAGGATAATCGCAGTTGTTGCGTTTTAAAGCTAACGTAAAAGGGGGAGAGGTACGCTCGCGGGTCCCTAAAATACAAATTTTACGATTGAAACCTCGAACTTTTCTGAAAGAGTATATTGTAGTAGATAAAACCACCAGAATATCAATCGCACATTTGCGATAAATAATTTTCAATAAATAAAACTTGAAATTATAAAAATTATATTCTTCTTTTCTAAAATAAATCAAAACACTCAAGAAAACTTTCTGTTTCACTCAACTTTTATTATTTTTCAAAATTTACATTTAATCTCCCAATTTCATAAAACTGCGACCTTGCAGCACCGTGGGTCGCTCGCAAGTCCCCCTCTAAATTCAAAATTTTCCCCACCTTGGCTACTACACTATAGGCGTAACAAACATTTTTACATTTTATAAAATTTTATAAATCATAATTATCAAAATAATAATAGAAATTAAATAGCTAAGCTTTTTCATCCCAAAAATAATACGACAATATATTAAATAAGGAATTAGCTATGACAGAATGCCTTAAATGCACCTGTTTTTTCAAAAATCGAATTTAAAAAAGCTTGATTTTTCACTTCAAAATCGCTCGTGATTGGTTAATCATGTTGAACCAATTCATTCTGTTGTCGGTACGCGTGCAGTTATGCATAGTATTGTTGCACTTGACAAATTACTCAGGGTCACAGCCGAGGCGTTTACTCAATGTCTCGGCACCGACCTAGATAAATGCTTAAGTGATCTGGACGCGGGCATGTATGGTAGAAAACCTTTTTCAACTGTTCAATCCCAATGCGTCTACTGTTGTATCTGCCGTCTAACTCGCGATTTACTCGTAATTATTCATCATCAAAGGTTGATTATCGCCTTCGCGCGGGTCAACACTCCACTTTGAGGTGCGACAAGGCTCCAGCTTATAGTATTATACATACACACCAAACCATCCTTGCGATGTTCTTAGATGTTGAAAGAGGTGATGGAGGCTGCGCCTCCACAAAACTCTGTTCACCAAGTGATGCTATGCTATGCTATACAAATTACTCAGTAGTCAACGCAATGGCAGCGAATCCGTTCCCGATACCTGATGTAAATGTAAAGTCGGTTTTCGACATTGCTGCATTGTTCAGTGGGGGCGATGCAGTGGTGGTGGAGTTCCTGCAGGGTCTTCGGTTGTTGCCAACCAATAAGCGCTGTTCGAAACCTTCGTGCAGACGCTTTTGCACATTGGTGAGAAACCAAATGTACAACCTCAACTACTGCTTCCGGTGTCCGAAGTGCAGGAGGAAGTATTCCCTATGCGACAAGACCTTTTTTGCGGGTCTTAGGGTTCCACCAGTGCTGGTGTTCAGCGTTCTATGGAGCTGGGCGCACAACTCTCGAGCCGGTGTAACTGCTGGCGTTCTCGGGATGGAACGTCACGCCGTATATAGGTTACACCAGAAATTTCGACGTATCTGCACCTGGAAACTCCGTAACAACCTTGCACTCGTCCAACTCGGCGGCCCGGGTGAGGTGGTACAGATTGACGAGAGTGTAGTCGCGAAGCGTAAGCATAACGTTGGCAGAGTCGTTCCCCAGCAGTGGATTGTAGGTGTCTACAGTCTCACAGCTAGGTGAGGGGTTGTTGCTTTCGTTCCGGATCGTAAGCAGAAAACGCTGCACAAACTCATCGTCCGTTTAGTACGACCCGGGACCGAAATTTGGACGGATGGTTGGCGGGGTTACTGGGATTTGGATAAGATACCAGGAGTTGCACCAGCCTACATTCATAGATGGGTGAACCACAGCCGCAATTTTGTAGACCCCGCTACAGGGGTTTGCACAAATGCAGTGGAGGGCTATTGGTCGCAGCTAAAGGGGTTCTGTCGTCGCTTAGGTGTGATGCAATCTGCTTTACTTGCGAGTCACCTGGACCAGTTTTTGTGGGTTGGTATATTTGGGCGCACACCTGGAGCCGTGTTTAATGGACTCCTCCATTAGATCGCGGAACGGTATCCTGTGTAACGCCACGACAAAAAGGTCCTTTTTAGGACCAAAATTACTTCAGAAAAGGGTTACTTAAATTTAGCGAACGGTAGTTACTTTTTCGCCTGGATCCGACTCTTGCGAGGGTGATTTTGATCAAAATTGACTCGAAGCACCCCTCGCTGCGCTCGGGCGCTTCGAGCCATTTTGATCAAAATGACAACTAATTTAAAAATATCCCTAGGCCCGTGGATCAAGGAAAAGGTGAATCTTTGAGAGGTGAAACTCGTGAGAGTGGATTTTTAACGCAGGGTAGTTGTGCGAAGAAAAATCGACTTAAAGCACCCCTCGCTGCGCTCGGGCGCTTTAATCCATTTTTCCCGCACATTTAGGGTTGAAAACCATGATTTTCGTTCGGAGTGCACTGTTACTGCATCGCAATGCAAGTGTCGCTCCCACTCCGCGCAAACCTAAGACCAGTTCACGGTGCACGTACCGCCAGGAGAATGAACTGAACGAATTGATTCACCAATCCCGAGCGACTTTGCTTTAAAATTTACTGTAAAAATCGAAGTTTTTAAATTCGATTTTTGAAAAAACAGGTGCATTTAAGGCATTCCGCCATAGCTAATTCTCTTATTTAATATATACTCTTTCAGAATTCATCGAGATTTCAATCGTAAAATTTGCATTTTAGGGACCCGTGAGTATACCTTGAACCCGTAAAAGTTATATTTTTTCTAGATGTAACGGCCTCCGCGTATGTTTTCAATATTTTATGAAACCCCTCATATCTCATTGACCAAATATATCTTGGGGGACCTATTTTTAAGATTAAGTTGGGATAATGCAATAAAATGTTAAACTTGGGTTTAAGAGTATCATTAAATAAATGACAATAGGAGTTGTTATGGTACTCAATTTGATATTTTAAAAGTTCAATTGTTTTTACTGATATCGTCCTGCTAAACAAGATACGAATTATCTGTTGCTTTACGTAAAAATCCTAAACTTCATCGTTTTCCGGAACTAAATCGCTAACCAGTATACCGAAATAAGATACAAATGCTAACATTTCGGATGCAGATAATGTTATATAATTTTTTTGAATGTGTTGAATTTTAATAGGAGGTATTGGATTTCCTAAATCTACTTGAGAAAATTTAAAAAACTTAATTCTGTTGTTTAAATCATCAAGAATAAAGTAACGCTTTCTTATGAGACCATTTACAATATGTGCCATATCATATCGCAAAATTCCTTCCAGCACATCGTGCATCAAATCCACACTAATATTATCTATGTTAGAATAAGTGAGGATTACTAAACCTGAACCCGGACCTGTATATGACGTTAATGAAATACTCTGCCCTGACTAATAATTTTAAATAAATGCGTTGAGTAAGTAATACCAACCTAATTTGGTATTATTAGGTTGGTAATCAACTATAACAGTATTACTATATCAAAACACAGTTTATCATAGGTGTGTGAAGACAGTAGAAGAACCTAAATATAGAAAATCGAGAAGAATATTATTTTAGCTTCATTTATTGCAAATATTTTGGCTCACGCTAACATCAGAAGTGGGATTCGAACCAACGTTTAACTGCAAACGGATAAGTTTTTTTTTGTCGTGTTTTTTTTTTGTTTTTGTTGGTTTTGTGTTTTATTTTTTCTCTCGTTTGGTTTAAAATGAATCAAAATACAGAAGATTCCCAAAATGCAATTCAAAATCCGGACGGATATCCGATGGACAAACGCACGATGCCGTTAATAGCAAATTTTTGATTGATGAATAATGGATTGAACAAATAAACGATTTAAAGAAACGAACTAAAATATCCGATTTTATTATGATATTGAAAGAGTGAGACGCTCTACGAGAAAATGAAAAATAAAGTTTTTCGATGGATGGAAACCATTTGATAGGAGTTGGAATAATTTGTGTATGACTTTTGAATAACGTTCCCCAAACAAGAAACATGGCACACGAAGCTAAACAAGGCAGCTAATATAGAAAGTTTAAACCTTGTTAGTTTATGTGAATACGGAATAGAGAAAATACGTAGTACCAACCTCAACTGGAATGGCAGAAAGTAATACGTTCCATTGGTGGAATGAATAACGATATTATTCGACAAAGAATACGAATAAATGTACCAAAGAATCAACAAGATCTTAAAGCTTTACTTCGACAATATGATAGCGAAATCAAAGATGATCATCGAAGAGTACCAAAACAACTCAAGCTAGATACTATGCAATCGTATGAGAAAAACGGAAATTATCAAAAAAATGTTTCAACTGTAAAAAAAAAATAGGTCATTCAAAGAAAGACTGTAAATATTCAGAAAACCCGAAGCATGCAATGAAAGAAATCTAAATTAAGAAGCAAAAGAAGTGTTATAATAGTAAAGAAATTCAACTTGTAGCTGAGGATTGCAAAATTGGCTTTGAGTCTACCGCCTTGCAAGCTCCTGGAAGAGAAGTCGATAGACAGTAGTTGTATTCCTGGCGTAGATGGCGTAAATCATGGGCTCCCAACCGGTGGTACGCGTACCCCTGGTGGTACGCGGGAACGTTTCAGGTGGTACGCGTAAGTGATGTGTGCAAGAGTGAAGATAAGTTCCATTACTCCTAATGTTGATATTTTAAATTTTAATCTTTAAAATATCGTTAAAAACTCGCTATTCTAGCTCCAGTTTTTAAAAAATTTTTCCCAGGTGGTACGCAGGTGCAAAAAGGTTGGGAACCCCTGACGTAGATTGATTGGTTGGAAGACGATTCGGCGTCCCGGATTGTGCGTTGTCATGGGAAATTATGGATTGAACTTGGCGTAGTTCTCAATGATGAGACCCCGAATTTGATATGTACTGGATAGTGATATAAGTGTGTTGTCAGGAATGGACGAAGAGTGGAAAGGTGGAGTCCCGAGCGTTGGATGATTTTTGTATATTGGTGAATGCACCGTAATCTTGGTTGTGATTGGCGCATTTTTGAAGTATCCGTATATTTGCTCTCGTAGAGAACAAAACTTCTAAACAGTCTATGGTTACTTTGGGTTTTTTGTTTAAACGAGCTGGCATCCAGGGGCAGTCATGACTGATAAAGCGGAAATTTTCACTTCATCGGAATTCGTTAATTGTTTTAAACGAGAAGATGTTGAATTGCACCTTAAAAATGTGGGAGTGCCCAGAGGTGGCGGACAGGTAAAATCAGTGATAAAAGTCTTGTCTGATCTAGTGAAAAGTGCGTTGAACAACAGAAAGGAGATTGAATGGTTTGCAATATTGACCGGAATTGAAGCAGTACTTAATGAAGGTAAAAGTTTGGCAACTTGATATACGTCGGATGCATTTATGTTCTGAGGGAAGAATCGCGCAAGTGGAAATAGGATTTGGCAACAGTAAGATTTGGAAAGCTAAGCGGGAAGTTTTTGGGACTAAGCAAAATTATAGAAATGCTGGCTAACGAACGTTGCGTATTTGGAGGTTGGAGAAACTAGTGAAAGAGGCTACTTATGAACAGTTGAGAGGCTGGTTTAACAGACAATTTTGAGGAAAATATGACTAGTGAAGCAATTTGATTCATTGCTTTTCTTTGGTAAGTACATTTATACTATAATGTACATTTTCACATATACAAAACAATACTGAAAGTAGCTGTTTACAGTACAGAAACGTAAAATTTTACTTTATAGTACAGAAATGTCAAAACCTCAAT
This sequence comes from Rhagonycha fulva, assembly GCA_905340355.1. Lineage (NCBI taxonomy): Eukaryota > Metazoa > Arthropoda > Insecta > Coleoptera > Cantharidae > Rhagonycha > Rhagonycha fulva. The sequence goes on from HG996554.1 coordinate 23,223,746, forward strand.
TGTTTTATGTGCAATCCTACTAAAATGTACACTTTGACATATATTTTTGACGTATTTTGTGAATTTTAAATATTTTATTGCTTAGCAACATACGTATTTCGTTAAATTATTATCGTACATTTTTTTGCAGAAAATGTGCATTTCATTCCAATTACACATAAAATAGTTTATGCGCTTTATCCTTAAGGTGCCTTTTTGGCATTTGCGTGGTTATAGACTTCGTCTGCGCCTCAGTCTATAATTTTCCGCGCTCATGCCAAGAAGATGCACTTTCAGGACTTGGTGCATAAATAACTATTACGGACGGTAGAACCAAGTTATTTAAGGCGTTGCGGCCGAGTTATTTAAAGCGTTGCGGCCGAGTTATTTAAGGCGTTGCGGCCGAATTATTTAAGGCGTTGCGGCCGAATTATTTAAGGCGTTGCGGCCGAGTTATTTAAGGCGTTGCGGCCGAATTATTTAAGGCGTTGCGGCCGAGTTATTTAAGGCGTTGCGGCCGAGTTATTTAAGGCGTTGCGGCCGAATTATTTAAGGCGTTGCGGCCGAGTTATTTAAGGCGTTGCGGCCGAATTATTTAAGGCGTTGCGGCCGAATTATTTAAGGCGTTGCGGCCGAGTTATTTAAGGCGTTGCGGCCGAATTATTTAAGGCGTTGCGGCCGAGTTATTTAAGGCGTTGCGGCCGAGTTATTTAAGGCGTTGCGGCCGAGTTATTTAAGGCGTTGCGGCCGAGTTATTTAAGGCGTTGCGGCCGAATTATTTAAGGCGTTGCGGCCGAGTTATTTAAGGCGTTGCGGCCGAATTATTTAAGGCGTTGCGGCCGAGTTATTTATGGCGTTATTCAAAATTCAAAAAAAAAAAAAAAAATGTCACGGGGACGCGACAATTGCAGGAAGGCCGTGTTAGAATAAGTGAGGATTACTAAACCTGAACCCGGACCTGTATATGACGTTAATGAAATACTCTGCCCTGATTAATAATTTTAAATAAATGCGTTGAGTAAGTAATACCAACCTAATTTGGTATTATTAGGTTGGTAATCAACTATAACAGTATTACTATATCAAAACACAGTTTATCATAGGTGTGTGAAGACAGTAGAAGAACCTAAATATAGAAAATCGAGAAGAATATTATTTTAGCTTCATTTATTGCAAATATTTTGGCTCACGCTAACATCTATTACATTATAAGATGGCAATTAATTAAAAACGCAGTTTTGCTTAATACCAAACTCAAAATTTTCAGAATCTTTTTCATAGTTCTTAGCTGTGCGTATTGTAGCAGCATCTTCAACACTTTGAGTTTTTGTTTCAGAATTTGGTGTTTTACAAATCCTACAAAAAAAAGTTAGCATGAAAGCTCTAATTATATCCCAGAATGGAGAATAATTGATAGCAAGTCGTAGCGCTTGGTAAACGACAGCCAGCTTGGTTGACGTTTAGAAGCCTACTGGCTACGCGTAAGAGCAGCCAGCTCAAGGGTACCACGTACTGCGCATACGTACGAGGTACATCCAAAACATTTCGGAACATGCCGCCCGCCTTGAAATAACATTTCAACAAATAAGAAAAGTGAACAGGAAATGCAAACCTTAAGCCAATACAAAGAACAGAAAAATATTACACAATTAAACAAAACAATATAAGAGCCTAAAAACCAAAATGTATTCACAAAGGACAGTCAAAATCTGTAAAACACTAAATATAGTCAAGCACTAACACTGGGGAGAAGGCAAATCTTAGCAAAGGATCTGCGTATAGTTCCTTCTTCAGTTCGTATGACAGCAACGCGATTAACATTGTCTTTGCCAGGATGCAAGTCGATAATGCGACCCAATTTCCACTTAAACGGGGGCAAATTATCATCCTTCACTAACACAAGCGAATCCCGTGTCAATTCAGAGTGATGCTGCTTCCATTTGGTCCGGTGTTGGAGCTCTGAAATATATTATTTACTCCAACGCTTCCAAAAATGTTGGTAAGTAAACTGTAATCGTTGGAACCATCCCAACCGATTCTCTGGTACGCTAGTAACATCTGGGTCTGGCAGTGAGGTTAACGGCCTCCCAACGAGAAAGTGACCAGGAGTAAGAGGTTGTAAATCACTTGGATCTGCGGAGAGTGGGGCAATGGGTCGGGAATTTAGGATAGCCTCTATTTGACACAACAAGGTGCAAAGTTCCTCAAAATTAAAAACTGAATTTCCCAAAATTCTTTTCATGTGGTGTTTACATGACTTAATACTACTTTCCCACAGTCCACCGAAGTGGGGACTGTGCGCAAGAATAAAATGCCAGTTTACTCCTTGGTTAGATAAAGCGTCAGATATGGAGGATTCATGATCCTTTAATAATTTACCTAACTCGCACAACTTAGAATTAGCTCCGACGAAGTTTGTTCCATTATCAGAATGGATATGCAATGGTTTGCCTCGTCGGGCTATAAACCTTTTTAACGTGAGTAAAAATGCATCAGCAGATAAGCTGGTGACTAGCTCAATATGAACTGCCTTACTGGCAAAGCAGACAAAGATACATAAATAAGCCTTCCCCACTCTGGAACCGCGTCCCTTGGTTAGCTTGTACGGTATTGGACGTGCAATAACATTAAATGTTCGCGCCTAACAATTAGTTTTGAAAAATAGTGCTTACCCGAGAGGAGAAAGGGGTGTTTTTTATTGAATGAATATTCAGTATTACGTAGTCTTCCTCCTACCCGTATCAAATTGTCATTATCCAGAAATGGATTGAACGCAAGTAGCGACGAAGAGGTCTTTAATGAATTACCTCTTGATAATTGTTTATGCTCTTCTTTAAAAGAGTCCAGCTGAGACCGCCTTATTAAAGTATTTTGCGACTTGGTTGATTCATCAGGACTCAATGGCCCTGTCTTTCGTTCCCCCTTGTTAAGAAGGCAGTTTGCTCGAAAACGTAAGCAATACGCGATTATTCTCTCAAGTTGAGATGCATTAGAATAATCCCCGAACGGAAAGGGAATCCTTTCCTGCACAATAAGCGCCTGCGTCTCATTTTTAAATTCAGATAATTCAATAGTTTGAAACGTTGGTTTTGGCCAAGAAGACTCTTCTTCAATCAGCCATGGTGGACCGTTCCACCACAAAGTAGAGGTTTTTAGAACCTGAGGAGTCACTCCTCTTGACAAAAGGTCAGCAGGGTTAAATTTGGTGCCGACGTGTCTCCAATCGGCGTAAGAAGATTGTTCTTGTATTTCTGCAACCCGATTGCAGACAAACGTTTTTAGTAAGTTGGGACTGGTCTTTAGCCATCCCAAAACAATGGTTGAGTCTGACCAGAAAACATATTTTGTTACATTCAATTTTAATGATTTTTTAACTTGTTTCACAAGCTTACTTAAAAGAACAGCTCCGCTGAGCTCTAGTTTCGGTATGGTGGTTGGTTTTAAAGGCGCAACCTTAGACCTTGAACAAAGTAAGTTGATGTGCACTACATCATTGGAGTCGGTAACTCTAAAATAAACACAAGCGCCATAACCGATTTGCGATGCATCACAAAATCCATGTATTTGAACTTCAATCGGGTTAACGCATGTAACATGACGTGGTATTTTAAGATTGTTTAGATTTAGCAAGTCACTGCGATAAGAAGCCCATTTTTTCCCAAGCTCACTGGGAACCGAATCATCCCAACTTAACCTTTCGAGCCAAAGGCTTTGCATGAACACTTTTGCTGGGAAAATACACGGTGATAACAACCCAAGGGGGTCAAAGATTTGAGAAATCTCGGATAACATTGTGCGCTTGGTTATTCTGTCGCTTGACAGCTCGGAAATGTTAAACATAAAATGATCCGTTTGATAGATCCATATGAGACCTAAAGTCTTGGCGTGCTCTGGTTTACCAAAGTTGAGGATGCCCGGATGAATGTCCGCGTTCGGAATGTTTTCCAATACCCTTGGATCGTTCGAGATCCATTTTCGCAGATTAAAACAGCCAGACTTGAGCACACTTATAAGTTCTGAGCAGACGTGACGAGCTTCGTCTACGCTGTCTGCTCCTGATAGCAGGTCGTCGACATAGAAGTCATACTTGATTATTTTTGAGATATCAGGAGACGTATTCTCGCAATCAATTCCTAACTGAAATAAAGACCGTATGGCTAAGTGCGATGCTGATGCTGTACCGTATGTTAAAGTATTCAAGTTGTATGTCTCTATTGGTTTTTCGGGAGAAGAACGCCAAAGAATGCGCTGAAGGTGCCTCTGACCTGGATCGATTTGCACCTGTCGGTACATTTTCTCGATGTCCGCTGATAGTGCAAATAAATGCTGTCTAAATTTTAACAAAATAGTGAATAGGTCTTGCTGTATGGTAGGGCCAATCATCTGGATACTATTCAGGGAATGCCCGGTAGTGGTCGCTGATGACCCATTGAATACAACACGCAATTTTGTTGTAAGGCTGTCCTCCTTGAGAACACCATGGTGTGGTAGATAATAAGAAATTTCAGAATTGGGCTTAACTAATGTCATGTGGTTCAAGTCCCGGTATTCCTGCATGAACGCAAGATATCTGGTCTGTAATTCTGGATTGGCCTGAAGGCGCCTTTCCAGCGCGAGAAATCTTTTCCTTGCTACAAACATTGAGTCACCTAATACCGTAGGCGGTGTTTTGAAAGGAATTGAAACAATGAATCTTCCCTATTTATTCCTGACCGTGTGCTTAGCAAAATGTGTTTCGCAGGCATTTTCTTCTACCGAAAATACCTTTTCTGTGGGATAAGTGTCCATTTCCCAAAACTTTGCTAGTTGATTTTGAATATCAATCGAAGTAGTGAGATGACATCGTACTTGCGTTGACAACGCTGTTGTGGTTGGACCGGACACGATCCAACCAAGTTGGGTTTTCTGTAGCATTGGCAGGTTGGGACCTAAGCGCTTCTGCCCAATGCAAAGAAGCTGGAAGAATACGGGTGAACCTATAAGAAGGTCTATCTCACCAGGCTTATTAAATGAAGGATCTGACAATACAATATTCTTGGGTATAGTGAAGCTATCTTGCTTGACATTGAAACTCGGTACGCTACCAGTGATGCAATCGATTATCAGACATGTAATTCTAATTTTGAATGATGAATTGTGCGCATTAACCTCCAAATTACATTTAGAGTTAACTGCCACGCTGGATTCATTTATGCCGCATACTGTAATGTTTGCACTTTGTTTTGGCAAGTTTAACTTTTTTGCGCACTTAAGGCTTATGAAGTTACTCTGAGAACCTGAATCCAAAAGAATGCGTATTATTTGAAAATTACCTGTTGAATTGCGCACCTTAGCCGTAGCTGTGGGCAATAAAACTTGTTGAGAATTCGAGCAGAAGGCCGAAATACTCTTCGTCGGTTCAACGACCTCATCCTCTGATGTGTCATTGACCTCTGGCTGCACAAGAGCTGCAACCTTTGCCTCGACGTGCAATAGCGAGTGATGCTTTGCCTTGCAAGTCTTGCACTTATACTTTGATTGACATTTGGTCAAGAAATGACTATTCGAAAGACAATTGAAACACAATTTAAGTAATTGTACCTTGCTCGAACGAGCCTGTGGTGTCAATTTTGTAAATTCTTCACATGTACTTATGAAATGATTGCCCTTGCAGTAAGCACAGTTAACATTGTTGGCAACAAATGACTTTGACATTAATTTCGGTTTCTCGGGATTTACCCTCGCGTTCCGTTTCTCTATGTTTTCTAGAAAATTTGAATGTTTGGTCAAGAAAGCTTTGAATTCTTTTAACGTAGGCAAAATTGCCTCATCCGCGTTTAGAACTTTTTCCCATTCTCTGTGGGTGTCATTATCTAATTTATTTGAAACTAAATAAACCACGATTGCTTCAAATAGTTCATCAGCAGATGCCAGCGTGAGCAGCGAACTAACGTGTTTACCTATCGCGTCAGTCATTTTTCTAAGGTCTTTTGAAGACTCCTGTTTCATTGTTTTTAACCCTAGTATAGCAGTTAAATTGTTTTTGATAATTAGCTTGGGTTGATCATACCGATCCAACATTGTCGTCCAAGCTATTTCGTAGCTATCAGCTGTGAAATCGAGTGATTTTATTACCTCCGCAGGTTCACCAAAAAGAGCTGATTTCAAATAGTGAAGCTTGATTATGTCACTGAGATCTGCATTCTCATGAATTAAATTTTGAAATATTGCTTTAAATTCAAGCCACGAATCGGCTTGTCCATTAAACTTAACAAGATTTATTTTTGGCAAGTTTACCCTATTTGAATTTGTAAATGATCCCGTTGAATGGCTACTTCCATTCGGTGACTCTGGTCGCTCTAAAGCACCCATGACTGGATGATTAGCTGTCGGCCTTAATTGACTAATTAAAAACTCCGCCGCAGCTAATTCTTTATAATAGGTGTTTTCAAATTCAATTAACTCCAACTCATTCGCTTTGTCTTTTTCAGAATCGAATAGTTCCAAATTATTCGTCCCGTCTTTTTCATTTGTTATTGTTATTTTATTATGTATATCAACGAACTCTACCATGATTGTAGAAATGTCATTTGTTCTTTTTTGTAATTCATTTACTGTTTTTTGTTGCACTATTTCTTTTCTTTCAAATGCATTTTCTACTTTGTTTACAAATGTTAGAAATCTAGTTAATTTGGCTTTGACAATGCCCCTTTCTCGCATTAAATTACTCATTGAAAAAAATTATTTAAATGTAAACAATTTAATATTATAAGAAAAAAAATGTTATTTTGTGCGGTAATAACTAAACCTTAAAACTATTTTAAAATGGAATTCTGACCCCGTGGACAAATGTTAGCTATAAAAGGATGTACCACAAATTGCTCTTATTTGTGTCGCTTGCCCCGCTGATCTGCGATGGAATGGCAGACAGGCCAGCTAAGGGATTACACCCCCGTCCAGTACCAGAGCATGGGTCGCGCATGCGCGTTTCGTGGATTCTTTCACGTTGTGACTCAGACGATCTTTGGCAACTAACTAAGGAAAAAATAATCGGGCGCCAGTCTTCTAAATAAAACACGAAAGTAGAAGGGTTGGTTTTATTTCTAAAACAAAAGTCGAGATAAAGGTGGGGTTGACAATGTTTGATTCCAAAACTCCATATAGGAGAAACACAAACACATAACAATTCAAGTTAAATCCAGGATACCCTGAAGGGATACCCTGAGACAATAAATCAAAAAAAAAGAAATACAAAATACAAATGAGTTGCCATATGAAGACAACCCACCAAAAATAATATCGCGCATCTAGGAAACTGCCCAACGCAGACATAACACGTCGGTAACATTGACTACAAATATTCATTCGCAAGAGATATCATCAAGTAGAATTAAATACAGTAATTGCCTTTTCGACTTACCCTTCCACTACAATCATTCCGATTCAACATTGCTATTCTTTTGGAACCTCTGGAACATTAATGGTTCATCGTGCAAACTGAGTTTCAGATGTAAAGCTAAAAATAACTGCAATAATTAAACAAGAATCAATTCACCTGCGAACGGTAACATCTCAATGTCGATGTAAATTATTGAAGTAAGCTAATTTCCTAAATGCGCTTTTAACAAAATAAAAATCCATGGTTTTCCGGTCATCCCACATCGTCGAAATTATCAAAATCAAAGCCGATAGGGCGGCGACGTCAAACGGACAAGGTCAGCTCAAGTGGACTGATAAGAATGAAAACCAGGTGCGAAAAACTCCATTAAAAACATCCATTTGAATAAAAAGTAAAACGCCCTCATGGAAATGGTTCCATCACGCTGATTGAACAATAGAAGTATATCAGCTCCACTTTAAGTTTGCTTACAGAAAACCATAAACAAAAGTTGAAAACCAAAATGGACGAACACAGAAATGGACAGGTGGTAATAAAAAGCTAAAATTTATCAAAGTCAAACTTTGTTCAAAATGGAAAATATCAATGTAATGCTTACCCACAAACATAAAACTAAAGGTTATTAAAAAGATCACTTCATTAAAATAAAGTTTGTGGCTTTTAAAACTCAAACATTACACAGAACAAAAATGAAACTTCCATTTTAGATGGTGATAAACGGAAAAATGCCAATTTGATAAATTTTCAAAATGTTAACGCTTGCGCGTGATGGATATGCACAGGATGATGCGTAGATTTCAAACCAATTTAAATAATAGCATTTGGAATGCTACAAGGATAAGGAATAATTGTTTTCTTACTCTTTCTCGTTGGTTGCTAAGTTGAACATGTGTTTCTTATCTTGTTGCAAGCTTGGATGTGTCTGGCCTTGACGATTTCCTCTCTAACGTACTGCAATATTTTGATTGTAATAAACAATGGCACTTGTTTACTACCTTTGCTCGATAAAATCGTCAATTGCTCCTTTTTGAAACCAATTTAACAATTTTAAAGAACAGTTCTTCGTTATTAATTAGCAATTAATAACTTCCTTCGTTGATTTCTTATCCGGTAGACGGACCATGTATTGAATTGCAGCTTGACTCGATTCTCGCTGCCCTTGGATGTGGACTGTATTTCCTTCTTGTGTTTTTCTAATCCAATTAATAGAAAAAACGGGGAAAGGTAGCTACTGTGGTCCCGAAAATACAAATTTTACGATTGAAACCTCGAACTTTTCTGAAAGAGTACATTTTAAATAAGAGATTTAAGGGAGACGCAATGCCTTAAATGCACCTGTTTTTTCAAAAATCGAATTTAAAAAAGCTTGATTTTCGACGGTTAAACGCTCGTGATTGGTCAATCAACTTCGTTTGTGGGAGGTACGTGCGCTGATATATATAACAGGGTTACACTTTAACAATTAGTCAGTAACACTTGCGGTATGGTAGGAATGCGTTCTCCTTTTTTATTTAATTTAAAAATTTAAAATAATTAAAAAATTACTTCAGAAAAGGGTTACTTAAATTTAACGAACGGTAGTTACTTCGGGCGCTTCGAGCCATTTTGATGAAAATGACAACTAATTTAAAAATATCCCTAGGCCGACAGATCAATGAAAAGGTGGATCTTTGAGATGTGAAACTCGTGAGAGTGGATTTTTAACGCACGGTACTTGTGCGAAGAAAAATCGACTTAAAGCACCTCTCGCTACGCTCGGGCGCTTTAAGCCATTTTTCTAGCACCTCTCGCTGCGCTCGGGCGTTTTAAGCCATTTTACCAGCACATTTAGGGTTGAAAACCATGATTTTCGTTCGAAGTGCTCTGTTACTGCATCGCAATGCAAGTGTCGCTCCCACTCTGCGCAAAGCTAAGACTGTATCTGGGTGCACGTACCGACAGAATTAACCAATCCCGAGCGACTTTGCTTTAAAATTTACTGCAAAAATCGAAGTTTTTAAATTCGATTTTTGAAAAAACAGGGGCACTTAGGGCATTGTACCTCCGCTTATTCTCTTATTTAAAATATACTCTTTCAGAATTCATCGAGATTTCAATCGTAAAATTTGTATTTTCGGGACCACAGTAGCTACCTGCAACCGAAAAAACTGTAGACGCACCTGGCTTACTCATTGCCATGTATCGGAATTTGATTCACCAGTGCTTTGGGGGTTTTTCCAGTAAAAGACTCTTTTTAATAAGCATACAATTTACTTTGAAAAAACAACACATTTAACGACTACAAATAATCATAATTGATAGCAAGTCGGAGCGCTTGGTAAACGGCCAGCCAGCTTGGTTGACGTTTAGAAGCCTACTGGCTACGCGTAAGAGCAGCCAGCTCAAGTGTACCACGTACTGCGCATACGTACGAGGTACATCCAAAACATTTCGGAACACTTAGTATTGCTTGAATTTCATTTCTAGGTAAAGATGATATATTATATAATTTTGAAATAAATGAAAGAACTACATTTTTTATATCAAGCTTAACAGAATTTGGAATTTCTTCATCAACAACACTACTGTCGTTGTCAACTTCAACCTCATCTAATAGCAAGCTTGTTACATTATCTTAAGCTTTTACTAAGGATGAACCTCTACTCTCGATTTTGTGTTTCGATATATAATGTTTGCGAATTACACTTAAATTTTGAAATTTATGAATGATTTTTAAATGCCGAAGTAGAACATCAGGCGAATTAAATACTTTTTTACAACTAAAGCAAGTGTAGGAATTATCCATTTTCAAAAAATATGCTTAATAGAAATACTTAACAAACCTAATATATACAATCTTGCAAAAAAGGAATCTTTATATCAAATTTGGTATGTATATTGTAAACCATCCACTGAATTAAATACCAAATATGATGGGACTTAAATGAATATTTGGCATCCAAGATGTGGTAAGATTTAAAGCAAAATTCCAAAGAATCAAGCACAGAAATATTTTTATAAGTGTTATTGTTTATAACGACGTATGACGAAGTTACATTATTCAAACTCGGCCCCACAATAATCATATATGGTTGAACTGTTAAACCACTATGATAAAAAAAATCTATTTTGTCACATTTTGCCTTTTCCACGTCTTCGGATGATTTTACCCACAAAAAGAGACCATCGCGACACTCACTTATTGAAGGTTTCCATTGCTTGCCCGCTGCCCTGGTCCGACCTCTCGGTGGAATTAACGAAGCTAATAAATATAGTTGAATAGCGTGCCTTGAATCTGAAAAAATATGAAAATTATAAATGAAATTTAAAAATATGGTAACGGAACTACCTACCTGATGTAATATTGTCATCCAAAAGTTGCAGTATTACTTCATCTGCAGCTGTCAAATTTCCTCGTCTTATTCTTAATATCTGTTCGAAGAACAAGTCAAACACTTTTTCGATCTCCACATCTTTATTAAAAGTGGTTTTGAAATCGTAAGCATCTGAAAATTACAATTTTGAAATTACCCCAACTCGAAACAGTGTAAACTACATTTATTATTTTATTTTATATTATAAAATAGTTAGCAAGTACCTATATACTTTGTGTGTACATTTAAGTTGATTTCTTACCAGTTCGATAGCGAGTTGGGTTTCTAAAATAGGCCACTCTTTGTAGAAATCTTCAATCGTCTTATGTTTATTGGCTGTGATTTTTCTAATCGAGTACGAGTTTCTCCAATTGTTGAGCACTTCTTCAGCAGGTTTGCTGTTTAAAGTCAGCCACAACTGGCTAACTGGTTATCTTTAGCCGTTTGAGATGGTTCTGTAAGTAATCGCATTAGTTTTAAATTTCACGAAATATTATATTTTTCACCTTCGACAGGGTCGCTAGTTGTCTCTACTGTGTTTTTTCAAATTGCAACGCTCTTCGCACCGCTGTTAACTTACTCCTATGTTTGTCAACTAATTTGCCCTTTGATATTTCTGGTTTATTTCTACCAGATCTCCGTTTTGGTACTGGACTTACGAAATACTTGGTTTTCTTTTCACAAGCAGGAAATAAAGCAACTATCTTAGTGGCTATAGTAGATAATGAATCGTTATTTAATTTGAATGACTGGTTTAAAAAATGGGTTATTATAATTTCACATATGTCTTTTTTTTAATATCTATAATGTCGATATATATTTATTGTCATGTTAAAGACACCAAAATAATATTAAAGAGTGAATCAGCTGCAGGTGATGGTGTCGTCTCACTTAAGGCGTATTTTCGCGAGGGCTCCGGTTAGTACCGGTTGGTTACTTTTGGTCATCTTTGGTTAGTCTCCCACCACAATTTTATAAATTAACCGTAGTTGTCGCGAAAATGCAAAAAGTTACTTTTGGTTAAAAATATAAATGAAAACTAACCAAACTTTTGTAAAAATGTAAACAATAGTTAAACAACGATTTATTTCTTCGGTGGTAGCTTTTATTTGTTACTTCTAAGGACTAGTCTTTTTAATGATATTAAAATTTATATAAAATTTAAAAAAATATCGTCAACGGTGCTGTTATATCGTTAATTAACATTGCATTATTTGCAAAAAATAGTTGACAAAATGAAATTTCTTGTTATTAGCAGTCGGAAAAAATGGCACTGATAGAAACTGAAGTAAGATAAATTTCAGACCATACATTTTGGTTAGAATAATTTCATGAATTAAAATTATTTTTTGTTCACTCTTTTCAAATTGAAGTAAACAATAATAATAAAAAATGTTTGTTAAAACCAAAACAGTTCTATCGAGGTAATCATATAGCAATGATATTATGTAGAACTACACATAAGGGGAAAGGTAGCTACTGTGGTCCCGAAAATACAAATTTTACGATTGAAACCTCGAACTTTTCTGAAAGAGTACATTTTAAATAAGAGATTTAAGGGAGATGCAATGCCCTAAATGCACCTGTTTTTTCAAAAATCGAATTTAAAAAAGCTTGATTTTCGACGGTTAAACGCTCGTGATTGGCTAATCAAGTTCGTTTGTGGGAGGTACGTGTGCTGCCATATATAACAGGGTTACACTTGAACAATCAGTCAGTAACTCTCGCACTATGGTAGGAATGCGTTCTCCTTTTTGTATTTAATTTAAAAATTTAAAATAATTAAAAAATTACTTCAGAAAAGGGTTACTTAAATTTAACGAACGGTAGTTACTTTTGCCGGTAGATCCGGCTCTTGCCATGGTGATTTTGATGAAAATTGACTCTCAGCACCCTTCGGGCGCTTCGAGCCATTTTCATCAAAATGACAACTAATTTAAAAATATCCCTAGGCCGACAGATCAATGAAAAGGTGAATCTTTGAGAGGTGAAACTCGTGACAGTGGATTTGTAACGCAAAGTAGCTGTGCGAAGAAAAATCGACTTAAAGCACCTCTCGCTGCGCTCGAGGGCTTTAAGCCATTTTTCTAGCACATGTACTATTCGGAAAGGTGGTTGTGCAAGGAAAAATCGACTTAAAGCACCTCTCGCTGCGCTCGAGGGCTTTAAGCCATTTTACCAGCACATTGAGGGTTGAAAACCATGATTTTCGTTCGAAGTGCTCTGTTACTGCATCGCAATGCAAGTGTCGCTCCCACTCCGCGCAAAGCTAAGACTATATCTGGGTGCACGTACCGACAGAATTAACCAATCCCGAGCGACTTTGCTTTAAAATTTACTGCAAAAATCGAAGTTTTTAAATTCGATTTTTGAAAAAACAGGGGCACTTAGGGCATTGAATCTCCCTTTATTCTCTTATTTAAAACATACTCTTTCAGAATTCATCGAGATTTCAATCGTAAAATTTGTATTTTCGGGACCACAGTAGCTACCTGCAACCACACATAACACTGGAAGAAAATAATAAGACAAAAGAGGAAGGTGGAAGCAGAAAACATGCAGTATAAATACTAATAATTGAGTTGTTGATATTTTCTTTATATTATTTTAAATAAAAAACATTTCATTTTTTGAAAACTTTCTTGAAATTTTGAAGCTGTTCCAATATTTCTCAGTGGCTATTTTGAATAACCAACAATCCTTGTAAATGCAATTACTATTTACATTTTTTAGTTTGTCAGAAGTTCTATCGAGGTTATCATATTCCTTCTCAGATTGATGTTCGTATAATAATATCTGCAATGAGAAAATTATATTAGGGAACGTACCCATACTACGTGACCTGTTTAGGGGGGGGAGGGGGGTCTTCAAAATACCACGCTTGGTCACCGGGGCGGGGGAGGGGGCTTAAGTTTATGTCACGTAGTCAATATCTTTTAGAGAAATCTCGCGCTTTTTTGAGCTATATTCAAAAATAAATGAAAAGAAAACTTTTGTTTTTAAATAAAGACAAATATATGAGCCAATTTAATTTTTTTTTAACTTTGTGTTCGCAAAAAATGGTTTAAAACCATATTTATGAACTACTACGTGACAAAATAGGGGGAGGGGGGGGGTCTTGGCATATACTACGGATGGTCACCGAGGGGGGGGAGGGGGTAAAAAAATTTAAAAAATAGGTCACGTAGTATGGGTACGTTCCCTTAGTTTAATAACTGTAAGATTTAAATTTTATTAATTTACCTGGGTATAGATATTGATGTTAGGAAAGAGTTATTAGTAGTACCATACTAAAACCCACGTTTGTGTATTATGTAAATTTACTATAGTAAACCATTTCAACTCTTTATAAAGAGTTTTTCATCGTGACTGTAATTAATTTTTAATAATTTTTTCTGGCATCAAAATTAAAGACACGTTTGAGCATTTTTCCAGATTGATCCATGTTAAATCGTAACAATAAATAAATTAATGTTTTTAAGTTTAGTTGTCCTTATAAATTTTTTCTCGAATTGCTACCTACTATTTATTTGTAATTTAGCTTTAATTTTTATTAAGAACAATTTATCATATTTGTACGATAAAAACAACATGAATCGTATACATAATCCTAAATATTTTCAAATTTTGATACAATAATCTTCTATAACCTCAAACTTCGAACCACTTTGAACATAAGAACTGCAAAAAACTTTAAATTGTGGCGCGTAAATTGTATGACCGTAGAAGTAACCACCGATTTCGAGCGGTCGTCTTTGGTTATCTTTGGTCAGGTAACTTTTTAACCAGAAACTACCTCCCCTCTAACCGTTCCTCGCGAAAACGACAGAAAAAGTAACCGGTTACTTTTGGTTAGTTTTGGTACCTCGCGAAAATACGCCTTTATTGAGGGATCGGCAAGGCAATTTATGAACAAAATGATACATAATAAACCACTGATGAAAATCAGTCACATTAAACAAAAAAATTTACACTCAATCACAAAAACATACCTACATTTTGTTGACAAGTGAGGCTGCGATATATGAAAACCTTGGTTAGTAAATAAAAGCCACAAATTTTGGCATAAATATTTGAAACTTTATAATTAGTAAAAATTAACAAAGCAGATCATGTACTTAATTTAATAAATTTTTTAAAAATAAATTGAAAGCATAAAAAACCAAATTTGACGTTCCGATATAAGTGCGTAGCACAAAATTGTAAAATTATGAAAAATCTAGATTTAATGTGAAATTTTGTGAACAAGTGTTAAAGAACTTAATTATAAACATAAACAATGGTACAGAGTTCTCAGTAAGAAGTAAGTGATAAAAGTGTGTACATTTTCAAAAAAAGTGAAGAAAAGTGTATAGATATTTTGAAAAAAGTGATAAATAGTGTAAAAATATTTTACTTCGGGCAGTAATGTAGCAAGCCAACACCTCAGATCCTGAGGCAAGGACCCACAGCGAGCTCTCCTTTTTTAGAATCAGTGTTTCGAACTGCTCTTTGGGCATTTGAGAACTTTTGCCCAAATTTTTTTTGAAAGACCCCTTTTTTGACTCCCTAGCTAAATTTGCGAACGGTTCAATTATTTTACACATTTTGTACCTCTTGGCCTTTTTTTCCGAAAAAATTACTTTTAAATGACCGTTTTAACCAGTTTACATTTCCTCCGAGAAACATGCGTGTTACTCCAATATTTGCTTCGTGTGTATGTCGTAATTTTTTGTAAAAGGCAGTGCAGACTCGATTTTCACGTATGTCTACTGCATATAAATGGTTATAAATGATAACTTCATCCTTTTACAAGAAATTAAACTCTAATATGATTGCTTAATTTTCTCGGTGACCCGGCACCACCTTTTGCTACGTCACTGCTTTTGGGCCCCTAAGAGTTCACGGACCGTATTTTTTTCCACACCGGTAGTTACACCACTGCTGACGAGCAAGAATGAATTTCCGAGATTCTTTATTTTGCGTGTACATAGGTGTCAAACTCTAAGCAAAATTTTTACGGATGGCACAAATGATTGTTTTTACCCCTTTCCTCATCTCATTTTTTCCCCGAAAAATTTTTTGAATGACTTTTTTTTTACTCTATTTCATAATTTTACTTGTTGATTAGCTAGTCCACATTTGCACCAAGCAACATGCGTCGACAATTTTTAAAATTCTAGTTACTTAATATTTAAATGTATCAAAAAATTTAATTTTTATAAGCGAAATCGTAAAGAAAGTGAAAATAGTGAATATTTTTTAAAAAAGTGAAGAAAAGTGTAAGATTTTTAAAAAAGTGAATAAAGTGAAAAAAGCGTATCTGTGGCAACCTTGTGGTAGAATCTTGGAAAATATACACTGGAAGAGAGGTGAACAGACTTAATTGTTGAAAATCTTAAATCGGCCATGTGACTGTCCAAAGTTAGTTGAAGGATTGGATTTTGTTTGAAAAACGTGTAGAATGACCCTCAGCACCGATGGTATAAATTTTACCTAAAGAAAAGAAATTTTAACAAAATTATCAAAATTTATGATTTATAAAATTATCTGCTTAAATGTCAGATTCTTAATTAATTAATTAATTACTCGAGTTTGAGTTAACTTAGAGAAGAAAAATTTGTTTAGTAGAGATGGGAGGTATAAAGGAAGCTTTCTGTAAAATTTCAGGAAGATCTGAAAGAATTTTGAAAAAAATTTTATTTCGACAAAAGGCCATAGGGGGCAAATTTGAAAAAACAAAGAAATTTACAATCGTGAATTTACATGTAAAAGATCAGTATTAACTCAGTCGCCACAAGACCCGCACGTGCATATTTAACCTCACAAAAATTTATTAAAACTTGGTCATATTTTGGACTTTTTGGAAAAAAAAATTTTCTTAATATAAAGTGACTCCAGCCTAAATATAAAGTGATTTGGAATTTACGGAAGATTTTGATTGATGGACTTGGTATATTTTGGACTACAAAAAAAGAAATTCAAATTGGTTTATAAATTGGAACCGATACTTCACCTCATCCTCAGTGGTAGATGTCAGATGTTTACAGAAGACTTCTAGATAGGTAAAAGAGCTCTATAAAATTGATCGATCACTATTTCCCCTTTATTTGTATTTAGTTTGTATAAGTTTGTTCAAGTATAATTTTAAGGTTTCAATTTTGCATACACACGAACTTTTAGGTTATAACTTGTTTACCCCTAGAATAAAACAAGTTCTTGTTAAACTGCATTTAACATTTGTTAAAATAAATTTACCTGAATAGATGAAATTAAATTTGATGGTTTCATGAAAATTCAATTTTTAATTTATAATAGCAGCTGTGCTTGTTTTCTTTACGTTTATAAAGTGGACATCGTTATAAAGTGAATAAAAGGTTATAAGGCGTTTACTGTCAATTCAAGAATAAAGATGAGTTTGCGGTATCACGTGTCACTCTACACTCACTTCAAAAAGAACATTTTTTATTTATCATATTTTTTTATTTTAATAATTAACACTAATTAACTCACACCATTTCACATTTATCAATCACGTTCAGCTTATCACTACATTATATAAAAATAACTGCTTAATTTTTATTTGCATTTATTTCTTTTAAATGAACTTGAAACCTTGAACTATTCCTAATTTCAAATCTATGAAACTTGACGGTTACATTTTATAAACACACATTTGTGAGGTTATATCTCTTAATTTAATGAACTCTAACCGCGCGTTCGGTTTGGAGCTACTTTCGCAAGACGTTTTACGTTTTGTAAATTTTGATGCATATAATTTTTTCGATGAGTCATACTAGACTTTAGGTGAATTTGACTATACTAAGGCGCAGGGTTTATTTCAGCCAACCAGAACAAGTTTTTGACCTCGGTTGCGAGAGAGTGTAAGGAAATGTTGAAATGAAAATGCAAACGGGTATCACAATTCTAGAAATTTTAAGTTAAGATCTGACTTGTAAAACTGATTTGCCACTCCAAGTGACTCCGACATTTATGTTATCCGTTTACGTTAACCTACACTTAGGGTCGTATTCTCTAACTCTTAAAGGATCTTTACGGAAAGGATGCCTTTACGTAAAGGATAAACCTATTCTGTAATTATAAAGGATCCTTTAGTAAGAGGCCGTCCTTTAAGATCGATCTTTACGAAACGACGCGGTAAGGGATGCCTTTACGTAAAGGATTTGCGTATTCTGTAACTCTAAGGGATCCGTTATTAGTGTCAGAATACACCAATTTGATCCTTTACCTAAAGGATGGTCAGTAGACGCCTTTAAAGGGTAGTTCACACTACATGATTTATCATATGACTTGTCACATGACTTCTCATATGAGGGATTTTTTTACGTTTACACTATATGATTTTTGATATTATAGAAGTTATGGCTTTTATGATTGGCTGTTGTGATGGTATGATTTTAGCCATGACTTCTCTTATGACTAAGTCATATGATAAATCATGTAGTGTGAACTACCCTTAACGAAATTGAAGTGTTGTTTTTATTAGTAAACTAGCTGACCCGGCAAACTTCGTTTCGCCTGGGAATCTATAAATGTGTTAACTTTCTAGCCGAATGGAAAACACCCAAATTTAGATCAAAATTTTTAGTAACCAATGAAAGGAGCGTATTAGTAGCAATCAGACGTTTTTCATTGGTTAGTAGGATAGGATAGGTCAGCAAGAATGTGGCACTCCCCCCCCTCTTAGTGGGGAGCGCCTATGCAAGGTTTCCCCACTCAAACAAAAAAAGAGTTGTTTACCCATTTGTAACGAAAGCTACGTATGTGTGCATATATATTATGAAGTATATATATTTTTGCGCACAGTACACATAAATTTGCTCCGAGCAACATGCGGGTCAGGTAGTACATGTATAAATGGTTTCAGTTTCATCAGCTCAGAGTCAATAAATATTGAGTTAACTTTTTAGGTGAATTCGAATTTCAATAAAGGTGCAAAAATCGTAACGAAATGAATTTTAATAAAATTAATAATTATATCGAAGTAGTACTTCTATGTTATTTTATTTTAATGGTAAAATTTAGTATATCCTTCTTTTCCCTTCTGTCAATCTTTTTGTTCTTGTTCATCCTCCTCTTCCTTTTTCTCCTTTTCTTCCTCTCCCTCTTCTCCACTCTCTCGATTCTCTTCTACTAAGGATCTTTCAAAATCAGATACCATATTTGAAATTTCGTCTTCTTCTTCTTTTTTCTTTTTTAAATAGGCAGCGGCTATTTCTTCTTCTTTTTTTCTTTTTCTAATTTGTTTTGCTGCAACTCTATTCTTTGCAATGACTAATTCAGTAGTGCGCATAGGGTTTCCGCAAAATTCCCGTAGTTCTTCTTGTAAAGATTTTTCGATAGCTTGAGCATATTCGTGTCTAACTTCCCAAGTTTCATTTGTAGCTAACGATAATATTTTAGTTCGCGCCTCTTCTACAACCTTTTTAAATTGTGATGATGACATTTTTACTTTAATCTTTTTTTATATTTCGTTTATATAGAAGTTTTAAAATTACCAATGGGAAGGATGAAATAGTGAATTAATTAAAGTAAAGAAAAGATTAAAAGATAATTTTTTTTTTTGTGTTTGAGTGGGGAAACCTTGCATAGGCGCCCCCCAGTGAGAGGGGGGGAGTGTCAGATTCCTACTGACTAAAACCCCACTCCGTTGAATTGCCTGGAACCGCTGTTAAGCAGTACAGAACCGTACTCGCACCGAATTGGGTCTGCGTCTAACTGTATTTGCACCAAAAAAAGTTTTGCCGAAGTATGCCAAAGCGACCCATGTGTTGGCCCTGCTTAACACACTCCGGGGACATATTCTCGATGCCAACAATTCAAAAAGGTGATCGAAGGTTTCATTCGATGATTTTTTGTTGTTGGTGAATGGATTTATGCAGGCAGTGGAACATAACATAACTGACAACATATTGACGTAGAACGAACTAATTAACAAAAGTTTAAAATATCCACAATTGATGTTGATTTGTCATTCCATTGAATTTTGTATGATTTTAAGTTTTACTCGGACAAGTTGAATGGTTTTTCTCTTAATGGCCATAATTTTGCTTGTTGCTAAGAAAACAGGATTTCATAGATGGATATTTTGTTCCAGAAATCTAAAAAGTTAAATTAATCAGATATGACTGCATTTTGTTTTAATGGAATTTTTGCATTGTTAATTTGTTTACCTTCCTTTTAATAAATAAGTGAATGCGTGTATAGAAAACTATAACGTCGTGTTATTCGTAAATAACTCTAGATGGTGCGGTAATTGTTGAAAAGTAATTTAAAAGTTTGTGATATCAATTTTTTTTGGAAAAATTTCAAATTTCGCTGTAAAAATCGACGAATCAGCATGGGCGACGATTTCCAAAAACCTGAAACGGAAAGGAAAGGAAAATTTGGTAAAAAGATAAGGATTACTGACCGAGAGGTGGACGTGTTAAGTTGTGTTTTCGAGGAAGACAAAATTTTCTCGATAAGTTGTGAAGTGTTAGAATTTCGGCCTGAATTGTGAATTATAATTATAATTATGATGAGTACAGTGTCAGTATGATGAATATGATGATTTTTCTGCAAGATTGATTTCCGGAATTAGATATGAAAATTTCTACCTGGAGTTGTAAAATGGCCGCATTTTTGATGTTTTCCATCGAGTTTTATTCACATCTAACAACAAGTAATGAAGCCATCGAATGGTAATTAGAATTTAAATTCTTTTATTTTGCGCTATTTCGATATTATTTTTCTGAAAACGGAATTTATAAAAATTACAATGAGAGGTTATGTTAGTCACATTTTATACGAACCTGGAAATTTAGTGGACAACAGATTGATTGGAGTATTACATCAACTTTAATCACACCGATGCACAAATTTCAATATTTGGAGTAATTAGTTTACCATCGAGATTAACTTTAATTTTTTGCGATGATCAGTATCAGCTGCAGTGCTACGCGTTACGTCGAACTTTATTTGTGTCTAGCGGTAGAAATTAACAGTTTTTCATAAGAATTACAGGTCGGCGCGAAATTTTAAATAAGACAGTTATTTATGCGTATTATTATTTTTATTTCATTTTGTACAATTTATAATGCCTGATTTGTTTACAAGTTAGAGTAATAAGTTTTGGAATAGTAAATGTGGGAACTTGTAGATAAATCACGTCGATATCTGATTTATTCATTGTGGAATTTTGATTTAACAAAAATTCTGTTTTCTGTTTTTGATAATATTATTGATAACCAAATTTATCTGAGTAAAATTTTATTGATGCCCGGTAAAGATTTTGTTTCATTTGTTGTGGATAATTTAAGCAGACCCTGGAATTCACTACCTGAGATAGCCTCAATAATGCAAACTACCGACCATAACGGCTACGGCTTTTAAAGAGTTGTTCGTCAGAACACGACAATATGTAGGTATCGCCCTCTACCGAACACAGTATGGAGGTATGCATGTCATATAGGATTTACGGTAGGTTGGTCGCAAACGCCATCTATGAAATTAGTAAAATTCATTGAATTGAGTTACAAAAATTGTGATAAATAACGAACCGCTTGACCGATTTTCAGCAGAATTTTAGAAAAACCAAAATATGAAAATGCGCTTTTTAATTATTATTACTTTTTTGATTTTTTTTGGGGGGGGGGGGACTTTTATTGAACTGAGTTCCAAAGAGTACCATAGTAATATGTACGCTAAAGTTTTCTGCGCCGATTTACTATTGTACCGAAATGGGCATATGCCGAACCTTACTCGCACCGAATTGGGTCTGCGTCTAACTGCATTTGCACCAAAAAAAGTTGTGCCGAAGTATGCTATCGCCAAAGCGACCCATGTGTTGGCCCTGCTTAACACACTCCGGGGACATATTCTCGATGCCAACAATTCAAAAAGTGATCGAAGGTTTCATTCGATGATTTTTTGTTGTAGCTGACACTTGGCATCTGCGGAGCAGATGCGGGCGATAGCCCGCTTATCTCCTTCATCTGGTTTTGAGACCTGACGTTGAGAATTTTATACAGGGATTTCAAACCCGAGGAGCGGCGTCGAGCCGGTGTCTTGTTTATTATTGCGCTATAAGGTAAGCACTGCGGGGCCGGAGGCTAACGTCGAATTGTCCGCGCGTGCACGCACGCGTGAGATAATCCGCGCGCCCGCGGCGGCGCGATGTGCTTACCTTGGGCCCCTTCTACAATAACAGAGCCTCAGTCGCGCCGTTGCTACAGCGTTTTTATTAAAATATAAAAAAAAAAATTTTTTTTTACAATTTACAAATTCAACAATAATCTAACAATAGGCGCTGAAAGAAAAAAAAAATTAAAAACACAAGCTGAAAAAGAAGAAGATTAATGGGACAGGACAATGACGGATATTTGTAACCTCCCCGAGGCAGCGTGAACACTCCTCACGTCGTCCTCGGAGTCAGTGTCTGAATACGTGACATCTGGGGCTGTGGTCGTTTTTTATTGGTCAGCCCATTGGCGTTCCAATAAACGACTTTTAGGGCTGCGGGAAAAGTTGTCGAGAAGTGATGGCGTGAGCTGGAGGACAGGAAAGAAGTTAGTCGGACTTGGCAAAATGGCTGAGGGTTTTCTGGATCTCCTCGGAGGACATTCCGAACCTGACGAGCTCCAAGGTAACCCTGGCTATTTCTTGCTTGGAAGCGGTGAATCTACCGTTGTCGTCGGTAGGAAGATTATTAGAAGGCTTGTCTTTTTTGGGAACCTCAGATACATTCTGGGGAGAAGCTGGTTGGGTGAGTTTTGACCTGGTCACCTGGACGTTCTGGGAGAGAGCTGATTGGGTGGGGTTTAACCGGGCCACCTGAGCGTAAGAACGTTCATTGGTGACCGGTTTGTACCGTCTTGCCTGGTTGTTGAGGGGAACTGGTCGAAGGGGAGCTTGCGCTCTCCACATTTTAGGATATGACTTACAGCCCTGGTAGCTAGCTGGGTGGTCACCACCACAGTTAGTGCAGGTAGCCGTACCCTTGGGCCTGGTGCATTCGGCTGTCCAGTGCTGGCCTGGACATTTAACACACCGGGGTGTGGCCTTGCAACAACTCTGAGCGTGGCCGAAAGATTGACAGCGGTGACACTGCCCAATCTTGGTTTTTGCGTGGGGGACTTCTATTTTGACGCAAATATCATGGACCCTATCCTCGTTGAAAATATTGGCGGAAGTCGTGGTTTTGGGCATAGTGACCATGATGAGGGGAAGGGGTCTTCTGCCCCGACTGCTCCTCATTCTGCCTACCGTGCAGTCGTATCCCTTTGAAATGAGGTCCTCTTGGACCTCTTTAACATCAATGTTGATGGGGATGCCCCTAATGACCGCTTTTAGGGGCTTCTCCTCTCTCAATTGGTGGAAGTACCATCCACCTTCTTCGGGAGTAAGAACTTCCTCGAAGTACTTGTATATGGCCCTGTAGTCGTTTTCGCTGGCGGGAGTGATGCTCAGTCCGCCAGCGAGTAGTTTAGCTTTTGTGAAACGAATTCCCCGCCTCACGAATTCGCTCTTTATGCTGCTCCACTTAGCAGTATCCCTTAGAACTAGTGGAGGGATTCTGGTCTTAAGTGGAACGGCCAAAGGGGATTCTCGACGGGACGTCTGGTTAGGGGCTGGGGAGGTATTACGTGGTATGTCTGTATTGGGGGGATTTGAAAGGAGTGATTGGCCGGGTGGTTCATGCTCTTCCGATTGGCTGGTCTGCTCGTCTACCAACATTGGTTGGGTGTCGAGCACACCCGCCAATTGGGAGCTAATAAAGTCCTCTAATGGAGGGAGGTTAACAAGATTATCCGTCTGGTTAGTACTTACCTGTGCTTCGTTAGTCGGCTTCTTTTTCTTTGAAGATCTATCTCGGCTTCCTGACATACTGCTTGAGGCAGGTCTCGTCTTTTTTTGTTGCAGCTTGCGCCTACTTTCTCGGTCGCGCTTTCTCTCCACATCTTTCGGCCCATCCTGCACTTTTGATTGGCTGGACTTGGTCTTTCCTGAGTGGTTCGCCGGTAATATCGGTTCCTCCTTATCCGACTCTTCGGTGGACATCGTGGCTTCTTTACTTTGCACGGTTACAGGGTTGCTCGAAACAACCGTTCTTCCTTTAATCGCGCTCTGCCTTTTAGCCTCAAACTTTTCCAGGCTTGAGGTGATCAGGTTCTTGTAACCCATCAGCTTCTTATGAGTGCTGATGGCGTCATCGTAAACCGCCTTTACCCTTTGGTAAGAGCGGCTATCCGGTCTTTCTCCCAAACTTTGATAAAACGCCTTCGTCGGGCTCGATCCATACGCTTCCAATTCTTTCTTTGTCTTGGCTGCCAGATTGACCTGCTCCAATAGGGAAGCCTCTAAATTGGCTAGCATGCGCTGGAGTTCCACTTCGGTTAAATCGGATAACTTCTTGGAGCTTGACATATTCTTCGATGACAGTTTGAGTCTTGGCAGGGAATCTAGGGAATCTGTTTTTTTTTTGATTTTTTCTTGTTGGTGAGTGGATTTATGCAGGCAGTTGAACATAACATAACTGACAACATATGTAGGTATCGCCCTCTACCGAACACAGTATGGAGGTATGCATGTCATATAGGATTTACGGTAGGTTGCTTGCGAACGCCATCTGTGAAATTAGTTAAATTCATTGAAATTCATCACAAAAAATGTGATAAATAAAGAACCGCTTGACCGATTTTGTGCAAACTTCACAGAAACCATCTACTAAATAGTCTGAACAAACACTAAAAATTTGGTTTGGATTAGTGAGCCCGTTCTTGAGTTATAAAATTACAAAGAAAAGTTGCATTGATTTTTATATATATAGATGTGAACTTCAAACGTGAATTTATGTTCAAAATGAATATTCAATTGAATAATATTCTTGATGAATTAGGTTTTTACCTTTTTTTTTAATTTTAGCTCCTATTTTTATTTTATTAATACCAAAAATCTTGCCTTTACGACGCGACGGCGACGCTCCTAAATTAAAATTTTTTTATTGTTTTTTTTTTAAATTAAATTGGTTGTTGTAATTAAATTATTATTAACTTAAATAATATTGAGAAAATGCAGAAAATTTTCACTTTTTTGAAAATTTTACACTTTTCTTCACTTTGTATAAAAAATAATTTTTACTTTACTTAAAAAAATAAAACTAATCAATAATGATTGGTTTTATACATTTTTTACAATTTTAAATTTAAATTTGGTTTTACAATATTATAAATTCAAAAACACAAAACAAAAGCGCAATTTTAAGACGTCAACTAAAAATATTATAGGTTATGTTGTTTTGAAAATTAAAATCAACCAATGAGAACACATTATTCATATACTCGCATTGTACTATTACGATTAAAAACATCAGCCTTGCCTTTACGTAACGACAACTGCTAAGGGACGAGAAATTACCTAAAGGATGAGTTAGAGAATGCGGTTTTAAACGGATCCTTTCAGGTACCCTGCCTTTACATAAAGGATCTTTATTTAAGGGACGAGTTAGAGAATACGACCCTTACAAGACAAAAATTGCTATTGGAATGTGAATAAACGTTTACCAACAACTATATTACCTATAACGCTATTAGACTCTTTACGAGTAGAAGAATAAAGAAGAATAGAAGAATAATTGTAAGAGTGAAACTCGCCTATTATGGAATTGATGCTGGTCACAAATGTATTCGCATTTACAACCAAGGTCGCCAGCTTAGGACACTATTGGTAAGCAAGGTATATAGATTACATGTAATCTAATTACATGTAATTTTATATGTAAGATTACATATAAAATGTATAATTTATAAATTAAAATCAAAAATCTATTTGAATTTTTATAATATTATTTGAATTCGTAATTGACGTTTCCAAGGCAAGTCGCATTTGGCCGCCATATTGAATTATTAAACGTCACAACATTTCTTATTGTTTATTTTAGAATTTTTGTTATTTTAAGTAAATTATAAAGTGTAAAAATGTATAATTTATGAATTAAAATCAAAAATCTATATAAATTTTTATATTATTATTTGAATTCGTAATTGAATTATTAAACGTCACAACATGCGCAAGATCATACCTTGTAATCTATATGTTACCGGCAATGCGCAAAATCTGTCAATTTGCACAATGCCTAGATAATGTGCAAACCAACTAAATCGTAAGGTATTGTGCAAATTCACTAGTACTTTAGACAATCTGCAGAATGGCTACGGTGTTTCAGGCAATGTGCACATTGTCTATATTGTTAGTTAATGTGATTTTCGAATATGCGCGTACCTCACATAGCCTAGACATTGTGCGAGATGGCGAACGTAAAGAGCGAGATATTTCTTAAAAATGTGAATAAATTATGCAGTGAAAAGAATTATAATAATGTATTTTTGTCTTTTGAAGAAAGAGAAAGTATAATTAATATGTTAAAAAGTGTAGATATTCCTGATGACAAACACAAATACTATAGGTTAAAAAAGCGGTATGTATAAATTTAGGTTAGATTGAATCATGTTTTTAAATTTTAAACTTTGTAGATTTGAAGTAATAAATATGGGTGGCGTTTTCAAATTAATTAAGTTAAGAAAAACTTCAGAAGACTGTATTTTGTATGTGATCTGCAACGAAGAATTGTACGACGTTTTATTAAAAGCCCATATTTCCACTGGACATGGTGGACGAGACCGAATGATCAAAGAAATTAGTCTGAAATATGCATTTGTTACCAGAAAAGTGATTTCTCTTTATCTTTCACTATGTGAAGAGTGCAAATTAAAGAAATCTATACCTAACAAAAAATTAGTAGTAAAACCTATATGTTCAAATAACTTCATGTCTAGGTGTCAAGTTGATCTCATTGATTATCAATCACAGCCAGATGGAGAATATAAATTTATTTTGGTATTTCAAGATCATTTTACAAAATTTGTCCAGTTACGACTTTTAAAATCTAAAACGGCAAGAGATGTAACATGGGAGCTCTATAATATTTTTTGCATTTTTGGAGCACCTAGTATTCTACATACAGACAATGGTAGAGAATTTGAAAATAAAATTATAAAAGAACTTTTAACTTACTGGCCTGAATGTAAACTAGTTCATGGAAAGCCGCGCCACAGTCAGTCGCAAGGTAGCGTTGAGCGCGCTAATCAAGATATAGAAAATATGATAACTGCTACTATGTCTGATCACAAAACTAAGAACTGGGCTAAGCTTTTGCCCTTTGTTCAGATTTGTAAAAATAGAGCACTCCATGCCGGTATTCGCCGTTCGCCCTATGAGAGTCTTTTTGGGAAGCCTTTAAAAGTAGGTTTAAATGGATTACCTATACCTAAAGACCTAATTGAAAAAATAAATACTGAAGAAGAACTAGAAACTCTTTTTGGAGATCCGGGTTTAGAGAATGAAAGTACAGTATCTGATGATAACATTGCAGTAATGGTATCTGAATACAATGCAGAAAATAATGAAGAGGTAGTAGTCAGCATCATTGAAGAACAAGAAGAACAGCAAGAAAGCGGACAGCAAAACAATTTAGAAGACTTTACGACAAACATAGAAGATATGGAAGTTATACTAGATTGCAATGTCGAAGCTTTAAAGAAGCAAGTGTGCACTGTTTGTGAATCTACTTGTGAGACTGAACAAAAGTGTGCTGACTGCAAACATTATGTTCACGAAACTAAATGCAGCCAAAGTATCAACAACATAATAATTTGTTTACATTGTATGAGAAGCCGGAATATAAATGTTGAGAGGAATAAGACAAAAATTTGTCAAGATCTTCAAGCAAATAAAATGCTTGGAAATTCTGCAAAAAGATTAAAGGGTTGCACTACTGACGATAATGTAGTCATACCCGTTCTATCTTTCGATAGAGGTCGAACAGATCCAAGAAATATGTTAGGTGTAGTTCTTGGCGAAGAAGGGGGATTTTATAAAATAGGAACTAGAGCAGGAGTTCTTCAGAAATGCTACAGTCGAAATGAATTTGAGCCAGTGACGCAAAAGTTTATACATGCAGAAGATGTGCCTGCAGACAAGATTACTCTTCGGGCGGCGGTATCAACAACATCCTCTACAGGTGGCCAGGGAATGTTGAAGTGTAATTGTGCAAAAAAGTGCATAAATAAATCATGCAAATGCCTTAAAAACAGAGTAATGTGTAATAGTCGCTGTCACTCTGCTAATCCATGTAAAAATAAGTAGGTAACCTAATTCATAGGTTTATATGACCAATTGTTATAAAGGTTTATATATAGGTTTATATTAAATGTGCAATGAGCTATGCTTTAATAAAGATTCCTTTTTAAAATACTTATGTACTTATTTAAAATTTCGTTTTTTATATTGCCTAGTGAATGTGAGTCTGTTACATTTTTAAAACGCACATTAACTAACAATCTAGACAATTTGCACATTGCCTGGAACACCGTAGCCATTTTGCAGATTGCCTAAAGTACTAGTGAATTTGCACAATACCTTACGACTTAGTCGGTTTGCACATTATCTAGGCATTGTGCAAATTGACAGATTTTGCGGATTGCCGGTAACAATATGGAACGTTTAGTAATGGTAGCTTTGTTACAGGGTACTCGATGGGATCCAAATAACCACGCTCAAATTAAAACAGAAGAAATAGAATTGAAGTTGGAAGATTTGCACCATCATTCCATTAACATACAAGAAGACACTTCAGTTCAAAGTCGCAAAACAAAAGCAAGTCCTGTACCGCTCATGCGTGAAATTTCTAACTGTAACTCTGGTAAGAAATCCTTCAAGTGCGTAATTTGTGATTTCAAATCTGCACATAAGAGTAGTTTAAAACTACATTTAACAACTCATACAGGCGAGAAAGCCTTTCAATGTGAAATTTGTGACTTCAAATGCGCGCGAAAGGGAGATTTAAAACATCATTTAAAAACTCATACAGGCGAGAAAGCCTTTCAGTGTAAAATTTGTTACTTCAAATGCGCGCGAAAGGGAGGTTTAAAACTTCATTTAACAACTCATACAGGCGAGAAAGCCTTTCAGTGTGAAATTTGTGCCTTCCAATGCGCGCAAAAGGGAGGTTTAAAACGTCATTTAAAAACTCATACAGGAGAGAAAGCGTTTCAGTGTAAAATTTGTGACTTTAAATGCGCGCAAAAGGGAAGTTTAAAACGTCATTTAAAAACTCATACAGGCGAGAAAGCGTTTCAGTGTGAAATTTGTGACTTTAAATCTACATATAAGAAAAGATTACAACTACATTTGAGGAGCAGACATTCTATATGTAGTATGTCTATAAGTTTAAATGATAAGTTATTAAAAACGTAATTTTTGCAATAACACAGTGTAAATTACACTATGAAGTATCCATAAATGAAGCAAATATTCGATTGGCGGTTTTGCAAAACAGCTAAAAAATGTATCGAACAAACTGCACTTTGTATTTTCTACATTGGACAAACTGCATATAGAATGTCTGCTCCTCATTTAACAACTCATACAGGCGAGAAAGCATTTCAGTGTGTAATTTGTAACTAAAAATGATGTGCGTGAAGTTAGCCCCCCTTTTTTTGAAATAGTGATTTTTTTTATTTGTGCTCAATTGTGCTCAAGTTGTGCTCAATGTGCTTAAAAGAATTTTTTGATTTTAAACAAAAATAACAAAAAAAATCGAAAAAAACACTTTTTGACGCCAGCCCCCCTTTATTTGAAATTGCACCTTTTTTTGGTTGTTCTCAATTGTGCTCAAGTTGTGCTCAATGTGCTTAAAAGAATTTTTTAATTTTGATCAAAAATAACCGCGTAAAGCGCGAAACAAGATTTCGACCTGGCCCCCCTTTTTTTGAAATTGCAACTTTTTTTGATTGTACTCGATTGTGCTCAAGTTGTGCTCAATGTGCTTAAAAGAATTTTTTAATTTTGATCAAAAATAACCTCGTAAAGCGCGAAATAAGATTTCGACCCAGCCCCCCTTTTTTGAAATTTTTCTTCTCATTTTGAATCTATGTGTGTAATTGATGTCAATCGATTGAGCTTTGTTAGAACCTGAATGAGCTCTAGTGAGCAAGATTTTAAGTTAATATTTTAAAAAGTTATAGATAGTTGAAATTTTTTAGTAAACTCCGAGCAACACGCGTTTAATAGTAAGATTTTTTAAGGCTTGCAGTTGACTCGAAAATTTCAAATATTCCTAACTTTGTAAAAAAATTAACTCAAAATCTCGCTCACTGAAGATCACTCAGGCTCAAACAAAGCTCTAACGATTGACACTAATTTTATCCTAAAATTTAATTTAGGGGGGGGGGGGCAGCGACATGCACCTGAGCCCGGACACCGTCATTTCGGCGATTCCAGTACGGCACCGTCATTTCGACGATTGTGATTCGGCGACAGGCAATTCGGCGACCCGATATTCGGCTCTGTTAGTTTCGGCGATTCCAATTCGGCGACAGTAAATTCGACTACGTCGATTCGGCGACAGTAAATTCGACAACGTCGAATCGGCGACGGGAGATATACTTTTGGTTTATTTAATTTATTCTTCCAAATTAAGACGAATTCAAAAAACTTTCAACACAGAATACGAACGTAGCCGGACATGCACCTCCTAAAAAAGGCCGCGGTACCAAGCGGCTGATTCTCGAATTTTGGCAAAGGTAACCAATTATAATTCTACTAGTTGAACAGCCCGTCCAAGGACGGGTAGCTAGCCGGTGGATCTCTATTTTAGCGGTATTAATTAAAAAAAAATGGTTTTCAAACACCACCACTAACATAAAAAAAAAAAATAAAAAAAATCTTCATTAAAAAAAATAAATCTCTAATACTGACAATTTTAATTGTTCACGTTCAAACGTCCTCAACGTTGGAAACTCGTTTTGTGTGTAACTCGATCCCAAGGGAGTAGATTTTAAGTTGCTAAAAACCAACGACAACAACCAATCCGAGTGCGTTGTGTGTCTTAAAAATATGACACGCTTAAGAAGTTGTATGTGCTGCCCGTCTATTATTGTGAAATACATTTATTGAAAATGTAAAAGTCGAATATTAAATTTTCTTAATGGATAATCTTTGGATTAACCGAGATAAAATTTATATACAGGGTGGCCCTTTGAAAACGAAACAGACCTGTCCAAGCGTTTTTTCTTCTTTTATTCTTAAATGTCTTGAAATATCGGATTTATTTCGGATTTTTGCAGCTTCAATTTTTTGTTGAATAATTGATAAAACTTTAAAAAAATTATAGAACTGAATTCAGGGAAGCAAGACCTTTCAAATGAGGTGTTACTTGCTATATCATCCCTATTATCATTTTAGGGGTTGTCATCGCAACTCAAAGGGATGAAACAATACGGAAGTAACATTAGTCGCAAAAGTTGTCCCCCTCAATGATAAAATTGACGTGTTTTTGTATTTCTTAAGAAAAAAATTCTGCTGGCCACAATCCCGTCTGTTTCGTTTTCAAAGGGCGACCCTGCATAAGTACCCCATTTGAAACTTACTTTGTATGCAACTCGATGCCAGGAGAGGTGATTTTAAATTGGTAAAAAATTGGATCATTTAATTAATATAGCTGGTTCAACCGCGGCAGGCCCGTAGCTAGGATTTAATTTGGGGGGGAGGGCACTTAAAAAATTTAAATTTTTGGTGGTTCTCCTTCCGAGAATTTTTATTATTTAAACAAATTTTCCTTTACTTTAAAAAAAATTTTTCTGAACATTTCGGGAGGGGGGGGGGCACGTGCCCCAAGGTGCTTTCCTCCTGGCTACGGGCCTGAACCGCCTGAAATCACAATTGAAAAGACAACAACCAATGAGAGTGAAAAATGACACGCTGGAGCAGCAGCAGCACCGTGCTGGTCTTTTATATATGTGATTAGTATTATAGAATATCATAGCCACAGCAGTGGAGTGATGTGATCGCTGGTTGAGTATAGAGCGGAAATTCTGGGTTCAAATCGCGGATTGCACAGAATTTTTTGGCTTAGCCTTCCGGTGAGTATCCACACTCTGTGGTAATCCCTGACATTTGTGTCGACGTCATTGTCGTTGATACGGCTGCGTCACACACGAGAGTTTACAAGACAGGTTAGGTAGGCAAGGAATGAAGCCAAAGGCTTTCTAGGCCTGTAGAGCTATCATACGTATTGTCGTGAAACGACTTTAAAAAATCATTGTTTTTAGTAGAATTGACGTAGTTGAATTTTCTGTCGCCGAATGGGAATTGCCGAAATGCCGGTGCCGAATTGGAATCGCCGAAACTAACATAGCCTAACATTGGGTCGCCGAATTGACCGTCGCCGTATATACGGTGCCGAATCGCTTTCGCCGAACTGCGGTCGCCGAAACGACGTGTACCGACCTGAGCCTGCTTAGCCACCTATAAATAAACAGCCTTACGCTTTTGGATTGATGTTTTTAAGAAGCTTTGTTAGCTCTTGTTAACATTATTTTTTACTATTTATTGCACACAAAAAAGGGGGGCCAGGTCGAAATCTTATTTCGCGCTTTACACGGTTATTTTTGATCAAAATTAAAAAATTCTTTTAAGCACATTGAGCACAACTTGAGCACAATCGAGTACAATCAAAAAAAGTTGCAATTTCAAAAAAAGGGGGGCTGGGTTGAAATCTTATTTCGCGCTTTACGAGGTTATTTTTGATCAAAATTAAAAAATTCTTTTAAGCACATTGAGCACAACTTAAGCACAATTGAGTACAATCAAAAAAAGTTGCAATTTCAAAAAAAGGGGGGCCAGGTCGAAATCTTATTTTTCGCGCTTTACGCGGTTATTTTTGATCAAAATTAAAAAATTCTTTTAAGCACATTGAGCACAACTTGAGCACAATCGAGTACAATCAAAAAAAGTTGCAATTTCAAAAAAAGGGGGGCCAGGTCGAAATCTTGTTTCGCGCTTTAGACGGTTATTTTTGATCAAAATTAAAAAATTCTTTTAAGCACATTGAGCACAACTTGAGCACAATTGAGAACAACCAAAAAAAGGTGCAATTTCAAAAAAAGGGGGGCTGGCGTCAAAAAGTGTTTTTTTCGATTTTTTTTGTTATTTTTGTTTAAAATCAAAAAATTCTTTTAAGCACATTGAGCACAACTTGAGCACAATTGAGCACAAATAAAAAAAATCACTATTTCAAAAAAAGGGGGGCTAACTTCACGCACATCTAAAAATGGGCACGAAACGGATATTTAAAAAGTCATTTAGTAGTAGGTAGTAGTATAATATTTATTCAATTTTAAATATTTACATAATAATGTTAACAATTTATCTTAATTATGTTATCTATTATTAGGTTAAGCCCTTTGTTAGATTTAATTTATTTACAATATTATAATTTTTAATAGATTATGATAAATTTAGTCTCAGGACAAAACTTTCAAAAACCTGATAATTGAATTTTACAAATTGATAAAATGATGGAAAGGGACTGGGTAAGAGAGGATAGGTTGACAATTATATATTGAAGTGTTCTATCCCAAGTACAAAAATTAGAGGAATTCCACAATCAAAATTTCACAGCGTTTTTCTTTCTTGCAAGAAATTTTAATTGAGCAAATGATCAATTGTCCAGGTCAGTTTCATCACAGACGACAGGTCAACGAGAAAGCGAATTGTCAAAACAGGAAAAATTGTACTATCCCTGTAAAATAACAAAAATCAGTCTGTAATATTAGATTCACAATTTTAAATTTGCCGCTATGAGGAAAATATTTTTTTAGTAAAAATATTTCGTACGCCGCTGGAGAGGTTTGAAAGAATGCGGGAATTATAACGGGATTTTCAAGGCGACGAAAGAATGACGCACGGTAACCTCAGCCTTTCTGGTTTACAAGGTACTGCTGGGCAGACGTGCTTTCTAAGATTTTCGAGTGCTAGTTTTGTTAGCTTGAGTTTTTGATTTTAATAATCAAATAAACTATAAATAAATTGCAATTTTATGTAAGTAATTTAAAATTGATATTTCTAATTAGTAAATTTAAAGATAGTAGGTTTTTAAATAATTTCGCATACACGTGCGTTACGATGAGTCATACATCGACATTGGTTCACATACATAGGGTGTTTTAAAATTAATGTTGCTTTGTTCATAACTACTTTAAACTTAATTATCTCTATTTGCATATAATTATAAATTATATTTTGTACATAAATATTGGTGATGAAATTTAAGGAATCTTGGCTATGCAATTACATATATGTTGGCTTTTGGGAATGTACAGGGCACGGTGTATAATAAGATAGGTGAGCTTACGGCCTATGCCTACATCGCAAATTTGTGGGTCTCGAGCGTGGTCAGTGTGCGATAGAGACGAAGCTACATGAGATAGACGAAGTGCCTCTTGCGAAAGCACGTAATGCATATGTGCTTATAGGATAACAGTGCATTTTGTTTTTTGTTAATTTTTGGCAATGCCTCGAAGGTACTGCTTTGCGCCTAACTGTAATAGTGGGTACAAAAGTAATACGGAAAAAACAAATTAAAAGAGTGGAGTGCTGTGATTTCCCGTGCGGACAAACAATTGACGATTAATATCGTTTTGTGCGAGAAACACTTTTTAAAAGAAGATGTGATCCGTCAAGTAATCACAGAAACTTATTCGGTAAGTTATATACAGTAGAATCCGCTTATAATAACATCGAAGGGAAGTGACAAACAAGTCATACTAAGCGGACGTCATACAAAGCATAATCTTTGCAACAAAGCAAAATAAACAACTTCCTAATTTTATTAGATACTTAGTTTAATAGAGAAAAAAACTACAAATTGTGTGTATCTATTAATAAGAAAGAAACATGAATTGACACAAAGCAAGCATATTAAAAACAGAATCACCGAGAATCAAAACAAAAATGAGCCTAGCACCAAAGATCGTTGCAGGGAA
The DNA here is from genome assembly GCA_905340355.1 of Rhagonycha fulva. Taxonomy (NCBI): domain Eukaryota; kingdom Metazoa; phylum Arthropoda; class Insecta; order Coleoptera; family Cantharidae; genus Rhagonycha; species Rhagonycha fulva. The sequence continues at coordinate 23,258,320 of HG996554.1, forward strand.
AGGAATGTTGGTCACATGATTTCTTAAAAACTTTTTTGAAAATGCATGTAATTCAACCAATTTTTTTCACAAGCAAGATGAAAGAATTATCCTGAATGTGATCTACTTGAAGTACTTCTGCTAATAACGGTAATGATTACGAAAATTACGATATGGCTATTTTTGTTATCTAAAAAATAAAGTAACTTTGCAGCAAAATTTTCAATATTTCTAATCATTTGATTGTAATAAAAATTATATCACGTCCAAGAGCTAAGTTTTATCTTTAAAATGATTACAAAATAATTCTCAAAAAGTTTGAATTTTTGCACTTGTAGTAAATACAAATGAGCGAGCTGTCCCATATGATTACATAGGTAGGACGGCAGCTTTAGAACCAACCGCGGCACTCATTCTGTCCTTTTCTAACATAGTCGACCACGTTCGAGGACCATGCGACAAGCGCTCGTAAGCCCACCTATCTTATTATACACCGTGGTACAGGGTGTGGAATATGTTTCATAATTATTAATTAATTATTGGTGTTGAGGTTTTATTGAGGTATTAAAAGATGATTTTAATAGATCGAGAGGGTTGGTAATTTATACAAATTCAAGGTATGAAAACAAGATGGCGCCGGTATAGCGTCATTTTGAGGTAGTGTAACGTCACTAGACGAGGGTTGGTAACTTATACGAATTCAAGGTATGAAAACAAGATGGCGCCAGTATAGCGTCAACTTTTGAGGTAGGGTGACGTCACTAGATAACGAAGTTTGCCCTAGGTTAGCGTTCATATCATGAACTTGCTGGTGTGAATGTAGTAGTATGTACGAGCCTGCGGGGATGAACCTAGAACATTCCGTATTCCAGGCTAGAGTCTGCACAGGCCTCGCAGGGCGTGATAACTGGCATCCAAAATCGTACCGATAGTTAGTATGAATGTATTTAGTAAACCATTACGTAGTAGAGTGTCCCCCAATCTACCATAAATATGTCCCGAGTGTAGGTTCGGTGGTATTGCACTATCCGAGGGGTAAACTTTGTTGGGTGATGTTGATTGGTTTGAGAAAGGTGATAAATATAACAATTACGAATTTTAGGTTCTATGTATGTATCAAAAGAAAATAAATAAATAAATACGACAAAGTCAAAAGACGCATAAAAATGCAATAACAAAGTCAAAAGACATAAAATTACAATGCTATAAAGTCAAAAGACATGAAAATATAATACAATTATAATTAAACTATTACTAATAATAAAATATTCTCAAAGAGAATCAAACAAATATCAAACGATAGAAAGGTTTTACCAAATTGCTACCAAGATTATTAAACGATTTACCAGTAAATATATATAAAATGTAATCAAAAGTCATTATCAATTCGTGTTCAAATATGTTCAGTTACTCAAGTATAATTGAGAGGTGGTGCCCATTTAAGTTGGCTTGTTGTTCCAATCCCTGCTTTTTTTTTCTTGTTTTTTTACATAAATAAATATAAATTAATCCCATTTTAGTGTTTTATTGTGTTTATTAAATGAGTGGAGAAATAGGTGGCGTTTAGATGCGATCCGACGATCTGAGGTTGAATCATTGTGTAATTATGTAAATTTACTAACGACATTTTAGCATTACCAAGGTATCGAAGTGTAAGTTTGGATAGGAGATTAGTACTGACCTCACGAACTGTGTCTTTCGGTTCTAAAAAGAAGTTTGGTTCTTATCACGGCTTGCGCATTTACAACGTGGAGGTTCATTGACGATCACAGGCTTACGACGAGGTTGTTTGAATTTCTAATAGGTGGAGTTAAATGAGAGCGGGAAATTCAAATTCAAAGGTCGATATTACAAGTCAAAGTAAAAGAGCGTTGATTTTTATTTGTTTATTTGTAAATTGTTACCCTGTTAAAAGTTTGATTAATTGAAAAGTGTCGGTGTAATAGACCACTGTGAGTAGTGAGCGCATGAATTCATAGATGGGGTGATAAATATTTTTGGAAGTGTAGGTAGAGTTGATTGGTGAATTTGGAACTGCTGGGCCAATGACAATGAAGCACAAAAATCCAAAAACTGGGAGGACGCAAGTTTTACAATTTGGAAAGCTGAGCAGTTAGTCGCTGGCTTGCTGGTGATTGCGAGAGACGGGCGCTTCGTTGCGTTCCGAAAGTTAATTAAGACCTGGATTTTTGCTTTTTCTTTTGATAGAGGGCGGCACAGTAGAAATTATTGTTAACTTTGAGGATAAAAATATATTTAACTAAATAAAATCAAAGTAATTTTATGAAACCAAATTAATAAGTGATAATTGACTTAGAACGTGATCTAATTTTTAGATTTTAATGTTGATGAGGTGTGATATTAAAGGCATTTGAAAGGTACAAGATGTTTGAAAAAATATCTTAACAGATTTTAATAAAAACTACATCAAGTTGCGGCTAATTAAATACTAAATACAATTGTAAAGTTACAGGATTGTAGTGTACGTAATTTAAGATATTCTTATCCTCAAATATTAAATTTATTTTCATTTGTTATGACGTCACGCTTTACGTAGGCGTAGTAGTGTGGAGATTATCACATAGGTGGTTTAGGCGACAAGGTTTGCTTTGTTTACGTTGCTTTTAAAGCAAATAAATGGATGTTTTAATTAAAGTTTTGAGATTTAGTGGAAGTAATAGTTGTTCAGTGTTTATCATCGTATAATTTTAAACTAATTAAACATCTTTCAGGTTGGTACAATCTCTTTTTTTAGTTATAATCTAAACATAAGAACATTATTTTGTATTTTTAGATTATCACAAGTTTCTCAAGTTTTTTTCTATATCGTCGCCGAGATGCGAATACCTCCAATGTGACAAAACATAAACTTTACAGTAGAGGCAAAAAAATAGTTTTTTAGAGAAATAGTAAGGATAGATCAAAAATTTTTCTTTTAATCTAATTTCAAGAACAAATCTTTATAGATTACTAAATTGCATGTAAATTATAGATTCTAATTAAAATAAATAATGAAAAATAGCATATTGGAGGAATTGTTCGTTCCTAAAATGTTGTACATGGGAGATATTACTACTTAACGATGCACATGGTTGGTAATATCATCTTATTTGATATAACACACAATACACTTTGGAGAAATTCCTTATTGACAGATTTACTTTTTCTAAATTTCATTAATATGTCAATCAGTGTTGGAAACTATCACACGATTACAAATTAATTAACGATAATATTATCAATTCATAAAAACAACTCTTCAAAATTTTCTTTTTTCTGTGCTTAAAAAATAGTTTATTGGTGCAATATTATTGTAATTTATCCAAGGCACATAATAATAATACAAGACGTTAGCTGCAACTTGTTAATTTTTTTATTCTTCTTTTCCTCCTTTCTTGCATGTGGTAATGCATCGTAAACTGGGCGATGCTCTGTCTCAATAACTGATTTCATATCTTGTAGGTGTGCAAATTTATCATCTGAAATTGGTAGCTGTTGTTTAAAAAGATTTACATTGTAACTATTTATGTTTTGATTTATTCGACGACGGCGATGGGGCAATGATTCCCAGTTTTCAGAATAATCTAACGTATAAAATAGTTCACCGTTGGGTGTATATTTTAGTTGTCGAATATCAACAACCACTGGATCACCTGCTCGATTACCTGGTCTAATTGAAACAAAATTTGATGAGAGTTCGTATTTTTTAAAAAATGTGTGATCCAAAGCTTTTATGTTGTATGGAAGGTTGGGACGAGCCATTCGCATTCGTGCCACATAGTCCACTGGCGAATTTATAGGTGGATGAAAATAATGCTCGATAGTTGAATGTACAGAGTCTGCTTCCATCATGGTATGACCTTTTTCTAAGTACAGTTGTTGTATTGTAACATCGTTTTCTTTTGCAAAATCACATAGAGCACTGGAGAGTGTTTTATTTCGGTTTTGATAGTTGCATCCATCAGATATTAGGCCAGTCATTGTAGCAAAAAAAGGTATGAAAAAAAGCGAAAATTTTAAAATTTTGAGACAATATTGGAAAAAATAAAAAAATAATAAATTCGATTTTGCACCCTTTTCCGCCCCCCGGAACATTGTTAAATTAACAAAAAACGTAAATTTTTAATAACTTTTTGAAAAAAATTCGGATAGTTATGCAAACTTGGCAGAACATTTTAATGATTATTACACATCTTTTATTAAATTTGCACCCTGCTACGATGACCGTAACACTACGAATAATTGTTTATTAATTATATTTTGTTATATCTTATCGAAAAAATAAGCAAAAGTTATCCAAATAATTGTTTATGCAACAGAAAAGGGTTAGAAATCCGCTTGTAATTTTGCATAACTTTTTTTAACCCGGAACATTTTTTTTACAATTTTATTATCTGACACGGCGTCAATTTTGACGTTTTAAACAATAAGTGAGTGTCTATATAATTCTGATAGTCTTAAAATCAGGTTGCAAATGATTGTGACACGAATAGATATCATAATCTGAATTTGCAACCTTGTAAGTGTTCCGGAACTTAATTAATTATCTATTATTTAAATAATGAAGTTAGGCTCGACGTACTTGTAGCATCTATGCTTGTTTTCGATGCGTAATAAGAAGCTAAATTGGTGAGACGTTTGTTGTGTTATCAATACATACGTCTACAAAGAACGTTCGGTACCGATTTTAACCTCTGGCAGCATTATTATAAATTATTTATGTATTATATAAATAAAATTTGCTTATTAAAACATAGACAAGCGTAAACCTACAAGGTACTGACTTCTGGTTATATTATACACGTACAGATGTGGTACAGGGATGGCTAATTCTAGCAGAATTGGAATATTTTATTTCATTTAAATTTTTTTAAAACATAAAACATTTCTATCATTTTCACATATTAATTTTCTTTAAGTAGATTCTTGTATTATTTTATTAAACTAAGCGAGGTGAAACATAAACTGCGGGAAATCTGTAAAAATTTAAACAAATTTTAAATTTAAGTTATGACATTACATTAAGTTTTTCGGTAAACTCTACCAATGAAATCGATACGATTTACCGAAATATGTTATAACGGTCACCTTTATACCTAAATAACCCTAATAACGTTGATGATACATAATACCCCTAAATGGGTCTTAAATAATAATCGGCAGGTAGATATTAATTTTTATACTTCTTTCCAAAAATATTATCACAACAATAGAGACAATCAAAAACGTCTTCAAGATCCTGATCCAATCAGGATCCAATTCTGCAGATTATTATTTAAGACCTATAAATTTTTGTAAAATAAGTAAATGCTTACTATTTAATCTAGTGAAAGTGCTTGAATAGTGAAAAGAGGACCCGATTGAAAAAGAACATCGCAGTTTGCCAAGTTTGTACTAAGAGAACACCGGTTTTCCTTTTGTTTGATTCAGACCACGAGGCGTGATCCCAAAGAAGAACTACCAACCGTAGCTAGAATCGTACCACAGTAAGTTTTGCCAGGATTTTCAAATATTTTTAAAATTTTTAGGGCATTTGAATTCTGCTCGCTCAACGTTTCCTTATTTTTGAATTTGTACGATCTTCATAGCAACCATGCCGATTACGCCGGACTCTTTCAAGAAGATGTGTAAAGATGAAAGAAAGCGCTTGCTTGATTCTCTCTCGGGCGCCATCGAAGACCTTACGTTGGAAATTACTGATTGTGACAAATACTATCAATTCTGAACGCCCCGGGAAGCCCCTCTAAGATATTTGACTCAGTGCAGGCTGATCGCGATCGATGTCAATCGATCAAATCCTCCCGAGACTCCGCCCAAACCTCGCTAAGAAATTATAAAAAAGTTCGGGAGGAACTTTTAATAATAGTGAAATCGGAGGAAAATGAAAAGTTTTTAATTGCATCTGGAAAATCAAAACGTAGATCCAGACGCTCCAGCAACCAATCAAAGGAGAGACACCCTAAGGTTTCTCCTATGAAGAAGTCAGACGAAGCAAAGAACGCGGACCCCCCATCCTCTGGCTCAATTCCCGATGAAACGCGTGCAAGGAAAAAGAAGATTAGCTTCAATAATCCCGAGGAAGATCACGAAAAACTGTCCTTATCTGAAGAAGATTGTTTGCCCACAAACAAGAAGCCGGCCACAGAAAATAACGAAAATTCGGTAAGTACTGATGTTATGGACTATATCACCACTTTGCAACCGCTCATCGCCCCGCTTTTACCCCCTCTCACCCAATCGGATAACCCCATTCTACAGGGCCAATCAAATGAAGCCCTGACAACCACCCCCCCTCCCCCCTTCAGGACAACCCCCCCTTCTTTCCCCAACTATTATTTCTCCCCCACCAGGTTTACCACCCTTGTCCCAAAACTCAATTCTCCCAGACTCTCAAAATCTTTCCCCGACTCAGACAACTAACCCATCCCGACTCAGAATACCCCCCCTTGTCCTCCGTGACACAAAAAAATGGGACATGTTAGCGACTGCCTTCGAAGCCAAAGGCATAAATTTTACTAAGGTCCGCCTTATGGCGGGAGGCCTTAGTATATCCCCCGCGACAGAGAAGGACTACCGTGCCATCTACCGTCACTTTGAGGAGGTCCTCTCCCCTGAAGACGGTGGCTGGTATTACCACCTCTTGAAAGACGACAAACCCTTAAAGGCCGTAATCAGGGGCATCCCCAGCGATTTTGATTTAAAGGTGGTTAAGAATGACCTACAAAACAAAGGTTTGTACGGTGGCCAGAATGAGGAGAAACGGCGACAAAAGGCCTCTCCCCCTCATCATGGTCACCATGCCAAGAAGCAAGCACGCTCGCAATATTTTCAATGAAACCAGTATTAGATATATTCAAATCCGCGTGGAAGTACTTCACGCTAAGAACAAGATTGGGCAATGCCACAGGTGCCAAGGTTTTGGGCACGCGCAAAGCTGTTGCCGTGCTGCACCGCGCTGCGTCAAATGCCCTGGTGCTCATTGGACGCAAGACTGCACCAAGCACAAAGACGCCAGGCCCATCTGCACTAACTGCGGTGGTGACCACCCGGCTTGCTATCAGGGCTGTATCTCCTATCCCAAAATCAGGAGATCTCAGCAACCTCATAGACAATCTCCCCCTTTTGATAGGTCCCCACGCCACCACTACAGACCTGTCACTAGTCAGTTCACCTACCTGGAAGCTGCTAAAGCTAAAGCTTTTTCTGCCTCTAGGACTAACACGACTTTAACACCCCCCCCCCCTCTTCTTTCTCAACCTCACCAAGCCCTTTCGCCTATACTTTCTCAAACCGATTCTATCGCCTCAGTTCAAGACCACGCCCTTCTCATCGCAAACGAGACTCCTGCAGCCGACCCTCATGAGCCTCTACCAAAAATCAAAACCACAATGCGACATTTTGCATTCCTAATCCACGAAGTCGCCGTCATTTTTATGGACTTGGCCAAGATCAGACGACTCGCGGACCAGTACGAAATTATCGACTAAGTTCCTACCCACACACCCAAGTCACCATTTCATATCTTTAAATGGCTAGCCCAAACAAAATAAAATCCTTTCTGAAGCTCGCCTACTGGAATGCTGATGGTCTAAATAGTGAAAAGCGGGAACTTTTAAACATTCTGGCTATCCAAAACGACCTAGATCTGCTCCTGATAGGTGAGACCCACTGGAAGAAATCAGTAAAGGCTAAGCTCCCAAACTTTACCCTTTATCGAAACGACAGAGCTCACAACAGTAGGGGTGGCACCGCCATCTACATCAGGCGCTCCCTACTCCATCACCACATCCAGACCCCTTCCCCGGCCGCCCTTGAGTCCACCTCCATTGGAGTCCCGCTCAAGGGCCACGGCTTAATTCATATCACGTCGGTTTATAATAAGCCCAATCAGGACTGTACAAAAGACCTTGACACGATATTACAAACCAGTGGCGACTCCCCGCACTTCATCGCGGGTGACCTGAATGCCAAACATCCAATTTGGTATTCTCGTACAACAAACCCGATGGGGAACAAACTGGTAAAACTAGCGGAAACCCATCCTATAAAATTCGACGCACCTATGGAACCCACGCACCTGTGCGCCAACAAAGAACAACGAGATGACGTTTTGGACATCATCATCACCAAAAACATGCCCGTCCTACACCAAATAAGGTTAGGCGAGCACATGTTGTCCGACTATCTACCGGTCTTGGTCACACTGGGTGATCCCAACCCGGATGAATCCCCTGTAACGAAAATCACGAAAAACACTTCATGGCCCTATTTTACGGACCATCTTAGAAGAAACATGGGGAAGATCCCGATTATAAACTCGACGCAGGAACTTGACGATTATGTCCTCCTATTCGAGCAAAAGATCAGGCTCTCCATGGAGTGTGCCACAAAAACAAGTACTGCCCCACACACTAAACCGGAAGTCCCACAACATCTGCTCGATCTGATCCATGAGAAGCGCAGAGCCATTCGCATAGCCCGTCGCACATGGAGTCCGGACGACTGCGCACGGGCAGCGCAGCTCAAAAACAGACTGAAACAGGAACTTCTCACATACAAAAACGACAGATGGAATGATAAAATCGAATCCCTATCATTCGAAGACAGAACCGCGTGGCAAATGGTGAGAACCCTAAAAGGCTCAAACCCCTCCATCCCTCCCATCAAGACTGCAAATTCTTTCGGATACACTCCGCAGGAGAAGTTGGAAACTTTTGCCGACTCGTTTTAAAACCAATTCTCCCCAAATCCAATCCCTCAATCGGACCTCGACCTTCAGGCCCACGTATCCAGGGTGGAAGGACACGTTGCTATGAAGATGGGCGAGGTTGACCCAGAACCCATCTCCCCGGCGTCCTTCGAAGAGGTGGAAGCCGCGATTAAAAATATATTGCTTAGAAAGGCCCCCGGCCACGATCAGATTCCAAACATTGCCCTAAAAAGACTCCCCAAAAAAGCGATTACGGCCCTTACCATGATTACTAATGCCATCCTTCGCTTTAAATACTTCCCGCCCAGGTGGAAAACGGCCGAAATAATTGTCATCCCAAAGCCCGGGAAATGTAGTTCAATTCCCTAAAACTACCGCCCCATCTCCCTCATTCCTGGCCTTGCCAAAATTGTGGAGAGGATCATTCTCTCCAGACTAAATGAAGAGATTGACATATTAAACCTCATCCCCAACGAGCAGTTTGGATTTCGGAAGAAACACTCCACTACCCACCAAGTCCTTAGGGTGGTGGAGGAAATCACCTTTGCGCTTAGCAAAAAACTAAAGCCCATGGCGGTGCTCCTGGACATCGCCAAGGCATTCGATAAAATTTGGCTCAAAGGGCTTCTCTTCAAACTTCTCCAATCCGGTATGAAACTCGGTTTAGTTCAGCTTATTGCTAGTTATCTCGACGATCGCAAGTTCTGCGTTAAAATAGATGATGTTCGCTCCACCCCCAGACCCGTGCTAGCGGGGCTCCCTCAGGGCTCCCTACTTTCACCTACCCTCTTCAGTCTTTTCCAAAGAGACATGCCCCTCCCCCCTAAGACCCTTCTTGCCCTTTATGCGGACGATGTGGCGATCGTTGCAAAGTCGGCCAGTCGCCCACACGTTATCAAGATAATTCGAGATGCCCTCAAGCTCCTCCAACCTTGGTACCGCCTCTGGAGGTTGGATGTAAATCCCTCCAAGAGCGAGGCGATAATGTTCGGCCGTTACGCTCGTCAGCCCTTCGATATTGTGGAAATGAACGGCACCCGTATTCTTGGCTTGGGGAAATACGATCCTCTGGCTTTCTCCACCCCGAGACCCTTGCACATCATCTCAAAGCCGAATCAAGATGTCGTTCGAATGCCGCAACAAGCTCCCTCCTGGCACGCACTCGTCACCGATCAATCTGAAGATAAAGAAGAAGATGATGACTTTGAAATTTTTGCTTGATCGGTTAAGTTACTCCACTAGGATTGGTCGTTTTTTACCTGCGTTTCTCTCATTGGCCGATTTCCAAAACAAGATTGCAAGGTTACAAGCGTATACATTATTGATTGGGCAAGCGCTCGGGCTCTCCATTTTTTGGTTGGATCCGTACCAGACCTCCTACATCAAGGCCAATAAGCAATGGATGGAAAAGGATAGGACAAGATTTTATGGATTTTTGTAATTTTTTTTCTAAATTTATTTATGGAATCATTGTAATCTGTACATTTTGTCTTAATTAAATAAATGCACGTGTGCTTTGGTGTCGTCGACGAGCTCGCTAATGCTTTGGTAGAAAAAATCGGGGGGTTCTAGTACCCTCCCCTTTACGCCATCTCAATAAAGATCCGGCTCAAGGCCATTCGGGTTTGAAACTCCCAAAATTCCCTCTGTCATTGGTCATTACCCGATGTTTGAGAATAAACGGGCGTAGCCCGTAATAGCTCTTTTGCTATGTAATGCTACCTGCTACCTGCTCATACCCGACGAGTTCGATCCGAACAACCAAAGTGACCAGACGTGCCTTTCGTGCCTTCCAGTTTTACCAAGCGATCAAGTTATTAGTAGCAGTGTCAGTAGACATTATCTGTCACTGACTAAAATTAATTTTTAGTCTCTACGCCGCTCTAATAACGACCTGCAAAACAAAAAGAATTTATCAATTCTTATACTAATCTCTTTTTTTCCAGTAACTTTACTAATTGAGCTCACCAGCAAAATGGCCAACCAAATTCAAACCGCCGCACTCCAGGAACTCGACGCCTACTTGGTCAAGATGGCTACTCAAATAGAGGCATTACGGTTGGAATTAGCAGCAGGACAACAGAGAAGAGCTGAAATAATGAAGACCCTGATGGACCCACCCCCCCAACCGGAAACCAGCATTAAGAAGAAAGAAGAAGACGATTCATTCCAAAAGCCCAAGATGACCTTCAAACAGAAGAGGAGCAGGTCCAGCGGCTCCATGGACGACGAAGACTCCACCGCCTCCAAGAATAGGTTTTACCCCCTATTCAAGAAAAAGGCAACTACCACCACAAAAAAAGAGGAAACAGAAACCATGGAGGTCAACGTCCCGGCTGTCATCCCTACCATCCGGAATGACTCGCGCGCGAGCGAAAAACCAAGAAAGGCCTCCCAACCAAATCAGAAACCTACCGCTGCAAGGACATCCACGCAAGAAAGCAGCAGGAAAACTGATGCCCCAAGGATCCCGCCAATCGTCCTCCACGATACGGCAAACTGGACCAGAATAGCGGAGGAAATAAAGAAGACAGGAATGGAAACAACCTCCGTCAAAATGCTGAAAGATTCCATTTCTATCCTGGTCGCAACTGAGGAAGACTTTTCCAAGCTGGACAAGTTCTTCCTGGCGAAAAACCTTCCCACGCATTCGTATCTCCTACCTAGGGAGAAACCACTTAAGGTCGTGATCCGAGGTCTCGCTGGCAACACGGAAGTGGACACCATAATTGAAGACCTGAATGGCCCAGGGTACGATGTCATTTCGGTCAACCAAATGAGAAGAGGACCCGCTAGACGTCCCATGCCGCTCTTCCTTGTTCACCTCAATAAGACGGACCACGGCAAAACGATCTTCAACCTGGAGAAGATCAACCACGTCAATATCACCGTTGAAACCCTCCGGCCTAAATCAACCCCTCCGCAGTGCCATAGGTGCCAAAGATTTGGGCACTTGCAACGTTGCTGCAGGCTCCAGCCTCGTTGCGTGAAATGCGGAAAAGACCATCACACCTCGACGTGTGAAAAGAAGCCCGACACGCCAGCCACCTACGCCAATTGCAACGGCCCTCACACGGCCAACTACAAGAGGTGCAGTGAATATCCTCAACCAAGGTTCAATGCATACTCCCGTCCGGCTCAAAGATTTCCACAACGGCGAGAAACCTACCAAGGTCACCGAGGACAGCACCCCTTCTCGCAGCAGTACCGCCTCTCGCAACCCAGGATGTCAGAAGACCGCCGCTACAATCGTGATCGCCAACAAAGAAGGAGGGAACGCAGCCGCAGCCCATTCCCGGAATCAAGCAGGAATCGTTCCAGGTCCCAGAGCAGAAGAAGATCGGACCGACGAGAAACCACCAACAGCCCCTCCCGATCCTCTTCTACCCGAACTGAAACCCTCTCCCGTTCTTCTTCTACCCGAGCCGAAACCCTCCTTAACGACCCCGAAATAAATAAATTATTATCTGCATTGTCTAATAAAATTCATTCCCTAGGTAACACATCCGAAGCCAAAAAGATGATCTCCCACGTACGTGGAATACAGTTCGCCAACGCCTTAATCGGCGGCCGCGACCATTAGTTCCCGTACGCAGCCCGCTTCTCTCGCCATGGCCTACTGGAACGCGAATGGACTGAAGGGGAAGAAACATCTCCTGCTGGACTTCGCGTTCAACCACGACCTCGATGTGATCCTGGTCAATGAAACTCATCTCAGGACCTGCGACAGCGCAAATCTCCCGAACTACGCGATGTATCGATCGGACCGTGACGGCAAAGGAGGTAGAACCGCCGTCTACATCAAGAGATCGATCGAACACCACGAAGTCGCGCTCCCCCAGCTGCACCAAATAGAAGCCACGGCGGTTGCCATCCATACAAGCGGACATGGATGGCTTCAACTTTCATCAGCCTACCTTCCTCCAGGTAAACTCATTATTCAAGACGACCTAACCTCTCTACTTTCAGGCCCAAATGGTTCAATCGTTGCTGGAGATTTCAACGCGAAGCACACCACTTGAAACTGCCAAAGGAACAACGCTCAAGGTCGCACTCTTTTCGATTTCGCCCACGAAATGGACTTCGGCATCGACGCTCCAACGGACCCCACTCATTACTCCTACGCCGGAACTCCAACCTTCATCGACATCGCCCTCTTAAAGGACGTTCATTGGCAGCACCGGCTCACAACGGCATGTGAGCTCACTTCAGACCACCTTCCAGTCCTGATGTACATCGGAAACATCCCGCACGACCGTCCAAATACAACAAGGCCCAAAGTTGTATGGCCCGTCTTTCATGATCATCTTCTTTCGAGCATGGGAGACATTCCAATCATCGACATCACAAGCCAACTGGACGACTACGTGGAAGCCCTTCATCTCAACATCCAAGCCTCGATCCAATACGCCACAAATGCTGTTCCGGTCGCAGATCTTCGCGACCAACTTCCCCCGCACCTCAAGCAGCTAATTAAGGACAAGAATCGAGCGCGAAAACTGGCACAAAGGACCCATCACCCCGACGACAAATCCGCGTATCAACGCCTCAAATCCCAGGTCACTAACGAAGTCAAGGAGCACAAGGACGCCGAATGGACCAGCAAGCTTGAAGCCCTTTCGTTCGAGGATTCAAGCTCTTGGAAATTCATCAAAAATTTCCGCACCAAAAGGACTCCGATGTCAGCCCTCCTAAGACCGGACGGGACCCAAGCAAAAACGGACAAGGACAAAGCCGACGCTCTAGCTGCCAGTCTCCAACTTCAATGCGCGCCTAACACCACCTACGACGACCCCGATCACATCCAGATGGTAGAAGACTTCGTGAAGGAAGCCCTGAACGCCCCGGACGAATCAACAATCGAACCCGCATCGTTGAAGGAAGTCAGAAGTCTCATTAGGCAGGCGAAAATCGAAAGCGCACCCGGTCCAGACGGCATCACCCACAGGGCATTGAAGGAGTTACCACGAAAAGCGATCACTGCAATCACAACCGTCGTGAATGCAGCGCTTCGACTCCGTCACTTCCCGAAATTATGGAAGCACGCAAACGTTATCGTCATCCACAAGCAAGGACAGCCGAAAAACCAACCGAAGAGCTATCGTCCAATTAGCCTTCTTTGCACCATCGGCAAAATCGCGGAGAAAATCATCTTAAATCGACTCAAGAAAGAAATGGATTCCAACAAGGTCGTCCCCGATGAACAATTTGGATTTCGCGAAGGTTACTCCACGACTCATCAAATCCTTCGCATCGTCGAGCAAATTTCAAAGGGGTTCTTGAAAAAAGAATGCACCGTCACCCTTCTTCTAGACATCTCCAAGGCATTCGACTCCGTATGGCACCCCGGACTCCTCTACAAGATGTTTCGAGCCGGTATCAAACTCGCCATCGTAAAACTAATCCATTCTTATCTTGCAGAAAGAACCTTTTGCATCGCCACCGATGGGACCAAATCCGAACCTCATCCAATGAACGCAGGGGTCCCCCAAGGTTCGCCACTTTCTGCACCCCTCTACAACATCTTCATGAGCGACATCCCCAAACCAATCCACCCGCAGGTCGAAAGCTTTTACTTCGCGGACGACACAGCCGTAGCTTCCACATCAATTTCCCCGGACATCGCCACGCAAAGAGTCCAAGACGTAACGGAACAAATCGAGCAATGGATGGGTGACTGGCGAATCTTAGTCAACACGAACAAGAGCGTCGCAGTTATCTTCGCCCGATGTAAGAAGCGGACAACAGCAAAAGCCAACCTTTGGATGAACGGGTCCCTCATCCAATGGCAAAAATCGGCAAAGTATTTAGGCGTCACCATGGATCAAAAGCTAAACTGGGGTCAACACATCACAAATATTACAAATAAATCAAGGGGAACGATGTCGCAACTGTATTCGCTCGTAGGTCCAAAGAGCAAAATGTTGCCGGCCAACAAACTTCGCGTCTACAAAACCATCATCAGGCCGGCACTCACATACGCTGCACCAGCATGGGGTCACGCAGTCAAAACTCACATCAACAAGATCGAATCAATTCAAAACAAGCTCGTCCGCTACGCATGGAATCCGCCAAGAAGAGTATCAAACGTCCGCCTCCGCAATGACTCCAAACTCACCACGGTCAAGGAATTTATTAGAAATCACACGGAGAAGTTTTACGCTAAAATAGAAGACCACGAAAACCCGCTAATAAACCAACTTGGAAAATACGACAAGGCAAACCATCCGAAGTACAAGATGCCAAGGGAAATTATCGATGACGCCGACCCCTAACGATCCCGCATAAGAAACAAGAACTCCTGCAAATCAAAACCACGCCCAAGAAATTCAAGCCACGTCCACAAGAAAACCGGCCACTTTAGGGAAAAACCAACAGGAACGAGCAACGCACACGAAGGAAAGGTATTCAATTGAAACTCCCACAACCCATCCCTGCATCCTAGTCTACCAAACCTTTCTCTCGCGGATCCCTCGCGGGTGAAGCCAGCCAGGACTTAGCTTCGCGCTAATTTTCAGAGGTACGCCTCAATAAAAATTATCCGACGTAATGTTGCGGGCAAGCCCGCAACCTTACTCTTCAAGTCTGCGAAGATATGGGGCAACAGCCCTGGTGCTTCGCACCAGACCAGATAAATGAATTCGAGATGATTACAAAGTGTAGTATCGTTAGATGCCGCTAGGTGCCCTCACATGTTTAAAGTAATAATTTTAATTACTCATCTTGCCATCTGCCGTATATTCTTCATTCAGTTTAAAGTTATACAATTCTTATAGAAATTAAACAAAAAACTTACTATCTTATTTTTTATATTACAACCTGGGTCGGGATCATTCAGGAATAATAGGGTGGGTTGTAATCATCTCGAACGAGACTCTCATATGATTATAATCGAACATCACTTACAGGTAAGTTAGTTTGATTTTCAATTATATTTCGAGTCTCGTCCTTTGTGATTACAAAGTGTAGATGTTTAGGGATGATTAAATTTTCATATTTTTTGTTTAATAATTATTTCAAGAAAAAAATTTTTATAATTTTTTGTACCTAGGACTGATTTTACAAAAATTTCTTTGTCCATCTTAATTCCCTTTTGTAAAATCCAAGGAATACTTGCGATCCTTTGAACCATCCTGCTGTGTCTTTAATTACATATAAATCTCTTTTTTAAATTTGCCATAAAGGTTGCGGCGTGTCTGGTACTATGTGCCGTAAACTGCTTATCCGTTCCTGAAGATATCAGAACAAATCTTGATCTATTTTCTTATTGACTGAGCCGTAGACCTCTGGTACGGTCTTTTAAATGTTATGAATAAGTGATCGGTTGTCCTAATTTTTTCTTTTTTTTTAAACATGTATTTTTTCTATTGACAAAATAAGAGATGATGAAGGTTGGTTGGTTAGGGATTTCCAACTCTAGATCTCTATATTATGATCCGTTATTTTAATTGTTACCTTTTCATTAGTTCTTATGTTATTAATATGTTTTTAACTTAATGAAAAATAATATCTGAACTTGATGAGCCGTTGCTAATGATAAGGGACTAATTTGAACGTAAGTTCTTTTTGATCCAATTTTTTCTATTGGTTCTAAGGTTTTTGCTCAAATTAGCAGTCCTTATATTCTAATTACCTACTCATATTTAGTTTTTATAGGTTTTATTTTAAAAACCTTTTAAGAAATCTAAAAATTGAAGCATTGTTTCCAAGATCGATTGTATTTATTAAATTGACAGTTGACCCTTGCGAGTTTAAAGTGCCCTAAGATGCACACTGTTTAAACGGAAAGATGAGTATTTGAAACCCTGTTGACATCCGCTTCTAGAGAATCAGTCTGCATTCTTGCAAGCAATAATTCCGCCAGTTTCTTAATGTCGAGTTATATTGTTTGATGTTAGAGTCGGTTAAAGAAGCTGTTAGGATCTTTTAAAACTTTTTCTGGAAGTTGTTTCCTTTGGTATGCTTTCCTGAGAGCCTCCCTGTGACCAGGAAAAATTGGGCCCTTAATAGATGTTTCAACTGTCTGCACGAAGAAAAAAGTTAAATTAGGTAATGCGGTAAAAACATTGGTTTATCTATCGGCAGATTTGTAAATACAGAGTACCAAGGTTGCGTGGACCATTAGGGGACGGCCAGTTTTTCTTCTGCCCCCTGTAACTGATTTTTTGGATTGTTCTTGTGAAAAACCAAGAAGCAAATTGGAAATAGATAAAAATAAAGATATTTATTCCAATCTAGAGTAAATGCGTCTAAACAAAGGACATTAGAATTAGAGTATCTCTTCCACGCACAGAACCTGTATACTTTGGCATTTTCAAGCGTTGCAAAGGTCAACGCTGGGTATATCCATCGTAGTGTAATTTTTATAAAAGATTATCACTTAGCTCCCATTCTGTATCAGTGCTTTCTTTAGATTGCATATATGCTGTGAATATCTAGAAATTCTCGCACTATTGCCTGATGTTTCTATCTCAGTTATTCAACTCTAAAACTGTACACATCCCATTCAATTTTATATGTGATAGAACTAGTATTGTTTATTTTTAATAATAATTCACAACTTACGTTGTTCTTCGCATTTGTTTTTGCGTTAAAAAAGCGTTATTTACTCGAGTTATTAATTTATATCTTCTTTTTGACCCTGTCCAGAATTCATGTATCTTTTCCCATTTGTATGTGCACCCCAAACCGTCAAAGAGGCTACTGGAAATATTTCTAACTTAACCTTAAGGATCTACTCGGGCCTTATATTCTCAGAAGTTTAGACATCCACCGGGATAATTTCTCCTTTGCTTAACTATTAATAGAGACAATTTGTTTTAATAATTTGTCAAATTTTATCATTCGTATATTAAAAAAAAAATTTTTTTAGTATTGTTGTCTAGAATTCTTGTATATATAACCTGCCACATGAGATTCAGGGCAAGCTGCTATTTCTTCATATCAAACCTGCAGTCTCTAATTTGGCAAGAAGTGCTTCTAAACAAATCTTTTGAAGTTTTACGTTCCTTTCTACTTTCATGACTACGTCATGTTCCAGGAGTTATACATAGAAAATCGTCAAGCTATGCTGTTGAAATTTGCCCTTGTTATCTTAAACAATGTAATACTGGCATTAATAATTTTGAGAAACCCATGGACCTGCGTAAAGTCTAAAAGGTAAATCGCTAATTTCGTCCCTAAATTTTAATTCTTAAAATTTTCTACTTGATTGTATTCTGGTTTGGGGTAGGCCATCTGGAGACTAAACCCTGATTGTAAATCCACACCCTTGTTGATCTCTGGGGTAGAATCAGTACCAAGTGCTGTCTCAACCTCCTTGTCTAAAGAGTATTCGTCAATGAGCAATGTACTATTTGCAATGACATTTAATTTGAAAGAACTGGAGCAATGAAAGTGCGCCTTACAGATGACATCTGAAAATGTTACATTTAATTTTCCTGTATCTGCTAGTCCTTCCCGTAAGAACAATAGGTCCACCGATTCTTCATCATCCTTCAGAATCATTGATATCAATTCTCCAATAGGCAGACATACTGAATCAACTATTAAAAAAGTTAATAATTTCGGCAAATAATTGCTTAAACTAATAATTTATGGATTAAAAGTCAACTAAAAATTTTGTTCTTCATTAATTTTCAGTGTCGAAATGAACGTTCACAAATTTAGTTTTATTTTGTGCAATTCTTTGATCTCCATCTGACAAGTCACGATGGGTATCAAATGGCACTAGTGATTATTGCCTCCTACGTGCAAATTTTATTAGCCCAGAATGCGCGTACATGACTCCTACTTATCGAGAACATGACGCCAAGCACATTTTAAATCTTAACATTTAATTTATTTCTTTTTGTAAAGATAATTTAAGAATATTTACTTGTTCTGTTTGCTCTTATTTCATTGTGTTGTTTTAGAAAAATTTGTAAACATTGTTTCTAACCTAGAAACTTTAGAACGCAAATCTTCGTCCTCATTTTTACTGTTCCGTCCTTTTTTCTTGCTTATTCCGATACTGGATTATTTCTTGAATTATTTGAGTATAATCTACAAATGAATATGATAATTATTTAATTATTTATTTATATAAATAAATTTCTGCGATGTGTTACACTCTAGCACAAAAAACGCAATGAAGAATATAATAATAATAATAATAACTTTATTTCCAACAGGCAAGCCCAATTACAGGAAAACGCAAAACAAAAGTAAAAAGTAAACATGTTCCAAATATCAAAATATCATTCAGTTTCATTGGATGATTCACTTCGTCCCTGAAGAAATTGGTATGCAGCATTTCTAGTTTTAACTGGACCATCTTGGTATATATTACAGAGACTAGATATATCGTTGACATTGGAGCTCATAATATTGACTGGGCTTCTTTTCATTACGTTGGTACGATAGCCTTCGATATAAAATATATCGTTTTTACGGCGTGCAGCCCTGGGAGGCAGCGTACGAATTTTGCACAATATTTCATCACATTGAATTTTCTTATGGATCAATCCATGTAAGAACATAACTGATGTAACGTATCTACGATTAGCCAAAGATTGAAAATCAAATAGACCTAAAAGGATATCGTGGTCAAACCCTCTTACCGGATATGTTCCATACATTTTCAGATGAAGGAATTTCAGGAATCTGCGCTGAACTGTTTCCAATTGGGTCTGCTGATTATGGTAGATAGGGTACCATATAAGAGATCCATATTCTAAAATGCTTCTAACATAGGCATAGTAGATGATTTTAATGCTATTTAAATTCAAGAAATCTCTACAGTTCCGCATAACAAACCCAAGGGTTTTTAAAGATTTATTTACGATGGTATCTATGTGATTCCCAAAACTTAATTGGTTGTCAAATAGAATACCCAAGTCTTTGAATTCATTGCATCTAGTGACAGTGTTTTGACCTATTTTGTATGTATATGTGATCAAGTTAGACTTTCGCGAGTATGTCATTACATTACATTTGCTTATGTTTAATTGAAGCTTATTGAGTATGCACCAGCGTTCTATCAAGTATATTGCATTTTGTAAGTTTATACAATCATCAATTGATGTTATAGATTGATACAGCTTTAGGTCGTCTGCGTACAGTAATATATGACATGGCATTGCATTAACTATGTCATTAATAAAAATCACAAATAACAGAGGACCTAAATTAGAACCCTGGGGTACCCCTGAAGTTGGTGTAAACATATTTGATTTAAATCCCATATATTCAACAAACTGTCGTCTGTTGAATAAGTATGATTTCAATAACAATATTACATTGTCGGGAATACCAAAACGTTTCAATTTAATAATTAAAATAAAAAGATTAATTTGATCGAAAACTTTCTGGAAATCCATATATGCCGCGTCAACTTGAAGTTTCTTATCCAGTGCAGTAGCAACAAATTGGGAGAAGCAGGCTAGATTTGTAATGGTAGATTTTTGCTCTACAAATCCATGTTGAAATGGAGTAATTTTGTATTCTATATGATTATATATTCTTTTGTATATGATGGATTCTATTATTTTTGCAAAGTTACATAGAATAGATATTGGACGGTAGTTATTAACTGAAGAGGGGTCACCTTTCTTGAGGACCGGACAAATACGGGATATTTTCCAAACATCAGGAAACGTTGATGTAAGCAACATACAATTGAATATATGTTTAAGAGGGGCTATAAGGTAATCAGCGTATATTTTAATGAAAGAACTTGGAATTTTATCAATACCAGATGTTTTCTTATTTTTCAGAGTGTGAATAGCATTCATTATGTCGCATTCGGTTATATCCGCAATAACCATCATTTGTGAGTTGTTAATACTGGGGGAAGTAGGTGCGTGTTCCACTAAATTTTCTTCCTCTGAATTACAATAGACACTTTCGAAGTAACTAGCAAAAGCATCGACTATATCTTGAGGTTTGTCGTATGATACATTATTCATGTGAATTACTCCTGGTATTCTAGAGTTGCCTTTTTTATTTTTTGTAAATGACCAGAACAATTTGGGATCTGTACATATATTGTCTTCTGTTTCAGCTATGTAATTTTTATAATTAGAATCAATCAGAATTTTGACTGTTTGTCTCAGTTTGTTATATTTAAGGTAATTGGATAAGCTGTAGAACTTTTTGAGTTTCTGGCGAAATCTATTTTTATTCTTAATAGTTTTAATTAATTCTTGAGAAAACCAAATAGGGTAGCATCTTCGAGAGTTAGTAGCTTTAATTAGTGGTACAGACTTATCAAACATATTATGAAGGATATCATAAAAATTGTTACAAGCTGTATTAACATTTGACTCATTGGTAACGTTGTGCCAACTAACATTATTTATTAGTTGGTGTAGTAGTTGGTGGTCTACTTTATTGAAATTATACATAGCATTATTGGTTTTGTTCATATGTGAAAAGTTTTTAAGATATCCTCCATTAACATTTATATTGAAAGAGAGTGGTGGATGATGGTTATCAATTTTAAGATCAGATGCTGCCATCATTAAGTTGACACAGTCCATGTTGGATATAATAAGATCGAGCAGCCTGCCATTAATGTTATTGACATCATTAAATTGCGTCGTATCAACAAAGTCAATAAATTGTCTAATTATCGTAGATTTAGAATCGTTACTATTAGAGTTAAATTTTGGAGCATTAAAATCACCAACTATGACACATTTTTGGTCAAGGGTCAATAAATATTCCCCAAAGCATTCTAAAAATTTTTCAACATTGATACTTATGGTATCAGGAGGGATGTATAAGACAAATATATAAAAAGAAGTTGCCGGTAAGGTGACTTTGCAACCAACGATATCCACAAAAGTAAAATCATTTGTAATTAGCTTCAAGTCAAGATACGTCACATCAAATTCAATACTTATCGCAATTAATACTCCACCACCCCTTGACAACTGAGATGCTTCAAAGTTGCGGTCACAGCGATGAACAGAATAACAATTTGGGAACAGTTCCAATGTATGTATATCTTCCGATAGCCACGTCTCTGTAATACATACCACATCATATTCACAAGAACACATAAATTTGTAAAACGCAGACATCTTATCCATTCTTATACTACGGATATTTTGATAATAGCAGGCAATCCCTGAACTTGCGCTGTTTGACCTGGCTGACACGTTCGATGATTTGTCGGTGAAACAACTTCCCGTTTGTTGATTCAAAAATCCTTGTCCACTACACTTGTCGACAAATCCTGTGGCAACAATTGATGTCCCTTCTGAAAGCTAAATCGAGCATACTTAACACCCGCTGGCCAGAAGTTAACGTTATACACTAAATCTATATTTTTCTTATCAACACCAACTAAAAAACATTTCTTGGTACTTTTATCGTACTTCGGTTTGAGTAATTTTGCAGTTACATTAGTTTCATTCAACTTGGTTCCAACATAATCTGTAACCATTTCCTCAGTTACATGACATTTTACTCTTGAAATAAATAGCCATAACTTGGGTTGTACCGTACCTGAAAAATTGATTGCATCTGTATCTGTATTATTTCCTATTGTAACTTTGTCACGTTTTTTGTTTTTCTTATAGGATACTGTTTTATATCCCGAGTTGTCAACTAGTTGATTGTTTATATTATTTTTCTGAGCCAAGATTTTTTGAAATCCTTCATTATCTACGGTTTTGGTGTAGGCTTGTGGTTTATTATAATTCTTATTACTTTGAATCACTTGTTGTGCCAGCTTGATACCATTACTAAGTTCTTCTTGTGTTATTTTCTTGTTTTCTTGCAAATTATTTCGTTTTGACATCTTGTTGGTTATGTTTTTGTTTGTGTTGGCCGCGTTCGTTGGAATATTTTTGGTTCTGATGGCTGCGTTCTCGGTAACAGCTGCATTGCTGGTTGCCGTCGGTGCATTTAAGATTTCCTCGTATGTTTGGGGTTTATTATTATTATTATTGTGATTTTGATTCACGTGTTGTGCCATTTGGATAACATTACTAACTGACTTGTTAGTTTCAGTATGTGTATTTTGCTTGTTAAAATTACATTCTTTTGCGCTTATTTTTTCGTTCAAAAGGTTGATAATGCTAATTTTATCACTTACTATTACGTTCAGATTTGCGATCCGTTCTTCTTGACTATCGATTTGTTGTTGTAAACATTCCCGTAGTTCTTTTTCCACAACTTGTACCTCGTTATTTACTTCCCTCGTATTTTCATTTCCAATTTTTGATTTCAGTAGTACCACGTAGTTTAGTAATACATTGCCTTCTTTTACTTTTCCCAACGGTAGTTTGTTTTTCGTGATAAGCTCCACTAGTTCAGGTTTAGTCAGTTTGCCTAATTCAGTTGCGATTAAAGTTTCCATTTTTTTAATGCTTAAGTTGGTAACATAACCTCAAACACGTCTATTCACTTCGACGGTTGGCACAACACTATTTTTCATGAATATACGGCAGATGGTGAGATGAGTAATTAAAATTATTACTTTAAACATGTGAGGATACCTAGCGGCATCTAACGATACTACACTTTGTAATCTCCATGGACTTAGAAAGATAGGACCCGCAACTCCCTACCTGAAAGCTTAAAATTTGCGAGCTCTTAACCGTATGGGTTCATCAGTTCTACCGCTAGGATCGCTGAATTCCTGTTCCAAAAATACGATTTAAATTCAAATTGAAAATTATTAATTTAACCAATATATGAAAATAAAACATTAAAGATTGAAAATATATTATATATTAAAAACAGTAATGCATTTTTCATACATGTACGTGCACTTTTATTCAAACTACAAAGGATTAAGTTCGGTAAAAAAATTGGACAGCTGTCAACAACGCGCATGCTTGGAATAGTGATAAAAATTAAAAGAAATTGCTTTTTAAATAATCGAAATTATATAATTACTTATTAAATATCGTATTTTATTATTTAAAAAAACTTTATATGTATGAAAAAGTAAGTTTTGTAATGAAAATAATTTGAAAATAAAATATTCAAATGAATATTTTGGAACAGGAATTCAGCGATCCTAGCGGTAGAAGTGATGAACCCATACGGTTAAGAGCTCGCCATTTTAATCTTAGTTGCTAGTCCTATCTTTCTAAGTCCATGGTAATCTCGAAGGACGAGACTCGAAATATAATATATGTCCGTTCCATTCCTGGAAAAAGTGATAACAATATCCGAATGATAACATTAACCGCGATCACATTAAGCGGGCCTCACTGTATTTTGTTATTATTTTATTTACTTAGCGGTCTCCCGACGCAACGACGCTTAGATTTTATTTTTTTCTTTTTAAAGAGATTTTCTTTGTCAGAGTATTTTAAATTTAAGTTTTTATGATTATTAATTTTTATTTGAAAAAAGGTTAACAATTAACGTTGTATGGGTGGACATTCAACGGTTGCAGCAATGTTCAGTGGCGGATTAAGCACTTGAGAGGCCCCAAGCGCAATTCAATTTTGAGTCCCCCTTCAAATATTTTCATTCTACGTGCCCGTTTTTTACTTTAGTATGCATTGGCAGATTTAACTATTGGTGACGTACAAGTCCAAGTTCCCCCCCCCCCTTCAATTTTTTTGTTTGTTTCAAAATATTTATTTCTAATCACACATAATACAGCAAAAAATAAAACAAATAATAATATTTCTTTAAATCAAATAAAAGGTCTGTTTGGCACCACAGTTTTAGCACTACCCTAACTACACTACTACAAATTGATTGGTGTAAAAAGTGGGTTGGTAATTGTACCACCAATCAATATGTAGTAGTGTAGTTAGTGTAGCACTAGGACTGTGGTACCAAACAGACCTAAATGTTTAAATCATAAATCCGTCTCAAAAGCGAGAGGCTGGTTATTTATTGGTGGGTAAGCAGGTTCACTTTTGGTGTACGAAATTCATAGTCCCACGCTTTTATATTGATGTTTTCAAGAAGCTTTGTTTGTTCTTATTAAAATTATTTTTTACTTTTTAATGCATCTTAATAATTTTAAATAAAAGGTTTTTTTAAAAAAATTTTAATTATCATTAAATTTTTTAGTTCTTTATTTAAACTAGCATAGCTTAATTCCACCAGAATTTTCTAATTATGTGTTTGGAATACGATTGGAAATCTATGTTACTTTTCACCCTGTATGATAAAACTGTTCAATGCGCAGCGACGCATGCACTTTATAATTTTTAGTTTTTTTTTCGATTTTTTGATTATTTTTTGAAATTTTAGATAAACAAAATTAAAATATGAAAATGTTTTGCAAGTAAAAGCTGTGTGCCAAATTTCAGATCTTTAGGACGTCAAAAACTTTGTTAAAAATGCCCTAAAAAAAGTCCATCTCACACGGACGACGGACAACGCTCAGATCAAGTTAAATAAAAGCTTTAAAAAATAAAATCACATTCATTTTGGCATTAAAATTATATATCATTTGTGCGCGTCAGTGGCATTAATGTTTTTCTCGAAAATCTTAAAAACTCTGGGTACATACAAAAATAAAACTTGGCAAACACACGCAAACCAAACACAAACGTTCAAGACTGTTTTGAATCAGGAATTGCAAATTTTAAAGAAATTTTGTATTACCAGGTGTTACTCAAAAACTATTTGGGTGCAAACAAAAATAATGTTTGCACAAACAGGTACAAACGATTTAGACTACTTTGGATACAAAATTAGAAATGGGGGGGGGGCGAGGACATAAACCTACATTTTTCTCTCTTTTTGGAATTTTACGTTTCTCACATCCACTCTAAAACTAACAATAATAATATTATTTTTTCTCTCTATTTTTTTCTTCTAATTTTTGCTATCAGTAGTGTACTTACATACTTTATAGCAGGGCCGTATATAAGGGGTGGTTTTAGGGGTTTAACCCCCCCATGGCATAGCAAAGGAGTAAAAAAAGGGTCTAAAAACGGATTTTTTCGGTAAAACCCTTCCCATAATATAAAAAAATTTTTTTAGGTGAAACCCTTCCTATGACTTATGTCTAGCTGCGGCCCTGCTTTATAGTAAATAACGCATTCATAAGAAAAGGTGGAATTACCAATATAAAAAAATTACAAACTGCCAGAATTAAAATTAAAATATTTAGCAGAGCCGCCACAACATCGTAAAATAATTATCTGTAAATAATATTATAAAAAAAGTTTTAAATTTGAAATTTTAATAAATTTGTAAAATTAGTAAGCAAAGTGGTATTTTCATAAAACCAGTTATATCTGACGATATCAGTTTTACGAATAGAATCGTGAATGAGATTGAAACATGTAATCCGGTAAAGTATTTTTTTAATTTCACAATTTTTCTCATTAATTATTCTAATAAACGTTGAATCCTGAAGACGGTCCTGAATGTGGCTATTTTTGTGATAACATTTTTGCAAAGAAGTATACAATTTAATATCTACCTGTAGATTATTACTTAAGACCTATTCTCTACTATAAATTTTTGATAGATCAATATTATATTGTTATTTTTATTTCTCCTTGTCTAACCACTTTGGTTTTCCAATACACCCTGGCAATTACACGAGGTTTTATCACTTATAACCGTTAGATAACTTGGGTAACAATAGACCCTTACTTACAGTACCTATACCTTTCCAAGAATAGGTACTTAACAAAAGAATAATCTTTAATAACTTAATAAGCAGAACAACAAAAGATTGAACTATGCAATTACCTTATATGTCAATTTAAAAATGTTTTGCATTGTTTTGTACTTACAATTTTTGAAAAAAATGTTACAAAAAGAAGTCGGTTTAAAATATGTTTTGTTTAAATAAACAAATTTTGAGGCCCCCCTAAATTTGGAGGCCCCAAGCGCGCGCTTCATGCGCCTGTGCGTTAATCCGCCACTGGCAATGTTGCTACAACATCGCCTCAACAATTTAAGTAGCATCGCAAGTAAATTTTTTATATGGCGTCAACGTTGTGAAAATGTTATTTTGCCAGTGGGACCGGGCGTCCAACTTGTTTTATTTTTAATTTTTACATTACCAGTATCAAATTCTTTTTCTTCTTTTGGTGCCGATCCGCTATTGAATGTTAGCAACCATCATGGCAATTCTAACTTTGTCTGCTGCTGCCCGGAAAAGCCCAGTCGTTGATGTACCAAACCATGTTCTGAGATTTTTGAGCAGCGATATTGTTCTACGCCCTGGACATCTTTTTCTAAATACCTTGCCTTGCAGAATTAATTGTGGAAGTTCATACATTTTTCCGTTTCTCATTTTGTAGCCCAAGTATTCTAGTTTTCTAATTTCTACCGACTTAAGTATCTCTTTTTTTTATCCATGCGCAGTGAGAGGTGAGCTAAGTTGACGGGCTGGGGACCGGACTCTGGGCTAGAAGCATTAGGTTCGATCCCCAACCCGGCTACAAAATTTGTCCGACTTCATTATGATCCTCTCTTCTCGGAAAGCAATGGCAAACCACCGAGATTAATCTGTGAAGAAAACCATTTAATAATAACATATTAAATTGGTCGCCAACCTCCGATAGGAGACGGCACCTTAAGGAGAATGCGCAAATAGGAGATGGGGACCGCCACACTGGGAACACATAGCACCGCGCCGCTCTCATTTTCATTGACACGCTAAGATCATGTTTTCTGAAAAGACTTGACATTCTTATAAATGCTGCTCTGGCTCTTTCAATACGACATCTAATTTCCAATGAATGACCCCATTGCTCCCCAACTGTAGTTCCTAGGTATGTGTATTTATTTACCTTTTCTATCTGTTTGCTGTTGACAGTCAGTCGTACTAGAGGTATCACTTCTTTACTGATGACCATATATTTAGTTTTCGTGGTATTGAGTGTCAATCCATATTTTTCACTTGTTTCGCATCTGCTATTCTCCTCATTAATTCTTGGAGACCCTGCAGACTATCCGCAAATACTGCCATATCTGATATTATTTAAACATTCTCTGTTAACCAATATTCCCTCTTCTATATCATCTAAAGCCCCCCGTAATATTTCTTCCAAATACAGATTGAACAACGACGAGAAGAAACAACCTTGTCCAATTCTCCGATGAATGGTAATTTCTTCTGTATGCTTTCCATCCACTCGCACACTTGCTGTCTGATTCCAGTACAGGCGCAGAATTGTGAAAGTGTAGTTGACTGAGCAGTATTTAAGATGCAACGGTCAGATTACAAGAGAATGATACGTCAAAAACAACGCGATATCATGGAGAGTCTTTTGTAATGGTGTTGAATCAACAATTGCTGCAGCAAGACTAAAAAAGATTTTGCCAAAAGATCCACACCGATAACCAGGTAACCTACGTCGAGGGGATGGCTCATATACTGAGACCCTCTTGGAAGCAGCCGAGTTCTTGTTAAAACACATTTTTATGAGAGTAAAACTGTTTCATACTTTGACTAGGTTGCACTGACAACTCAGCCACCAATTGAAGCAGATTGGGAGACTGCAGGAAAAGTCGTAAATGCGACTAAAATAACATGTGCAATTAAATCCTTCTGCTCCTTTAAATTGTCTGGGCCTGACGGGGTATTTCTAGCCCTACGACAATGGGGCCTGGATCCAGTGCTCGGTCCGGAAGAATTACGGAAGGCTAAATTTGTCTTTATACCCAAGCCAGGTAGAACCGATTACTTCCTGGCTATATCTTTCAAGTCAATTAGTCTCACCTCGTTTTCATTGAAAACGATGGAGAGACTTTGCGATACAGAGATTCGCGACACGGTTCTGATTCAGAGACTATTACACGCGAATCAACACGCATACCTCCCCAGAGAGACGACTGAATCGGCGCTCCACAAGGTAGTGGAGCGCATAGAGGTCGATGGTTTATCAAGAATCCACCCTGGGCGTGTTCATTGACATCAAAAAAACTTCTGACAAAGCTACCATCGAAAGCATGAGTGCGGTACTACAACTCCATAGAGTTCTCACGACCATTGCAAAATAGATCCGTTTTATACTGATATGGAGAGCCGTGGAGATTTGTGTTGGAGACACAACGATTAAAGGAATAGTTACAAAAAGCTGTCCTTAGGGTGGAGTAAGGCCCATGGCTTCATTCCCTGTCTACCTTAACCTGTATTGTAAACTCTTGTGTGTGACGCAGCCGTATCAACGATAATGACGTCGACACAAACATCATGGATCACCACAGAAGTGTAGATGCCCACCGGAAGGCCGAGCCAAGAAATTCTGTGCAATCCGCGATTTGAACCCAGAATTTCCGCTCTATACTTAACCAGCGATCACATCACTCCACTGCTGTAGCTTGAATAAGTTAATTATCTAAGAATAATACTTGACAAGAAGCTGAACTAGTGGAAACATTTACAAATGAAACTTAAAAAAGAAAGGCTGGCGTTCTGGCAGTTTCGGGGAGCAATGGGTAGGTCATGGGGCCTGGTCCTTAAGATCACCCTCCTTTGAAGTTATCCGCAGTTACCGCAGTTGTCAGATCCATGCTATGCTACAGTGCCCCTGTATGGTAGCCCAGAACCAAACAGATAACAATAGCGTCCTTCTTACACCAGATCCAGAGATTAGTCTGCCTGGCTGTAACTGGAGTAATGCAAACAGCACTGACTGTAGCTCTTGAGACTCTCCTCTGCCTCCCAACACTTAAACTTCATGTGCAGGAAATGGCAGCCATTATTGCAGCAAATTTGCTAATTTGGCCCTACTATTTTTTAGCAAGCAGCTAGCAACTTTGCTTGCTGACAGCGCGCAAATTGCAAGCAACTAGGCGGTAGCAATTTGAAAGCAATTAAGATATGCATATTGTTGTAAAATAGCTGGCTGATATCTAACAATATTATTTTCAACTTTTTAGTGCACCTTTGTAATTTTAAGGCAGTATTCTGGTCTGGAATTAAAAAAAAATCAAATTTTTTTTCTTGCATATTTTCAAAGTTTAGACCTTGAAAAAATATGCCTGTAGAAGAATTTTTAGAAATTGGAATTATTTTCGGAATTACAGCTGTTTAAAAAAATGTAAGTATAATAGGTAGGGGAGAGTCGGGTATTGGTGCGCACCTAAGCCAAAATTGTAATATTTCTGAAATGACAAAAGATTGGACTTACAAGTTTTGCTATCAAGATTCTTTAACAGTTTGACTGTAATATTCTCTAGTCACTTTTAAATAAAAATGCACATTGTGACTTTATAATACTAATTTACAAAAAATGGCGTTGCGCACAATTACCCGACATATGCGGCTAATGGTGCGCATAGATAAAATAATCGTGCACATTGAAAAGGGAAACAAATGACACAAGTAATTAAAGCTAAAAATATACTTATTTATTTAATAAAACCTATATAACCTATGATTTAAAAAACTAAACTATATAAAATATAAAAAATATTATATAATGAAAATAATAAAAAAGGTTGTCAGGGTTCACAAAAATCTTTTTTTTGCGATTTTGTCGTTTAGCTGTATTAGGTCTTGGAAGAAGACTCAGCTCTTCTAAAATAGCAGATGTACTGGGGACAGGATCATCACTATGCGCCCTGCGCCCGATTAACCGACAGTGGCAGATTCGATTTTAAATTGTATAAAAGAATAAAAAGCGCTTTTTTGCCTAGACTACATATATCAGTGTAAAGGGGACTCATTATGCAATGTATTTACGCACACAATTATTAAAAAATGTAAAAGTGGAAATACTTACGGCTTATTTTCTTCGAAGCTCCTACTAGAACACGACATACATAAACAAAAAAACGACCATTATAGGTAGGTAAAGTACAACTATCCACCTGATTCATATGTCGTAGTACATAGGTTTGTCAAGAGATAACGACTGAATACCAAATTTCGAATTATATCAGCCGGTTA
This sequence comes from Rhagonycha fulva, assembly GCA_905340355.1. NCBI lineage: Eukaryota > Metazoa > Arthropoda > Insecta > Coleoptera > Cantharidae > Rhagonycha > Rhagonycha fulva. The sequence continues at coordinate 23,288,838 of HG996554.1, forward strand.
TGGAAATAAAGGCATGCGCGCGATTAGCCGCCGCGCACAATTACCCGACTCTCCCCTACATCATTAAATGACTCCAAACTTCAAACTCATTTTTCTCAAAACTAAAACGTTTTTTGAATCGGTTGACATGATATCTCAAGTTCTAATGGACCGATTGCTTTGAAATTTTGTACAGTGCTTCTTAGTATATTCAAAATACGTTTGACGAAAGCTTTTTTGATAATTTGTTTTTTTACTATTTTTAAAAAATTCCCAAAGATTAAAAAACCAGGAGAAAAACAAATTTTATTTTTACATAGACGCTAATTCAACAAAAATATTTTTTTTTAAATTGCTCTCGTCAAACGAAAATGACATCCTTACCCTGTAAGAATTCATTAAAAAAATTTGTTTTAGATCATCGAAGGGCTCGAAATCATGTCAACTAGGGAGCATCTTTTTTTTTGAGTCCCTACTTTGTCGGCATGCATGTACTTTTTTGAATTTTGAGTTTTTTCCTGTTTTTAAAACTTTTTTGTACTCTTTAAATATTAATAAAAAACTGATAAAAAACCGATCCTAAAAATGTTTAACGTTTTTTATTTATTACGCCTAGAAAAACACCTAAAATTTGACCGTTTAGACCAGAATACCCCCTTAAATAATAGTAGTTTATATCACGAGGGCGTTAAGTGGTTGTTTTTCGTCACGAGACGTAGTTTATGACACGAGCCGCAAGGCGGCGAGGGGAATAATAGTCGAGAAATGGAAAAACCCTGGAGCCCGAGTATTATGAACAGCTTTTCGTGAATTTGGGAATAACATCCGACAAAATTCACGATTTTTTTGCAATAATTGCATAAATTTTATAAATTATAACACGTTTTATTTGACATCGTGGTAGTGTAAAACCAACTTCTACTTGTAACCATGGTGTTTTTCTTGGCACCAGTTGGTACCCTAGAGGGCGGCCATGTTGGAGCGCCATGTTCATTTTGATTTCTGCTCTCGTGAAGTTTGCACGTTTGTGTATTGTGTCGTGTGTTTTCAATTAAAAATGCCTAAAAACCAAGAAATAATCGTTAAATAATCAATAAATACGACATTGTGGTCGCATCTATCGATGTTCATGGACACGTTGCAAAAAAATCGCAAATTCGATATCGATGGATCACGTGGTAGGTACTATCGAACTCAGCAAAAAGCGGTATTTATGGGGCGAATTTATACATTATTTTCTATTTCAGGCTACAAAGCCACGATAGTCGATCTAGGTGTTCTAGTCTCCCCTTCAGGATTTTTTATGAGCCGACAGGCGCATATTTTGAAGTTCAAAAATGAAAACGACGAAAAGCACGTTCGCCGAAGACAACCGCAAAACGTTGTAGATACGCAAGACAGGCAAGTTTTTCACAATTGTGTGGTTAAGATTAAATATGTCAATAAATGATTTTTGAAAATTTTTGTTTTTTTGAAATTTTTTGGTATTTCTTTACTCCCGGGAGAAAAATAAAATGTGACGAAAAGAGCTTCTTTACTCCCAAAAAGCCGGGTGTAAAGTAGTCACTTCACTCTCAAAATCACGAAAATGTTTTTTTTTTTTAATTTTTATCTAATTTTTTTTTATATTTTAATTTTTAACCTTAATAAACTTTGATTTTGACTTATTGGTTTGTAAAATGGTGAAAGAAAGTACTTGTACAAAATGTATCCTTGCCCCACGCAATTTTTGAAAAGTCGACGCTCATGTATAAACTGCGCATAAATATTTATTTGGTAGGTAATATCATTTTCTATACCATATGGTGGAAAACAGAAGTGTTTAGATTTTTGTAGTGTAATCTTTAAAATTGCGTTGTAAAGGCATCAGTTGATTGAGTTTTGTTTCCATTATGGATAAGTTAATACTTTTGACAGATTTTGTGAATTTTGAAGAAGCAATCGATGGTTTGCGAGCTCCTGGTAATGACTATGAAATTACAACTGACGAAATGGAGGTCACGGAAGTGGAACTTGAAGAATTGCACCACTCCATCGATATTAAGGAAGAAGACGATCCGGATTTACAATATCAAGAGGATTTTAATGAGGTAAACTATAAACCATATTATTATTTACTGTTAAACGATAAAAGTTCAAACAAAGGAAACTTATAAATTTATTGTATTTCCGGTTGTGGGAATGGACGAGTTTCACTATTTTTTTTTTTATTTAAACGTGGAGGTCTAAGTGAGTTCAAAATTTTCTGGAGTATACTAACATGATTTTTGCAAGGGACATCAATTGTTACTACAAGATCTTTCGGCAAGTGAACTTAACCAGAATTTTTACTTCAACAAACAGGAAGAAGTTGTAACCTAAAATTATCAAGTTCATCGAACAAATTAATCAAGATTAATTCAAGTATTAACTGCTATTACCAAAATATTTGCAGTATAAGAATGAACAAGATGTGTGCATTTCATAAATTTGTGTGCTGTTATGAATGCGATGTGGTATGTAGGGTAGGGTGAGGCAGGTTCGGACATGGGACACCTCCGGACGGTTTGAATTTACCGCCATAGAGTGATATGATATCAGTCATTTAGACATTATGTACCTATTCTTCTACCGTTTTAGTAATGTAGGATGTTTTAATTTGCCAAGTTCGTTCACAAATTCTTGTTTTATGTGACAAAATTTAAAAATATACAGTGGTATTCATAAAAACGCAATATTCACAATAGGTTTACTAAAGCTTTAAAAGCCTCACAAATGCCCTTAAAATGCCTTATATCGCTTACAAAGGGTTTAAAAACCTTTTAAGTATTTTTCGTTTTTATGAATACGGGGGATAATGTTCGATATAACTTTTAGTGAAGCCAGCGTAAGGTTTTACGAATAGAATAAAAGTTTAAGGTACGACTAATCTTCTTAATCTTAATTATTGATAATTTTAGAAATACAGTGTGTTCACGAAAAGTGGTAACAGTGAATAATTCTTAAATATATAAATATAAATAGTTATCTATCTTACTTTTTAAAGTTAGTATCTTAAGGGTGCCCTCACGGGCGTGGGTAGTGAAGATTCACTTGTAAAGTAGCGATACGTAGTGAGGAGAGGTAAAACTATTAATCCTCAATTATCATGCTATTTTATAGGCTTTGACAAGAGATGCAACTCGACTTTGATACTGTATAAATACATTTAGCCGACCCGCCTACATAAAAGATAATTATTTTTTATGCACATGGTGCATGATGGTGCATAGTAACGTATTTACTAACAAGTTACTGTAGAGTGGAAAAACAAGCAATAAGTTTATTTTACAAGAAATGTTTTAGAATTAAATCTCTAAAAATCAATTTTTAGAAAATTGATCACATTATTAAGTTCATTAATATATGACAACCACATCTTTTTAAACATTTATAGTAACAAACAAATATTGTAACTATGCTTCAAAATTAATTTTAATTGCAAAATTGTAAGCTTCTGCCAAAAGAGTTTTGTTTTATCTATTTAATTATTTTTAATATCATTTAAAAAGCTTTTATTATTAGCAGTGCAGTTCTTATTTGTTCAAGACATCACTGTATTATACGATTACAATTAAAATTTGAATTTTATGCATGTACTACTTTTGCGTAATTTATCCCTTGTGTAGCTGCTGATATAGTACATTGCTGATAGACCAACGAGGGTATGAATCATAGGCGTCCAATGAGGGGGGCAAAGGGGGCAGGTGCCCACATGGGTCTTGGCTGCTTAAATTTTTTTTAGACACTTAATATTTTACCAGCGTAAGTTTTTAAAATTTTCTAAAAATTTCGGTTTTAAATAATTTCAATTCATGTACAATAACATTTTTTATAATCTTGCTTCTCCTTGTAAATGATCCTATAAACGCCCATGGTTTTTTGGCGTTTTTTTTTCAAATGAGTTGATTAGGTAGCATACTATATGTTACGGCAGGCCCGTAGCCAGAGGAGGGCACCTGGGGGCTTGTGCCCCCCCCCCCCCAAAATAAATCCTAGCTACGGGCCTGTGTTACGGTAAAGGTTACGAAACTTGAAAATTTATACATTTACCGGTGTGTACAGGTTCCAATAGTGCGTTGAATAATTTGAAGATAAAAACGCAACAACAGTATCAAAAAAGATAAAAATCACAAACTTGCTTTGCTGCTGCTTCTTTCGACATCTCACTTTTGCAACAATCGAGGGAGAGAAAAGCTCTGTTCGTTTGTCAAGCAGTAACTTGAACTGAACACGTTTCTATGACGTCACTACACAACTTTGTGCAGGATTATATTGCACTAACTTGCTTGGTTCAGGTTAGTTCATACAAACGAACAGATCTACAGAGGTGAGCCAAAAAGATGTGCTAAGGACCGGACTTTAGGCCAGATGCGCTAGGTTTGACCCCCAACCCGGCTACAAAATTTGAACGACTTCATTTTATTATCTCTCTACTCGGAAGGCCATGGCAAATCACCGGGGTGTAATTTGCCATAAAAACATTTGTTTTAGATCTGCCAAGCTGCACCCCCGTACTTTGGAATTTAGATAATTTTTACGTCATTAGGATGGGTTCGCGAAGTACTGGGGAGTACTGTAAATTATTTTAAAAGTGCCGAGTCCGTTAAATTTTTATTAAGAATTGAAATCTTAATAATATTTTTTTGGTGTATTTTATTGATATTAATTGATCCTTTTTTCTGCTTGGTTAAAATTTACAAAATATTAAAAAAGCTCCGAGCAATATACAATACTTTGAATTCTCAAATTAAAGATTAGCGAATTAATTAAAAATTTAATGTTGTTATTACTACATGACCATTCTATCGTTTAATTTAAATATTGACAACTCTTTATGAATAAGAAAAGTTAACAAGTAATTCGATTTTCGAAGAAAATAACAATCTTTATCACATAATTATGAAACTATCCAGTGAAAACGAATACTATATAATGTAACAATTTCTTCTGTGTGCAGAATTCGAGAATTGATCACTAATGTAAGTTAATGAATAATCAATATTTTTTCTGGTCAAAAACAGAAAAATCTGTGTGCTTTTCCCGTATACATTTCATGTCAATCCAAAAATTGATTTAAGTGCGTTTGACGGGTATACTCGTTACTGTTTGATTTTAACCTTTGCATGGTTTACTTAAATTTTAATTACTTAGATGGTACACACTGGGGTCCTACAGACCCCTAACTCACTTAAATTATATACAACTTGAAGGGCATACCACAATTAACAGTACCATATTGTGTAAAATGTTGAGAGGGTTATGCAGCTAAATTACAAAGGTGTCTATTTGTAAAAAGAAAAATTAAAACATTTTACAAGTTTTTTAAAATGTCTTGGGGTCTCACGGACCATACTCACGTACCATACGAAGGTTAATTACGCACTTCATTAGAGATTTTAAAAACTAAATTCGGCAGTTGATTAGATAATTTATGTAGAAATAAAAAATGTTAGCAAAGACAATTTTTAGACAAAACTAGAAATGCGAAATTATTATATTGAATATAATATTGAAAATCTTACATTTTCACTGTATAAAAATGCATTTGCTAACATCGACAAGAAAGTATATAATATTATTTATAACTTCTTGTCTCAACATACCTTTCGATGAATCACGTAATGTATTATCAAATAGGTACAATAGACTGTATCAAGCCACGTACCGAACCACTTGCCGAACCACCACAAAATTTGTAAATTAGCGCCGTAGTGTATAATAGTCGAACCATTTTATATGGAAATTGTACCATCACTTTGTATTTACTAGAACTTTTCTAAAAATTGATGTAATTCGACCAATTTTTTTTACAAGCAAGATGAAATAATTGTCCTGGATGTGATCTATTTTAAGGACCTTTATTAATAACGGTAACGATTATAAAAATTATAACATGGCTACTTTTGTTATCTGAAAAATTGAGTAGCTTTGCAGCAAAATTTTCAATATTTCTAATCATCTGATTGTAATAAAAAATAGATCACGTCCAAGAGCCAACTTTTATCTTTAAAGTGATTACAAAAAAATTCTTTAAAGGGTAGTTCACACTACATGATTTATCATGTGACTTAGTCATAAGAAAAGTTATGGCTAAAATCATACCATCGCAACAGCCAATCATAAAAGCCATAACTTCTATAATATCAAAAATCATATAGTGTGAACGTAAAAAAATTCGTCATATGAGAAGTCATGTGACAAGTCATATGATAAATCATGTAGTGTGAACTTTTGTAGGTCGTTATTAGAGCGGCGTAGAGACTAAAAATTAATTTTAGTCTGTGACAGATAATGTCTACTGACACTGCTACTAATAACTTGATCGCTTGGTAAAACTGGAAGGCACGAAAGGCACGTCTGGTCACTTTGGTTGTTTGGATCGAACTCGTGAAACGAATTATTACTAGTAATGATGTTCTAAAATTTTTGAAATTTACATAATTTTAAAACAGAACTATTTTAACAGAATAATTTGTTAATCTTGGGCATAATTTGTCAACAGCTACACTCTTATGTATAGGAACGCACGTACCGCCAACACAATGCCTGGCTTACCGTGATTAACCAATCACGAGCGATTTATCCTTCGAAAATCAAGCTATTTTAAATTCGATTTTTGAAAAAACAGGTGCATTTAAGGCATTCTGTCATAGCTAATTCTCTTATTTAATATATACTTTTTCAGAAAAGTTCGAGGTTTCAATCGTAAAATTTGTATTTTCGCGGCCTTTCTAGCTGCCTTTCCCCCAGAATTGAGTTTAGTCCTAAATTGTCCCCTAATATTAGCAATACAGTAAAATAAACACGAATATTTTTGGAGTTTACTGTGATGTTAATTCCACCTTCTTCTAAATATTTAAATTCCTCTATAATTTTTTATTGCCAAATAAAACTCTATCTTTTGAATAAAATAATTGCGTTAAAATAATGTTTTCTAACAACGTTGCAAATTCTGGTGGCAAGCAAGCTAAAGAAATGTAAATTGCGCCGATTTTATGAACACCAGCTTTTGGCCCAAAGGATTGCAACATTCAAAATCATCAAAATACATGTAAATCGGGAAAACTATTTTGTCTTGAAATTTACATTTAATTTTCTTCTAAAGTGAACCTTGAAATATACTAGATAAAATATCTGGAGGTCCGGAAACTTCTTGCAATATATAATCTTGTGCAATTTTAAATATATTTGGCAATTCTAAATATTTCTTAAAACTATTCGTAGAGGAATTACTTGTGCTTCTGCGTTTTTAAACGCTAAGATGGATTGTTCAGATGAATTTTTATGATCCAATACAGATCTCTGGCCTACACAAAATGACTCTGGTCGTATAAAGCAATCTGAGCGCTCAAAATATTTAAAGGACATATATTCCGATTTAAAACTTAACAGAAAACTTTCAACATCAGCAAACGTTTTTAATAGCAAAGCGATAGAATTGCTGACCACACTAATATTTTTTAAAACATTCGATATATATTGGAATATTGAAGATATTAATTCTCTAAATGTGCTTAGTATTGCTTGAATTTCATTTCAAGGTAAAGATGATATATTATATAATTTTGAAATAAATGAAAGCACTTCATTATTTATGTCAAGCTTAATAGAATTTGGAATTTCTTCATCAACAACACTACTGTCGTTGTCAACTTCAACCTCATCTAATAGCAAGCTTGTTACATTATCTTAAGCTTTTACTAAGGATGAACCTCTACTCTCGATTTTGTGTTTCGATATATAATGTTTGCGAATTACACTTAAATTTTGAAATGACCGGCGACAGTTTGATTGCCGACATTCGAATTTCTGAAGAAATGGATGAATGATTTTTAAATGCCGAAGTAGAACATCAGGCGAATTAAATACTTTTTTACAACTAAAGCAAGTGTATGAATTATCCATTTTCAAAAAATATGCTTAATAGAAATACTTAACAAACCTAATATATACAATCTTGCAAAAAAGGAATCTTTATATCAAATTTGGTATGTATATTGTAAACCATCCACTGAATTAAATACCAAATATGATGGGACTCAAATGAATATTTGGCATCCAAGATGTGGTAAGATTTAAAGCAAAATTCCAAAGAATCAAGCACAGAAATATTTTTATAAGTGTTATTTTTTATAACGACGTATGACGAAGTTACATTATTCAAACTCGGCCCCACAATAATAGGTCTGTTTGGTACCACAGTCCTAGTGCTACACTAACTACACTACTACAAATTGATTGGTGGTACAGTTACTAAACCACTTTTTACACCAATCAATTTGTAGTAGTGTAGTTAGTGTAGCACTAGGACTATGGTACCAAACAAACCTAATCATATATGGTTGAACTGTTAAACCTCTATGATAAAAAAATCTATTTTGTCACCTTTCGCCTTTTCCATGTCTCCGGGTGATTTTTCCCACAAAAAGAGACCATCGCGACACTCACTTCTTGAAGGTTTCCATTGCTTGGCCGCTGCCCTGGTCCGACCTCTCGGTGGAATTAACGAAGCTAATAAATATAGTTGAATAGCGTGCCTTGAATCTGAAAAAATATGAAAAATAAAAAAAATATAAATTTAAAATATAAATATAATGAAAATTATAAATGAAATTTAAAAATATGGTAACGGAACTACCTACCTGATGTAATATTGTCATCCAAAAGTTGCAGTATTACTTCATCTGCAGCTGTCAAATTTCCTCGTCTTATTCTTAATATCTGTTTCGAAGAACAAGTCAAACACTTTTTCGATCTCCACATCTTTATTAAAAGTGGTTTTGAAATCGTAAGCATCTGAAAATTACAATTTTAAAATTACCCCAACTCGAAACAGTGTAAACTACATTTATTATTTTATTTTATATTATAAAATAGTTAGCAAGTACCTATATACTTTGTGTGTACATTTAAGTTGATTTCTTACCAGTTCGATAGCGAGTTGGGTTTCTAAAATAGGCCACTCTTTGTAGAAATCTTCAATCGTCTTATGTTTATTGGCTGTGATTTTTCTAATCGAGTACGAGTTTCTCCAATTGTTGAGCACTTCTTCAGCAGGTTTGCTGTTTAAAGTCAGCCACAACTGGCTAACTGGTTATCTTTAGCCGTTTGAGATGGTTCTGTAAGTAATCGCATTAGTTTTAAATTTCACGAAATATTATATTTTTCACCTTCGACAGGGTCGCTAGTTGTCTCTACTGTGTTTTTTCAAATTGCAACGCTCTTCGCACCGCTGTTAACTTACTCCTATGTTTGTCAACTAATTTGCCCTTTGATATTTCTGGTTTATTTCTACCAGATCTCCGTTTTGGTACTGGACTTACGAAATACGTGGTTTTCTTTTCACAAGCAGGAAATAAAGCAACTATCTTAGTGGCTATAGTAGATAATGAAATGTTATTTAATTTGAATGACTGGTTTAAAAAATGGGTTATGATAATTTCACATATGTCTTTTTTTTAATATCTATAATGTCGACATATATTTATTGTCATGTTAAAGGCACCAAAATAATATTAAAGAGTGAATCAGCTGCAGGTGATGGTGTCGTCTCACTTATTGAGGGATCGGCAAGGCAATTTATGAACAAAATGATACATAATAAACCACTGATGAAGATCAGTCACATTAAACACAAAAATTTACACTTCATCACAAAAACATACCTACATTTTGTTGACAAGTGAGGCTGCGATATATGAAAACCTTAGTTAGTAAATAAAAGCCACAAATTTTGGCATAAATAGTTGAAACTTTATAATTAGTAAAGATTAACAAAGCAGATCATGTACTTAATTTAATAAATTTTTTAAAAATAAATTGAAAGCATAAAAACCCAAATTTGACGTTCCGATATAAGTGCGTAGCACAAAATTGTAAAATTATGAAAAATCTAGATTTAATGTGAAATTTTGTGAACAAGTGTTAAAGAACTTAATTGTAAACGTGAACAATGGTACAGAATTGCCACAGAGTTCTCAGTAAGAAGTGAGTGATAAAAGTGTGTACGTTTTCAAAAAAAGTGAAGAAAAGTGTATAGATAATTTGAAAAAAGTGATAAATAGTGCAAAAATATTTTACTTCGGGCAGTAACGTAGCAAGCCAACACCTCAGGTCCTGAGGCAAGACCCACAGCGAGCTCTCTTTTTTTAGAATCAGTGTTTCGAACTGCTCTTTGGGCATTTGAGAACTTTTTCCCAAATTTTTTTTGAAAGACCTCTTTTTTGACTCCCTAGCTAAATTTGCTAACGGTTCAATTATTTTACACATTTTGTACCTCTTGGCCTTTTTTCCGAAAAAATTACTTTTAAATGACCGTTTTAACCAGCTTACATTTCCTCCGAGAAACATGCGTGTAATTTTTTGTAAAAGGCAGTGCAGACTCGATTTTCACGTATGTCTACTGCATATAAATGGCCATACCTCAGCCTTTTACAAGAAATTAAACTCTAATATGATTGCTTAATTTTCTCGGTGACCCGGCACCACCTCTTGCTACGTCACTGCTTTTGGGCCCCTAAGAGTTCACGGACCGTATTTTTTTCCACACCGGTAGTTACACCACTGCTGACGAGCAAGAATGAATTTCCGAGATTCTTTATTTTGCGTGTACATAGGTGTCAAACTCTAAGCAAAATTTTTACGGATGGCACAAATGATTGTTTTTACCCCTTTCCTCATCTCATTTTTTCCCCGAAAAATTTTTTGAATGACTTTTTTTTTACTCTATTTCATAATTTTACTTGTTGATTAGCTAGTCCACATTTGCACCAAGCAACATGCGTCGACAATTTTTAAAATTCTAGTTACTTAATATTTAAATGTATCAAAAAATTTAATTTTTATAAGCGAAATCGTAAAGAAAGTGAAAATAGTGAATATTTTTTAAAAAAGTGAAGAAAAGTGTAAGATGTTTAAAAAAGTGAATAAAGTGAAAAAAGCGTATCTGTGGCAACCTTGTGGTAGAATCTTGGAAAATATACACTGGAAGAGAGGTGAACAGACTTAATTGTTGAAAATCTTAAATCGACCATGTGACTGTCCAAAGTTAGTTGAAGGATTGGATTTTGTTTGAAAAACGTGTAGAATGACCCTCAGCACCGATGGTATAAATTTTACCTAAAGAAAAGAAATTTTAACAAAATTATCAAAATTTATGATTTATAAAATTATCTGCTTAAATGTCAGATTCTTAATTAATTAATTAATTACTCGAGTTTGAGTTAACTCAGAGAAGAAAAATTTGTAAAAGATCAGTATTAACTCAGTCGCCACAAGACCCGCACGTGCATATTTAACCTCACAAAAATTTATTAAAACTTGGTCATATTTTGGACTTTTTGGAAAAAAAAATTTTCTTAATATAAAGTGACTCCAGCCTAAATATAAAGTGATTTGGAATTTACGGAAGATTTTGATTGATGGACTTGGTATATTTTGGACTACAAAAAAAAAAGAAATTCAAATTGGTTTATAAATTGGAACCGATACTTCACCTCATCCTCAGTGGTAGATGTCAGATGTTTACAGAAGACTTCTAGATAGGTAAAAGAGCTCTATAAAATTGATCGATCACTATTTCCCCTTTATTTGTATTTAGTTTGTATAAGTCTGTTCAAGTATAATTTTAAGGTTTCAATTTTGCATACACACGAACTTTTAGGTTATAACTTGTTTACCCCTAGAATAAAACAAGTTCTTGTTAAACTGCATTTAACATCTGTTAAAATAAATTTACCTGAATAGATGAAATTAAATTTGATGGTTTCATGAAAATTCAATTTTTAATTTATAATAGCAGCTGTGCTTGTTTTCTTTACGTTTATAAAGTGGACTTCGTTATAAAGTGAATAAAAGGTTATAAGGCGTTTACTGTCAATTCAAGAATAAAGATGAGTTTGCGGTATCACGTGTCACTCTACACTCACTTCAAAAAGAACATTTTTTATTTATCATATTTTTTTATTTTAATAATTAACACTAATTAACTCACACCATTTCACATTTATCACTCACGTTCAGCTTATCACTACATTATATAAAAAATATAAACGAGTGTTTTAAACCTGTTTTAGAATAACTGCTTAATTTTTATTTGCATTTATTTCTTTTAAATGTACTTGAAACCTTGAACCATTCCTAATTTCAAATCTATTAAACTTGACGGTTACATTTTATAAACACACATTTGTGAGGTTATATCTCTTAATTTAATGAACTCTAACCGCGCGTTCGGTTTGGAGCTACTTTCGCAAGACGTTTTACGTTGTGTAAATTTTGATGCATATAATTTTTTCGATGAGTCATACTAGACTTTAGGTGAATTTGACTATACTAAGGCGCAGGGTTTATTTCAGCCAACCAGAACAAGTTTTTGACCTCGGTTGCGAGAGAGTGTAAGGAAATGTTGAAATGAAAATGCAAACGGGTATCACAATTCTAGAAATTTTAAGTTAAGATCTGACTTGTAAAACTGATTTGCCACTCCAAGTGACTCCGACATTTATGTTATCCGTTTACGTTAACCTACACTTACAAGACAAAAATTGCTATTGGAATGTGAATAAACGTTTACCAACAACAACTATATTACCTATAACGCTATTAGACTCTTTACGAGTAGAAGAATAAACGGGCCCTAATTGTAAGAGTGAAACTCGCCTATTATGGAATTGATGCTGGTAACAAATGTATTCCCATTTACAACCAAGGTCGCCAGCTTAGGACACTATTGGTAAGTGGCTTAGCTGGTGAATGTGCAGGTACAGGGTGGCTCAATTTCGATACTTCTTATGGGGAAATCGGTAACTATGGGAGATATCAAAAAATGGATGGCGCATCGTCGATCTCTATTTTTGAGAAAATCTCAATGGCAAAAACCAGAATTTGCTATCTTTTTTTGTTTTCGAGTTATAGCCAAAAGTTCGATAATTAGACTTTTCTATAAATGTCGATATTTTGGTTGTTTTTGAAGTTAACAAAAAAGTGTTAACACTTTCTTCAGACACTTTTTTAAAGGCAACAAAATGGGATAAAGAGATTTTAAATATCTAAATTAGTTTCCGAGTTATAACATAAAGTTGTATTTTTTTAAATAGAAACCATAGTTGGCTATGACATTTTTAAATGGCGTTTTTTATCCTCTTTTCAATGATGTATAACATGTGGGGTCTAATATTTGAGTTTCATCCCATTTTATTAAAAAATGTAATAAAAATAAAGAAGAATGAAAAATTTAATATAATAGTAACTGTTTTTAGTGGATAACAATAAAAAATATTCAATATTTAACAAAAATTAAAGTAATTGTATTCAAACTGAAGTCTATTATTTTCAATACATATAACTTTGTCAAAACAAACACTACGAAATTAGCATCTAAAAAATTCCTTTATCAATTAGTTTTTAGTAGGAAAATATTAGTTTAGTTGCTGAAATTAAAATATTAAATATTTATTAGCAATTCTAATAATATGTTATTATATTTACCTGTTATTTCACGTAAATGTAAAATGGCTTATGAACACTATGAAGAATACGATATGTTGGAGTTCTTCATTCAAGCTAGTTATAATGCTGTTCTTGCATGTGCAACATAATATTTTAGTAATTATTATCTAACTAAACAAATATTTTCCTACTAAAAACTAATGGGTAAAAGCATTTTTTAGACGGGATGGGACGTTTCGGCGCAGCCGGTTCGGCGCGACCGTTTTGCCGCGGCCGGTTCGGCGCGAGCCGGTTCGGCGCAAACCCATTTCGGCGCAAGCCGGTTCGGCGCGAAACCGTTTTGGCGCAAGCCCATTTCAGCGCGAGCCAGTTCGGCGCGAAGACTTTTCGGCGCGAGCCGGTTGGGCGCAAGGGTTTTTCGGCGCAAGCCCATTTTGGCGCAAACCAGTTCGGCGCGAAGACTTTTTGGTGCAAATAATTACAAACATTTAATTTTTTTCTTTGAATTTTAGTCATTTTAGTCTTAAACATTAGATACAAAAAGATACAACTATTCATCTAATAGTTACAAAATAATCATTTGAGTTTGACTTTAATCGCACTTGGTTAAGTTTTCTTCTGATAAAGACTAGAAGTTCTATGAGCGTGGAATCGTTACCAGAAAGATGGCAAAAGGTCATCAGACAAAATGGAAAATATATAATAAATTGATTGAAGTTTATTTTTAGTACAAAAACAAATTGCAACAGAGACGTGCTCAAGGGGGGGGGGTTGAGGAAATACTAGAAAGCCGGCAGTTTTTAATCTAGAATTGGGGTTTTTGTATAATCGTAAACTTTTTTTTATTGTTATTTTTGTTTTTGAATGTTAATACAGAGCATTATATAAGGGGGGGGGGAGTTTGGGGGTTCAAACCCCTTGCATTTGGCTTGCGCCGAATCGGCCTCGCGCCGAATCGGCCTCGCGCCGAACCGCCTTGCGCCAAACCGTACTCGCGCCGAACCGGCTCGCGCCAAACCGTCTTTGCGCCGAACCGTTCTCGCGCCGAACCGTCTTTGCGCCGAACCGCCTCGCGCCGAACTGTCCTCGCGCCGAACCGGCTCGCGCCGAACCGTCTTCGCGCCGAACCGGCTGCGCCGAAACGGTCGCGCCGAATCGGCTGCGCCGAAACGTCCTAGACCGTTTTTTAGATGCCAATTTCGTAGTGTTTGTTTTGACAAAGTTGTATTTATTGTAAACAACTGAGTTTAGTTTGAATACTTACTGTAATTTTTGTTAAGTATTGAATTTTTTTATTGTTATCCACTAAAAACAGTTACTATTATATTAAATTTTTCATTCTTCTTTATTTTTATTACATTTTTTAATAAAATGGGATGAAACTAAAATATTAGACCCCACATGTTATACATCATTAAAAAGAGGATAAAAAACTCCATTTAAAAATGTCATAGCCAACTATGGTTTCTATTTAAAAAAACACAACTTTATGTTATAACTCGGAAACTAATCTAGATATTTAAAATCCCTTTATTCCATTTTGTTGCCCTTGAAAAAGTGTCTGAAGAAAGTGTTAACACTTTTTTAGTAACTTCAAAAACAACCAAAATATCGACATTTATAGAAAAGTCTAATTATCGAACTTTTGGCTATAACTCGAAAACAAAAAAAGATAGCAAATTCTGGTTTGCGCCATTCAAATTTTCTCAAAAAAAGAGATCGAGGATGCGCCATCCATTTTTTGATATCTCCCATAGTTACCGATTTCCCCATAAGAAGGATCGAAATTGAGCCACCCTGTACAGTAAAAGTAAAAAGAGTTCTATTGATTTCAATGTGTTACAGTCTTAAAGCCAGGACACCTATTGTTAATAATTAATTTGGTTTATTGTGATTTACTGTAATTTAAGGACAATGTGGTGTGGCGGGCGATA
Source organism: Rhagonycha fulva (assembly GCA_905340355.1). Lineage (NCBI taxonomy): Eukaryota > Metazoa > Arthropoda > Insecta > Coleoptera > Cantharidae > Rhagonycha > Rhagonycha fulva. The sequence goes on from HG996554.1 coordinate 23,304,221, forward strand.
TATGGAACGCTTAGTAATGGTAGCTTTGTTACAGGGTACTCGATGGGATCCAAATAACCATGCTCAAATTAAATCAGAAGAAATAGAATTGAAGTTGGAAGATTTGCACCATCATTCCATTAACATACAAGAAGACACTTCAGTTCAAAGTCGCAAAACAAAAGCAAGTCCTGTACCGCTCATGCGTGAAATTTCTAACTGTAACTCTGGTAAGAAATCCTTCAAGTGCGTAATTTGTGATTTCAAATCTGCACATAAGAGTAGTTTAAAACTACATTTAAAAACTCATACAGGCGAGAAAGCCTTTCAGTGTGAAATTTGTGACTTCCAATGCGCCCGAAAGGGAAGTTTAAAACGTCATTTAACAACTCATACAGGCGAGAAAGCGTTTCAGTGTGAAATTTGTGACTTTAAATGCGCGCAAAAAGGAAGTTTAAAACTTCATTTAATAACTCATACAGGCGAGATAGCGTTTCAGTGTGAAATTTGTGCCTTCCAATGCGCGCAAAAGGGAAGTTTAAAACGTCATTTAAAAACTCATACAGGCGAGAAGGCGTTTCAGTGTGAAATTTGTGACTTTAAATGCGCGCAAAAGAGAGGTTTAAAACTTCATTTAATAACTCATACAGGCGAGAAACCGTTTCAGTGTGAAATTTGTGCGTTCCAATGCGCCCGAAAGGAAAGTTTAAAACGTCATTTAAAAACTCATACAGGCGAGAAAGCGTTTCAGTGTGAAATTTGTGACTTTAAATGCGCGCAAAAGGGAGATTTAAAACTTCATTTAACAACTCATACAGGCGAGAAAGCCTTTCAGTGTGAAATTTGTGCCTTCCAATGCGCCCGAAAGGTAAGTTTAAAACGTCATTTAACAACTCATACAGGCGAGAAAGCGTTTCAGTGTGAAATTTGTGACTTTAAATGCGCCCAAAAGAGAGGTTTAAAACTTCATTTAATAACTCATACAGGCGAGAAACCGTTTCAGTGTGAAATTTGTGGCTTTAAATGCGCGCGAAAGGGAGATTTAAAACTTCATTTAACAACTCATACAGGCGAGAAAGCGTTTCAGTGTGAAATTTGTGCCTTCCAATGCGCGCAAAAGGGAAGTTTAAAACGTCATTTAAAAACTCATACAGGCGAGAAAGCGTTTCAGTGTGAAATTTGTGACTTTAAATGCGCGCAAAAGAGAAGTTTAAAACTTCATTTAATAACTCATACAGGCGAGAAACCGTTTCAGTGTGAAATTTGTGACTTTAAATGCGCGCAAAAGGGAAGTTTAAAACGTCATTTAAAAACTCATACAGGCGAGAAAGCGTTTCAGTGTGAAATTTGTGACTTTAAATGCGCGCAAAAGGGAGATTTAAAACTTCATTTAACAACTCATACAGGCGAGAAAGCCTTTCAGTGTGAAATTTGTGCGTTCCAATGCGCCCGAAAGGAAAGTTTAAAACGTCATTTAAAAACTCATACAGGCGAGAAAGCGTTTCAGTGTGAAATTTGTGACTTTAAATGCGCGCAAAAGGGAGATTTAAAACTTCATTTAACAACTCATACAGGCGAGAAAGCCTTTCAGTGTGAAATTTGTGCCTTCCAATGCGCCCGAAAGGTAAGTTTAAAACGTCATTTAACAACTCATACAGGCGAGAAAGCGTTTCAGTGTGAAATTTGTGACTTCCAATGCGCCCGAAAGGGAAATTTAAAACGTCATTTAAAAACTCATACAGGCGAGAAAGCGTTTCAGTGTGAAATTTGTGACTTTAAATCTGCATATAAGACAAGTTTAAAACTACATTTGAGGAGCAGACATTCTATATGCAGTATGTCCATTTTCTGAAATTTTCACGAGAGCAGTAAAACTACCACAAGTTTAAATGATAAGTTATTAAAAACGTAATTTTTGCAATAACACAGTGTAAATTACACTATGAAGTATCCATAAATGAAGCAAATATTCGATTGGCGGTTTTGCAAAACAGCTAAAAAATGTATCGAACAAACTGCACTTTGTATTTTCTACATTGGACAAACTGCATATAGAATGTCTGCTCCTCATTTAACAACTCATACAGGCGAGAAAGCATTTCAGTGTGTAATTTGTAACTAAAAATGGGCACGAAACGGATATTTAAAAAGTCATTTAGTAGTAGGTAGTAGTATAATATTTATTCAATTTTAAATATTTACATAATAATGTTAACAATTTATCTTAATTATGTTATCTATTATTAGGTTAAGCCCTTTGTTAGATTTAATTTATTTACAATATTATAATTTTTAATAGATTATGATAAATTTAGTCTCAGGACAAAACTTTCAAAAACCTGATAATTGAATTTTACAAATTGATAAAATGATGGAAAGGGACTGGGTAAGAGAGGATAGGTTGACAATTATATATTGAAGTGTTCTATCCCAAGTACAAAAATTAGAGGAATTCCACAATCAAAATTTCACAGCGTTTTTCTTTCTTGCAAGAAATTTTAATTGAGCAAATGATCAATTGTCCAGGTCAGTTTCATCACAGACGACAGGTCAACGAGAAAGCGAATTGTCAAAACAGGAAAAATTGTACTATCCCTGTAAAATAACAAAAATCAGTCTGTAATATTAGATTCACAATTTTAAATTTGCCGCTATGAGGAAAATATTTTTTTAGTAAAAATATTTCGTACGCCGCTGGAGAGGTTTGAAAGAATGCGGGAATTATAACGGGATTTTCAAGGCGACGAAAGAATGACGCACGGTAACCTCAGCCTTTCTGGTTTACAAGGTACTGCTGGGCAGACGTGCTTTCTAAGATTTTCGAGTGCTAGTTTTGTTAGCTTGAGTTTTTGATTTTAATAATCAAATAAACTATAAATAAATTGCAATTTTATGTAAGTAATTTAAAATTGATATTTCTAATTAGTAAATTTAAAGATAGTAGGTTTTTAAATAATTTCGCATACACGTGCGTTACGATGAGTCATACATCGACGTTGGTTCACATACATAGGGTGTTTTAAAATTAATGTTGCTTTGTTCATAACTACTTTAAACTTAATTATCTCTATTTGCATATAATTATAAATTATATTTTGTACATAAATATTGGTGATGAAATTTAAGAAATCTTGGCTATGCAATTACATATATGTTGGCTTTTGGGAATGTACAGGGTGTGGAATATGTTTCATAATTATTAATTAATTATTGGTGTTGAGGTTTTATTGAGGTATTAAAAGATGATTTTAATAGATCGAGAGGGTTGGTAATAGTGCTGGGCGATATTCATCGATGTTTTCTAAACATCGATGTTTACCCGACCGATGTTCGATATTTTGACATCGCGTCAGACGTTTTAAAACATCGAATACCATCGATGTTTGCTTTTCGATGTTAGCCTTTCGATGTTTTTTATTTTTAGTCTTGTGGCGGCTCTGTAACTTAAATTTTAAATTAATTTAAATTTGTAATTTAAATTTTAAATCTTGGCAGTTGGTAACACTTCACACATTATTACTACCATAACCCATAGTGAAGGGAGGAGGAAGACGTTAAGAATGGTGAGCGATAATTGTGAATACGAACTAGTGAGGTTAAGTACTAATTAAGCGTTTTGGTTATTTTATTATTGTTGTTGTTCGTTTTGTTGTATTGTTAATTATTGCGATTTGCTTGGGCAAACATCCCCAAAGTCTTCAGTTTACTTTTTAGCGTTTCGTGTCGTAGTCTCAAAAAAGAAAATGCCACCGAAAAGTAATGTATGGCAGTATTTTGAAAAGTGCAAAGATAAAAATTTTGCTGTTTATCGATTATGTTCAAAGAAAATAAAAACTTCAGGAAATACTTCAAATTTAAATTGTCATCTAAAAGCAATACATAAGGAAACTCGTCGTGTTACCAAAATTCAAACTATAAGTTCCACTCAAAGTCCTAGTTGCAGTTACAAAACACATGCAGATGCTAACGCTAACGTAGTACGTGAAGGTGAAGCTGAAGACATGGATAGCACAGTGTCTTTGTGTTTACAAGACGAAGATGAACCGATTGTGGAAACCGAATCAAGAAAAACATTAATCTGTCAACAGCAGAAGACAATAACTGAAAGTTTTTCCGATTTGAAGTCCCATGAGATAGGCGGCTCAAAATACATGAAGATTACGAATTCAATTTTATTTATGATTTGCCGCGATTACCAACCAATAAATATTGTCGAAAATGAAGGATTCTTAAGACTAATGAGGACCATGTCTCCACAATACAAGATGCCGTCACGAAAAAGCGTCGCTAAATTGCTCGACAATAAATACATAGCGATAACCAATATTTTCCAACAGAAAATTAAAAAGTCGAAGAACTTTACACTAACAAGTGACATCTGGACTGAAACTATGCGTACAAAAAGTTTTCTCGGTCTCACCTTACACTTCTTGGATGAAGATGAAACTGAAATGTGCAGTGCAACTTTAGGGGTCTATGAATTAGAAGAACGCCATACTGCTGATTACATTGCCGAGTGCTTGAAAAAAATATGCCTGGAATGGGGAATAATAAATGAAAATATTACTTGCGTAGTAACGGATGGAGCTGCTAACATTACAAAAGCAATTGAAATTGCATTTGGCAAACGAAAGCATATTATTTGTTTCGCTCATATACTAAATTTAGTGGTTACAAAGGCACTTGAAAAAATGGTCGAATTATCTGCAATCATTAAGAAAGTTAAGGATATTGTACGATGGTTTAAGCATAGCGTGGTCGCACATGATGAGTTGCGAAAGGCCCAAAAACAAAACGGGGAAATTCAGTTGACGCTTAAACAGGACGTCCCAACACGGTGGAACTCAACTTATTATATGATCGAACGATTCCTAAAATTACGGACCCATGTCAATGCTATTATCAATACCCAAATAACAGCACCTCCCATGTTAACAGCGAGAGAGATTAGAGAACTTGAAGTTACAATGAAACTACTTCAGCCCTTTGAATCAGCAACTCGAGATATCTCTGGAGATAAATACACAACCGGAAGCATTATTATACCTATTGTACGGAATCTGCGAAAGTGTCTAGAAACAGTTAAAATAGACGAAGGTTTGCTTTTTGGAACAGCGTTAAAATTGAGTCTCTCAAAAGAAATTGAAAAACGACTAAGTACTGCAGAACAGATAGAATTGTTAGCGATTGCTACAATTCTTGATCCTCGGTTTAAGAAAGTGTATTTCTCCAATCCCATTCATTGTGCTAAAGCTGTAGAAGTTCTGTACAATCTTTTAAGAAACAGTTCAGTTGATCCGATGGCAGCAGAAACCGAGGAAGAGAAACCGCAGGAAAGCAACAGTGGTTAGTTTATTATTTCAAAATGTAAGAAAAAGTATGTTTAAAAGGTTTTTTTTTTCAGGATCAACAACGTTCAACTTATGGGCTGATCATAAATGCCTAATTTCCGTAACAGAAACAGCAGAAACAAGTGAAGCAAGTTGGCAATCGGAAATAGCCTTTTATTTAAGAGGTCCTTTGGAGCCGCTCAACATCAATCCGTTAGAATGGTGGCGGCATCACGAGCTTGTATATGCCGAATTAGCAACCATTGCTAAAAAAAATGTTGTCAATTGTGGCCACGTCAGTGCCATCAGAACGATTGTTTTCAAAAGCAGGTGACACGGTAACTCAAAAGCGCAACAGTTTGAAAAGTGAACGCCGTTGTCAGTTATTGTTTTTACAATCGGTTGATAAAAAGTTTTGGGATATGTAGCGTAGTCACAAGTTTATTGATATTCATAAATAAATTTTCTGTTATAAGTGTTTTTCCTTAATTTCCTTTATTTAAACTAATATGCAATAGGCATAAAATATTACCGATGAGGGCGCTGCAAAAGATGGAAAATGGCTGGCTAAAGCATTACTTTTGACAGCTGTCAAATCAGTTATGCATTATATACGCATACGTTATACTGTTTACGCCAGCCATTACTGTACTTGAAATTTCAGCCGCTAGATGGCGTTAATATTTTTCTCCTATAACATCGATGTCACGAAAACATCGATGTTTTGCAACCGATGTTATGCTCACATCGATGTCCAGGTTCGATGTTCAACATCGATGTTTTGTTTCGATGTCCCAGCACTAGTTGGTAATTTATACAAATTCAAGGTATGAAAACAAGATGGCGCCGGTATAGCGTCATTTTGAGGTAGTGTAACGTCACTTGGCATTTTACATTACGTATAGATGGCGTTGTAATTCAACAACATGAACGACATAAGTAGTACATCTGCTAAATTAAACCTATGTTAAACATTGCATTTTACGTTGTTTACATTGGAAATCGTGTTTTTAAATCAATTTAGTTCGTATTAGTTAATTATATAACCTCTGATTTGTTCATATTTAATGATAAGTACACGCTAAATATTACTTAAGTTAGTTACCATTAAGGACACTACGTGGCGTTTCACTAATGTAAAACGCCACTAGACGAGGGTTGGTAACTTATACGAATTCAAGGTATGAAAACAAGATGGCGCCAGTATAGCGTCAACTTTTGAGGTAGGGTGACGTCACTAGATAACGAAGTTTGCCCTAGGTTAGCGTTCATATCATGAACTTGCTGGTGTGAATGTAGTAGTATGTACGAGCCTGCGGGGATGAACCTAGAACATTCCGTATTCGAGGCTAGAGTCTGCACAGGCCTCGCAGGGCGTGATAACTGGCATCCAAAATCGTACACGATAGTTAGTATGAATGTATTTAGTAAACCATTACGTAGTAGAGTGTCCCCCAATCTACCATAAATATGTCCCGAGTGTAGGTTCGGTGGTATTGCACTATCCGAGGGGTAAACTTTGTTGGGTGATGTTGATTGGTTTGAGAAAGGTGATAAATATAACAATTACGAATTTTAGGTTCTATGTATGTATCAAAAGAAAATAAATAAATAAATACGACAAAGTCAAAAGACGCATAAAAATGCAATAACAAAGTCAAAAGACATAAAATTACAATGCTATAAAGTCAAAAGACATGAAAATATAATACAATTATAATTAAACTATTACTAATAATAAAATATTCTCAAAGAGAATCAAACAAATATCAAACGATAGAAAGGTTTTACCAAATTGCTACCAAGATTATTAAACGATTTACCAGTAAATATATATAAAATGTAATCAAAAGTCATTATCAATTCGTGTTCAAATATGTTCAGTTACTCAAGTATAATTGAGAGGTGGTGCCCATTTAAGTTGGCTTGTTGTTCCAATCCCTGCTTTTTTTTTCTTGTTTTTTTACATAAATAAATATAAATTAATCCCATTTTAGTGTTTTATTGTGTTTATTAAATGAGTGGAGAAATAGGTGGCGTTTAGATGCGATCCGACGATCTGAGGTTGAATCATTGTGTAATTATGTAAATTTACTAACGACATTTTAGCATTACCAAGGTATCGAAGTGTAAGTTTGGATAGGAGATTAGTACTGACCTCACGAACTGTGTCTTTCGGTTCTAAAAAGAAGTTTGGTTCTTATCACGGCTTGCGCATTTACAACGTGGAGGTTCATTGACGATCACAGGCTTACGACGAGGTTGTTTGAATTTCTAATAGGTGGAGTTAAATGAGAGCGGGAAATTCAAATTCAAAAGTCGATATTACAAGTCAAAGTAAAAGAGCGTTGATTTTTATTTGTTTATTTGTAAATTGTTACCCTGTTAAAAGTTTGATTAATTGAAAAGTGTCTGTGTAATAGACCACTGTGAGTAGTGAGCGCATGAATTCATAGATGGGGTGATAAACATTTTTGGAAGTGTAGGTAGAGTTGATTGGTGAATTTGGAACTGCCGGGCCAATGACAAGGAAGCACAAAAATCCAAAAACTGGGAGGACGCAAGTTTTACAATTTGGAAAACTGAGCAGTTAGTCGCTGGCTCGCTGGTGATTGCGAAAGACGGGCGCTTCGTTGCGTTCCGAAAGTTAATTAAGACCTGGATTTTTGCTTTTTCTTTTGATAGAGGGCGGCATAGTAGAAATTATTGTTAACTTTGAGGATAAAAATATATTTAACTAAATAAAATCAAAGTAATTTTATGAAACCATATTAATAAGTGATAATTGACTTAGAACGTGATCTAATTTTTAGATTTTAATGTTGATGAGGTGTGATATTAAAGGCATTTGAAAGGTACAAAATGTTTGAAAAAATATCTTAACAGATTTTAATAAAAACTAGATCAAGTTGCGGCTAATTAAATACTAAATACAATTGTAAAGTTACAGGATTGTAGTGTACAGTTGTAATCTTGAAAGATGAAGCTTACGTCACAACCATCTGAATTAAGAACCGACAATCTTTTTTTTCAAATTAATTGTAGTCATAAGTGCAACAAAGACACACTAACATAAATAATTCTTAAGTGTCTGATTGTAGAAATCTTATACGTCGAAAATTATGTTATGATATGCAACGTATGAGATAGAAAAAGATAGATGCAATATTTCATAGCTTGCATAATAATTTTAATGAAAGTAGTTTTTCATATTGACTGATGCTATAATTTTGACAAGTTACTTTGGTTTTTAGGTTATATTTCCATTTAGTTGTAATTAATTATTTTATATTACGTTAATTGGAAGTTTTGTGTTGCTATAAACTTGTTAAAATTTGTTAGTTCTTTTTAGAACTAAGTATTGTTGTGAATATTTTAATGATTATAATAATTATTATGATTTAAATTTATTATATCAAACACTTATTTGACTTACAATTTTCGTCTTATTTCATACAAATGCCGTTTATGACGAAGCTTCATCTTTCATGACAACAACTGTACGTAATTTAAGATATTCTTATCCTCAAATATTAAATTTATTTTCATTTGTTATGACGTCACGCTTTACGTAGGCGTAGTAGTGTGGAGATTATCACATAGGTGGTTTAGGCGACAAGGTTGTAACAAATTTTTGCATTTGTTACGTGGTTTTACTTTTCATTTCATTTCACGATATTCCTCGATCCGATCCTGCATTTTTATTTTCATTTATAATGCTTGCATTATAAATTGAATGCAGGGATTTTTGTTGCAAAGGTTGGTAGGTTGAACTTTTAGTTCTCCGAGAGCGACTCTGAAGCAAGGAGCTTGATATTTGTAGTCAACATTTTGAGTGCCGATATTATTGAATTGGACGAATATTAAGTATTCAGAAGTCATAGTTATCGTGCCAAGTTTGTGTGTGACCACTTGTCCATCTGTCGCTCGGCTACTGTTTGTTTTTAACGACATATGTTAAAACATCTGGGAAAACTCTATACTGCGCAAATCATTACCAGTTTTTTTGATGCGAGGCGCATACTAGCGATCATTTCCGATCTCCCACGAAGAGCTACGTTTCGGTGTTGTGTTTTGGCAATCAAAACAATCATCCATTTTGAAGATAGATCTTTTGGAAATCTTTTCATCATCTGTAAGAACGTCGTCTCTCACTGGTCCAGCTACGTCAACATCAGCAAGCAGAGTTAGTCATTCGCGAGTGTCTGGTCAGTCGTTGCCTGCTGATTACTGACAAGGATTCCAGCATTTTCACCTGCAAAGCCATACACGTCCCACTCGTTTGGAAAAAGGGCCTGTCAACTAAAATTTTGTACACTTACCAAGCGCTTACGTAAGTAATTTTTATTTTTCCATTTTGGGTGACCGATGTGTATTTATTTTGGCTTTTGTGTTCATTGTGGGGTAATCCTTAGTGGTTACTGTTTTTATGATACTGGTCAATTTGAAGTGGGTAGATATTTGATTGTGAACCGTAGTTTTTCAATTTTGATGCTGTGTGTATTGTTGAACACAGCCATACATTGCAATTATTGGAATTGTGAATACACTCTCAAATTTATTGTTAGTAAACGCATTTTATTACCTCCTGGGTTTTATTGGAGCTTCCCCCAAACTACCCTTATTTTCAGGATTCACGACCTGGCCTACGCAACCATTGTGAGCTGGTCTATAACATCGTGGCAAACAAACTGGAGAGGTTCTCTCCGGATTGCAGCAGACTCTGTTCTCTTTTTTGGTCAACCCTCTCATTAGGGGTTGAGATTCAGAGGGCAGTTTTTGTTTCAAGGTTTGCTTTGTTTACATTGCTTTTAAAGCAAGTAAATGGATGTTTTAATTAAAGTTTTGAGATTTAGTGGAAGTAATAGTTGTTCAGTGTTTATCATCGTATAATTTTAAACTAATTAAACATCTTTCAGGTTGGTACAATCTCTTTTTTTAGTTATAATCTAAACATAAGAATATTATTTTGTATTTTTAGGTTATCACAAGTTTCTCAAGTTTTCTTCTATATCGTCGCCGAGATGCGAATACCTCCAATGTGACAAAACATAAACTTTACAGTAGAGGCAAAAAAATAGTTTTTTAGAGAAATAGTAAGGATAGATCAAAAATTTTTCTTTTAATCTAATTTCAAGAACAAATCTTTATAGATTACTAAATTGCATGTAAATTATAGATTCTAATTAAAATAAATAATGAAAAATAGCATATTGGAGGAATTGTTCGTTCCTAAAATGTCGTACATGGGAGATATTACTACTTAACGATGCACATGGTTGGTAATATCATCTTATTTGATATAACACACAATACACTTTGGAGAAATTCCTTATTGACAGATTTACTTTTTCTAAATTTCATTAATATGTCAATCAGTGTTGGAAACTATCACACGATTACAAATTAATTAACGATAATATTATCAATTCATAAAAACAACTCTTCAAAATTTTCTTTTTTCTGTGCTTAAAAAATAGTTTATTGGTGCAATATTATTGTAATTTATCCAAGGCACATAATAATAATACAAGACGTTAGCTGCAACTTGTTAATTTTTTTATTCTTCTTTTCCTCCTTTCTTGCATGTGGTAATGCATCGTAAACTGGGCGATGCTCTGTCTCAATAACTGATTTCATATCTTGTAGGTGTGCAAATTTATCATCTGAAATTGGTAGCTGTTGTTTAAAAAGATTTACATTGTAACTATTTATGTTTTGATTTATTCGACGACGGCGATGGGGCAATGATTCCCAGTTTTCAGAATAATCTAACGTATAAAATAGTTCACCGTTGGGTGTATATTTTAGTTGTCGAATATCAACAACCACTGGATCACCTGCTCGATTACCTGGTCTAATTGAAACAAAATTTGATGAGAGTTCGTATTTTTTAAAAAATGTGTGATCCAAAGCTTTTATGTTGTATGGAAGGTTGGGACGAGCCATTCGCATTCGTGCCACATAGTCCACTGGCGAATTTATAGGTGGATGAAAATAATGCTCGATAGTTGAATGTACAGAGTCTGCTTCCATCATGGTATGACCTTTTTCTAAGTACAGTTGTTGTATTGTAACATCGTTTTCTTTTGCAAAATCACATAGAGCACTGGAGAGTGTTTTATTTCGGTTTTGATAGTTGCATCCATCAGATATTAGGCCAGTCATTGTAGCAAAAAAAGGTATGAAAAAAAGCGAAAATTTTAAAATTTTGAGACAATATTGGAAAAAATAAAAAAATAATAAATTCGATTTTGCACCCTTTTCCGCCCCCCGGAACATTGTTAAATTAACAAAAAACGTAAATTTTTAATAACTTTTTGAAAAAAATTCGGATAGTTATGCAAACTTGGCAGAACATTTTAATGATTATTACACATCTTTTATTAAATTTGCACCCTGCTACGATGACCGTAACACTACGAATAATTGTTTATTAATTATATTTTGTTATATCTTATCGAAAAAATAAGCAAAAGTTATCCAAATAATTGTTTATGCAACAGAAAAGGGTTAGAAATCCGCTTGTAATTTTGCATAACTTTTTTTAACCCGGAACATTTTTTTTACAATTTTATTATCTGACACGGCGTCAATTTTGACGTTTTAAACAATAAGTGAGTGTCTATATAATTCTGATAGTCTTAAAATCAGGTTGCAAATGATTGTGACACGAATAGATATCATAATCTGAATTTGCAACCTTGTAAGTGTTCCGGAACTTAATTAATTATCTATTATTTAAATAATGAAGTTAGGCTCGACGTACTTGTAGCATCTATGCTTGTTTTCGATGCGTAATAAGAAGCTAAATTGGTGAGACGTTTGTTGTGTTATCAATACATACGTCTACAAAGAACGTTCGGTACCGATTTTAACCTCTGGCAGCATTATTATAAATTATTTATGTATTATATAAATAAAATTTGCTTATTAAAACATAGACAAGCGTAAACCTACAAGGTACTGACTTCTGGTTATATTATACACGTACAGATGTGGTACAGGGATGGCTAATTCTAGCAGAATTGGAATATTTTATTTCATTTAAATTTTTTTAAAACATAAAACATTTCTATCATTTTCACATATTAATTTTCTTTAAGTAGATTCTTGTATTATTTTATTAAACTAAGCGAGGTGAAACATAAACTGCGGGAAATCTGTAAAAATTTAAACAAATTTTAAATTTAAGTTATGACATTACATTAAGTTTTTCGGTAAACTCTACCAATGAAATCGATACGATTTACCGAAATATGTTATAACGGTCACCTTTATACCTAAATAACCCTAATAACGTTGATGATACATAATACCCCTAAATGGGTCTTAAATAATAATCGGCAGGTAGATATTAATTTTTATACTTCTTTCCAAAAATATTATCACAACAATAGATACAATCAAAAACGTCTTCAAGATCTTGATCCAATCAGGATCCAATTCTGCAGATTATTATTTAAGACCTATAAATTTTTGTAAAATAAGTAAATGCTTACTATTTAATCTAGTGAAAGTGCTTGAATAGTGAAAAGAGGACCCGATTGAAAAAGAACATCGCAGTTTGCCAAGTTTGTACTAAAGGGTAGTTCACACTACATGATTTATCATATGACTTGTCACATGACTTCTCATATGAGAGATTTTTTTACGTTCACACTATATGATTTTTGATATTATAGAAGTTATGGCTTTTATGATTGGCTGTTGCGATGATATGATTTTAGCCATGACTTTTCTTATGACTAAGTCATATGATAAATCATGTAGTGTGAACTACCCTTAAGAGAACAACGGTTTTCCTTTTGTTTGATTCAGACCACGAGGCGTGATCCCAAAGAAGAACTACCAACCGTAGCCAGAATCGTACCACAGTAAGTTTTGCCAGGATTTTCAAATATTTTTAAAATTTTTGGGGCATTTGAATTCTGCTCGCTCAACGTTTCCTTATTTTTGAATTTGTACGATCTTCATCGCAACCATGCCGATTACCCCGGACTCTTTCAAGAAGATGTGTAAAGATGAAAGAAAGCGTTTGCTTGATTCTCTCTCGGGCGCCATCGAAGACCTTACGTTGGAAATTACTGATTGTGACAAAAAACTATCAATTCTGAACGCCCCGGGAAGCCCCTCTAAGATATTTGACTCAGTGCAGGCTGATCGCGATCGATGTCAATCGATCAAATCCTCCCGAGACTCCGCCCAAACCTCGCTAAGAAATTATAAAAAAGTTCGGGAGGAACTTTTAATAATAGTGAAATCGGAGGAAAATGAAAAGTTTTTAATTGCATCTGGAAAATCAAAACGTAGATCCAGACGCTCCAGCAACCAATCAAAGGAGAGACACCCTAAGGTTTCTCCTATGAAGAAGTCAGACGAAGCAAAGAACGCGGACCCCCCATCCTCTGGCTCAATTCCCGATGAAACGCGTGCAAGGAAAAGGAAGATTAGCTTCAATAATCCCGAGGAAGATCACGAAAAACTGTCCTTATTTGATGAAGATTGTTTGCCCACAAACAAGAAGCCGGCCACAGAAAATAACGAAAATTCGGTAAGTACTGATGTTATGGACTATATGACCACTTTGCAACCGCTCATCGCCCCGCTTTTACCCCCTCTCTCCCAATCGGATAACCCCATTCTACAGGGCCAATCAAATGAAGCCCTGACAACCACCCCCCTCCCCCCTTCAGGACAACCCCCCCTTCTTTCCCCAACTATTATTTCTCCCCCACCAGGTTTACCACCCTTGTCCCAAAACTCAATTCTCCCAGACTCTCAAAATCTTTCCCCGACTCAGACAACTAACCCATCCCGACTCAGAATACCCCCCCTTGTCCCCCGCGACACAAAAAAATGGGACATGTTAGCGACTGCCTTCGAAGCCAAAGGCATAAATTTTACTAAGGTCCGCGTTATGGCCGGAGGCCTTAGTATATCCCCCGCGACAGAGAAGGACTACCGTGCCATCTACCGTCACTTTGAGGAGGTCCTCTCCCCTGAAGACGGTGGCTGGTATTACCACCTCTTGAAAGACGACAAACCCTTAAAGGCCGTAATCAGGGGCATCCCCAGCGATTTTGATTTAAAGGTGGTTGAGAATGACCTACAAAACAAAGGTTTGTACGGTGGCCAGAATGAGGAGAAACGGCGACAAAAGGCCTCTCCCCCTCATCATGGTCACCATGCCAAGAAGCAAGCACGCTCGCAATATTTTCAATGAAACCAGTATTAGATATATTCAAATCCGCGTGGAAGTACCTCACGCTAAGAACAAGATTGGGCAATGCCACAGGTGCCAAGGTTTTGGGCACGCGCAAAGCTGTTGTCGTGCTGCACCGCGCTGCGTCAAATGCCCTGGTGCTCATTGGACGCAAGACTGCACCAAGCACAAAGACGCCAGGCCCATCTGCACTAACTGCGGTGGTGACCACCCGGCTTGCTATCAGGGCTGTATCTCCTATCCCAAAATCAGGAGATCTCAGCAACCTCATAGACAATCTCCCCCTTTTGATAGGTCCCCACGCCACCACTACAGACCTGTCACTAGTCAGTTCTCCTACCTGGAAGCTGCTAAAGCTAAAGCTTTTTCTGCCTCTAGGACTAACACGACTTTAACACCCCCCCCCCTCTTCTTTCTCAACCTCACCAAGCCCTTTCGCCTATACTTTCTCAAACCGATTCTATCGCCTCAGTTCAAGACCACGCCCTTCTCATCGCAAACGAGACTCCTGCAGCCGACCCTCAGGAGCCTCTACCAAAAATCAAAACCACAATGCGACATTTTGCATTCCTAATCCACGAAGTCGACGTCATTTTTATGGACTTGGCCAAGATCAGACGACTCGCGGACCAGTACGAAATTATCGACTAAGTTCCTACCCACACACCCAAGTCACCATTTCATATCTTTAAATGGCTAGCCCAAACAAAATAAAATCCTTTCTGAAGCTCGCCTACTGGAATGCGGATGGTCTAAATAGTGAAAAGCGGGAACTTTTAAACATTCTGGCTATCCAAAACGACCTAGATCTGCTCCTGATAGGTGAGACCCACTGGAAGAAATCAGTAAAGGCTAAGCTCCCAAACTTTACCCTTTATCGAAACGGCAGAGCTCACAACAGTAGGGGTGGCACCGCCATCTCCATCAGGCGCTCCCTACTCCATCACCACATCCAGACCCCTTCCCCGGCCGCCCTTGAGTCCACCTCCATTGGAGTCCCGCTCAAGGGCCACGGCTTAATTCATATCACGTCGGTTTATAATAAGCCCAATCAGGACTGTACAAAAGACCTTGACACGATATTACAAACCAGTGGCGACTCCCCGCACTTCATCGCGGGTGACCTGAATGCCAAACATCCAATTTGGTATTCTCGTACAACAAACCCGATGGGGAACAAACTGGTAAAACTAGCGGAAACCCATCCTATAAAATTCGACGCACCTATGGAACTCACGCACCTGTGCGCCAACAAAGAACAACGAGATGACGTTTTGGACATCATCATCACCAAAAACATGCCGGTCCTACACCAATTAAGGTTAGGCGAGCACATGTTGTCCGACCATCTACCTGTCTTGGTCACGCTGGGCGATCCCAACCCGGATGAATCCCCTGTAACGAAAACCACAAAAAACACTTCATGGCCCTACTTCACGGACCATCTTAGAAGAAACATGGGAAAGATCCCGATTATAAACTCGACGCAGGAACTTGATGATTATGTCCTCCTATTCGAGCAAAAGATTAGGCTCTCCATGGATTGTGCCACAAAAACAAGTACTGCCCCACACACTAAACCGGAAGTCCCGCAACATCTGCTCGATCTGATCCATGAGAAGCGCAGAGCCATTCGCATAGCCCGTCGCACATGGAATCCGGACGACTGCGCACGGGCAGCGCAGCTCAAAAATAGACTGAAACAGGATCTTCTCACATACAAAAACGACAGATGGAATGATAAAATCGAATCATTATCATTCGAAGACAGATCCGCGTGGCAAATGGTGAGAACCCTAAAAGGCTCAAACCCCCCCATCCCTCCCATCAAGACTGCAAATTCTTTCGCCTACACTCCGCAGGAGAAGGTGGAAGTTTTTGCCGACTCATTTCAAAACCAATTCTCCCCAAATCCAATCCCTCAATCGGACCTCGACCTTCAGGCCCACATCTCCAGGGTGGAAGGACCCGTTGCTATGAAGATGGGCGAGGTTGACCCAGAACCCATCCCTCCGGCGTCCTTTGAAGAGGTGGAGGCCGCGATTAAAAATATATTGCTTAGAAAGGCCCCCGGCCACGATCAGATTCCAAACATTGCCCTAAAAAGACTCCCCAAAAAGCGATTACGGCCCTTACCATGATTACTAATGCCATCCTTTGCTTTAAATACTTTCCGCCCAGGTGGAAAACGGCCGAAATAATTGTCATCCCAAAGGCCGAGAAATGTAGTTCAATTTCCCAAAACTACCGCCCCATTTCCCTCATTCCTGGCCTTGCCAAAATTGTGGAGGGGATCATTCTCTCCAGAATAAATGAAGAGATTGACAGATTAAACCTCATCCCCAACGAGCAGTTTGGATTTCGGAAAAAACACTCCACTACCCACCAAGTCCTCAGGGTGGTGGAGGAAACCACCTTTGCGCTTAGCAAAAAACTAAAGCCCATGGCGGTGCTCCTGGACATCGCCAAGGCATTCGATAAAATTTTGCTCAAAGGGCTTCTCTTCAAACTTCTCCAATCCGGTATGAAACTCGGTTTGGTTCAGCTTATTGCTAGTTATTTCGACGATCGCAAGTTCTGCGTTAAGTTAGATTATGTTTGCTCCACCCCCAGACCCATGCTAGCGGGGCTCCCTCAGCGCTCCCTACTTTTACCTACCCTCTTCAGTCTTTTACAACGAGACATGTCCCTCCCCCCTAAGACCCTTCTTGCCCTTTATGCGGACGATGTGGCGATCGTTGCAAAGTCGGCCAGTCGCCCACACGTTATCAAGATCATTCGAGATGCTCTAAAGCTCCTCCAACCTTGGTACTGCCTCTGGGGGTTGGATGTAAATCCCTCCAAGAGCGAGGCGATAATGTTCGGCCGTTAAGCTCGTCAGCCCTTCGATATTGTGGAAATGAACGGCACCCGTATTCCCTGGAAAGATTCGGTCAAGTACCTCGGCGTCACACTGGACTCAAGGTTATCGTGAGTCAAACATACCACCAGTATAATCAACCAAGCCAAAGCACTAAAGGGGGCGCTCTACCCGTTGATCGGCGCGAAAAGCAAGCTCCCCCCCAAATCGAAAGTCAGAATTATCAAATCAATTATCAACCCAGTATTGACATACGCAGCGCCGGCATGGGGTTTCATCTCAAACAGCCAGATGCATAACCTAGAAACCACCCAGGCGAAGTGCCTCCGTCAAGCCCTCTCTGCTCCCTATTGCGTCTCCAACAGACAAATCCGGGCAGCCACTAGGTCCAAAACAGTTGAGCAAAATATCAAGGAACAGGCCATCAAACTATACGAAGGTTGCGCTCGCTCCTCAAACCCCCTTATCAATGGCTTGGGGAAATACGATCCTATGGCTTTCTCCACCCCGAGACCCTTGCATATTATCTCCAAGCCGAATCAAGATGTCGTTCGAATACCGCAACAAGCTCCTTCCTTGCACGCACTCGTCACCGATCAATCTGAAGATAAAGAAGAGGATGATGACTTTGAAATTTTTGCTTGATCGGTTAAGTTACTCCACTAGGATTGGTCGTTTTTTACCTGCGTTTCTCTCATTGGCCGATTTCCAAAACAAGAAAACTAGGTTGCAAGCGTATACATTATCGATTGGGCAAGCGCTAGGGCTCTCTACTTTTTGGTTGGATCCGTACCAGATCTCCTACATCAAGGTCAATAAGTAATGGATGGAAAAGGATAGGACAAGATTATTATGGATTTTTGTAATTTTATTTATGTAAACATTGTAAACTCTGTACATTTTGTCTTAAGTCTTAAGCTCGCTAATGCTTCGGTAGAAAAAATCGGGGGGTCCTAGTACCCTCCCCTTTACGCCATCTCAATCAAGATCCGGCTCAAGGCCATTCGGGTTTGAAACCCCAAAAATTCCCTCTGTCATTAGTCATTACCCGATGTTTGAGAATAAACGGGCGTAGCCCGTAATAGCTCTTTTGCTATATAATGCTACCTGCTACCTAAAAACATCGAATCCAGTATTTGGATTGTAGCATCGAGTTATCGATAAAAGGGATGATCCCTGGAAGGTAATTCGATTCACGATCAAATTAGTGACGCACTAATTGAATACTGTGTCCGGCAGTGGGCGACCTTAAATGTATTAGTTAGCTTACTGTCCAGATAAATTTATTTACGCTACCCTAAAGGAATCGCTTAAATTTAACTAAATATTAAAAAAAAAGAATAGATCTCCTATTTCGAATCTCTAATGCTCCCCCCCCCCCGATTTCTACACAAATTTTTGTAGCAAAAATAGCTCACATTTATCTAAATAAAAACCACCAAGGAGAATTTTTAAAATTGATAACAACGAGATTCTTGATGGATTGAGTATTCGATGTTCAAACTGTTTAAACCCTTTAATTTGACTACGTTTTCAAACATCGCAAATATTCACGAAAAAACAATTTATGAAAAAAATTTATTTCCTGGCCACGATACCAAAAAGGCATCGCTTAAATTTAAAATTAACTAAAAATTAAAAAAAAAAGAATATATCTCCCATTTCTAATCTCTAATGCCCCCCCCCTTGATTTCTAAACAAAATTTTGTAGCAAAAATAGCTAACATTTATTTAAATAAATTACACCATTTATAACTCGAGAACGGCTGAACCGATTTTTATGATCTTCGATTTGTTGGATTTCTTGCCATCTCAAATAGCAGAATAACTATTAAAACATCGCAAAAATTCACGAAAATATTATTGATTCTGAGGCGGTACGAAGTTCGCCGGGTCAGCTAGTTTAAAATAAATATGCCATTATGAACTGCAAGTTTGAAGTTGAAGCAAGTATTCTTTGTGATATTATTGTGCTATTTTGAAATTTAAAACATTAAGTTATGGAAGACATTAATTTTACTCGATGTTTTATTTGTAAAAAAGACTTTTTACCGGACAGTGAAACAGATATAGTTAGAAAGAGAGGTAATAAAACTTTTATCAGTGCGAGTGAGAGAAGAGATGATGGACGCGCGGACTTATTGCGGGAATTAAACGAAGTCAAAGTTCACCAAAAGTGTCGCAAACTCTACATAAATGAAAAGGCTATCAAAGCAACTATTAACAAGCCAAAAACAGTAGTTGCCGAGGTTGATTTATCTGTCCCTCAAAGTGTTTTTAATTTTGAAAGCAAGTGTTTCTTTTGCGGCGAAAACATAACTGCCGAATGTTTGGAAAGAGAAGCAAAAAAGCCTCGTGACAAACGCAATATCGTGTACAAAATCCGAAGTGCAAATAGGGCAAAAGGAATCATCGAAGCTTCTAAAAATCATCGAGATGATGCTTGGACTCATACGGTAAGTTAGACAAACATTTATGATAGGGGCGTTTCCACTCAACTGGCTTGGGGGGGTAATTTACCTATATCAATGTAAATTTCAACATAGATTGATCTTTATTTGTTGAAAAATGAAAAATAAAGGGTTAAATAATAGCTCTGTTTACCAGAAAACCAGAAAAAAATAGATAGAAAATAAATTTAAAAAATTAAATTTCAAGAGTAAAGTGTGTTATCTGTTGTAAAATATAAAATTAATTTGACAAAGGTAGAACTACAAAATATTTAAAAATATGACAAAAATGCAAATAGAGGGGGGGGGGAAACGTTAATTCTTTAAAAAATGGAAATCTAGTTTAATTTATTATTTCTGTTGGTGCATATTATTAAAGTATATTATTAAACAAGTTTTCATTATTAAACAAATTGCTACCGAAATGGCTACAGAAAACCAATAGACCTTACTTTAAATTCCTGTTTGCGCCTTCTAGTTTGTAGTTAGATTTTCTTTGTGACTTGTTGACTAGCTAGAATTTTAATTTGGTGGCGTTACCAACAAATTAAGTTCAAGTTGTCAATGCTGTGCCGTAAAGTTGACTATATCCAAGGTATAATATAGGCATAAAATATTACCGATGAGGGCGAAGATAGAAAATGGCTGGCTAAAACAGTATTTTTGACAGGTGTCAAATAGGTAATGCGTTATATACGCATACGTTATACTGTTTACGCCAGCCATTACTGTACTTAAAATTTCAGCCGCTAGACGGCGTTTCGTTAATATTTTAAGCAAACGGGAATTGTAAGTAGGATCTTTTATTTATTTATCTGTTATTATTATTATTTGTAGTAATTTTTAACATAATCCCCACTAAATAGGTATACTTAGCCGGGCCGTAGCTAGACATAAATCAGGGGGAGGGTTTTACCGAAAAAAAAATTTTTTGTTTATGCCATGGGAACGGTTTTACCCTTCACCTTTTACGCAACACAAATTTAATTTTTAATTTAAAATGACATTATTTGTTTTAATTTTCAATGACGACAATTTCATCAATCTCTTAAAGCAAATGGTCATTTTTGATAGGCGATTGCGTATCGTAATGATTTTTTTCTGTGTCTTACAGGTTCTCTCCAGGATTGAAGGTATCCATTTGCATGACAAAGGAGCACAATATCATCAAAAATGCTATGCTGCATTTTGTCGACCTGTGAGGCATACTGGAGCTTCATTGGGTCGTCCCAATAATCCAAATATTATGAACAAAATGGAAATGATTTTCACATATTTGGAAAATAATCGCGAAGAGTGTCAATTTTCTCTTGGAGAATTAAGAAATGTGATCGAAGACCCACCGTATGATGCTACTATAAAAACAAAGTTGAAGGAAAAATACGGCGACGATATTGTCATTACAACTTTGATGGGCCATCCTACAACTATTTGTTTTCGCGACACAGGCCACCGTTTACTTGTTGATTCGTGGTATAATAAAGATAAGAAGGATGATATTCTAGAAGAACGTTTGAGAATTGTAGTGCTGCAGCAACAATTATTCGCGAGGATATTAGGACTCAAGTATATGAAAACGACTTTTATCCAAAACCGGAAAATTATTTAGAATCAGCTGAATCTGATATTCCTGAAACATTGAATGAGCTTGTGCAAGGAATTATTCTCAAGGGTAAAAGTAAATTACGGGAAAAGTACAAGACGCATTGCACATCGATTGCGCATTCAATTATTTCGTCAACAAGACCAAAATCCTTTTTATCCTGTGTTCACATAGCTCTTGCTAGCCACTTGCACCAACGATATGGTTCGAAGCATCTAATTGAACTATTGTCGGCATTAGTGTTGTGTATCAAAACGCGTGCACTTATTTACAATTTATTTACATTTCTGATTACAACTGTAGCCCAGTGAGAACTGGCCAATATTTACATTTTACCTAGGGGGTTAACCCTCAGTTTCAACAGTTGGTATTTCCCGCCAACTTATTACATTTTAAATTCAAATGTTTACATATGAATACATTACAATACCTCTCTCACAAGTTTAAACGTTGGGGCGGTCGAGTATCTCTTCTTGGTCGCTCGACTCTTCCAACCACTTCCCTTTCTCCACTCTTCTCGGTATCTCCTGCTGGGTCGTCGCGCATCTCTGTTCTTACGCCTTCCTCCGGTGTTTGATTCACCCCCTCTGCTTGGGCATCCTCCTCGAACGACTGGTCGACCTCGCCTCTACCAAACCTCCGATCTTGTAGTGCTCCATCTACCGGAATCGTCTGGTCCTCAGTTTCCTTCCTTTCTAGGTACCTGCTGATTTCTCCTCCACCTCTTGAACCTTTGAGCATTTGATTTGTGTGCCTTTTCCACACCAACTCCTTGTTGAGCACCTTGCACAAATATGTTTGCTCGCCTAGGACCTCCTCCACCATACATTCTTTCCATTGCTTTTTATTTGGATTCCTATAATCCCTGCAGTAGACCACCTCTTGCTCTTGGAACTCCGTGATGTGTTTTTTCTTACCCTTTTCTTCCAATGAATTTTCTTTCTTGCCTTTTAGCATATCCCATCTTGTTTTGGGTTTGAAATAATAACATATTAAATTGGTCGCCAACCTCCGATAGGAGACGGCACCTTAAGAAGAATGCGCAAATAGGAGATGGGGACCGCCACACTGGGAACACATAGCACCGCGCCGCTCTCATTTTCATTGACACGCTAAGATCATGTTTTCTGAAAAGACTTGACATTCTTATAAATGCTGCTCTGGCTCTTTCAATACGACATCTAATTTCCAATGAATGACCCC
Source organism: Rhagonycha fulva (assembly GCA_905340355.1). Lineage (NCBI taxonomy): Eukaryota > Metazoa > Arthropoda > Insecta > Coleoptera > Cantharidae > Rhagonycha > Rhagonycha fulva. The sequence goes on from HG996554.1 coordinate 23,326,872, forward strand.
ATTGCTCCCCAACTGTAGTTCCTAGGTATGTGTATTTATTTACCTTTTCTATCTGTTTGCTGTTGACAGTCAGTCGTACTAGAGGTATCACTTCTTTACTGATGACCATATATTTAGTTTTCGTGGTATTGAGTGTCAATCCATATTTTTCACTTGTTTCGCATCTGCTATTCTCCTCATTAATTCTTGGAGACCCTGCAGACTATCCGCAAATACTGCCATATCTGATATTATTTAAACATTCTCTGTTAACCAATATTCCCTCTTCTATATCATCTAAAGCCCCCCGTAATATTTCTTTCAAATACAGATTGAACAACGACGAGAAGAAACAACCTTGTCCAATTCTCCGATGAATGGTAATTTCTTCTGTATGCTTTCCATCCACTCGCACACTTGCTGTCTGATTCCAGTACAGGCGCAGAATTGTGAAAGTGTAGTTGACTGAGCAGTATTTAAGATGCAACGGTCAGATTACAAGAGAATGATACGTCAAAAACAACGCGATATCATGGAGAGTCTTTTGTAATGGTGTTGAATCAACAATTGCTGCAGCAAGACTAAAAAAGATTTTGCCAAAAGATCCACACCGATAACCAGGTAACCTACGTCGAGGGGATGGCTCATATACTGAGACCCTCTTGGAAGCAGCCGAGTTCTTGTTAAAACACATTTTTTTGAGAGTAAAACTGTTTCAGACTTTGACTAGGTTGCACTGACAACTCAGCCACCAATTGAAGCAGATTGGGAGACTGCAGGAAAAGTCGTAAATGCGACTAAAATAACATGTGCAATTAAATCTTTCTGCTCCTTTAAATTGTCTGAGCCTGACGGGGTATTTTCAGCCCTACTACAATGGGGCCTGGATCTAGTGCTCGGTCCGGAAGAATGACGGAAGGCTAAATTTGTCTTTATACCCAAGCCAGGTAGAACCGATTACTTCCTGGCTATATCTTTCAAGTCAATTAGTCTCACCTCGTTTTCATTGAAAACGATGGAGAGACTTTGCGATACAGAGATTCGCGACACGGTTCTGATTCAGAGACTATTACACGCGAATCAACACGCATACCTCCCCAGAGAGACGACTGAATCGGCGCTCCACAAGGTAGTGGAGCGCATAGAGGTCGATGGTTTATCAAGAATCCACCCTGGGCGTGTTCATTGACATCAAAAAAAAAACTTCTGACAAAGCTACCAACAGTACTACAACAGTAGACTGTACAGGGTGGCTCAATTTCGATCCTTCTTATGGGGAAATCGGTAACTATGGGAGATATCAAAAAATGGATGGCGCATCCTCGATCTCTTTTTTTGAGAAAATTTCAATGGCGAAAACCAGAATTTGCTATCTTTTTTTGTTTTTGAGTTATAGCCAAAAGTTCGATAATTGGACTTTTCTATAAATGTCGATATCTTGGTTGTTTTTTAAGTTACCAAAAAAGTGTTAACACTTTCTTCAGACACTTTTTTAAGGGCAACAAAATGGGATAAAGAGATTTTAAATATTTAAATTAGTTTCCGAGTTATAACATAAAGTTGTGTTTTTTTAAATAGAAACCATAGTTGGCTATGACATTTTTAAATGGCGTTTTTTACCCTCTTTTCAATGATGTGTAACATGTGGGGTCTAATATTTTAGTTTCATCCCATTTTATTAAAAAATTTAATAAAAATAAAGAAGAATGAAAAATTTAATATAATAGTAAATGTTTTTAGTAGATAACAATAAAAAATATTCAATACTTAACAAAAATTACAGTAAGTATTCAAACTGAACTCAGTTGTTTACAATAAATATAACTTTGTCAAAACAAACACTACGAAATTGGCATCTAAAAAATTCTTTTGCCCATTAGTTTTTAGTAGGAAAATATTTGTTTAGTTAGATAATAATTACTAAAATATTATGTTGCACATGCAAGAACAGCATTATAACTGGCTTGAATAAAGAACTCCAGCATATCGTATTTTTCATAGTGTTCATAAGCCATTTAACATTTACGTGAAATAACAGGTAAATATAATAACATATTATTAGAATTGCTAATAAATATTTAATATTTTAATTACAGTAACTAAACCAATATTTTCCTACTAAAAACTAATTGATAAAAGAATTTTTTAGATGCCAATATAGTAGTGTTTGTTTTGATAAAATTATATGTATTGAAAATAATAGACTTCAGTTTGAATACAATTACTTTAATTTTTGTTAAGTATTGAATATTTTTTATTGTTATCCACTAAAAACAGTTACTATTATATTAAATTTTTCATTCTTCTTTATTTTTATTACAATTTTTAATAAAATGGGATGAAACTAAAATATTAGACCCCACATGTTATACATCATTAAAAAGAGGATAAAAAACGCCATTTAAAAATGTCATAGCCAACTATGGTTTCTATTTAAAAAAACACAACTTTATGTTATAACTCGGAAACTAATCTAGATATTTAAAATCCCTTTATTCCATTTTGTTGCCCTTGAAAAAGTGTCTAAAGAAAGTGTTAACACTTTTTTAGTAACTTCAAAAACAACCAAAATATCGACATTTATAGAAAAGTCTAATTATCGAACTTTTGGCTATAACTCGAAAACAAAAAAAGATAGCAAATTCTGGTTTGCGCCATTCAAATTTTCTCAAAAAAAGAGATCGAGGATGCGCCATCTATTTTTTGATATCTCCCATAGTTACCGATTTCCCCATAAGAAGGATCGAAATTGAGCCACCCTGTACATGTGGCCAAATCGAGACATGGGAACATGTCTTTTTCAAATGTCCCAATTACAGCCACTCTAGAGAAATACTTGGTCCAAATCCGGACATTCCTCATATTCAAAACCTCTTAACCACAGAAGAGGGGTATCGAAAGCTGGAATCCTTCGCAGACGAAGTCTTCACAGCACGTAATAATAGAAATACCCCAACCACATGATCTCTCTCTCTTTTCTTTCTTTCCTTTTATTTCTTTTCTTTTCTCTTTCTCTCTTTCTCTCCTCCTTTTCTCTCGTTCTCGTTCTCTTTCTTTTTCTTTCCTCTCTCTAGTGACTACTCCTCCCCACCCCTGACTTGCCCACCCGCCCATTTTCAACCATTTCACTACTCTCTTTTAACTCCTTCTCTTTCATATTTATTCATATCTATTTACCTATTTATTTATTTATTCATATTGTAGCATTCCAAATGCTATTATTTAAATTGGTTTGAAATCTACGCATCATCCTGTGTATATCCATCACGCGCAAGCGTTAACATTTCGAAAATTTGTCAAATTGGATTCTTTCGTTTATCACCATCTAAAATGGAAGCTTCATTTTCGTTCTGTGTAATGTTTGAGTTTTAAAAGCCACAAACTTTATTTTAATGAAGTGATCTTTTTAATAACCTTCAGTTTTATGTTTGTGGCTTTTTATTACCACCTGTCGATTTCTGTGTTCGTCCATTTTGGTTTTCAACTTTTGTTAATGGTTTTCTGGAAGCAAACTTAAAGTGGAGCTGATATATTTCTATTGTTCAATCAGCGTGTTGGAGCCATTTCCATGAGGACGTTTTACTTTTTATTTCCATAGATGTTGTTAATGGATCCGCATCTGGTTTTATTTCTTATCAGTCCACTTGAGCTGACCTTGTCCGTTTGACGTCGCCGTCCTATCATCGGCTTTGATTTTGATAATTTCGACGACGTGGGATGACCGGAAAACCATGGATTTTTATTTTGTTAAAAGCGCATTTAGGAAATTAGCTTACTTCAATAATTTACATCGACATTGAGATGTTACCGTTCGCAGGTGAATTGATTCTTGTTTAATTATTGCAGTTTTGTTATTTTTAGCTTTACATCTGAAACTCAGTTTGCACGATGAACCATTAATATTCCAGAGGTTCCAAAAGAATAGCGATGTTGAATCGGAATGATTGTAGTGGAAGGGTAAGTTGAAAAGGCAATTACTGTATTTAATTCTACTTGATGATATCTTTTGCGAATGAGTATTTGTAGTCAATGTTACCGACGTGCTATGTCTGCGTTGAGCAGTTTCCTAGATGCGCGATATTATTTTTGATGGGTTGTCTTCAGATGGCAACTCATTTGTATTTTTTAGTTCTTTTATTTTGCATTTATTGTCCCAAGGTATCCCTTCAGGGTATCCTGGATTTAACTTGAATTGTTATGTGTTTGTGTCTCCTATATGGAGTTTTGGAATCAGGCATTGTCAACCTCACCTTTCACTTGACTTTTGTTTTATACATAAAACCACCCCTTCTTCTACTTTTGTGTTTTATTTAGAAGACTGGCGCCCGATTTATATTTTTCCTTGGTTAGTTGCCAAAGATCGTCTGAGTCACAACGTGAACGAATCCACGAACCGCGCATGCGCGACCCATGCTCTGGTACTGGACGGGGGTGTAATCCCTTAGCTGGCCTGTCTGCCATTCCATCGCAGATCAGCGGGGCAAGCGACACAAATTAAGAGCAATTTGTGGTACAATATATTTATTCATATATACATATCTACTTATTTACATACATATTTATTTATTTACACATTTATTTATTTATTTATTTATTTACAATCGTTATTTGTTATTTGTTATTTTGTTATCTTTCCATAGTCTATACTTCTATTTCGTTACTTATTTATTTACTTATTTATTTATTTATTAACCAATTTCTATCCACTAACAGGCGACCTTCTGGGCCTGGCGACCAGGTGTTGTGGAAACACAAAAACTGGAGGCCAGGCTAGGAAACCTGAGCCCGGCGGCCTGGAATAAGACCAGGAGGCCAGGAACAGGAAGGAACGCTATCGGCCAAGCAACCGGTAAAGTTCCGAAAGTAAATGCTCTGAGCAAGTTTCGAGCTGCGGGTACTTTGCCGGCCAACAGCCGGTAAGGTTCCTGGCATATAATAGCTTCAAGTAATAACTGCGTGTGCGATAGCACAGGCAGGAGCAAGGAGAAATGACCGTTAAACCTGACCTCATCAAAGAGATGTTGACAGGGTCATTAGTATTATTACAGGAACTTCTGCCGGCTCTTTGTTGTGCAAAGTTCACTATGCCTCCTTGCTGGCATGAAGAGTCCTCTCGCGAAGTTTTTCGTGACGGCGCGACTCGGAATCCCAAGGGAAACTTGATTTGGTGAACGAAGGGGATGTGGAAGTTTAACCCGCGCTGTCCTCGTACTGCGCGGAGGTAACCTCTCCCTCTAAAGGAACCTCTCTGGCGAACGGAGGGGACGTGGAAGTTTAACCCGCGTAGTGACTACACTGCACGGAGGTAACCTCTCCCTCGACGGGAACCTTGGTGAACAGAGGGGACGGAAAAGTCGGCACCGCGTAATACTCGTATTGCGCGACGGGGTGACTTGGGACCCGACGGAAACCTTTCTTTCTGGTGAACAGAGAGGATGAATCATTTTCAACCCTTACCGTAGTAGCGCGGTATGGTCTTGAAATCACATCTCTCGACGGAAACCAAACGGATAACTAAGGAGACACAACCTTAACCTGCTACAGGGAGACCTGAGCAGCGCAGTAGGTTGCTGACTTTGGTGGACTCCGAAGCCTCGGCTTGAACTTTGAGATTCGCAAGTAAATCTCTAAAGGGCGTTAACGGACGTCCCTGAATCAGTTAAACTCCACGATTTACGGGAGGATTCGAATAAAATAACCGTCTGCGGGAAGACGGGAGCCCGGGGTTAATTCTTGCGTTAGCTTGCTTGACCCCCCCGTCTTTGTGAGCTTGCTCACTGAGGTGGATTCGCAGTGGCTGGTGGTTCTTGGGAAATGTAGCAACGATCAGCACTCGACCTGTCTGTCGGGGAACCTCGACACCTACGGGTCCTTTCTTGGGCCTTGCAGCTCTTGAAGGGGATAGGTATGCTGGCTACCTCAGCGGCTCTTGGACGTAGTACCCAACGTCCCCGATAGCTCTCTAGGGGGAGGTTGCCGTGTAAATGTTTAGTCCACACATAGCAACTGAATCTAAAAGTTCTATCGATCTGACAAAGCTACCATCGAAAGCATGAGTGCGGTACTACAACTCCATAGAGTTCTCACGACTATTGCAAAATAGATCCATTTTATACTGGTATGGAGAGCGGTGGAGATTTCTGTTGGAAACACAACGATTAAAGGAATAGTTACAAAAAGCTGTCTTTAGGGTGGAGTAAGGCCAGTGGCTTCATTCCCTGTCTACCTTAACCTGTATTGTAAACTCTTGTGTGTGACGCAGCCGTATCAACGATAATGACGTCGACACAAACATCATGGATCACCACAGAAGTGTAGATGCCCACCGGAAGGCCGAGCCAAGAAATTCTGTGCAATCCGCGATTTGAACCCAGAATTTCCGCTCTATACTCAACCAGCGATCACATCACTCCACTGCTGTGGCTTGAATAAGTTAATTATCTAAGAATAATACTTGACAAGAAGCTGAACTAGGGGAAACATTTACAAATGAAACTTGAAAAAGAAAGGCTGGTTTTCTGGCAGTGTCGGGGAGCAATGGGTAGGTCATGGGGCCTGTTCCTTAAGATCACCCTCCTTTGAAGTTATCCGCAGTTACCGCAGTTGTCAGACCCATGCTATGCTACAGTGCCCCAGTATGGTAGCCCAGAACCAAACAAATAACAATAGCGTCCTTCTTACACCAGATCCAGAGATTAGTCTGCCTGGCTGTAACTGGAGTAATGCAAACAGCACTGATTGTAGCTCTTGAGACTCTCCTCTGCCTCCCAACACTTAAACTTCATGTGCAGGAAATGGCAGCCATTATTGCAGCAAATTTGCTAATTTGGCCCTACTATTTTTTAGCAAGCAGCCAGCAACTTTGCTTGCTGACAGCGCGCAAATTGCAAGCAACTAGGCGGTAGCACTTTGAAAGCAATTAAGATATGCATATTGCTGTAAAATAGCTGGCTGATATCTAACAATATTATTTTCAACTTTTTAGTGCACCTTTGTAATTTTAAGGCAGTATTCTGGTCTGGAATTAAAAAAAATCAATTTTTTTTTCTTGCATATTTTCAAAGTTTAGACCTGGAAAAAATATGCCTGTAGAAGAATTTTTAGAAATTGGAATTATTTTCGGAATTACAGCTGTTTAAAAAAATGTAAGTATAATAGGTAGGGGAGAGTCGGGTATTGGTGCGCACCTAAGCCAAAATTGTAATATTTCTGAAATGACAAAAGATTGGACTTACAAGTTTTGCTATCAAGATTTTTTAACAGTTTGACTGTAATATTCTCTAGTCACTTTTAAATAAAAATGCACATTGTGACTTTATAATACTAATTTACAAAAAATGGCGTTGCGCACAATTACCCGACGTATGCGGCTAATGGTGCGCATAGATAAAATAATCGTGCACATTGAAAAGGGAAACAAATAACACAAGTAATTAAAGCTAAAAATATACTTATTTATTTAATAAAGCCTATATAACTTATGATTTAAGAAACTAAACTATATAAAATATAAAAAATATTATATAATGAAAATAATAAAAAAGGTTGTCAGGGTTCACAAAAATCTTTTTTTTTGCGATTTTGTCGTTTAGCTGTATTTGGTCTTGAAAGAAGACTCAGCTCTTCTAAAATAGCAGATGTACTGGGGACAGGATCATCACTATGCGCCCTGCGCCCGATTAACCGACAGTGGCAGATTTGCTTTTAAATTGTATAAAAGAATAAAAAGCGCTTTTTTGCCTAGACTACATATATCAGTGTAAAGGGGACTCATTATGCAATGTATTTACGCACACAATTATTAAAAAATGTAAAAGTGGAAATACTTACGGCTTATTTTCTTCGAAGCTCCTACTAGAACACGACATACATAAACAAAAAAACGACCATTATAGGTAGGTAAAGTACAACTATCCACCTGATTCATATGTCGTAGTACATAGGTTTGTCAAGAGATAACGCCTGAATACCAAATTTCGAATTATATCAGCCGGTTATGGAAATAAAGGCATGCGCACGATTAGCCGCCGCGCACAATTACCCGATTCTCCCCTACATCATTAAATGACTCCAAACTTCAAACTCATTTTTCTCAAAACTAAAACGTTTTTTGAATCGGTTGACATGATATCTCAAGTTCTAATGGACCGATTGCTTTGAAATTTTGTACAGTGCTTCTTAGTATATTCAAAATACGTTTGACGAAAGCTTTTTTGATAATTTGTTTTTTTACTATTTTTAAAAAATTCCCAAAGATTAAAAAACCAGGAGAAAAACAAATTTTATTTTTACATAGACGCTAATTCAACTAAAAAATTTTTTTTAAATTGCTCTCGTCAAACGAAAATGAGATCCTTACCCTGTAAGAATTCATTAAAAAAATTTGTTTTAGATCATCGAAGGGCTCGAAATCATGTCAACTAGGGAGCATCTTTTTTTTTGAGTCCCTACTTTGTCGGCATGCATGTACTTTTTTGAATTTTGAGTTTTTTCCTGTTTTTAAAACTTTTTTGTACTCTTTAAATATTAATAAAAAACTGATAAAAAACCGATCCTAAAAATGTTTAACGTTTTTTATTTATTACGCCTAGAAAAACACCTAAAATTTGACCGTTTAGACCAGAATACCCCCTTAAATAATAGTAGTTTATATCACGAGGGCGTTAAGGGGTTGTTTTTCGTCACGAGACGTAGTTTATGACACGAGCCGCAAGACGGCGAGGGGAATAATAGTCGAGAGATGGAAAAACCCTGGAGCCCGAGTATTATGAACAGCTTTTCGTGAATTTGGGAATAACATCCGACAAAATTCACGATTTTTTTTGCAATAATTGCATAAATTTTATAAATTATAACACGTTTTATTTGACATCGTGGTAGTGTAAAACCAACTTCTACTTGTAACCATGGTGTTTTTCTTGGCACCAGTTGGTACCCTAGAGGGCGGCCATGTTGGAGCGCCATGTTCATTTTGATTTCTGCTCTCGTGAAGTTTGCACGTTTGTGTATTGTGTCGTGTGTTTTCAATTAAAAATGCCTAAAAACCAAGAAATAATCGTTAAATAATCAATAAATACGACATTGTGGTCGCATCTATCGATGTTCATGGACACGTTGCAAAAAAATCGCAAATTCGATATCGATGGATCACGTGGTAGGTACTATCGAACTCAGCAAAAAGCGGTATTTATGGGACGAATTTATACATTATTTTCTATTTCAGGCTACAAAGCCACGATAGTCGATCTACGTGTTCTAGTCTCCCCTTCAGGATTTTTTATGAGCCGACAGGCGCATATTTTGAAGATCCAAAATGAAAACGACGAAAAGCACGTTCGCCGAAGACAACCGCACAACGTTGTAGATACGCAAGACAGGCAAGTTTTTCACAATTGTGTGGTTAAGATTAAATATGTCAATAAATGATTTTTGAAAATTTTTGTTTTTTTGAAATTTTTTGGTATTTCTTTACTCCCGGGAGAAAAATAAAATGTGACGAAAAGAGCTTCTTTACTCCCAAAAAGCCGGGTGTAAAGTAGTCACTTCACTCTCAAAATCACGAAAATGTTTTTTTTTTTAAATTTTTATTTAATTTTTTTTTATATTTTAATTTTTAACCTTAATAAACTTTGATTTTGACTTATTGGTTTGTAAAATGGTGAAAAAAAGTACTTGTACAAAATGTATCCTTGCCCTACGCAATTTTTGAAAAGTCGACGCTCATGTATAAACTGCGCATAAATATTTATTTGGTAGGTAACGTAGGTAATATCATTTTCTATACCATATGGTGCAAAACAGAAGTGTTTAGGTTTTTGTAGTTTAATCTTTAAAATTGCGTTGTAAAGGCATCAGTTGATTGAGTTTTGTTTCCATTATGGATAAGTTAATACTTTTGACAGATTTTGTGAATTTTGAAGAAGCAATCGATGGTTTGCGAGCTCCTGGTAATGACTATGAAATTACAACTGACGAAATGGAGGTCACGGAAGTGGAACTTGAAGAATTGCACCACTCCATCGATATTAAGGAAGAAGACGATCCGGATTTAGAATATCAAGAGGATTTTAATGAGGTAAACTATAAACCATATTATTATTTACTGTTAAACGATAAAAGTTCAAACAAAGGAAACTTATAAATTTATTGTATTTCCGGTTGTGGGAATGGACGAGTTTCACTATTTTTTTTTTATTTAAACGTGGAGGTCTAAGTGAGTTCAAAATTTTCTGGAGTATACTAACATGATTTTTGCAAGGGACATCAATTGTTACTACAAGATCTTTCGGCAAGTGAACTTAACCAGAATTTTTACTTCAACAAACAGGAAGAAGTTGTAACCTAAAATTATCAAGTTCATCGAACAAATTAATCAAGATTAATTCAAGTATTAACTGCTATTACCAAAATATTTGCAGTATAAGAATGAACAAGATGTGTGCATTTCATAAATTTGTGTGCTGTTATGAATGCGATGTGGTATGTAGGGTAGGGTGAGGCAGGTTCGGACATGGGACACCTCCGGACGGTTTGAATTTACCGCCATAGAGTGATATGATATCAGTCATTTAGACATTATGTACCTATTCTTCTACCGTTTTAGTAATGTAGGATGTTTTAATTTGCCAAGTTCGTTCACAAATTCTTGTTTTATGTGACAAAATTTAAAAATATACAGTGGTATTCATAAAAACGCAATATTCACAATAGGTTTACTAAAGCTTTAAAAGCCTCACAAATGCCCTTAAAATGCCTTATATCGCTTACAAAGGGTTTAAAAACCTTTTAAGTATTTTTCGTTTTTATGAATACGGGGGATAATGTTCGATATAACTTTTAGTGAAGCCAGCGTAAGGTTTTACGAATAGAATAAAAGTTTAAGGTACGACTAATCTTCTTAATCTTAATTATTGATAATTTTAGAAATACAGTGTGTTCACGAAAAGTGGTAACAGTGAATAATTCTTAAATATATAAATATAAATAGTTATCTATCTTACTTTTTAAAGTTAGTATCTTAAGGGTGCCCTCACGGGCGTGGGTAGTGAAGATTCACTTGTAAAGTAGCGATACGTAGTGAGGAGAGGTAAAACTATTAATCCTCAATTATCATGCTATTTTATAGGCTTTGACAAGAGATGCAACTCGACTTTGATACTGTATAAATACATTTAGCCGACCCGCCTACATAAAAGATAATTATTTTTTATGCACATGGTGCATGATGGTGCATAGTAACGTATTTACTAACAAGTTACTGTAGAGTGGAAAAACAAGCAATAAGTTTATTTTACAAGAAATGTTTTAGAATTAAATCTCTAAAAATCAATTTTTAGAAAATTGATCACATTATTAAGTTCATTAATATATGACAACCACATCTTTTTAAACATTTATAGTAACAAACAAATATTGTAACTATGCTTCAAAATTAATTTTAATTGCAAAATTGTAAGCTTCTGCCAAAAGAGTTTTGTTTTATCTATTTAATTATTTTTAATATCATTTAAAAAGCTTTTATTATTAGCAGTGCAGTTCTTATTTGTTCAAGACATCACTGTATTATACGATTACAATTAAAATTTGAATTTTATGCATGTACTACTTTTGCGTAATTTATCCCTTGTGTAGCTGCTGATATAGTACATTGCTGATAGACCAACGAGGGTATGAATCATAGGCGTCCAATGAGGGGGGCAAAGGGGGCAGGTGCCCACATGGGTCTTGGCTGCTTAAATTTTTTTTAGACACTTAATATTTTACCAGCGTAAGTTTTTAAAATTTTCTAAAAATTTCGGTTTTAAATAATTTCAATTCATGTACAATAACATTTTTTATAATCTTGCTTCTCCTTGTAAATGATCCTATAAACGCCCATGGTTTTTTGGCGTTTTTTTTCAAATGAGTTGATTAGGTAGCATACTATATGTTACGGCAGGCCCGTAGCCAGAGGAGGGCACCTGGGGGCTTGTGCCCCCCCAAATGTTAAAAAAAATATTTTTTTTAAGTAAAAGAAAATTTGTTTATAATAATAAAAATTCTCGGAAGGGGAACCACCAAAAATTTAACTTTTTACAAGTGCCCCCCCCACCCAAAATAAATCCTAGCTACGGGCCTGTGTTACGGTAAAGGTTACGAAACTTGAAAATTTATACATTTACCGGTGTGTACAGGTTCCAATAGTGCGTTGAATAATTTGAAGATAAAAACGCAACAACAGTATCAAAAAAGATAAAAATCACAAACTTGCTTTGCTGCTGCTTCTTTCGACATCTCACTTTTGCAACAATCGAGGGAGAGAAAAGCTCTGTTCGTTTGTCAAGCACTAACTTGAACTGAACATGTTTCTATGACGTCACTACACAACTTTGTGCAGGATTATTTTGCACTAACTTGCTTGGTTCAGGTTAGTTCATACAAATGAACAGATCTAAAGAGGTGAGCCAAAAAGATGTGCTAAGGACCGGACTTTAGGCCAGATGCGCTAGGTTTGACCCCCCCAACCCGGCTACAAAATTTGAACGACTTCATTTTATTATCTCTCTACTCGGAAGGCCATGGCAAATCACCGGGGTGTAATTTGCCATAAAAACCTTTGTTTTAGATCCGCCAAGCTGCACTCCCGTACTTTGGAATTTAGATAATTTTTACGTAATTAGGAAGGGTTCGCGAAGTACTGGGGAGTCTGTAAATTATTTTAAAAGTGCTGAGCCCGTTAAATTTTTATTAAGAATTGAAATCTTAATAATATTTTTTTGGTGTATTTTATTGATATTAATCGATCCTTTTTTTCTGCTTGGTTAAAATTTACAAAATATTAGAAAAGCTCCGAGCAATATACAATACTTTGAATTCTCAAATTAAAGATTAGCGAATTAATTAAAAATTTAATGTTGTTATTACTACATGACCATTCTATCGTTTAATTTAAATATTGACAACTCTTTATGAATAAGAAAAGTTAACAAGTAATTCGATTTTCGAAGAAAATAACAATCTTTATCACATAATTATGAAACTATCCAGTGAAAACGAATACTATATAATGTAACAATTTCTTCTGTGTGCAGAATTCGAGAATTGATCACTAATGTAAGTTAATGAATAATCAATATTTTTTCTGGTCAAAAACAGAAAAATCTGTGTGCTTTTCCCGTATACATTTCATGTCAATCCAAAAATTGATTTAAGTGCGTTTGACGGGTATTCTCGTTACTGTTTGATTTTAACCTTTACATGGTTTACTTACATTTTAATTACTTAGATGGTACACACTGGGGTCCTACAGACCCCTAACTCACTTAAATTATATACAACTTGAAGGGCATACCACAATTAACAGTACCATATTGTGTAAAATGTTGAGAGGGTTATGCAGCTAAATTACAAAGGTGTCTATTTGTAAAAAGAAAAATTAGAACATTTTACAAGTTTTTTAAAATGTCGTGGGGTCTCACGGACCATACTCACGTACCATACGAAGGTTAATTACGCACTTCATTAGAAATTTTAAAAACTAAATTCGGCAGTTGATAATTTAGATAAGTTAGATAATTTATGTAGGGGTGAAGGTAGCTAACGAGGTTCCGAAAATACAAATTTTACGATTGAAACCTCGAACTTTTCTGAAAGAGTATATTTTAAATAAGAGAATTAAGGGAGACGCAATGCCTTAAATGCACCAGTTTTTTCAAAAATCGAATTTAAAAAAGCTTGATTTTCGAAGGTTAAACGCTCGTGATTGGTTAATCAAGTTCGTTCGTTCGAGGTACGTGCGCTCCTATACATAAGAGTGTAACTGTTTACAAGTTTGTCAGTAACTCTTACGCTACGGTAGGGATGCGTTCTCCTTTTTTATTAATTAAAAATTGTAATTTAAAACTTTTAAATTATTTAAAAATTACTTCAGAAAAGGGTTACTTAAATTTAACGAACGGTAGTTACTTTTTCGCGTGGGTCCGACTCTTGCGAGGGTGATTTTGATCAAAATTGACTCGAAGCACCCCTCGCTGCGCTCGGGCGCTTGGAGCCATTTTGATCAAAATGACAACTAATTTAAAAATATCCCTAGGCCCGTGGGTCAAGGAAAAGGTGAATCTTTGAGAGGTGAAACTCGTGAGAGTGGATTTTTAACGCAGGGTAGTTGTGCGAAGAAAAATCGGCTTAAAGCACCCCTCGCTGCGCTCGGGCGCTTTAAGCCATTTTTCCCGCACATTTAGGGTTGAAAACCATGATTTTCGTTTGGAGTGCACTGTTACTGCATCGCAATGCAAGTGTCGCTCCCACTCTGCGCAAAGCTAAGACCAGTTCTCGGTGCACGCACCGACAGGAGAATGAACTGAATGAATTGATTCACCAATCCCGAGCGACTTTGCTTTAAAATTTACTGTGAAAATCGAAGTTTTTAAATTCGATTTTTGAAAAAACAGGGGCACTTAGGTCATTGCGTCTCCTTTTATTCTCTTATTTAAAACATACTCTTTCAGAATTCATCGAGATTTCAATCGTAAAATTTGTATTAACGGGACCTCGATAGCTACCTGCAACCTTATGTAGAAATAAAAAATATTAGCAAAGAAAATTTTTAGACAAAACTAGAAATGCGAAATTATTATATTGAATATAATATTGAAAATCTTACATTTGCACTGTATAAAAATGCATTTGCTAACATCGACAAGAAAGTATATAATATTATTTATAACTTCTTGTCTCAACATACCTTTCGATGAATCACGTAATGTGTTATCAAATAGGTACAATAGACTGTATCAAACCACGTACCGAACCACTTGCCGAACCACCACAAAATTTGTAAATTAGCGCCGTAGTGTATAATAGTCCAACCATTTTATATGGAAATAGCAATAAAATCATAAAAAAGTGATAGAACTCGACTTACCATTGCAATTAATTTCGTCAAAATAAGAAAAATTGTACCATCACTTTGTATTTACTAGAACTTTTCTAAAAATTGATGTAATTCAACCAATTTTTTTTACAAGCAAGATGAAATAATTGTCCTGGATGTGATCTATTTTAAGGACCTTTATTAATAACGGTAACGATTATAAAAATTATAACATGGCTACTTTTGTTATCTGAAAAATTGAGTAACTTTGCAGCAAAATTTTCAATATTTGTAATCATCTGATTGTAATAAAAAATAGATCACGTCCAAGAGCCAACTTTTATCTTTAAAGTGATTACAAAAAAAGTCCTTAAAAGTTAGAATTTTTTCACTTCTAGTAAATACAAATGAGCGATCTGTCCCATATAATTAACATAGGTAGTACGGCAGCCTTAAATATAAATAGTTAAATATTACTGGTTCAAGGTAGTACCAGGGAAAAATGTGCGGGAAAAATGGCTTAAAGCGCCCGAGCGCAGCGAGGGGTGCTTACATTCGATTTTTCTTTGCACAACTACCCTGCGTTAAAAATCCACTTTCACGAGTTTCACCCCTCAAAGCCCCTGGATATTTTTAAATTAGTTGTCCCTTCGGGCGCTTCGAAGGGACAACTTCGGGCGCTTCGCTAAATTTAAGTAACCCTTTCCTGAAGTAATTTTTAAATAATTTAAAATTTTTAAATTAAAATTTTTAATTAATAAAAAAGGAGAACGCATTCCTACCATAGCGTAAGAGTTACTGACTAATTTGTCAAGTGCAACGCTATTATGCATTACTCCACGCGTACCGACAACAGTATGAATTGAGATTGATGAATTGACCAATCGCGAGCGATTTACCTTCAATTTTGCAGTGAAAATAGAGCTTTTTTAAATTCGATTTTTGAAAAAACAGGTGCATTTAAGGCATTGCGTCTTAGCTAATTCTCTTATTTAAAATATACTCTTTCAGAAAACATCGAGGTTTCAATCGTAAAATTTGTATTTTCGAGTCCCCTGGAGCTACCTTTCCTTAAAACTTCAAAATATCGAGTTATTAATAAATTAAAAATTAATAAAAGATTTATTGAGCTTTCAAACGATTATTTCGTTCGTCATCAGAATAATATATTTATTAATAACTCGATATTTTGAAGTTTTAATATTATATAAAATTGATCAAAAAAATGAGTATATAAGACGCAACACAGTGTAAAGAAAACATTTCAACAAGTTAATTTAATTAATTTTAAAATATGAACGTATATTTAAAGCTTTAATTGCGCTTTTCTCAAAATTTGTAATAAACACATTCGTGATTATGGCATAAGGGGGACGATATGTTATTTCTGTCTTTGTTGTCTAAGGTAAATTTTCGTGAGTATTTACTTAAAATAGCTCTTCCAATTATATCAGAATTTAAAATTACGCTTAAATTGAAACGTGTGATATTATCTGCAGGACAGTAGCTTATGAATGACGAATTTAATCCACAATCGCTACTTTCTAAATTGCTGTCCGTGGATGCGGATTGTATACTCCTCAGCTCAATAGGTTTAGGTGCAGTCAGAGGTATATTTGTACTTGTTACTACTTGCCGGGTTTCCGATAATGCGAACAGTATTTTACATTTGAGTCAGGAATTTCGGCTGGATCAAGGTCACTTGTTAGACAAACTTTCTTTGGGGGAGGCGGGTCGCAGTCATCTACGAACTCAAAAGGATTAGCCTGTCAAAAAGTAAAATTAATATAATATAATTAATACATATGGGGCATTCCACACCAAATCGACCACTTTTGAACCCGACCCCTTTTGATTTTCCTGAAATTTTTACATATTATACTGTCTCACCAAAAACAGTTCTGTGATTTTTTTCAAAATTTTTTTTTAACCCAAAAAAAGTTACGAATTTTTAGAAAAACTGATGTTGTTTTTCTTCAAATGATCGTAACTATGTTAAAAATTGACTAATCGGAACGTTTTTTTTTTGTTTTTGTTTGTCTTTAAACGTACTTTTAAGGAGAAAATCCAAAAAAAATATTCAAACTTGGATTCTACAAAATTTTTCATTTTTTCGGAGAAAATCACTGATTTTTCAAATTTTGACATTTTTGAACAAAAAAAATAGAAAGAAATGTCGGCCCATTATGGGGTTTGCGTTGTTATACGAGAAATAAATCAGAGTTTTTTTTGAAATAAAAAAATCAAAAATCAAAAGTGGAAAAATTTGAAAAATCAATGATTTTTTCCGAAAAAATGAAAAATTTTGTAGAATCCAAGTTTGAATATTTTTTTGTATTTTTTCCTGAAAAGTACGTTTAAAGACAAACAAAAACAAAAAAAAACGTTCTGATTAGTCAATTTTTGACATGGTTACGATCGTTTGAAGAAAAAAAACATCAGTTTTTATAAAAATTCGTAACTTTTGTTGGGTTGAGTAAAAAATTTTGAAAAAATTCACAGAACTGTTGTTGGTGAGATAGTATAATATGTAAAAATTTCAGGAAAATCAAAAGGGGTCGGGTTCAAAAGTGGTCGATTTGGTGTGGAATGCCCCATATGTATGTACAGGGTGGTTGGTTTTTCATTGTCCAGCTTACAACTGACGTGAGTAAAAAAACAAAGTTGCATTTTTTTCCGGAAAATTATTAGAATTAAATGTCAACATTCAACAACGTTATTTAAAATTCGATTTGCACTGAACGAAACTCCGGAAAAAGACAGATGTCGGTTAAATTGGGCCAAATAAGTATGCATAATTTGATATGAAATTGTGTATGTTTTGAAGTATTGTTTAGATAGATAGAAATAGATTTTTCTGGAAATTGTCAAAACTCTTTTGAAAAAAGGAATTTTTGTAATGCTATTTCGGCTATTTCACATCAAATTACGCAACTCTTCTCCATTTTAACTGACTGAGTATCTGACCTTTTATAGATGTACAGGGTGACATAATTACCAAAAGTTCGATAATTAGACTTTTCTATAAATGTCGATATCTTGGTTGTTTTTGAAGTTACCAAAAAAGTGTTAACACTTTCTTCAGACACTTTTTTAAGGGCAACAAAATGGGATAAAGCGATTTTAAATATCTAGATTAGTTTCCGAGTTATAACATAAAGTTGTGTTTTTTTAAATAGAAACCATAGTTGGCTATGACATTTTTAAATTGCGTTTTTTATCCTCTTTTTAATGATGTATAACATGTGGGGTCTAATATTTTAGTTTCATCCCATTTTATTAAAAAATGTAATAAAAATAAAGAAGAATGAAAAACTTAATATAATAGTAACTGTTTTTAGTGAATAACAATAAAAAATATTCAATACTTAACAAAAATTAAAGTAATTGTATTCAAACTAAAGTCTTGTTACAATCTTATACGTCACTACGACACCTGCAACAGATTAAATTGTCCGATAGCTCGTCGTAGGGCCGCAGGTGATTTAAATTGGTGTCGTAGCGGTAGATGTTAAAGGTTAAAATAAAAAAAAAATAATTAGTTGAGCGCCACTGTCATAAGAAATTAATAAAATTTGCATCGGATTGACTAAATTAGATGACAGACTAATTTTCATCCGCGACGTGTCTTTTGAAAATAACCACACCTTATAAAATTTTGTAAATTGAAATTTCCTTACAATTGAGACTTTCCTAAAAATATGGTTTGCAAAATGCAAAGAAAACAAAAACGTAAGACAAAATAACACATATATTAAAGATAATAAAAATAAACAAACACAAAAATAAATATAAACAAATTATATATGTACAGTGTGTTATGAAATTAAATTTTATAATGAGAAGAAAAAGAAATAAAATAAAGTTATGAAATCTAAATGTAAGTAAACCTAAACATGATAAAACCAACTTGAATAATAATAATTAGAATAAAAACAAAAATCAAATGTTGTTTAAATTCTAATATTTAAAATTAAAATTAATAATAATAAATTTTGGGCCCAATAGATTTAATTAAAAGATAATAATTCTTAAAAATGAAATTATTAAACTAAATTTAATATTAATAGAACAAAATTTTAAAATTAATACACAAAACAAAACAAAAATCAAAGTAAAACACGCACTGT
Source organism: Rhagonycha fulva (assembly GCA_905340355.1). Classification (NCBI taxonomy): domain Eukaryota; kingdom Metazoa; phylum Arthropoda; class Insecta; order Coleoptera; family Cantharidae; genus Rhagonycha; species Rhagonycha fulva. The sequence continues at coordinate 23,345,832 of HG996554.1, forward strand.
ATTTTCGACGATAAAAATATAGTTTTCACTTACTACTTGATGTACTTGAATTTTTCTTTCATCTCTGGAAACTCCAAATTACAAATGGTATAAGGTGGTTTTCTTTAAAATCGGTAAAATCGGTAGACGGTAAAATACTTCATTCAAATTAATTAACCATTGTTAAACACATCCCTCAATTTCGGAGGCAATTTTGAATAATACTTCAATTTTTGAACTTCACGAAAGTTTGTATAAATGTTGCATTACATAATTTTTAATTATTTCCCGAATATTGTCGGTTATTTAATAAAATAATATTTGGAAAATTATCTTATAATAATTTTCTTTTCATACGATACTTTAAATAATATGCAAACACTTCCGATAAAAGTTTTTAACTTTTCACAACAGTTTTAACTAACTTTGATTTGCCGATTTATTTTAAATTTGAATTAATTCGAAACACTTGTGTTTTTAAAAGAATTAACTTAATTGAATTTTAATTCCGCATAAAGCGAACGAGTATCTTAAGTTTTATTCTCAAAAACTTGAACGAAACTCCCCTAATTTTTGATAACTACCTGTATATATAAAATTACTTAACCGTTCCCCCACTAAAAATATAAGAAAATTTTGGACATTTTTACAAACATGTAAGATTGTTAGCATAACTCTTAGGCGCTTGACTGTCCATCAAGTAAGAAAAACCATCCACCCCATTAATTTTAATTACTTTCTCCCCTAAACCCAGTGCTACAAAAACTATTAAACTTTGAATATGGTATTGTTTCTGAATTGTTTCCCATAAAACTAATAAAATTTTATTGCAATATATGAAAAAAACATTAAAAAATACTCGAAATAAAGCAACCTCTTTTCAATTTTTAATTGCTTAACATAAACCCCTTAAGCCAAGATTTTGTTACATATGAATATGAAACAAAATGTCATTGTTCGACACGTGAAAGAAAAACATAATATGATACAAAGAAGAAAAGATTGTAATGACTAATGATGCATGGAAGGAAAATATAAAATTTATATAATGAAGAATGGACATTACTAACACGAGTAAACAAGACTATTAAAATAATACAAAGAACTTAAGAAATTGAATATTGAAGTTTTAAAATGAATATAAAATTTATACTTTGTAGCAACTCAGTTAATTTTTTACGTATTTATTTAAAAAAACAAAGGAATCTCAAAATACTCTAACAGTCTATTATTTTCAATACATACAACTTTGTCAAAACAAACCGGAAGTAAAGCGGTCACTTTACTCCCACTTTTGCGGGAGCAAAGTGCCAGTTTACTTAGGAGCGGGACGAAAAGTAAAGTAGCGGGACGAAAAGTAAAACAGCGGGACGAAAAGTAAAAAAATCAAATTTATTACTACGTCTAAGATTCCAAAAATGCATACGGTACTTTGACAATGATATCATGTTACGCAAACTACCACATCTGGGGTAGGCATAATAAAGTTTATGGTTATTTTCAAGAAAGGTCGACTACCTAAACCGCTTTGTATTTTTGAAAACTTAAATTTTATTTAACAAATTCTTCTAGAAATTCGAGTAGTTGACGAAATTAAACTTCGAGATATAGAAATAATCGATTTATAGCGGAAATACAAAAAAATTGTATATTCGCGCTCGGGAGTAAAGTGACTTCTCGTCCTTCGGGTAAATTTTCTCCTCGACTGCGTCTCGGGTAAAAACCTTTACCCTCATGACGAAAAGTGGCACTTTACTCTCTCGGTGTATAATATACTATTACCCATAAATAACAATAAATTAAAAATTTTCAATATTTTTGTAAAAAAATACTTTAAAAAGCAAAAAATAATTAAACCAAAAAAGATTTTTGAAAGAAAGTTTACTGACAAGTTCTATGAAAACAAACTTAAAATTTTTTTTGTGTTACTCGTGATTTTACGTGTTAAGAATCGAATAAATCTATCCAAGACAGAATATCAGAACCTTCAGAACAAGCTAAAATGGCTCTCAGAAAAAATAAATTTAAGCAAAAACATTTGTTCAAAGTAAAAAAAGGTCCCTTTTATAGCCCCGGATTATAAAAGTAAGAATCTTTATATAAATTTGGCATTAATCTTATTAAAATGGTACGAAAATCTTCAAACGAACTTTTCTCAAAACTACATTTTTGAAGCTGGCGGCAGTAATGATTCTTGAACCAGTCGTCCTATCAACTTGATTTTTTTTAGAAAATGTCCAGTAAATATGTCTCTACCCGAATAGAAATTTGTTAGGGTTGGAATAAGGCCCTGATGTGGTTTGCCCTTAGGCAGATCTGGTACTGATCAGGCATCCCGGTCTGGTCCGGATGTGGACTGTAACGCAGAAACACGATCCGATCCAAATCGGGAAGACCTAGTGGGGGCCGGGACAGGCTTCCACATTAGGGCCGGGTTTGGATAGCATAAGCGGTTTTACGTCGGGAAAACCCGGTATGGACCGGATATGAACTGTAACGCAAAAACACGATCCGATCCAAATCGGGAAAACCTAGTAGGGGCTGGGAGAGGCTTCCACGTTAAAGCCGGGTTTCCATAGCATAAGCGGGATGGGACGTTTCGGCGCGATTCTGGTAGGGGCTATACAGGGGTGGGCAAAATACATGAAAATATGTATTTGAAATACAAATTACAAAATACATTTGATTAGGGTATTTGAAATACATAAAAAACTTTTTAACAAAAAATTAAACCGACCTCAAAAAGGAAACTAAAAAGCATAAAATAAATAAATATATTACATTTTGAGTCTTAATAAGTAATGTAAGTAACTAAGTTTGAGTCGGTGCAGAATGGGTGACTTTTGTTTTAATAATTTTTTTAAAGTAATTTAGTAATCGTTGACTTTTTGCACCGACTCAAAATTAGTTACTTACATTACTTATTAAGACTCAAAATGTAATATATTTATTTATTTTATGCTTTTTAGTTTCCTTTTTGAGGTCGGTTTAATTTTTTGTTAAAAAGTTTTTTATTTTTTAATTTTTAGTGATTAAAATCTACTAATAACTACCTTAATTAATTAATTTGCTCGATATAAAGTTTTTCTCCACCCCAACTTTCAACAGAATAGGTTGACAAGTAAAAAATCAATAAATGAAAAACAATCATTCCCTATTTTCTACCCTTACGGGTGCAATTTTCCCTTATTTTTTACCCTTACGAATGGAATTTTTTTGTGAAAATTAAATGGGACCACCATGGAGGTATACTCTATCGAATAAAAAAAAATTCATCAAAATCGGATCACTCTGTAAAAAGTTATGCCCGAACATACATAAGAAAAAAAAAAAAAAAAAAAAAAAAAAAACATACAAACAGACGAATTGAGAAACTCCTCCTTTTTTTGAAGTCGGTTTAAAAATACATTTGTTTCGAGTATTTGAAATACAAAATACAAGATACAGTATTTCAAATACAAAATACAGTATTTCAAATACAAAATACAGTATTTCAAATACAAAATACATTACATTTTCATGTTCACGAAATATTTACAAATAAAAGCCGTTTTTTATTTAACATATTTAATATAATAACATAACAACATTTTTAATTTCTAAATAATTTGTTACCTTTTAGGAACACAAGAGTTTCAAAAGTTTTATCACTCATACTTCCCCTAGCCGGAGAATGAATAAACCCTGCAAAAGAAAATAACCTTTCTAGAGGTGCCGACGAGCATAAACTTGTATTGTATTGAATAAATACCTTCTTAATGTTAGGATAATTTACTAAACTTGATAAAGCTGTATTTTTGTCGTTGAAGAAGGTGGCCACTTCTAATTCTGCATTAGCACCATCACCATTGGAATAATCGTTGTTATCCTGGGTCGTATTTGTTAATACTAAAAAATTATCCTCTTCTTCATCTTGATTATTAGCCTCGATCGACGTAACACTGTTATTATTATTTAATTTAATAGACTTCTGGATAGTGGAAATGCAAAGGAATTTAATATGTTCCCTTTGACTTTCAGTGATCGTTTCGGGCAGCCATCTGAGTTTAAAATTCGGATGAAAGCATGATGCTATAATTGCATCATTAATTTCATTCGATAAGCTTAAAAATTTCTCAAAACGTCTTTCCAAATGTTGTACCAATTCCTTTGTTAAATCGACAACATAAGAAGAGTTATTCGTTTCAATTATGCGCTGCATTCTTATTTTCAACGATAAGATGGTTGGAAGCAACTGTCCGTAGTAACAATGGTCTTGGGCTTGCAGGCAATCTAAAGCCGAAGCTATAGGTTTCATCGCTTTGCAAAATTCTTCTAAATATTCTATTTCGAAATCTTTTAAAACAGTTAAGTTTAGCTTTTCCAGTAGTTCATTAAGTTTATCTTTGTGTTTTAAAAGGTGACTTACAGAATCATAGAGAGAGTTCCATCTGGTTGGACAAGGATACACGAGTTGGCACCCAAGAAAGTCATCAATAATTTCTGCACTTTTTGGCCTTCTTGATGAATTCCACAATTTTGTGCATTTATCAAGAATAGGCTGATGAATCCTTGAAGCCCTGGTTTTCAAAATTGCTCTCTGAAAATCTGTAGTTCCTAATAAACTGAGCGTGTGACTTGCACATCTAAGATGATTAGGCAAGTACATTCTAATATTTTCTGGCTCCTCAATATTTACCGTTTTAAAATGATCTGTTACATCGTCATCGTCGAAACCCAAATCGTCGTTGTCGAAATTTAAAGACTTAATTCCAAATTCTTTAAACGCTTTAACAAAATTGGAACCATTATCAGTTACGGTGGACACCAATTGTTCTTGTTTTAAATTGAATTCCGAACTTACTTCAAATAACATCTCAGCTATTTTATCGTACGAATGAGTACCTCGAAATCGTCGGCAAGTTAACACACAACTTTTTCGCTCCAGAGTTTCGGCTTCAATCCAATGTGCAGTGACACCCATAAAACTTCTGTGCTTAGTGGACCAGATATCTGCGGTTGTCGATATATGCTTGACATTTCTCAGAATTTCTTTTAAAATTGAATGAATCTTCGTGTAGTCATCATCGATCTTTCTTACCATTGTACGTCTAGACATTACATTTATTTCCGGTTGAAGATCTTTAAAAATTTTTATCTTCGACCGTCGATAATGGTTTCATGCTATTCACAATGTAATCTAAAACATTCTTATCAAACGTACCTTGTTTAGAAGTATTTCCGCATCCGTAACTAACAATTTTAGCTTGTTTCAATTTTTTACCATCAAGTGGCTCGTCATATTTTCTTTTAGGTCTGTTGCCACTAACTTTATTGGCAACTTTGAGTTTCTCAAATTCTTCGAGAACATTAGGATGCAGTCTCTTTAAATGCGTTTTGAAATTTGTAGTCGCTTTCAACGTCCCACTAATTGTAACCGTTTTCTTCTTTTTTAAACATTCTTGGCAGATTGCTTTGATGTTACCGTTTTCTTCTTTTTTCGATATTGCAAAATATTTTCCGTTTAAAATGATCGGTAAAGAAGTTTCAATAGGTTGTTCCACCTCTACTACTACTACATCGTTATCTGTTGAACTCATTATCACAATATTAGTTTTACAATAAATTATCACAATTATTAATACTACTTACCAATTACTTGTTGTTAACACTATTACTAATTAAACCATTGTACCTATACGACATCTATTACAGGATTATAAACCTTAGCATTGCTCATGCGCATTAACAACATAATTATTTAAATTTTTTAAATTTGAACAGAAAATTTTTCAAAAGTAAAAACCTTTTTTTTTTAAAAGTATTTTGTAAGAGTATTTTATAAAAGTATTTTGTAATTTGTATTTGAAATGGAAAATACAAAATATATTTATTTTGGGTATTTTAAATACAAAATACAAATACATTGAAAATATGTATTTGAAATACATATTACAAAATACAAAATGTATTTCAAATACATGTATTTGAGATACTGCCCAGCCCTGGTATAAGTTTGTTCAAGTATAATTTTAAGGTTTCAATTTTGCATACACACGAACTTTTAGGTTATAACTTGTTTACCCCTAGAATAAAACAAGTTATTGTTAAACTGCATTTAACATTTGTTAAAATAAATTTACCTGAATAGATGAAATTAAATTTGATGGTTTCATGAAAATTCAGTTTTTAATTTATAATAGCAGCTGTGCTTGTTTTCTTTACGTTTATAAAGTGGACATCGTTATAAAGTGAATAAAAGGTTATAAGGCGTTTACTGTCAATTCAAGAATAAAGATGAGTTTGCGGTATCACGTGTCACTCTACACTCACTTCAAAAAGAACATTTTTTATTTATCATATTTTTTTATTTTAATAATTAACACTAATTAACTCACACCATTTCACATTTATCACTCACGTTCAGCTTATCACTACATTATATAAAAAATATAAACGAGTGTTTTAAACCTGTTTTAGAATAACTGCTTAATTTTTATTTGCATTTATTTCTTTTAAATGTACTTGAAACCTTGAACCATTCCTAATTTCAAATCTATTAAACTTGACGGTTACATTTTATAAACACACATTTGTGAGGTTATATCTCTTAATTTAATGAACTCTAACCGCGCGTTCGGTTTGGAGCTACTTTCGCAAGACGTTTTACGTTTTGTAAATTTTGATGCATATAATTTTTTCGATGAGTCATACTAGACTTTAGGTGAATTTGACTATACTAAGGCGCAGGGTTTATTTCAGCCAACCAGAACAAGTTTTTGACCTCGGTTGCGAGAGAGTGTAAGGAAATGTTGAAATGAAAATGCAAACGGGTATCACAATTCTAGAAATTTTAAGTTAAGATCTGACTTGTAAAACTGATTTGCCACTCCAAGTGACTCCGACATTTATGTTATCCGTTTACGTTAACCTACACTTACAAGACAAAAATTGCTATTGGAATGTGAATAAACGTTTACCAACAACAACAACTATATTACCTATAACGCTATTAGACTCTTTACGAGTAGAAGAATAAACGGGCCCTAATTGTAAGAGTGAAACTCGCCTATTATGGAATTGATGCTGGTCACAAATGTATTCCCATTTACAACCAAGGTCGCCAGCTTAGGACACTATTGGTAAGTGGCTTAGCTGGTGAATGTGCAGGTACAGTAAAAGTAAAAAGAGTTCTATTGATTTCAATGTGTTACAGTCTTAAAGCCAGGACACCTATTGGGATCCGTCAAATGAGCATATGACATCTGGTGGTGAAATATGTCACTAGATTAAGGGAAAGCTAAACACGGCAATAGTAGTGAGTTGATTGTTTATCGTTAAGTTCCTACAAATTAGAACATTAAAAACAATTTATTGCATATTTGCATTATTAATAATGGAGTCTGCAACGTTTTCTCCGCGAGCAAAGTCTAACTAACAAACTAACCATGTCTTTCCGCTCATTTTTATTTCTGTTTTTACCACATTTTACAATATGACCGGCTTGCAGAATCCGTTCTGCTTTAACAAAATTCCTTTGTTTAGGATTGGTACCAGCCCAATCACATATTGCTCTTATACTTATCATTATTTATCACTGCTATGCAGGGACGTGCCCATGGGGGAGTCCCCCCCCCCAATGTTGTAGAAAGTTAGCAAAAAGTCAACTTACTACATTTTAAATTCAAATTAGACAACTAATAGAACCTGAATATATCAAAAAATCACTTTGAAAATCATTCGATTGCACGTAAACTATATCTCGTATTTGAAACTTTCCCTTAAAGTAGCCATATTTTTTAGGCTCCTCCCATCTGACGGATCCCAATTGTTAATAATTAATTTGGTTTATTGTGATTTACTGTAATTTAAGGACAATGTGGTGTGGCGGGCGATATATGGAACGCTTAGTAATGGTAGCTTTGTTACAGGGTACTCGATGGGATCCAAATAACCATGCTCAAATTAAATCAGAAGAAATAGAATTGAAGTTGGAAGATTTGCACCATCATTCCATTAACATACAAGAAGACACTTCAGTTCAAAGTCGCAAAACAAAAGCAAGTCCTGTACCGCTCATGCGTGAAATTTCTAACTGTAACTCTAGTAAGAAATCCTTCAAGTGCGTAATTTGTGATTTCAAATCTGCACATAAGAGTAGTTTAAAACTACATTTAAAAACTCATACAGGCGAGAAAGCCTTTCAGTGTGAAATTTGTGACTTCCAATGCGCCCGAAAGGGAAGTTTAAAACGTCATTTAACAACTCATACAGGCGAGAAAGCCTTTCAGTGTGAAATTTGTGACTTCCAATGCGCCCGAAAGGAAAATTTAAAACTACATTTAACAACTCATACAGGCGAGAAAGCCTTTCAGTGTGAAATTTGTGCCTTCCAATGCGCCCGAAAGGGAAGTTTAAAACTACATTTAACAACTCATACAGGCGAGAAAGCCTTTCAGTGTGAAATTTGTGATTTCAAATCTGCACATAAGAGTAGTTTAAAACTACATTTAAAAACTCATACAGGCGAGAAAGCGTTTCAGTGTGAAATTTGTGACTTCCAATGCGCCCTAAAGGGAAGTTTAAAACGTCATTTAACAACTCATACAGGCGAGAAAGCGTTTCAGTGTGAAATTTGTGACTTCCAATGCGCCCGAAAGGGAAATTTAAAACTACATTTAACAACTCATACAGGCGAGAAAGCCTTTCAGTGTGAAATTTGTGACTTCAAATACGCGCGAAAGGGAGATTTAAAACTTCATATAACAACTCATACAGGCGAGAAAGCCTATCAGTGTAAAATTTGTGACTTCAAATGCGCGCGAAAGGGAGGTTTAAAACTTCATTTAACAACTCATACAGGCGAGAAAGCCTATCAGTGTGAAATTTGTGACTTCAAATGCGCGCGAAAGGGAGGTTTAAAACTTCATTTAACCACTCATACAGGCGAGAAAGCGTTTCAGTGTAAAATTTGTGACTTTAAATGCGCGCAAAAGGGAGGTTTAAAACTTCATTTAAAAACTCATACAGGCGAGAAAGCCTATCAGTGTGAAATTTGTGCCTTCCAATGCGCGCAAAAGGGAAATTTAAAAAGTCATTTAAAAACTCATAATATAGGCGAGAAAGCGTTTCAGTGTAAAATTTGTAACTACAGATTTGCACAAAAGGGACATTTAAAAAGTCACTTAACAACTCATACAGGCGAGAAAGCCTTTCAGTGTGAAATTTGTGACTTCAAATGCGCGCAAAAGGGAGGTTTAAAACTTCATTTAACAACTCATACAGGCGAGAAAGCCTTTCAGTGTGAAATTTGTGACTTCCAATGCGCCCGAAAGGGAAGTTTAAAAGTACATTTAAAAACTCATACAGGCGAGAAAGCGTTTCAGTGTGAAATTTGTGACTTTAAATCTACATATAAGAAAAGATTACAACTACATTTGAGGAGCAGACATTCTATATGTAGTATGTCCATAAGTTTAAATGATAAGTTATTAAAAACGTAATTTTTGCAATAACACAGTGTAAATTACACTATGAAGTATCCATAAATGAAGCAAATATTCGATTGGCGGTTTTGCAAAACAGCTAAAAAATGTATCGAACAAGCTGCACTTTGTATTTTCTACATTGGACAAAGTGCATACAGAATGTCTGCTACTCATTTAACAACTCATACAGGCGAGAAAGCATTTCAGTGTGTAATTTGTAACTAAAAATGGGCACGAAACGGATATTTAAAAAGTCATTTAGTAGTAGGTAGTAGTATAATATTTATTCAATTTTAAATATTTACATAATAATGTTAACAATTTATCTTAATTATGTTATCTATTATTAGGTTAAGCCCTTTGTTAGATTTAATTTATTTACAATATTATAATTTTTAATAGATTATGATAAATTTAGTCTCAGGACAAAACTTTCAAAAACCTGATAATTGAATTTTACAAATTGATAAAATGATGGAAAGGAACTGGGTAAGAGAGGATAGGTTGACAATTATATATTGAAGTGTTCTATGCCAAGTACAAAAATTAGAGGAATTCCACAATCAAAATTTCACAGCGTTTTTCTTTCTTGCAAGAAATTTTAATTGAGCAAATGATCAATTGTCCAGGTCAGTTTCATCACAGACGACAGGTCAACGAGAAAGCGAATTGTCAAAACAGGAAAAATTGTGCTATCCCTGTAAAATAACAAAAATCAGTCAAAGTAAAAGAGCGTTGATTTTTATTTGTTTATTTGTAAATTGTTACCCTGTTGAAAGTTTGATTAATTGAAAAGTGTCAGTGTAATAGACCACTGTGAGTAGTGAGCGCATGAATTCATAGATGGGGTGATAAACATTTTTGGAAGTGTAGCTAGAGTTGATTGGTGAATTGGAACTGCCGGGCCAATGACAATGAAGCACAAAAATCCAAAAACTGGGAGGACGCAAGTTTTACAATTTGGAAAACTGAGCAATTAGTCGCTGGCTCGCTGGTGATTGTGAGAGACGGGCGCTTTGTTGCGTTCCGAACTTCGATCATACATACAATAGATAGGACATAGACCCATTTGTTATGAAGCCCAAAAAAAAACAACAAAGTTTGTTTTCCTTTTATAGTGCATCACAGGTTGCATACCTTCAAGGGCAAAGTGACATTTTAACGAGTGTAAAACAGTAAAAACATTAACAAATTTTAAATTTTATTAATATTTAATTAGTTTTTGTGTGTAAGCTTCTTTTGTAACTTTTATAAAGTTGCCTTTGACCCGTAATGTAATCTAATATTTGAAAAACATTTGGATATTAATTTAACCCAGTTTTATAGCCATGGTTATACAATGGAACTTTATTAATGACCCATTGCACTATTAATATCATCAATCTTAATTATAAACCATTATAATAAATTAATACAAATTTGAAAATAAACGTAACCGAATTTTGCATTTATTGTGTAATTATTAATTGATTTCACATTTACCAACTTCTAAATAGTATAATTTATTTAAGTATTTATTAATTTCGTCATGTTTGCTTTGTTTTGAGTCTTTGTTTGCAATAAAAATATGTCAATGTGTATATTTAGTTGCAGCCGTTACAGGGGCTAACCAAAAGGAAAACAAACCCCGCGCACCCCACCAAAAATTTTTGAGCTTTAAAACAAACTGCTTCAGGTATACGGCTATGACCTATCTATTGTATAGATGATCTAATGCCCGCTGTACACTCTCGCCGAGTGCTCTCGGGCGAATGTCTCGCCGAGAGGTCTCGTGCTCGTGCGACCATCTACACTCTCGCCCGAGTGCTCTCGCCCGAATGTCTCGGTGTGCCTCGCTGTTCTCGTTCACGAGGCGGTATTTTTGGTCCGTATCAAAGGCTCTCGCTTGACTTGCAAATGTGTTCATATACACTTTCGTACAGGTTGCACATTAATTTATCAATGCACGTTCATTACGACAATTCCAATTTGCCCCTAATCTATTTTTTGTTCCGGTATTTAAAAAATTACAAATTATTTATAGAGACAAAAAAGCCAAATTGAAATAAAATTAACAAAATTTGAATAAAATTCAAAATTAAAAAGCTGTTTTTATTATTTTATTACTGTGATCTTGTAGCTCGTACATCGATGAAGATGAAGGGTTGACATAGAATAATAGTTGCGAATAGAATGATTAAAATTATGTTTACACAACAAAACAATTTTATTTTTTTATGATTTGTCGACTAGGGTAATTACAATGAATGCTTTTTTGTAGCGTTTCCGAGTCGGTGTAAAAAATAAAGTTTTTCATGGCATCAGAAAGTCCAAATGCAATATAATGGTGATATATTTTGAAATTTATATTATTGAATGAAATTTTTAGTCTGAAAAGAACTTTTTACTACTTTTTAGTCGACCCTACCCTTCAGAAGAAGGGTTAACAATAACAGAATTTACACTCTCGCACAGATCTAATAATTTTAGCCATGCACGTTCATTACGAAAATTCCGATTTGCCCCAAATCTATTTTTTTTGTTTCGGTATTTAAAAAATCACAAATTATTATATACAGACAAAAACACAAAATGAAATATAATAAAATTCGAAAGCTGTTTTTATTATTTTATTACAGTGATCTCTTAGCTCGTACTACATCGATGAAGATGAAGGGTTGACATAGTTGCGAATACAATTATCAAAATTATGTTTGCAAAATAAACATGTTTATGTTTGCCGAGAACACTCGGGCGAGAACACTCGGACGAGAACACTCGGACGAGAGCACTCGGGCGAAAGCACTTGGGCGAGACCACTCGGACGAGAGTGTAGAGGAACACAATTCGCAAGTCAAGCGAGACCCTTTGATCGGACCAAAAATACCGCCTCAGAAGCGAGACCTAGCGAGGCACACCGAGACATACGAGACATGGCGAGAGGACCCATCTACACTCTCGTCCTCGCCATGTCTCGCCCTGTCTCGCCGAGAGTGTACAGCGGGCATCATTTATTCTGGTCTGGTGCGAAGCACCAGGGCTGTTGCCCCATATCTTCGCAGACTTGAAGAGTAAGGTTGCGGGCTTGCCCGCAACGTTACGTCGGATGATTTTTATTGAGGCGTACCTCTGAAAATTAGCGCGAAGCTAAGTCCTGGCTGTGTTAACCTATGGGACCTACTGGTGGAATCCGAACCACGGAGTCGGATAAATTTTGTGGCCGGGTTGGGGATCGAACCTAGCCCCGCCAAACTAGAGTCCTCTCCTTAGCCCGTTCACCTAATTCACCTCCTCTACAGCGGGCATAAGGTTCCGAAAACCTGGATTTTTGCCTTTTCTTTTGATAGAGGGCGGCACAGTAGAAATTATTGTTAACTTTGAGGATAAAAATATATTTAACTAAATAAAATCAAAGTAATTTTATGAAACCAAATTAATAAGTGATAATTGACTTAGAACGTGATCTAATTTTTAGATTTTAATGTTGATGAGGTGTGATATTAAAGGCATTTGAAAGGTACAAGATGTTTGAAAAAATATCTTAACAGATTTTAATAAAAACTACATCAAGTTGCGGCTAATTAAATACTAAATACAATTGTAAAGTTACAGGATTGTAGTGTACGTAATTTAAGATATTCTTATCCTCAAATATTAAATTTATTTTCATTTGTTATGACGTCACGCTTTACGTAGGCGTAGTAGTGTGGAGATTATCACATAGGTGGTTTAGGCGACAAGGTTGTAACAAATTTTTGCATTTGTTACGTGGTTTTACTTTTTATTTCATTTCACGATATTCCTCGATCCGATCCTGCATTTTTATTTTCATTTATAATGCTTGCATTATAAATTGAATGCAGGGATTTTTGTTGCAAAGGTTGGTAGGTTGAACTTTTAGTTCTCCGAGAGCGACTCTGAAGCAAGGAGCTTGATATTTGTAGTCAACATTTTGAGTGCCGATATTATTGAATTGGACGAATATTAAGTATTCAGAAGTCATAGTTATCGTGCCAAGTTTGTGTGTGACCACTTGTCCATCTGTCGCTCGGCTACTGTTTGTTTTTAACGACATATCGTCGGCTGAGTATTGGAGTGTTCCAAGTCCTAAAATGGTAATTACGAGAAAACTGCAATTAAAGTTTCAAACGCATTTTTTCTAAATATGTAGTAGAATATAATAGTACATACATAATTTATTATTTGGGGTATTATCACATGAATTAAATAGTGCTAGTTATTTTTTTTTAAATTATAATATTCTGAAAATAATTAATTATTTGAAATGGACATGGAACAAATGATGTAAACTTTTTTATAAATTAATATACTAAGTTGTTCCATGTCCAAAATAATAGATATAAAGTAACTTAAAAAATAATTTTAAATAAGCATACTAATAATAAAATGACTATTTTAGAATAGATTTTTCGTAAAAATTACGATATCGTAATATAATAGCGTATAAAGCTAATTATGCATAATAATATTAAAACGTTACTTGCCTGTAAATTAGTATTGGAATGTGCCAAGTCCTTACCCACGTGATTACTCCTAGTAATGCAATAGGTTGGCTGTGGACTTGGAACAAAACAATACTCATTTAAAGTAAATTTTTAAAAGTTAGTAAAATGCTAAAACTCTATATCTCACAAACGTTTTCGAATTTTTGGACACGTTTAATGGAAATGGTACACTGATGGAAATATTTTCTCAAAACAAACAAATAACGTTTAATTCAAACAAATCGCTTGTTTATATACGTGCAAGAAAATATTCTCTTCAATCAAGAATATTTGTATTTGTTTAACTTAAACAAATCGTTTCTTTAACTTAAACAAATCGCTTATTTAATTTAAACAAATCGTTTGTTTGTTTTGAAAACAAATATTTTCTTAAATCAAGAATATTTGTATTTGTTTAACTTAAGCAAAGCTTGTTTGTATACGTGCAAGAATATATATATTCTTGGTTTAAACATTTTTCAAATATTTAAGTTAAGAATACTATTTACTTGCATTAATTTACAAAAAAATTAAAAAGAAATTTAATTTTTACAATTTATTTATTTCTATATTTACAATTAGATATTATAATTACATATTAATATTTACTTTTGAATTATTATCTATAATTTTGTTCATAATCGCTGATGTTGTCCATTTGTTTGCCATACCCCGTGTCTGAAATAACTGATGCAAGTTTATTATTTTATTTATATATTATATATAACCTTATTTAATCGTTACCTACCTAGGTATATATCTATTTGTTTTCCTGAAAAATTATCACTTAAAACTACTTACTTTTTTTTTTGCCAACGTCGGCTGAGATGGGGATCGAACCTGCACTACACTTTCAGTCCACTCCAAAGGTATGCCGCTTAAGCACCAGAACTATCGAGGGTACTGTTATAAATTTTATTATTTGTTGGTGAATTTCATGTTATGAGAACAATAATTATTCTAAATAAATTTATGCATTGTGGGAAAAAATAATTCGTCAAGTATTATATCAATGTCAGATAATGTTTAAAGTAAAAATCAATATTTAAAAAATATACCCATATAATAACTCGCAATCCCTCACGTGTATATATTGAAGTGTTCTCGGCGAGATATCTCCAAAAAGTGCGTCGGCAGCTCGTAAAATGGTAACACTCAAAAAATCTTTCCCAGGACACGTGGTTTCAAGATGAGAATGAAATTAATCAAGTCGAAATCAATAAAAATTAAAAATTTAATTTATTCAAAATTTCAAAATTAATTTTACCAAAGAGACCCTTTTGTAACTCACAAATTTGAGTTCTGGAAAGCGTGGTGTATTTGGTGTTAGTAAATACTAATGCGTTGCTATAAATGAAAATCAAGTACTCAAAAACAGCAAAACAACGCCACAAATTTTTAATTTCACAAACGCGTAATTTAAAAAGTTTAACAATTTGTATTGAGCCCAAATACCTTGTAATTGTGAAGAAACTCCTCATCTGACACGCAGGAACGTCTAACCATCGACCAAACGTTAATAAATTTTCTAAAATTAGCTGATTCTTCCAGACGATTGCAAGTTCTGCAAACCAAAATATTCTTCTTTCCAATTCTGGACAATTCCAACTTGTCAACCAATAACTTTGGTCAAACGCCAATTTAAGCTTCAAAAATTCTGGTCCTTACAAGACCAAGACGATCTCACTTATTCACTTAAAATTAACGCCTTTTTCGGCGGCCAAACTAACTCAAAAAAAAATGACTCAAAAAAATTAGAATTTTTCCGGGAAATTTAATTTAAATAAAAATAATGTTTCAAATTAAGGGCCGAATTCATATAATCTAACAAGCCGTTAAAAATAAAAATGGATTCCTATTGGCTTGTTATAGTTCAGAAATGTTTTTTATTGGTTAACTAGAATCTTTTAGTTAGTCCGTATTATACTATATTATACCGTTGATTGAGAAATATATATATTTCTCAATGATTGAGAAATATATATATTTCTCAATCAACGATTATACTCCATTAGACGTTTCTTATTGGTTAGTTACTATTTTCATGTAAATTTTATACAAATTTTAGCATGGTCTCATACAGGCTTAAAACATAAAAACTAAAATTACTTGAAAGAAGTATAGAGTTATCAATTTTTGTATTTTTCATTTAAATCTATGGAACCCCCCCCCCTCTTACAAAAGTTACTGGATCTACCTCTGAAATAAGTTAGTGTGCAAAAAATTATAATTTACATTAATTTTAGTATACGAAAAACTTATAATATAATGTATTATTACATTAATTAATTATGTATAAAATACATAATAATGTATTTTAAATTTTATTGATTTATTTATTTTTATGATCCTTTAGCGCGCTGCTCAACACGTGTAAATAAGAATTGACAATGGCAATTAAAATTGAAAAATTAAAATTAAATGCGATTTAAATTGATTTTAATAATTTAATTAATAATATTAATTATTATAATAATAATTTTTATGTATCAATATTATAGATATTAGTTTATTTTATTTATCAATTATTATAAAGAACAGGGTTTTAAAGTTTGGTTTTAAAGTATTAAAACTCGTTTGCGCATGACATCTTAAGAATATATAATATATATATATATTCTTGCAAGAAACATGTTAATTCTTAAATTGAATATACCTACATTTCAGAACAAGAGTACCTATTGTTTTATATTAAAAAAATCGATTTGTTTAATTTAAGAATAATATTCTTGCAAGAAACATATTAATTCTTAAATTGAAAACAATAGGTACTCTTGTTCTGAGACAGAGAAAATATTCAATTTAAGAATTAATATGTTTCTTGCAAGAATATATTTATTCAAAATCAAGAATTTCATTTATTTGCCGCAAAAATTAGTATATGTTTAAAACAAGAAAATTGTTTTGGATCAAACAAATATATGCTCAAATCAAACAAATAATTTCAAATATATATAAATTCTTGAATTAAACATTTCTTTTTATCAGTGTACAATTCAATATTAACAACAAGTAGATGCATTAATCTAAAAAAAAATTAAAATGGACATGGAACACTCCAATACTCAGCCGACGATATGTTAAAACATCTGGGAAAACTCTATACTGCGCAAATCATTACCAGTTTTTTTGATGCGAGGCGCATACTAGCGATCATTTCCGATCTCCCACGAAGAGCTACGTTTCGGTGTTGTGTTTTGGCAATCAAAACAATCATCCATTTTGAAGATAGATCTTTTGGAAATCTTTTCATCATCTGTAAGAACGTCGTCTCTCACTGGTCCAGCTACGTCAACATCAGCAAGCAGAGTTAGTCATTCGCGAGTGTCTGGTCAGTCGTTGCCTGCTGATTACTGACAAGGATTCCAGCATTTTCACCTGCAAAGCCATACACGTCCCACTCGTTTGGAAAAAGGGCCTGTCAACTAAAATTTTGTACACTTACCAAGCGCTTACGTAAGTAATTTTTATTTTTCCATTTTGGGTGACCGATGTGTATTTATTTTGGCTTTTGTGTTCATTGTGGGGTAATCCTTAGTGGTTACTGTTTTTATGATACTGGTCAATTTGAAGTGGGTAGATATTTGATTGTGAACCGTAGTTTTTCAATTTTGATGCTGTGTGTATTGTTGAACACAGCCATACATTGCAATTATTGGAATTGTGAATACACTCTCAAATTTATTGTTAGTAAACGCATTTTATTACCTCCTGGGTTTTATTGGAGCTTCCCCCAAACTACCCTTATTTTCAGGATTCACGACCTGGCCTACGCAACCATTGTGAGCTGGTCTATAACATCGTGGCAAACAAACTGGAGAGGTTCTCTCCGGATTGCAGCAGACTCTGTTCTCTTTTTTGGTCAACCCTCTCATTAGGGGTTGAGATTCAGAGGGCAGTTTTTGTTTCAAGGTTTGCTTTGTTTACATTGCTTTTAAAGCAAGTAAATGGATGTTTTAATTAAAGTTTTGAGATTTAGTGGAAGTAATAGTTGTTCAGTGTTTATCATCGTATAATTTTAAACTAATTAAACATCTTTCAGGTTGGTACAATCTCTTTTTTTAGTTATAATCTAAACATAAGAACATTATTTTGTATTTTTAGATTATCACAAGTTTCTCAAGTTTTTTTCTATATCGTCGCCGAGATGCGAATACCTCCAATGTGACAAAACATAAACTTTACAGTAGAGGCAAAAAAATAGTTTTTTAGAGAAATAGTAAGGATAGATCAAAAATTTTTCTTTTAATCTAATTTCAAGAACAAATCTTTATAGATTACTAAATTGCATGTAAATTATAGATTCTAATTAAAATAAATAATGAAAAATAGCATATTGGAGGAATTGTTCGTTCCTAAAATGTTGTACATGGGAGATATTACTACTTAACGATGCACATGGTTGGTAATATCATCTTATTTGATATAACACACAATACACTTTGGAGAAATTCCTTATTGACAGATTTACTTTTTCTAAATTTCATTAATATGTCAATCAGTGTTGGAAACTATCACACGATTACAAATTAATTAACGATAATATTATCAATTCATAAAAACAACTCTTCAAAATTTTCTTTTTTCTGTGCTTAAAAAATAGTTTATTGGTGCAATATTATTGTAATTTATCCAAGGCACATAATAATAATACAAGACGTTAGCTGCAACTTGTTAATTTTTTTATTCTTCTTTTCCTCCTTTCTTGCATGTGGTAATGCATCGTAAACTGGGCGATGCTCTGTCTCAATAACTGATTTCATATCTTGTAGGTGTGCAAATTTATCATCTGAAATTGGTAGCTGTTGTTTAAAAAGATTTACATTGTAACTATTTATGTTTTGATTTATTCGACGACGGCGATGGGGCAATGATTCCCAGTTTTCAGAATAATCTAACGTATAAAATAGTTCACCGTTGGGTGTATATTTTAGTTGTCGAATATCAACAACCACTGGATCACCTGCTCGATTACCTGGTCTAATTGAAACAAAATTTGATGAGAGTTCGTATTTTTTAAAAAATGTGTGATCCAAAGCTTTTATGTTGTATGGAAGGTTGGGACGAGCCATTCGCATTCGTGCCACATAGTCCACTGGCGAATTTATAGGTGGATGAAAATAATGCTCGATAGTTGAATGTACAGAGTCTGCTTCCATCATGGTATGACCTTTTTCTAAGTACAGTTGTTGTATTGTAACATCGTTTTCTTTTGCAAAATCACATAGAGCACTGGAGAGTGTTTTATTTCGGTTTTGATAGTTGCAGCCATCAGATATTAATTAATAATTTCATTCGTCGGAGTAAAAATTAAAATCACAATAAAAATTCAAGAAAATATCAAAATAACTTTTAATTGTGGAAATTCTTAAAATGGGTAATTACCACGGTTCATGTCAATATATTATAATTTTGTAAAATCTACGATGACATATTTTATATTTTAAGTTTTAACCATAATAAACTTTGATTTTGACTTATTGGTTTGTAAAATGGCCAAAAAAGTACTTGTACAAAATGTATTCTTGCCCCCACGCAATTTTTGAAAAGTCGACGCTCATGTATAAACTGCGCATAAATATTTTTTGGTAGGTAATATCATTTTCTATACCATATGGTGCAAAACAAAAGTGTTCAGTCTTTTTGTAGTTTAACCTTTAAAATTGCGTTGTAAAGGCATCAGTGGCTTGAGTTTTGTTTCCATTATGGATAAGTTAATACTTTTAACAGATTTTGTGAAATTTGAAGAAGCAATCGATGGTTTGCGAGCCCCTGGTAATGACTATGAAATTACAACTGACGAAATGGAGGTCGCGGAAGTGGAACTTGAAGAATTGCACCACTCCATCGATATTAAGGAAGAAGACGATCCGGATTTAGAATATCAAGAGGATTCTAATGAGGTAAACTATAAACCATATTATTATTTACTGTTAGACGATAAAAGTTCAAACTTATAAATTTATTATATTTCCGGTTGTGGAATGGACGAGTTTCACTATTTTTTTTAATTTAAACGTAGAGGTCTAATTGAATTTAAAATTTTTTGGAGTATACTAACGTGATTTTCGCAAGAGACATCAATTTATTGTTACCACAAGATCTTTCGGCAAGTGAACTTGACCAGGATTTTTACCTCAACGAACAGGAAGAAGTTGTAACCTAAAATTATCAAGTTCATCGAACAGATTAATCAAGATTAATTCAATTATTAACTGCTATTATCAAAATATTTGTAGTATGGGAATGAATAAGATGTGTGCATTTCATAAATTTGTGTGCTGTTATGAATGCGATGTGGTATGTATCACGGAGACCTGGTTATCGGAAGTTATAATATGTAATTTGGAACTCCTAAGTGTTGATGTTGAAAAATTTTTAGAAGTATTTGGGGAATAATTTTTAACTCTTGACAAAAAATGTGTCGTAGTTTTATATTTGATTGCTCGAAAATTCAATTCTAATAGCTATGATGCAAAATCTTTAATAACTAAACACTTTATTTATTTATTTACCGTATGCAGTTCTGTGGTATTTGATCATGAACGGAGGTGGAGTCCTCGCATTGCGAGGTCTGGCCAAAAAGTTAATGCTACTCGAAATTATTGAACTGTCAATATAATTATTTAAGACTTTGTAGAGAAAGTTTAATTCTAAGTATGATCTTCTTGTGCAAAAGTTAGTGCTACTAAAAAAATTATTGTAGGATATTATCATAGTTTGCACATATGAAACTTCCGATTTGTAACATAAATACTTTACAAAAAATTTTTGTATTTTCTATTCTATTCTCATATTCGTTATAAGATGGATTTCATATAACAACACAATATTCCAATATGGATAAAACAAGAGAAATATAAAGAATAATAAATTTTTTTGTTTCACTAAATTCTTTAGATTGCCGAATTAAGAAACCTAATATTTTATTGGCTTCGTTAAATAAATCATTAAAATGTCTAGAAAATGTTAAAGCGAATAAATAATAATCGACTTAAATGAGACTCTTGTGGAACTCCCGATTTAACAAAAATCTTTTTAGAAAGTTTACCTTTTAAATTTACTTTTTGGATTCTACTACAAAGATAAGAAGATAACCACATAACCACATAAATTACTGGTTGTCCCAGACCCATAAGTTTCAATTTATTGGTATATCAACTCGATCAAATGCTTTAGCAAAATCAGTGAAGATGCAATCAACACTAGCACCTGATTCCATTGCATTTATATTGTCGTGAAACGACGTTAAAAAAAATCATTGTTTTTAATGAAGTTGAGTCGAAATTAATAGTTTTTGTTTTCTTTTCAAATTTTTACAATATTTTTACGATTTATCAAAGAGACGCTCGTACGAAGGTTTACTGTAACTATTGACACGAACAAAAAAATTTTTATTTTATTTGAAAACATTTAAAATTTGAATTTATTTTGTATTGTGAACTATTAAAAGTTTTAAAAGTGTGAGCGCGTGATAAGAATGGTTGGTGGGGCGCGAGTAAAAATGTTATCAAGAATTAACGAAAGAAAGACAAAAATTTAAAAGCGAATCAATCGACTGAGTGTCGTGAGAAAGCGAACATTTGAGCCATTTTGGTTGAGTTATTTTTGGCCGCCGAAAAAGGCGTAAATTTGAGTGTTTTGATCAGTGAGATCGTCCTTGGACTTATAAGGACCAGAATTTATGAAGATTGGATTGACGTTAATTTTTAATGATCAAGAGTTCTTTGGTCAACGATTTGGAATTTTGAATAGTCTGTCCCGAGTTGAGCGGCGATTATTTTGATTTATAATTTTTGGATTGTACATGAATTTGGTCAATGGTTCGACATTCCTGCATATGGAACGAGGAGCTTCAATTGTATGGATTTTACAAGGTATTTTAAAGCTCAGATAAAAGTTATTTAACATTTTGATAAAAATTTTTGCGTTAAGTGTGATATTAAAAATTTTTGTGGCGCCGATAAACTTCATCGCTAATAGTTTTAATAATTTATTTCACATAATTTTTGTAAATATTATAAACTTTTTGCGAACACGAATACATCCGTGTTAATTCTAAAGGGCGTATCTGCAATTTTTGGCTTTTTGAGTTATTGCTGGCAAACGCTTCCCTGCATGTAAATCTATCATTTCGTTAAGTTCAGAAGACTAAACTATGTATAGATATGCTAGAATACATCTTTAAAGAAACGGCGTATCTGCAGTTTAATGTGTAATTTTAGATAAAAAAGACGTAACCAACAATGTTAGATTTAAAAGACGTATCTACAACTACTATTTTCTGTAGATACGCCCTTTCTTTGTAACACTCCATTACTTGACTGGCAAAAATTATCTATTCTGTGACTGGCAGATACAATTCAAATTTTGATGGTTACACTTGTGAAGTTCTGTTTGTTTTTTATAATTTAAATATTGTTACGTGTTTTAAGTTTTTTGGTTATCAGTTATTTAGGAAAAAGTTCACACAATGTCTCATTTTGCAGATACGCCTTTTTTTCTTATGAGTTTTATTAATATATGTTAGTCAGAAAGGGCATATGTATCAAAAGTCCCATTTATAATAAATATTTAAGAAAACGGTTTATTTCATTAGATTCTGCCACAGATATAATATGAATCTAAAACACTAGTTTTCTGTTTAATTCAAACCATGTGATGGCACACGGAAATTTATAAAAACACGATTTCCCAACAATTAGCTTTTTGCAGATACGCCCTTTAGAATTAACACGGCAGAATACACCGTAGTTTGTACGAATGCGTTATTTTGCTATTCTCGATTGTTAAATTTTTCAATTACAATAGCGCATTCGTATTTGCTAACACCAATTACACCATACGCTTTCAAAACTCAAATCTGTGAGTTCAAAAGGGGTCTTTTTAATAAAATTTATTTATTAATTATGAATAAAAGTAAATTTTTAATTATTCTATTATTAATTACGACTTGATTTATCTTTTGACGCTCAACGTAATATTTTTGACTTTTCGACTTGGTAATTTCATTTTCATCTGATGCCACCTACCCTGAGAAAGATTTTTCGAGCGTTCCCATTTTAGAGAGCTGCCGGCGCACTTTTGAGAGGTGTCTCGCCAAGAACACTTCAATATATATGACAGCTCTGCAGGTCTAAAAGGCCCATGGCTTTTCCCTGCTTACCTAACCTATCTTGCTAACTTTGCGTGTGTGACGCAGCCGTATTTACGGTAACGACGTAGACACAAATATCAGGGATCACCACAGAGTGTGGATGTTCAACCAGCGATCACATCACTCCACTGCTGTGGCTTCCATCGCATTTATAATAAAATCAATAAATATGAATAATTTAGTTGAGATAGATCTACCTTTGAAAAATCCATGTTGGCTATACTACCTTTGACCGCATTACTGATGAATTACTGCTAAATACTAATTGGTCGATAGTTTAACATTTGATCTACAACTACTACTTTTGTGTATTGGAGTTATTTTAGATATTTTCGAAATATTGGGAAATGTCGACGATCTAATTAATTTATCAAACAAAATTTTTAACGGCAATACCTAGTTATTGCTACAACGATTAAGAAAAATTGAAGGAATTCCATCAATCCCTAGGTTAGGATTTTTTTTAAACATTGGAAAAGGGGTGTGGGGTTCGTATAACGGAACCGGACAACTGGGCGACGGACAACTGGGCGACGTATAACTGGGCGAAAGACAACTGGGCGATTAGTAAACTGGGCGATTAGTAAACTAGGCGACGGTCAACCGGGCGACGGACAACTGAGAGATGGAAAAACTGGGCGCTGGGTAAACCGGGCGATTGTCAACCGGGCGACGGACAACTGGGCGACGGGTAAACTGGACAACGTATAAGTAGGCGACGCAACTATAAATTTTGAGCATTTAAGAAAAAATTGTTATGATAACCTCTATGGGTGAGAGGTAAGTACTCGTGACCCGAAAATATCAATTTTGAAATTTCGATGAATTCTGAATGAGCATATTTTAAATAAGAGAATTAACCCTAGAGAATGGCCTTAACAGCACTAGTTTTTTCAAAAATCGATTTTAAAAACTTTGATTTTCACAGCTAATTTTATGCTAAGTCGCTCGTGATTGGTGAATTCTGGCATTCTGTGATCGGTCCGTGCAAGTTAAATTACTCTTTAGTTATACGCAGAGAGGGGATAACCGGAGCGACACTAGCACTTCATATGCTTCAACAGTGCACTTTGAGCGAAAATGATGTTTTTTAATAGTAATTTTTATTTGCACAACCACCGTTCTTGTAGAATCCACGCAAAAACGAGTTTCACCTTTCAATGATCCACCTTTTCCTTAACCCACGGGCCTAGGGGTATGTTTATAATAAGTGTAGTTTTGGCCACTATGGCACGAGAAGGATCCACGCGAAAAAGTATTAACCGTACGTTAACATTGCGTACGACTAAGTGAGTCATCAGCTAGACTCTTATGCATTACTGATGACGAAAAAAAGTTATATCCACCCCCTTCCTAATAGCACCTTTTTAGAGTTGGAAGGCCCTAAGGAATATTGTTAGCTAATAAAGACAATGATTCATCATCTCTTAGTTAGGTTATGAGTTACTTAAATTATTAATTATTAATAATTATTATTTACATAAATTATTTTAAACAATATAGCTAGCTTATTGCATATATATATTGTACTAAAATATAATATTGTATTCAAAAAATAAATTCTTCCAAAATTTAATAGTCCTGATCATCTACTATCATTTTCCAGCTAGTCCAATCAAAATTTTATCGCATTTTTGCACTGCGTGACCTTGAAAACACATTCAATCTTCTAATATTAAATTATTTGTTTGTTGCAATAAATTACCAACGAATTCTACAATTCTTCTTTACTAAAAATAGAATCGAAACACAAAAACCTTCGCTGAACTCAAATTTTATTATTACTAATGCAAAAATTTACATTCCATCTCGCAATACTCAAAATCACGACCTTGCAGCACCGTAGATCGCTTGCAAGTCCTTATCAAAAATTTTCAATTTCCCCACCTTGGCTATGACACCAGAGGCGTCACAAATTTAAATTTACAAAAATTAAATATCAAATTAAAACAAGCAAAATAAACTTCTTCATCCCAAAAAAAATACGACAATATATATAGTGCAAAAGTAGACAGTAGAACATTACCAACACCTGGTTGGTACATCACCAACAGGCATAACCTTTTTTAATTTTTCTAGTCAGCAACAAAATTTCAAAATCTTTGTTTTTTTTTCGGCTTTTGTTTTAGATTACCCTGTATGAAATGTTTTAAAAAATAAAGTTGTATCGAGTGAGAAAATGCAAATACCTGCAAAATTTTCAAACGCGACAGTTTTCTTAAACTCAAAACTCAATAAGTTTCATGCTAAATATTTCAATTCTTCAAAATGCTTCAGGTTGTCGCCCACTTACACGTCGCCCAGTTTATCCGTCGCCCAGTTTACTCATCGCCCAGTTGTCCGTCGCCCGCTTGACAATCGTCCGGTTTACCTGGCGCCCAGTTTACCGATCGCCTAGTTGTCCGTCGCCCAGTTGACCGTCGCCCAGTTTACCAGTCGCCCAGTTATACGTCGCCCAGTTATACGTCGCCCAGTGGGATTCGCCCAGTTGTCGCGTACCGTTCGTATAACGGGACCCACTAAAACCCCTCTCCCAGGTGATGATTAGATAGTGGCATCGCCATAGATGGAAGTAACGATGGCTGAGATAGCGAGTGGTATCGCAGTATGCCCCGTCATCGCCTGGGTCAGATGAAAGTCTAGCTCGGCGTGAAATCGGCTGGTCCATGTCCGGATAATTGGTATAAGGCGCTTCGTCAAGGAGCCGCCGACTAACTCGCTCCATCTATGTTGCCACTTCTCCTCCAGCGTTTGGTGGTGTATTTGTTTCCCGAGTTTATCGGAAATAGGCGACTTAAAAAGGAAGTCGCGGAAGCCAAAACGGGGGCGGAACAGACCGATAAAGAAGTCCGATCGTTGAAGGATGCAAATAAGGAAACTTCAAAAAAGATGGAAGAAGAGGTTGGAAGACTGGAAATGAGAACGGCAGAACTGGAATGCAAGTTGGAAAAAATGGAACGAGAGAAAATACGAAATAATGTTGTAATGACCGGAATAGTAACCAATGACGGAGACCCACAAAAAAAAAGACCGCAATAAAAAATATCGTCAAGGATAAAATGGGAATAGATGTCGAGATAAACAAAGCGTATAAAGTGGGGGAGGGGGGAAGAGATGTGTCTTTGAACTAGATGAATGGGAAGATAAACTCAAAATACTAAAGAGCAAGATAAAGCTGATGGGGTAGTGAAATATATATGAATAGCGATCTTACCCCAACAGAGAGAATGATAAGGAAAGAATTTAACTAAAGCAACTCAAGATCTACAAAACTGTGGTGAGACCGGCGATTACGTATGCGGCGGAAACCATGTGTTTGAGTAGTGGGGAAGAAGAAAGACTAAATAATATATGAGAGGGGGTTATTGAGAAGGATATTGGGACCAATAAAGAACGACAAACAAGAAAAAAAATTATGAATCACGAGATCTCGAGTTTTATGGGCAACGAGGATATAGTGAGAATTGTGAAATCAATTGGGATACGATGGTTCGGACATATAATGAGAGGCGGCGAGAATTCTGTGATAAAACAAATAACAAGATGGAGATCAATGGAGTGCCGTAGGCAAGGAAGACCTAATCTGAGATGGCTTGATCATCAGGTGTACAGGGACATTGCGGGTATGGGAGTTGGGGATTGGAAGGCGAAGGTGGCAGACAGACGAGAATGGAGGAAGATATTGGAGAAAGCGAAGACTGATGTGAGAATTTAGAAGAAGGGGAAGGGAATGAGATGTAAATTTGCAAATATGGATGAAAAGGGGACTAATCCACCCAGAAATGGATTTGTAAAGTATCGTAAGAGACAACCTTGATTCCAATAGGAATGTACGGTGTATTATTAGTATTATAAGATACCATGAATAGGTATGGTCAGTAATGGGTATGGTAGAGTTTAAATTTAAGTTCCAGAAACACCAAGATACAATGAATACCACATTCGCATCCGTGATGTAGTGGAAAGACTTTTCATGGTATGGAAGCGAAGATTCCCTATTCATTATGGCATATAGTTGTCGTTTAAAATTAGACAATGCGCTAATAGTGATTATTGCAACAGCTGTTTTGCAAAATATTGCTCAAGAAATGAATGAAGATGAGCTTCTTTGCCCAGGTGACATAGATCCACATGAATTTTATGAATTATTTAATGCTAGACAATTTTTTCATATACCAATTCAACTTTTGCAACGGTTATATTTTCATTTAGTTTGTTTAAAAATCTTAAAAATATCCACAGGTACTAGATAAAAGTGTTGCCAAACTTATGTTAAACTTAGTTAAGCGTCCACTATATCTCACAAGGGGGAAAATCTTTAAAATACACCAGGAGGGCCGCGCGCACTGGTAGTGTGGGATTTCCACTAGAGAAAAATGCGGGATGAAAAAAATCCCGTCCCGTCCCGCGCGCCGTTTTGGTCCGATTTGGTCCCGCGCGGGACGGGATGCCAATTCAGTCCCGCGTTTGATTTATAAATTTATTTTAGAGATGAATACGGGACGGGATATCCCGCGGGATATTTTTTGTTTATTTGTCCACTTTTTATCAACTTAGTTCCGCGCGGGACGGGATTTCAATGCAGTCCCGCGCGAGACGAATTTTTTCCCCTTCTATTTCATAATTTAACTAATATGCGTTAACAAAAAAAATCAAAAAAGTTTATCCGGACTTCGTTGTATAAAAAAAATCAAATGCGGGACTGCGGGATCCCGTCCCGCGCGGGACTGAGTTGAGAAAATATTTTTTTGTCCCGCGGGATATTTTAAATATTTTATTTAGTCCCGCGCGGGACATTTTCTCAACTTAGTCCCGCGCGGGACTAAATATTTAAAATATCCCGCGGGACAAAAAAATATTCCGCGGAATATCCCGTCCCGTCCCGCATTCATCTTTAATTTATTTTATACAGTACACATTTAGAGATGAATGCGGGACGGGGCGTGATTTCTCTTGCCGCTCGTTTTTCTTCAGCTGTCTTGCCTGAATGATAAGTGCTATTTCTTTCTTCAACAAGGAGTTCTATAGGTGGAAAACTGGCAAGCACCTACAGTGCCTTCTTGGACGCTGTCTTGTACGCAGAGCAGACCCTCAGTGCAATTGATCTCTGCACTCTTTCATACTCTTCTCGGTATTTTGCGATTTCCATGATCTTTTGCCAAACCGGCGCATCATACAACATAATAGAGTGCACCAACGAGGCAAGAACTCTTTTCTTCATAAACGTCAGACCTCCCATATTTGGCATCAGCCTTGTAAGAGCGGTGGCGAGTTGTTGTGCCTTAGATGCCGTGTCGTCGATATGGATGCCGAACTTCATTCTCTTGTCCAAGTGTACTCCTAACACTTTAGTGGACTTTTGAATGTGTATATCATGGCTAAAACTCCCATAATCACCATGCCGACCGAATTGGAGCAATACGTCCTCAAACTAGAAAAAGATATTTCCAACTCCCTAAACTATGCCACTAAAACCACGCAAATACCGCTCTCTCGACCCTCTCTTCCTCAGCACCTCCTACAACTAATCAAGGAAAAACGACATGCCCATAAGGTTGCAAAACGGACCTGGCACCCTGACGACATTAAAAAAGCGGCGGAGCTCCGGGCCCTTCTCAAATCCGGACTCCAGGACTACGCAAATCAGAAATGGAAAGACAAAATAGAGTCTCTATCTTTCCAAAACTGATCAGCCTGTGCAATGGTGAGATCCCTCAAGGGCGTTCGTCCTTCCATCCCTACCCTAATAAAACCCGATAAAACGCACGCCTACTTTCCCCTTGACAAAGCCGAATTGTTCGCTGATTCACTTCAGGAACAATTTTCCCCCAACATGGTCAACACTTCAGACCGTAAGCTCTTAAAGCACATAAATACCATTAACGTGACGGTCAAACAAAAATTCGCCCAGAAAGACCCCATCCCCATTCAGCCCGCATCTTTCTTTGAAATTATGGAAGCCATTAAAGGTACCATTAGTAGAAGAGCTCCAGGTCCTGATATATCAAATGTCGCTTTGAAAAACCTTCCTAAAAAGGCCATTTCAGCCCTTACGGCCATTATAAACGCAATCCTCAGACTTAAGCACTTTCCCGGCAGGTGGAAGTTGGCCGACGTCATCCTCATACCAAAGCCGGGTAAGTGCTCGTCCAACCCCCAAAACTACCGACCTATTTCATCACTCTCCTCCATCGGAAAGATAGCGGAAAAGATTATACTTTCCCACCTTCAGAACGAAGTAGACGACCTCAATATCTTACCCAACGAACAATTCGGCTTTTGAAAGGGGCACTCGACCACACACCAGATTCTGCGTGTGACACAAAAAATTACGGAAGGCTTCACTAGAAGGCCATAGGGCCTTGGCTATCCTTCTGGACATTGCCAAGGCCTTCGACAAAGTCTGGCACATAGGTTTGCTGTATAAGCTTTACATGGCGGGAATTAATTCAAGCCTTGTAAGGCTTATTGCATCCTACCTCTGTGCCAGAACCTTCCGGGTCAAGATCGGCTCATATTTTTCATCAACTCGAGCAATATTAGCAGGGGTGCCGCAAGGCTCTATTCTCTCCCCCCTTCTTTTCAATATATATACGCATGACATCCCTGTACCCGAAAACGCTATGTTGTCCTGCTTCACAGACGACATAGCCATCGTCTCGACTCACCCGCGGCGAAACCGAAATGTCACTATCGCACGTGATTCGCTGAAGCTCCTCCAACCCTGGACTACAAGTCTCCACTTGTAGTCAATCCGGGGAAGAGCGAGGCAATCATGTTCGATAGAAAGCGCCACCCCCCAGATAAACTCGAGATGTTTGGCGAGTCGATCCCTTGGAAAGACTCTGTCAGATATCTCGGGGTCACTCTTGACACCAGACTGTCGCTCACAAAGCACATCAAATCCTGCGTTGTTAAAGCCAGAACCCTTAAAAGTAACCTTGCCCCGCTGATCGGTAAAAACAGCAAATTACCCCCAAAAGATAAAGTCAGGATATACAAGGCCATTATACGGCCAGTCCTTACTTACGCCGTCCCCGCATGGGGCTTCGCATCGAGCAACCAGATGAAGAAGCTCGATGCGATGCAGAATGCCTGTATCAGACAAGCCATGGGGGCCCCATGGTTTGTGACGAACAGACATCTGGAGGCCGCATCCGGCATCAAACCCCTTCGCGAACACATACAGGATCTCACAAAAAACTTGTACAAAAAGTGTCCTGATTGCCCAAACCCCCTAATTCAGTCGCTTGGAACATACGATGCCAAGCTTTTCCTTAAGACTCCCAGACCAAGAGACATTATCTCGCTTAAGGCCGCCACTCTGGTCAATCCCCCTCTCCTAGGACCTTTGGGACAAATTCCCGCCCCCCCTCTTTTCGACTCCGACTCTGACTCGGACTCCATTTTCCAATGAGACTGTGACGTGCTTGCCTACCAAGCACTTGTTTTCCTAGTCAAGATATTGACATGAATCGTGTTAGTTACCAAATTTTAAAATATCCACAATTAAAATTTCATTAATTCAAAAGTTTAGTTTTATGAATTTCTTTAATTTAATGGGATGAATGGTGTGTAACTTGTTGTTTTCAATTTGTACAGATGTGAGTACAGGCAGAGACGAAATTTTTATGGTCGGAAATTGTCCTTGAAACCTAAAAGTTAATTAATTCAAAAATGGAAAAACGTTACAATTTAGTTTAATTTATTTTTTTTTAGAAATTGTTTGTTTACTTACTTTTAAAATGAAGTGGAGCGAAGGTAGTCTATGGTTGTTGATACGTTTTTAAATTAAAGTGCTGCTCGTATTAAATTTAAATTTAGTGACTTTGAAGTGTTGATTTTGGCAATGAATTTTTCAAATTTGGCTGGAGAATCGACCAATGGGCATTCGACACGATTTTTCCAAAGCAGGATTGACAGGAAGTGAAAAAAAAAGAGAGTTGCTGGAGAGATGTGTGAGCGAGGAGTGGTCAACTCAACGACCTCGGATTGAAATTTTTCGATTGTCTGGAAAAATTTGTAAAATTTACAATTAGTTCATAATGATTGTAAGCAACTGGAGATTTGTTTTATTGTGAGTGCCATGAAGAATTTACGTTATGGAATTAATCATGGGTTATGAAAAGTTGAAGAAAGTTTACCTGTCAGCTACTGATGACAACATAAAGACATCCATTTTGTCAATTCATAGATGCAATAAATTCGAGAGCCAATCTTCTATTATTCAAGCCATCGTCTTGGTAATTAACTTTTGAATTGTTTATTCACACTGTTACAACGATTATCTTTGATATTTTGTCACAATGCGTCGGAATTTTTTTGAGGCTAACCACATTTGACGTTGTTAAATTTGCATTTCAAGTAGCACTTATAATCGGATTTTCACACTTTATTAATTAATTACACTAGTGGAACAATTATAATAACTATTTCGGTTTATTTGATTGAGAAGTTTAAATTCATGTGTTTAACTTTCTACGTACAGTTTTGCGCATTCAGTAGTCACTATCATATGACCACCGGGTTTTTTGAGGCTACCAACTATTAGAACTACCGTATGTGGCGCCAAAATTTAAAAATAAAACAATTTTTTTTTATTTTTGTACACAATTTTATTACAGGTTATTGTTTTGATAATATTAAAACGTTTAATTATTTTACAAATTGGAGATAATAGTTTTACAATTTAAATGTGTAAATTTGTAGGATAATTTTCCATGATTTTGAATTATCGACTGTGTCGATGCAATTAACTAAAACTTCGTCTCATATTTTGATTATCAATTTAATTATGAACACAGATTTTGTCTTATTAAATTATTGTTTCATCCCTTGTAATTTTGTTTCATTTTTAATTGTGGATAATTCAAGAATAATTTTGGAACTCACTATCTGGGAGAGTCTTTTATTGCAAAACTCCGACTAAAACAGCTAGGGACTTAAAGAGTTGTTCGACAGAACACGACAATATATATCTCTTGCTTTTTTGTTTACTTTGTTTGTTGTTTAATTTTGTTTTTTCAGCACCTTTACTCGATCTGTAATTTGTTGTTTGTAATTTGTTTGTATATTTTTAAATATTTAAATAAATATGGTAACGGTGTTGCTGGTGCTCGTTGTGCGCGGTATAAAGCCCAAGGTAAGCACTCTCGCGTCGCCTCGGCCTCGCTGTGCTTACCCTAACGCCCAATGTCAAAACTCGGCTCTAGGCCTCTCCTCGGGTTTGAAATCCTCGTTAAAAAATTCCCAAACGCTAGTTTCATGTACTAGACGAAGGAGATAAGCGGGCTGCGCCCGCATCTGCTCCGCAGATGCTATTTAATGTTACCTGTTACCTGAGTTCAATGTCACACTTACGTTTTCTTATTGCCAGCATTGCCGTCGTTTTTTCTGGCGCTATCTTGAGACTCTTGCCCTCGATCCACGTGGTTATGCCTCGTCCGTCAATCTTTCAAGTTCCTTCTTTGTTCGTGCTGCGACACTCCATCGTACAATAGGTTCCACAAGGTCGGTCTGTGGAGCTCCGCCAGTAACCTCGCTCTTCTGCTTCTCGATAAGGATAGACCTGGCGCTAAGGTAGCTCTTTAGCAGACGCACAAAATACTCGGAAATGCTTCTTTTCTCCAGTTCCTCAATGATCATGGACCATCTTGTGCCATTATTAACTTCTAGCAGCAGATCCTCCCAGCACGTCTTTTGACTGCTGTTTATGGCCTTACGTAGTTTTTTTTTGCGGCTTTAAATATTTCGTTTATCTTCGAAGATCGTTGCTGCTGAACCCGTCTTCTGGCCGCAACGCAATCTCTTCTGAGTTTAGCTATATCGTCATTCCACCAGTAAACATTTTTTCTCTTTATGACGGATTTACGTGGCATGTACGAATCGCACAGCGATGTTAGAAGTTGCACAAGTGCTTCTGGAGAGTCGGGGTGCATAAGGTCCTGGTTGATGAATACAGCCGCATCTAGGTTCTCAGCAGTAAGTCGCTGGGTAATCCAACCTTTCCTCTTCGTCGCGCGGCCTTCGGTTTTTGCACTCTCGGGGATCTGAAACTCTATGTACCTATGCTCACTAAGGTTCTCGGCTTCAAGGACTCTCCACCGCTCCAATCTCGAATCTACCTTTGCGTTAGCGAAAGTAACGTCTATTACTGATTCGGATACCGCTTTCCGTTCCCTCTGTCATCAGTGGAACCCCATTCTCCGTTCTTGGCATTGAAGTCTCCGCTTATCACTACACCGCATCTTCTATTACTGACACTTCGGAAGAGCTCATCGATGCGCCGTTCGTATTCGCTTAATGGTATGTTAGGTGTTAAGTTCTTCTTATAATTAAGGGCGGCTTAGCTAAGGGTCAGATTTACTCCGAGGTGCTGCAAACGGGTATCACAATTATAGAAATTTTAAGGTAAGATCTGACTTGTAAAACTTATTTGCCGCTTCAAGTGACTCCGACATTTATTGTACCACAAATTGCTCCTATTTGCGTCGCTTGCCCCGCTGATCTGCGATGGAATGGCAGACAGGCTAGCTAAGGGATTACACCCCCGTCCAGTACCAGAGCATGGGTCGCGCATGCGCGTTTCGTGGATTCCTTCACGTTGAGACTCAGACGATCTTTGGCAACTAACTAAGGAAAAAATAATCGGGCGCCAGTCTTCTAAATAAAACACGAAAGTAGAAGAAGGGGTGGTTTTATTTATAAAACAATAGTCGAGATAAAAGATGGGGTTGACAATGCTTGATTCCAAAACTCCATATAGGAGACACAAACACATAACAATTCAAGTTAAATCCAGGATATCCTGAAGGGATACCCTGGGACAATAAAAGCAAAATAAAAGAACTAAAAAATACAAATGAGTTGCCATCTGAAGACAACCCATCAAAAATAATATCGCGCATCTAGGAAACTGCCCAACGCATACATAGCACGTCGGTAACATTGACTACAAATACTCATTCGCAAAAGATATCATCAAGTAG
Source organism: Rhagonycha fulva (assembly GCA_905340355.1). NCBI lineage: Eukaryota > Metazoa > Arthropoda > Insecta > Coleoptera > Cantharidae > Rhagonycha > Rhagonycha fulva. The sequence continues at coordinate 23,379,907 of HG996554.1, forward strand.
AATTAAATACAGTAATTGCCTTTTCAACTTACCCTTCCACTACAATCATTCCGATTCAACATCGCTATTCTTTTGGAACCTCTGGAATATTAATGGTTCATCGTGCAAACTGAGTTTCAGATGTAAAGCTAAAAATAACAAAACTGCAATAATTAAACAAGAATCAATTCACCTGCGAACGGTAACATCCCAATGTCGATGTAAAGTATTAAAGAAAGCTAATTTCCTAAATGCGCTTTTAACAAAATAAAAATCCATGGTTTTCCGGTCATCCCAAGTCGTCGAAATTATCAAAATCAAAGCCGATGATAGGGCGGCGACGTCAAACGGACAAGGTCAACTCAAGTGGACTGATAAGTAATGAAACCAGATGCGGAAAACTCCATTAAAAACATCCATGGGAATAAAAAGTAAAACGCCCTCATGGAAATGGCTCCAACACGCTGATCGAACAATAGAAATATATCAGCTCCACTTTAAGTTTGCTTCCAGAAAACCATAAACAAAAGTTGAAAACCAAAATGGACGAACACAGAAATGAACAGGTGGTAATAAAAAGCTAAAATTTATCAAAGTCAAACTTCGTTCAAAATGGAAAATATCAATGTAATGCTTACCCACAAACATAAAACTGAAGGTTATTAAAGAGATCACTTCATTAAAATAAAGTTTGTGGCTTTTAAAACTCAAACATTACACAGAACGAAAATGAAACTTCCATTTTAGATGGTGACAAACGAAAGAATGCCAATTTGACAAATTTTCGAAATGTTAACGCTTGCGCGTGATGGATATACACAGGATGATGCGTAGATTTCAAACCAATTTAAATAATAGCATTTGGAATGCTACATTATGTTATCCGTAACCCACATTTGCAAGACAAAAGTTGCTATTGGGATGTGAATAAATGTTTACCAACAACTGTATTACCTATAACGCTATTAAACACTTTACGAGTAGAAGAATAAACGGGCCCTAATTGTAAGAGTGAAACTCGCCTATTATGGAATTGATGCTGGTCACAAATGTATTCGCATTTACAACCAACGCCAGCCCATGACTATTGGTAAGTGGCTTGGTTGGTGAATGTGCAGTTACAGTAAAAGTAAAAAGAGCTCTATTGATTTCAGTGTTTATTTTGGTTTACTGTAATTTAAGGACAATATTGCAAGTGGTGTGCCGATATGGAACGCTTAGTAATGGTAGCTTTGTTACAGGGTACTCGATGGGATCCAAATAACCACGTTCAAATTAAAACAGAAGAAATAGAATTGAAGTTGGAAGATTTGCACCATCATTCCATTAACATACAAGAAGACACTTCAGTTCAAAGTCGCAAAACAAAAGCAAGTCCTGTACCGCTCATGCGTGAAATTTCTAACTGTAACTCTGGTAAGAAATCCTTCAAGTGCGTAATTTGTGATTTCAAATCTACACATAAGAGTAATTTAAAACTACATTTAACAACTCATACAGGCGAGAAAGCCTTTCAGTGTGAAATTTGTGCCTTCAAATCAGCACGAAAGCAACATTTAAAACGTCATTTAAAAACTCATACAGTCAAGAAAGCATTTCAGTGTAAAATTTGTGACTTAAATTTTGCACAAATGGGATATTTAAAACGTCATTTAAAAACTCATACAGGCGAGAAAGCGTTTCAGTGTGTAATTTGTGACTTAAATTTTGCACAAATGGGAAATTTAAAACGTCATTTAAAAACTCATACAGGCGAGAAAGCGTTTCAGTGTGTAATTTGTGACCACAAATTTGCACGAAAGGAATCTTTAAAAGATCATTTGAAAACTCATACAGGCGAGAAAGCATTCCAGTGTGACATTTGTGCCTTCAAATTACCACGAAAACAAGATTTAAAACGTCATTTAAAAACTCATACAGTCGAGAAAGCCTTTCAGTGTGAAATTTGTGCCTTCAAATCAGCACGAAAGCAACATTTAAAACGTCATTTAAAAACTCATACAGGCGAGAAAGCCTTTCAGTGTGAAATTTGTGACTTCCAATGCGCCCGAAAGGGAAGTTTAAAACTACATTTAATAACTCATACAGGCGAGAAAGCCTTTCAGTGTGAAAGTTGCGCCTTCAAATCAGCACGAAAGCAACATTTAAAACGTCATTTAAAAACTCATACTGGCGAGAAAGCGTTTCAGTGTAAAATTTGTGACTTCAAATGCGCGCGAAAGGGAGGTTTAAAACTTCATTTAAAAACTCATACAGGCGAGAAAGCATTCCAGTGTAAAATTTGTAACTACAAATTTACACAAAAGGGACATTTAAAAAGTCACTTAACAACTCATACAGGCGAGAAAGCGTTTCAGTGTGAAATTTGTGACTTCAAAAGCGCGCGAAAGAGAAGTTTAAAACTTCATTCAAAACGTCATTTATTTGTGAATTTAAATTTGCTTTAAAGAGTAGTTTATATAATAATAATATAACATTTATTAATTCAGTACGAGGCACGAGGACACCTTACAATTCCCGAAAATTACATATGCTATAGATATTAGGGCTGGAGCCCTCTCTTCTATATTTAATTAGGTATGTGAAAAATTAAGTGAATGTTGAAGTTAAGTGACGTGCAGGATAAAAGTTTCAAAAACCCGCTTTAGAGTAGTTTATAATAATAATATAACATTTATTAATTAAGTAATAATTAAGTAGTTTATAATAATATAATAATATAACATTTATTAATTAAGTACGAGGCACGAGGACACCTTACAATTCCCGAAAATTACATATGTTATAGATATTAGGGCTGAGCCCTCTCTTCTATATTTAATTAGGGATGTGAAAATTTAGTGAAGTTTGAAGTTAAGTAAGGTGCAGGATAAAAGTTTCAAAAACCTGCTTTTGTTGACCAAATTAGAAAGTCTATTTGTCTCTATTTGGTGTATCTGTTACAGTTAAAATCCGATCTAACTAGAATAGTTGATTAAAAAAATATGAAGATAAGTAATGCCTGTGTTAAATTATTTTTTTTTCTTTTGTCCCTCTCTTCATTTTACTATCTATCCAATCCAACATTTCCCCCCTCAACCAGCACCCTATTAAAATCTTTTACCATTGAATAAATAAACCCTTAGATCATCTATACAATAGATAGGTGGCATTGCCATCTTTAGTTTTACAAGCAGTGGAGACGCAAATTTGGCAACGTCGCCGGTGGTCCTATTTTTCAATGACAGTGATAGCACTTTGTTAGTAATAATTCATTAACTCAAATTAACTCATTGCTCAAATTAACGGTTATTAATGATGTTATTTTTGAATGTATTAGTGTAAAATCATTCTAATAATATTTTATTGGTAATGGACTCGTACAAAAGGTATATGTACACAAGGAACTGAATTTTTAGTTGATTGTAGCTAAGATTTTGTATTTTAACACTAATAAAACGTAAATTTAAGTGATCAAATTATATTGCAAACACAACAAAAGGTAAGTACACAAGTACTGATTTAAATACATGTTAGCGTGAGCCAAAATATTTGCAATAAATGAAGCTAAAATAATATTCTTCTCGATTTTCTATATTTAGGTTCTTCTACTGTCTTCACACCCCTATGATAAACTGTGTTTTGATATAGTAATACTGTTATAGTTGATTACCAACCTAATAATACCAAATTAGGTTGGTATTACTTACTCAACGCATTTATTTAAAATTATTAGTCAGGGCAGAGTATTTCATTAACGTCATATACAGGTCCGGGTTCAGGTTTAGTAATCCTCACTTATTCTAACACGGCCATCCTGCAATTGTCGCGTCCCCGTGACATTTTTTTTTTTTTTTTGAATTTTGAATAACGCCATAAATAACTCGGCCGCAACGCCTTAAATAACTCGGCCGCAACGCCTTAAATAATTCGGCCGCAACGCCTTAAATAATTCGGCCGCAACGCCTTAAATAACTCGGCCGCAACGCCTTAAATAATTCGGCCGCAACGCCTTAAATAACTCGGCCGCAACGCCTTAAATAACTCGGCCGCAACGCCTTAAATAACTCGGCCGCAACGCCTTAAATAACTCGGCCGCAACGCCTTAAATAATTCGGCCGCAACGCCTTAAATAATTCGGCCGCAACGCCTTAAATAACTCGGCCGCAACGCCTTAAATAACTCGGCCGCAACGCCATAATAATTTGATTCTACCGTCCGTAATAGTTATTTATGCACCAAGTCCTGAAAGTGCATCTTCTTGGCATGAGCGCGGAAAATTATAGACTGAGGCGCAGACGAAGTCTATAACCACGCAAATGCCAAAAAGGCACCTTAAGGATAAAGCGCATAAACTATTTTATGTGTAATTGGAATGAAATGCACATTTTCTGCAAAAATGTACGATAATAATTTAACGAAATACGTATGTTGCTAAGCAATAAAATATTTAAAATTCACAAAATACGTCAAAAATATATGTCAAAGTGTACATTTTAGTAGGATTGCACATAAAACAATTGAGGTTTTGACATTTCTGTACTGTAAACAGCTACTTTCAGTATTGTTTTCTATATGTGAAAATGTACATTATAGTATAAATGTACTTACCAAAGAAAAGCAATGAATCAAATTGCTTCACTAGTCATATTTTCCTCAAAATTGTCTGTTAAACCAGCCTCTCAACTGTTCATAAGTAGCCTCTTTCACTAGTTTCTCCAACCTCCAAATACACAACGTTCGTTAGCCAGCATTTCTATAATTTTGCTTAGTCCCAAAAACCTCCCGCTTAGCTTTCCAAATCTTACTGTTGCCAAATCCTATTTCCGCTTGCGCGATTCTTCCCTCAGAACATAAATGCATCCGACGTATATCAAGTTGCCAAACTTTTACCTTCATTAAGTACTGCTTCAATTCCGGTCAATATTGCAAACCATTCAATCTCCTTTCTGTTGTTCAACGCACTTTTCACTAGATCAGACAAGACTTTTATCACTGATTTTACCTGTCCGCCACCTCTGGGCACTCCCACATTTTTAAGGTGCAATTCAACATCTTCTCGTTTAAAACAATTAACGAATTCCGATGAAGTGAAAATTTCCGCTTTATCAGTCATGACTGCCCCTGGATGCCAGCTCGTTTAAACAAAAAACCCAAAGTAACTATAGACTGTTTAGAAGTTTTGTTCTCTACGAGAGCAAATATACGGATACTTCAGAAATGCGCCAATCACAACCAAGATTACGGTGCATTCACCGATATACAAAAATCATCCAACGCTCGGGACTCCACATTTCCACTCTTCGTCCATTCCTGACAACACACTTATATCACTATCCAGTACATATCAAATTCGGGGTCTCATCATTGAGAACTACGCCAAGTTCAATCCATAATTTCCCATGACAACGCACAATCCGGGACGCCGAATCGTCTTCCAACCAATCAATCTACGCCAGGGGTTCCCAACCTTTTTGCACCTGCGTACCACCTGGGAAAAATTTCTAAAAACTGGAGCTAGAATAGCGAGTTTTTAACGATTTTTTAAAGATTAAAATTTAAAATATCAACATTAGGAGTAATGGAACTTATCTTCACTCTTGCACACATCACTTACGCGTACCACCTGAAACGTTTCCGCGTACCACCGGTTGGGAGCCCATGATCTACGCCAGGAATACAACTACTGTCTATCGACTTCTCTTCCAGGAGCTTGCAAGGCGGTAGACTCAAAGCCAATTTTGCAATCCTCAGCTACAAGTTGAATTTCTTTACTATTATAACACTTCTTTTGCTTCTTAATTTAGATTTCTTTCATTGCATGCTTCGGGTTTTCTGAATATTTACAGTCTTTCTTTGAATGACCTATTTTTTTACAGTTGAAACACTTTTTTGATAATTTCTGTTTTTCTCATACGATTGCATAGTATCTAGCTTGAGTTGTTTTGGTACTCTTCGATGATCATCTTTGATTTCGCTATCATATTGTCGAAGTAAAGCTTTAAGATCTTGTTGATTCTTTGGTACATTTATTCGTATTCTTTGTCGAATAATATCGTTATTTATTCCACCAATGGAACGTATTACTTTCTGCCATTCCAGTTGAGGTTGGTACTACGTATTTTCTTTATTCCGTATTCACATAAACTAACAAGGTTTGAACTTTCTATATTAGCTGCCTTGTTTAGCTTCGTGTGCCATGTTTCTTGTTTGGGGAACGTTATTCAAAAGTCATACACAAATTATTCCAACTCCTATCAAATGGTTTCCATCCATCGAAAAACTTTATTTTTCATTTTCTCGTAGAGCGTCTCCCTCTTTCAATATCATAATGAAATCGGATATTTTAGTTCGTTTCTTTAAATCGTTTATTTGTTCAATCCATTATTCATCAATCAAAAATTTGCTATTAACGGCATCGTGCATTTGTTCTAAGTCCATCGGATATCCGTCCGGATTTTGAATTGCATTTTGGGAATCTTCTGTATTTTGATTCATTTTAAACCAAACGAGAGAAAAAATAAAACACAAAACCAACAAAAACCAAAAAAAAAACACGACAAAAAAAAAACTTATCCGTTTGCAGTTAAACGTTGGTTCGAATCCCACTTCTGATGTTAGCGTGAGCCAAAATATTTGCAATAAATGAAGCTAAAATAATATTCTTCTCGATTTTCTATATTTAGGTTCTTCTACTGTCTTCACACCCCTATAATAAACTGTGTTTTGATATAGTAATACTGTTATAGTTGATTACCAACCTAATAATACCAAATTAGGTTGGTATTACTTACTCAACGCATTTATTTAAAATTATTAGTCAGGGCAGAGTATTTCATTAACGTCATATACAGGTCCGGGTTCAGGTTTAGTAATCCTCACTTATTCTAACATACATTAAGTCAAAGTCGAAAATATAGATTCAATTCTTCGTTAGATTAGAGGTAGTTGTAACTTAAAATTTTACTTTTTATAATTCGTATATCATTTTATAGAATAATTTGAATAATTATTTATTGGTATACTGCCTTAATAACATTATTATATTGTTTATATATTGTACTCTCCTAATGCTGTTTTTTAAAAATTATTAGAAAAAAAAACAAATCAAAAATTAAGGGGGGAAAATCCACATGCAAATAGAAGAGCACAAACTTTGTTGCTCCGACCAGCCTTTTATTCGTTAAAAAAATTTTTAAAGTAAAAAAACACGATATGAATCATGAAGATATGAAATTTTTCGCAGATAAAAAAATAAATTATATAACACTTTGGTTATTTGGTTTGAACCAAAGAAATGCAATTCAAAGCCAATGATCCATTTAACGTGCCTGTAACCAGATACTTTTAAATTTAAAATAACCTACTGATTACAAACATGTTGTGGAAATAAATTTTACAACTATAAGAAAAAACCGTTGGGTACCTTGTTTTTTCTTAGATGTCTTCATCCAATCTTGTGAAGTAATACTGCCTTTAAATTCTTAATATCCAAATAAATGTCACGATGTAAGATAGTGAAAATTTTCTCTTAATCTCCAACACGCTATACGGGAACGCAAAAAAAACAATTCTCCAGCCTTCCAGAAATTACAAAACTCCTCACACACTTGATCAATACCACTGTGTAAGATTATACCAAATAATAATATGTGAAAATTAGTCCAAACTGGACATTTCAAAAACACTCTGGAAGAACTCTCAAAAATCGACGTCCATCATACTTGACGTCCCACACCAGATAATCTTCAATCATTTATTTCCGGTCTTCCGCCAAACTTTCAAAATCAAAAATTTCCACTTTTCATTTTATTTCCATCAGGTAACCGCTGATGCCAACTTACACTTTTCAAATCCCTAACTTTACAAATCTAACAAATTAATATTCAAATTTCCTCTAATTGAAAACGTTAGTTGTTCAAATCCCAAAAACAGGCACAAGCGCCTCATAAAAAAAACAAAAGTGTTATGGTGACTTGTTAACAACAGAAGTCGAAATAATAAAAAAAAATTGCGCTAACAAAATAAAATAATTTCCTTTTCAAAACTTAAAATTTTTCAAATTAAACAAAATAAAAATTATTATTCATATCGCCTAATTGTTTTGTTATACGACATCTTACGCCCCTAGCATTTTGTGCAGAAAAAGGAAAACTGTATCAAACAAAATGCTACCACACATATGTCGTATTTCTAACCAACCCTTATTTCAACGTAATTTAATTTTTTTATTGGCTCAAAAGCATACAGGTGACTTAAATGAAACCTACCTCTAATCATATTGTTGATAGGGTTTACCAGTTCATAGTATTCTCAGCTATACGCTTGTTAATTAGAAAAGGGCCTTCATATGGCAATTGTAGCTTAGCACAATGATTTAAAGATCTCTTTCCCACTCTTAAACTTTTAATAACAACCCTATCACCTATTTTAAAACTTGTCCTCTTTTTGATCTTAGAATTTATTTTATTTAAATAACTGTTCCTATATCTTTCTAAATTTTTTCTTACTTGCACCCTCAAACGATTCAAGTCAACATCTTGTATATCAACCATCCACGGTCTAGGAGGTAATACTCCCTTCAAAATTAATACTGGAGACTGACCTGTAACAGTACTTGGGGTGTTGTTAATGAACGATTCTACCTGGTCCAGTTTATCGAACCATGGTAAATTATCATCATACGTTAGTATTCTTACCCAGGTAGCACACTATGTTGGCGCAATATTGGGAAGTCAATATTGCCCCAATATCGAAGTGTTAAACTTTTCAAATATTGGGGCAATATTGAAAATCAACATTGCCTAAATATTGGAAAGCAATATTGCCCCAATATTGAAAATCAATATTGCCCCAATATTGGAAAAGTTTAACATCTCAATATTGGTGCAATATTGTTTTCCAATATTGGGGCAATATTTTTCTTATATTACCTTTTAATCTCTTTGCGGTTAATAACTAAGTTTACGTAATTTTATTTGTAGTTTTGTAAACCTTGAGAAAGAATAAGTGAAATAACAAAAGAACATGTCGAAATCTAGATCTGCTACGAAATCTCGGTTTATACGTCGTGAAATGGAAAAATATGAACGAGAATTATTGATGGTCGCTGATAAAGCTAGTGCTGTTAGTAATGCCAATAAATTGGAAGAAGCGTTAGTCGGTTCCGTACAGAATGTTGGTAATACTGGTGATAGGGATTATGTAAACAATATCTACGGATTGGAAGAATTGCACAGCGATAGCAGTTTCAGCGATTCGTTAGAGAATGATAGGAATGTTGATAAATTATTAGTTAGCCGGTCCGAAGCGTTAAACTTTAATCAAAATTCTAATATGCAACAGAATGTTACATCTAAATTATTTACAGGTAATTCTTTAGAAATGTCACTAAAAAATTGGGCAATTGAAACAAAAATCAATAATCTACAATTTGATAAATTATTAGCCATCTTAAAACCTTATCATCCAGAACTACCACCATTGAGTGCTAGAACAGTTCTTAAAACGCCTAGAAAATGTGTAAATGTGGTTTCATTACCACATTCAGGTAATTTTAAATGCAAGGCTTTCTTTAAATTTTTTATTTTCTAATTTTTTAGTAATATATTTTCAAATGCAGCTTGTGTATCTAAACTATAATGTAGGTTCATCCTATCAGAATTCTCTATTTATGTGTTTTAGATGTTTGATACTTCACCCTATATAAATCATTCCGACGAAAAATTTCACCCTGAATGCGGTCCTTCAAAATGAGATTGGGAAATCTATGTCACTTTCTACCCTGTATGATAAAATTGTTTAATGCGCATCAACGCATGCGCTTCATGATTTTTATGATAATATTGGAAAACAATATTGGCTAAATATTGACAGACAATATTGGTCAGCAATATTGGTGCAATATTTCTCCAAGATTTAGCCAATATTGGTGCAATATTGATTACATATATTGCCCCAATATTGGAAAACAATATTGGCTGAATATTGACAGACAATATTGGTCACCAATATTGGTGCAATATTGCACCAAGATTTAGCCAATATTGGTGCAATATTGTTTTCTAATATTAGTGCAATATATGATATAAATATTGCACCAATATTGGCTAAATATTGACAGACAATATTGGTCATCAATATTGGTGCAATATTGCACCAAGATTTAGCCAATATTGGTGCAATATTTATATCATATATTGGAGCAATATTGGAAAACAATATTGCGCCAATATTGGCTGAATATTGCAATATTGCGCCAACATTCTATATTGGCGCTATATTGGGGCAATATTGCCCCAATATTATGTGCTACCTGGGTAAGAATTTTACCGTCTCCTGTACGTATCGTTCACTAGGATTTCCAGCAGGATGCCTAATGGAACAAAACCCGACCTCAATATTTTTATCTTGCCAGTGCATTTTAAAATGATTATTGTTAAAATAAGTAGCATTATCAGCTAAGATCTTTTTAGGCTTAATAACAGTATTACAATAATCCTTTAATAAATTAGTTGTTATCTCCGTGGTACATGCTTTAGTGGGATATAATTTGACATATTTACTAAAAATATCAATAATGACTAAAATGTTATTGCTATTGCTATTGCTACAATGTCACCTGGATTCTTTACTCGTATATTGTTCACAGAATTCTGATTGTGAAAATTTTAGTATTTTCCCAGTAAACATAGTCTACAATTATTAATTATACTTTTTATAATTCTCTTATCTTTTCGACAATAATAATTCTCTCTAAAAATGAGCCATGTATTATCAATGCCTATATGACCGTATCTTAAGTGAATGTCTAAGGCTACTTTTTCACTTAATTCACGATTAATCACGTAAAGCTCCTGTTCTCTTATTTCCTTTATCAAGCAACCTTTTTTTATTTTATAATCTTTATAAGCACCCTCATTATAATTTACTAAATTCCTGATTTTTACAATTGAATCATCTAATTGTGCCTCTTTAATACAATATAAAGTATACGGTTGTACATCCAAATACATCTCATTCATGGCAATTAATACTTCTTTAAGTTTGCTTAACTCGTAATTGTCTTTTCTACTGAAAGCATCAGCAATAACATTATTTCTGCCACGGATCAGTCTACCATTGACTACCAAGCGCACCACACCTACCTAACCTCAAAATTACAAACTGCAGAACATAACCTCACAAATAAACGTGTAAGTAAATTGTTTTGCAAATTATTAACTTAGTTTATTTTTAGAATAAGTTGCTGGAGATTCCTTCTGCGACCGTTACTAAACAAAATACCCTTATTAAAGGGAATTCACGAGTATACAAAACATACTCTAAGAAAAATTTAGACAAAGACTCACGTGGTCTTTCTATTAATACTGAACTTAACAAAACCATCAACGAGATGGCTCATTCACAGGAATATTTAGACTCAATGACGGAAGCTGGTCTACTGATGGACTTTGCAGAGGTGCCCTTCGAAACCCCAACCAACAAAAGGAATTTAAAAGGCGTCAGCCCTCCTTCAAAAAAGAATAGGCCGGAGAATTTCATCTTGCCAACACGAAACCGCTTTGCAGCCTTTCAAAGGGAGACCGAGAAGAAGCTACCATCACCGGTAGTCAACCAATCACAAGAACCAGCAGTACCAAAACCCAAGAAGATAAGACCCACCCCTATCATCTTGAAGCGTGGACTCATCGGTGCCAAGGATTATAAGGATACTATCACCGATATTAAACAGGTAATAAAAAATAATAATTTTTCCATTAAAAATTTAGGTAATCAGACAAAGGTTATCGTGGAGACGATGGACGACTACAACCTCCTGGTACAAGACCTTAGAGAAAAGAAGATTGAATTCTACTCGTTTGCTACCGAAGACACGAAACGAAGCTCTTTCGTACTAAAGGGTACGAATGAGATCGATCCAGAAGAAATCCTGGAAGACCTGAGGAGACAAGGACTCAAACCGGAAGCATGTAGATTGCTCGCCAACAAAGCGAAGAATGACGCTCCGATACTGTATCCGAAGTACAGGATATCTTTTGCAAACGGGACAACACTTCAAGAGGTACGAAGGGTTAGGCACCTAGTACACAGCACCTGCTACTGGGAGAAATACAGGCCCCCGAGGAATATCATGCAGTGTGGAAACTGCTTAGAATTCGGCCATGGTAGTAGATACTGCCATTCGATGCAAGTCTGCGGTCACTGCACCCAGCAACATAACACCTGGAACTGCCCGATTCAGGAAACCGAGCCGAAGTGTGGAAACTGTGGCGGTAACCACCGAGGCACATCTATTGAGTGCCCTAAATATAAAGCTGCAGAGGACAAAGCCAATGCTAAGAAAACGCAACTGACCCAGAAGCAGCAGTTCAAATACCAGGCGAGGAGAGGCTACTCTCACGACCCCAGGGAGTACCCCGAACTACCCCAAAGACCATCGGTGAAAACACAAGTGGAACCCCCATGCATTACACCACCTGCATGGCAGACGAGTCACCCTTGGTCCACACAAGGACCTAGAAAACAAATGCCACCAAGGACTACTCCGACAAGCACCACAGCTGGAAACTCTGCTTTCGAGGAGTTTATGAAAGAAATGGACGACATTAACAAAATGTTCGATTTCAAAAAACTTACAGAAATGCTAAGGAAGCTAAAGCATCAACTAGCCAATGCGACAAATGCAATGGATATGATGACGGCCTGCAACGAGGCAAACGAGGCATTTGCTGCCATCCGAAAGATTAAACCAACTAATGGGTAAGACAATTTTAAACAAATTAAAAATTGCTAACTGGAACGCTACCAGTGTGGTCAATAAAAAGGAAGAACTGGAGGACTTCCTTTTGTCAAACGAGATAGACGTCGCACTTATCAGTGAAACCTGGCTAAAGCCAGAAAACAAATTCAAATTAAAAAAGTACCACTGCTACAGATCGGATAGAATAGCACACGGCGGAGGAGTTGCCATTATCATCAGAAAAGGCATCCCTCACGAACCAGCCAAACCCGAAATTTCCCGTAACTTAGAAATCATCGTGTACAAAATCAAGACCAGCCCACCACTCTACGTCGGCGCAGCCTACAATCCACCCCAGCTTCACGAACACCTAGCGGAAGAGCTGAATGTGTTCCTCAGCCAGTATCCCAACATCGTCATTGGAGGAGACTTCAATGCAAAACACTCGTTTTGGAATTGCACTACGAACAACACGTGCGGCAATATCCTGCGAGATTTATCACTAGAAAAGAATTTCGTCATAGTTTACCCGCCCGAACACACATACCATCAAGGGCCTCAATATCAACCATCCACACTCGACATCTTCCTCCTCCAAGGTGTCGGGGAACACACCACACCAACTGTCCTCGAAGACCTCTCCTCAAATCACTATCCAGTGGTGATGACCCTTTTTCTCAACTGCGACTTTAATAAAAGAGACATTCGTACCACCAACTGGGAAACTTACAAGCAATTCTGCAACGAGCGAATGGAAATTGACACCAACCTCGTCACCAATGCAGATATCGACGAAGCCATCAAAAAGTTCACGGTGGCAATGCAATCTGCTTTCAAAGATGCAACCACGACGAAGAAAGTTAAAGAAACCTACAAAGTGGATCCCGAAATCAGGAGGCTAAAAACGATTCGAAACTGGGAAAGGAAGCAATGGATACGAACGGGAGACCCAACACACCGCATCGAAAAGAATCTCATCTCCGAACAGATTCAGCAATTACTTCAAGAAGAAAGAAAAGAAAAATGGAGAAAAGTAACAGAAACCCTTGCGCTCCGGGACAATTCACTCTGGCAGGTCTATAAATGTTTAAAGAACAAACACGACGAGATCCCGATAATCAAGACCAGCAACAACGTCAACTTATACACCGACAAAGAAAAAGCCGATGCTTTTGCAAACGTTTTTCTGGAAGCCCACAGCAAAACCATCAACGACGTCTCTCCCATGGACAAGGAAGTGAATACAACCTACGAGAACCTTCACCTTAACCCAGACAACCTCGACGAAAGCCCCCTCAAGACGACTCCGGCTCAAATCGCAAAAATCATTCGGGGGCTGAAAAACAGAAAAGCTCCAGGTCAGGACGGCATCTCGAATAGACAACTCAAATACCTCCCGAGGAAAGGAGTTTGCGTCCTGTACTACATACTTCGTGCATGCCTCTCGAACTGCTACTTCCCTACCCAGTGGAAGTTGGCCAAGGTGATTGCGCTGCCAAAACCCAACAAGGCAAGAAACGTCGCCACTAACTACAGGCCCATTAGTTTGCTCACAACTCTCAGTAAAGTCTTGGAGAAAATCATACTGGAGGAGCTCAAGAACCATTTAACCGACCACGGAATCATTATCAACGAACAATTTGGGTTCAGAGCTGCACATAGCACGACGCATCAAGTAGCGCGTATCAAAGAGATGATCGTGCACAAAAGACATATAAACAAAGACACGGGCATGGTGTTATTAGACTTAGAAAAAGCTTTCGACGTGGTTAATCTCAAAGCACTTATTTATAAGTTAGTCAAGTTAGTTAAAGCTCCTATCAACTTAATTAAAATCCTATCCAGCTACCTAGAGGGTAGACAATTCTTCGTTGTCGTCAACCAAGCCGTCTCCGCTACGGTAGACGTTCCAGCTGGCGTTCCGCAAGGCTCATTATTGGGTCCGATCCTTTTCTCCATTTTCATCAACGACATTCCTCGACACGACAAAACAAGTATTGGCATTTACGCAGACGACACAGCCATTTTCGGCCATTCCAAGAAAACCAGAAAATACGTCAAGTATCTAGAAGAACACACTCAATTAATTTTCGAATTTCTCAAGACATGGAAACTTATAATCAATATACCCAAGACGGAAGCAATTCGGTTCACCTTCAAACATAAACCTCCCGACGTCGCAGGAGTTAAAGTTGGAAATAACACCATCCCGTGGCAGAATACGGTGAAGTATCTTGGCACCACACTGGACTCGAAGCTACTATTTGGTCAAGAAATAAAGGCTCGACTGGATAAGAGCAACTTTGTTATCCAATTATTATACCCCTTCATCGGTCCAAATGCTAAAACACCGAAGAAAGAAAAAGTCACTTTGTACAAAGCTTGTGCCAGGTCGATACTTACCTACAACGCTCCCATCTGGGCCACTGCATGCAAGACAAAGATGAAGTCCATCCAAGGGATGCAAAACAAATTCTTGCGAATCATCGGCCAATATCCAAGGTACACCACCATCGACTTCATGCACGCAGACTTGGAGATCGAAACCATCGCCACGTTCATCAAAGAGAAGACCAGGAAGCTCATCAAACAAATGACCACACACCAGAATCCACTTATAGCCCAAGTGACTTCATATGATGACGACGAACTTTTCGCAACCGTGAAGAGATCCATGAAACAAATTTTAAATTAATTGTTATTTCACCATTGTAATGCTTTTCTTTCTTTCCTCTTTTTGTAACCCCCTTTTTTCTTTTGTTTGTTTTGTCATTTTTATGTTTTTCTTGCTCTTTTTGCCTCTTTTACAATGTCATTCACTTACCAACATTGGAAGTTTTCTGTAACTCGCCTATGTTTAATGAAGGTTTTAAAGTCAGCGTCGCACCGAAATTACAATATTCTTCAAATATTGTAATTTTAAGGCCGGTGTCACACTGATGGTTTTTCTTTATTTTTATTTTTGGCTCAATTAGAAGGTACGTGGCTAGTTTAGATGTTGCATCAAGAGCGATCGCTCCGTGCGCGACATGGTAGTGTATCTCTTCGAAGTTACTCTGCCATTTCGTGAACGGACTGCGGTCGCGCTGAAGCGCGACATTTAACCTGTCATAACCCTTTAATTTGGTCAACAAAAGCAGGTTTTTGAAACTTTTATCCTGCACCTTACTTAACTTCAGCATTCACTTAATTTTTCACATACCTAATTAAATATAGAAGAGAGGGCTCCAGCCCTAATATCTATAACACATGTAATTTTCGGGAATTGTAAGGTGTCCTCGTGCCTCGTACTTAATTAATAAATGTTATATTATTATATTATTCTGCCACGGATATGTCTAATAGAAAAATCATATTCTTGCACTAACAAAGACCAACGATATATCCTATTATTTGAAAACTTAGTCGATAAAAGAAATGTCAAAGAGGAATGATCCGTCTCAATTATAAACTTTTGTCCCATCAGATAAAACCTTAACTTACTTAATGCAAAAACTATAGCCAACATTTCCTTCTCACTGACGGTATAATTGATTTCACTTTTTCTAAGTGTTCTAGAAACAAAACATACAGGTATCTCAACTTTATTATGTATCTGAATCAACACCCCTGATATTGCAAATTTTGACGCATCCGTTCTTAAAATAAATTCCCTAGAAAAATCCGGGTGGACCAAACTAATATTTTTAAATAAAATAGATCTCAACTCTTGAAAAGCATTTTCCTGACTATCTTTCTATGTCCATTTCTTATCTTTACGCAATAACTCAACTAGAGGTAATGTCTTATCAGAGTACTTAGGTATAAAACGTTTATAATAATTTAACACCCCTAAAAATCCTCTTAACGTTCGCAAATTTTTCGGTCTTGGATATTCCTTTATTTCTAATAACCTATCTTTATTTATTTCTACAGACTCAGGAGTCACACTAAATCCCAAATAATTAACTTTGGATTGAAAAAACTCACACTTCTCCACATTAAGTTTCAAGCCTGCCGTATCTAACGCTTTTAAAATACTGGATAAATGCTCAAAATGTTCTCCCTCATCTTTACTAAAAATAAGTATATCATCAACATAATGAACACAAAAATCGTCATAATTTTTCAAAATTTGTTGCATACTTTTTACTAGAGCGCTTGAACTGGTCGACAAACCAAATGGAACCACTTTAAAATAGAAAGTGTTTCCATCTATACTGAACCCTGTATATTTTTGCGATTCAGAAGCTAATGGAATTAACCAGAAACTACTTTTTAGGTCTAATTTTGAAAATACTGTTTTACCCCCAACTCTACCTAATAAATTCTCAATTCCCTGAGGACTTTCATATTGAGGTTTAGTATAATAGCATAGAGTTCTCGCGTCTAAACAAATTCTAATTTCTCCCGATGCTTTTTTAACAATAACTAGCGGATTTATATAGCAAGTGCTCGCTTGTACAATAATACCTTGATCAATCATTTTCTCCACTTCATTCCATACTTGTTCTCTGTATGCTTGCGGAATGGGGTAATTTTTACATTTGAAAGTATCTTCATTAATAATGTGAAGCTTATGCTCATATCCGGATGCTATTCTGTTTTCTTCGTTGACCAAAGCTTTATGTTTTTCCAACAAGTTTTTCACCATAACTACTTTTGAATTTGGGCATTTTAATGGAATTTCTTTCCAGTTCTCTCCACTATTCTTTAAACATACACTTAATAATTCCATATTTTGATCTTCCTCCTTGCTAACAAAATTAACGGTTGTGAATTCCTCACTAACCTTTGGTATTTCTGCATTAAAATTTTCCTCACTTATCCAAGGAATCTTTTTTCCTCTTATGGTAATAATCTTTAATGGAACATCGATTTCTACTTCAAACTTTTCTAGCAAGTCTATACCTAAAATACAATCCAACTTCATATCATCTATGACCATAATTCCTTCCATTAAGCTCATGTCCTCGATTTTTATATTCGCTAATAAGGTTTTATTTACTTTTGAAAATTTTTTATGATTTGCGGTAACTAAGTTAACTGGGGTAGTTTTTATAATAGATTTTTCAAAATGTTCAAAATTTTCTTCTAAAATTTTAGAATTGATTAATGAAATTTCTGCCCCAGTGTCTATCAAAGCCTTTATTTTTAGATGATCTACATACAAAAATATGAAAGGTAAAATTAAGCGATCTACACCCTCATTTTCATGTATTTCTCCGATAAATTCCCTGGGATGTTGATAGGAATTTACCGCACCTGGTTTGTCGCCTACTGAAAAACCGAACGATTGTCCGTTGAGCTTAACTCTGCCTCTTGGACATTAGTCACATTTACATTATTTACTGTTGCATTCCTATTTACTTCAGCATTGTGCACCCTAACATTATTTTGAGTACTGTGATAATTACCTCTACCTCTGTTGTTATTATTTACACTTGGTTCCTCATTATTTTGACTTCTATGATTATTACCGTTTGAGCTATTTTGTCGAGAATGGTTTTCATTTCTAGAATAATTGTAATTTTGCTGCCCATAGCGACCATCACTTCTATTATAAAAATTTCCACGTGAATAATTTTGTCTACCAAAGTTTCTATTAAACTGCCCATTATTCCCACCATTTTGTGAATAATGATTGTTGAAACTTTGACCTGGTCTTTTTCCTGCATTATATCTACTAAAATTACTGAATGAGTTATCTTGAAAATTTTGAGTATTGCCCATTTTTGACAGGTTTTCAAATCTTTTTAACAAGCTTAAGAGTTGATCAACCGTTTTTATGTTCTCAACAATTATTCTTTCCATAATCTTATATTCAAAATGTCTGGATAGGCTAGCTATAATATCACATTCAGACATAGGTGGATCTAACTGTTTTGCCGCATTTATTTTACGTGTAGCATATGCTGTTAAATTTTGATCCATTAAGCCTCTATATCTCCCATTAATTAAATTATTTCGTACCCTTTGCTGTTCTACTTCCCCCTAATAATGATTCAAGAATAAAACTTTGAATTGCTCGCTTTTATAAAAGCGAAGAGCTTACGTCCTATAGGACGTAAAGAGGCTCTTTTGTCAATCCTTTTTTTCGGCCACGCCCCATGAACGTTTTGAGATTTTTTCGTATCATGGGGCGTAGCCAAACAACTTTTTTTTTGATAAAAGTTGTAAATTTTGTCGGATATAATTACGGAAGAACGAAAAATATTTCATATCACACGGACGTTAGGGTCTTTTCAGCACTCGGCTATTCTTATTCCTCTTGCCATTCGGCTCGGGTCATAAACCACGCCTCGTGATGAAAAAAGACCCTTTACGTCCTTACTACTATTTTTGATGAATCCTTTGGAGGGATTTCTTTCTAACTTTTCTCAGTTGATCAAATGTTGTTTGATTCGCGGAGGTATTTTCTGTAATCAGATGAGATAATTTAAATTTTTGTGTTGTACATTTTGATTTTCTAAATTTGTTTTGTTTCAAAATTGACAGATATCTGTAATTAAAAGTGTAAATAGTTATGTGGCGTACATCTCACACCCCTTACAAGCAGCCCTGTGTAAAATTTAAAAATAATTTATTTTAATTTTTGTAAGGTTGGTAGAGACGCTGGACAGTTGGCTGTCCTGAACAGACCCCTCTAACCACCACGTTATTTTTGTAAGATTTTTAATTAAGAAATAAAATAGAAAATAATCGACAAATTTGTAGTTTCCTAAAGTGGTGACCCCGATATAAAATGTCAATCGACGGCGAAAAAAAGAAGAGCGACCAAACAATGCAAAGTGTACCAATGCAAGCAAACGCGGTAAGCATAAAACAAATTCCATTTTGGATTCAGGAACCTGAAATGTGGTTTTTACAAATTGAAGCACAATTTGCGTTGGTTGGAATATCGCAAGATACAACCAAATATTATCATGTGTTAGCTAGTTTTAATGAAAAAGCGATGTTGGAAATGAAAGACGTGTTGTTAAGACCCCCTTCACAGGACAAGTATGAATATTTAAAAAAGGAAACTATAAAAAGATTCGCCGTTCCGCAAGAAAAGAAATTGATCGCTTTTCTAGAAGACGAACAGATTGGAGATAGAACTCCCTCTCAATTTTTAAGACATCTTAAAAGTTTAGGAGGATCAGCAGCAACGGATGAATTGGTCAAAATTGTTTGGACTCGACGTCTTCCTAATCATTTGCAGGCGCTAGTGGCAGCCCAAATCGACAGACCAGTAGAGAAAATAGCCGAAATCGCAGACAGGGTCGAGGATGCATTGCCTCAAAGGAACATCGCGGGTATCAATAGCACACAGGATTTTCCTACGAGTAGAATCAATTTGCAAACTCAGCTAACCAAGTTGAGCGAAAATATGGAGAAAGTAACAGAAGAACTGGCAGAAATTAAACAGAATCGTTTCCAGAGACATGTTCGACCTCAAAGAGAAGAGTGGAGAAGTTGTGGACGACAACGTAGCAATAGTCGTGATCGAGCAAGTGAAAATTCGACATGTTGGTACCACCAGCGATTTGGAAAAAACTCTACAAAGTGTAGACTCCCATGCAATTGGAATTCAAAAAACGGAAATTGTGGCCAGTAGAAGAGAC
Source organism: Rhagonycha fulva (assembly GCA_905340355.1). Taxonomy (NCBI): domain Eukaryota; kingdom Metazoa; phylum Arthropoda; class Insecta; order Coleoptera; family Cantharidae; genus Rhagonycha; species Rhagonycha fulva. The sequence goes on from HG996554.1 coordinate 23,400,193, forward strand.
GCCTGGCAACAGAACCACTTCAAGCCGTCTCTACGTTCAGGATCGTAAAAGTAAAATAGAGTTCTTGATAGATACGGGAGCGGATGTATGTGTAATGCCAAAACGATTGGCAAGGGGATATAGCAGGATCAGTGAAACCAAATTGTACGCCGCGAATGATTCGGTAATAAACACGTATGGTTTTATAACAATGATACTAAATTTTGGGTTAAATCGTGAATTTCGGTGGTCGTTTCTAGTAGCAGATGTGAATAAACCTATTATAGGCGCGGATTTTCTAAAAAATTTTGGATTAATGGTAGATATCAGAAATAGGAAACTGGTTGACATGGTAACGACAAAACAAGCTGCTGGGAGAGTAAACAACAGCGAAGTTATGATAATTCGAACTGTATCAAGCAAGAATCCCTTTCATACGTTATTAAAAAAATTTCCTTCATTAACAAATCCGGTTGCACCTCAAAAACAAATCCAACATGGAACCTTGCACCATATTGAGACAACGCCTGGACCACCAATAACCTGTCGTCCTAGAAGATTGGCCCCAGAACGAATGATGACAGCAAAAAAAGAATTCGAGACGATGTTGCAATTAGGGATTGTTCGGCCATCAAAAAGCTGTTGGTCTTCTCCTTTACATATGGTTAAAAAAAAGAATAACGAATGGCGACCCTGTGGCGATTTCAGAGCATTAAATGCTCGTACAATACCTGATCGTTATCCAGTGCCACATATTGAAGATTTTTCTCACATGCTGTACAATAAGAAAATATTTTCCACGATAGATCTCGTTAAAGCTTATTATCAGATTCCGGTGCATCCAGACGATATAGAAAAAACTGCAATTGCAACTCCATTCGGATTGTTCGAGTTCTTATTTATGTGTTTTGGGTTAAGAAATGCCGCACAAACCTTTCAAAGATTTATCGATGAAGTAACGCGTGGGTTGGATTTTGTTTTTGCATATGTGGATGATATTTTAATCGCATCAGAATCGGAAGAAGAGCATACAAAGCACCTAAACATTTTATTCGAACGCTTGGATAAATTTGGTATCAAAATAAACATCGATAAATGTATTTTTGGAAAAAGCGAGGTAAGTTTTTTAGGTTATACAGTAAACACACACGGTAGCAAACCGCCAGATGAACGAATTGAGGTGATAAAAAATGCCCAACGCCCGATCACAATCAAGCAATTGAGAAGGTTTCTTGGGATGATAAATTTTTATAGGAGATTTATTCCCAAGATAGCAGAAATCCAGGCGCCTTTAAACAAGTTTTTAACAGGAAGCAAGAAAGATAACCGAAAGATTGAGTGGAATTCAGAAGCAGAAACTCATCTAGTATGCGATACGAGCACCAATAATGTTCGACCATGGGTGCCAAAGAATTTAAGGTTTGCGATATTTAAAAAAATGCACGGTTTGGCGCATTTGGGAAGAAGAGCAACAGCTAAACTAATCACAAAGCGTTTCGTTTGGCCTGCAATCAATAAAGATGTAAAAAACTGGTGTAGAGAATGCATTCCATGCCAAAAAACCAAAGTTCAGAGACATACCGTAGCGCCGCTTGGGAAATTTCTGGCTCCCACAAAACGCTTTGAACATATTCATCTCGATTTAGTTGGTCCACTTCCGTATTCAAAAGGTTTTACATATTGTATGACGATGATTGATAGATTTACTAGATGGATTGAAGTTGTCCCAATACAGAATATTTCAGCAGAAGAAGTAGCCCAGACTCTTGTAACATCGTGGATATCAAGATTTGGAGTACCAGCGCGAATAACAACCGACCAGGGACGGCAATTCACGTCAAACATATTTAAAAATTTGTCAAAACTTTTAGGAGCAGAACACATTCAATCAACTGCATACCATCCAATGGCGAATGGAATGATTGAAAGAGTGCACCGGCAGCTAAAAAGCGCAATTAAATGTCATGCCTTAGAGAATAATGAAACTTGGGTAGAAGCATTACCTATAGTACTCTTAGGGTTAAGAACAGCTTTCAAAGAAGACATCAACGCAACGGCGGCAGAATTGGTTTATGGCGAAAATCTGCGATTACCAGGAGAAATATTTCAAAATAGTCCTGTCCCTAACGATCCCACAAATTTTGTTTCACAATTGCGTAAACATTTTCACAATATGAGACCAGTACCTGGTAGTAACCATGGAGATAGGAAAATTTTCGTGCATAAAGATTTATCCACTTGTTCACATGTTTTTGTACGGCACGATGCGGTAAGAAAACCGTTACAAGCAACGTATGATGGTCCTTTCAAGATTTTGGCAAGAACAGAGAAGGTGTTCCAAATTGAAAAAAACGGAAAAAACATAGCGATATCGATAGACCGAATAAAACCAGCGTACATTATGAGTAACGAGTCAACCACACAAGCGTTAGTAAAAAAAGATGGGATACCAAGTCCGCAGCAGGATTTTGAACCTTCACAGACGTTTAAATCGGCAGAAAAAGGAATATTAAAAAAGGGGCCAAGTATTATAACAAGATCGGGAAGGCAAGTGAGATTTCCGGATAGGTATTGCGAATTAGTTAAAACTCAACGGCTTTAATGAAGTACCGTCAAAATGCATAACATTTTTACTGGGAGGGGAGTACTGTGGCGTACATCTCACACCCCTTACAAGCAGCCCTGTGTAAAATTTAAAAATAATTTATTTTAATTTTTGTAAGGTTGGTAGAGACGCTGGACAGTTGGCTGTCCTGAACAGACCCCTCTAACCACCACGTTATTTTTGTAAGATTTTTAATTAAGAAATAAAATAGAAAATAATCGACAAATTTGTAGTTTCCTAAAGTTATAATGCACAAAGTGAGCCTGCGACCTGCGCACTGAAGAAAAATACAAATTTTTGGACGCAACGTCTGAAGGGGCGGAAGAAAATTTTAAAAAACGTAGTGGAGCAGGAACAGAACGGCTCGCGGATAGCTTTTGAGTATTGGCGACTCAAGGAGCAACACGTAATTTTTTTAATGCGCTATAATAAAAAGCCAAAGTTGTTAATAAATCGAGATTAGTTTTTATAATTGTGAATTATATTCGATCGTCATAATTTGTGATTATTACGAGAATTACAAAACTTTAATTTTACACGTGCACTTTAGTGTGGTAAAATTTGTCGAGCACACTACCAACACTTTTACTACATTCGTTGCACCTGCGTTGCATTCACAACGGACGATTTTAAAACTACATGTGGAATGTGTCATGATTCATGTACAGAGTACTGATTAAAATTTGTATTAATTGTAAATAATTTTATTTCTCATTTAAATAATTATGAAAGCGTAGAACGATTTTGAGTAAATTAAATGTCACTTTTCCGATTATCTGATGTACAGAAATTTTGAACATTTATCATAAGGGCCTCAGACACAATTTAAAATTTATTATTAGGTATTAATAATATCTGCGTGAGACCAATTTATTCGTTCGATTACATTTTATTTGATATTTTATTACATGATTTTTATTCAAACACCGTACAATAAAGATTCATTTGTGGGACGTATAACTTTCCGATTTAAGCTAGCTTGGTTGAGTTATTTATTGTGAAAATATAACGGAAAACTTAGTGGAAAATCTAGAATTTTTCATTTAAGCCCTTATACCATTCCAATATTGTATTATATTAGCCGCAGCAGTGGAGTGATGTGTTCGCTGGTTGAGTATAGAGCGGAAATTCTGGGTTCAAATTGCGGATTGCACAGAATTTCTTGGCTTCTGTGGTTATCCCTGATATTTGTGTCGACGTCATTACCGTTGATACGGCTGCTTCACATACGAGAGTTTATAAGACAGGTTAGGTAGGCAGAGAATGAAGCCAAGGGCCTTCTAGGCCTGTAAAGCTATAATATATTGAAGTATTCTATCCTGGGTACCAAAATAAAATCTCCACAATTAAAATTTTGCCACGTTTCTCTTTCTTCTAAATAACATTTTTAATTGGACAAATGATCAAAGTTCTTGTTCAGATAATTTACACCTGAAATGATGGGTGAAAGGAAAACAGAGTATCCAACAGGAGGAGAATGTTCCATTTCCATAAGTTCCATTCATTTATTTTTGTAAATTGTTCAATGTAGGATTTATTCAAATTAGTTTAAGTGTCGGTATAACAGATTTCTACAAGTAGTGAGTGCTAAAAATCATATATGATTTTTAGTCCACCTATAGGTGGACGAACAAAAAATTTAAAACAAATTTACCTGAGTGCGGCCGATTCAAATTGCCAGGCGGTGAAGCCAATAAGAATATGGATTAAAAAACACAAAATTACAGTGCCGAAAAGGGAGAAATTTGGAGAGGCTCTCTTGCTGGCGTGCCTTTGCAGGAGACGTGCGACGTTTTCGTTGAGTGGAAGCTATTATTGAACCTAACCACCTTGGGGAGTTTCTTGCTACGCCGAACAATCTGAGCGCCGGTCTTTTCGAAGCTTTTTGTTTCAAACGAAACACCACAATAAATATGATAAAGTGATACCGACGAGATACCTCCAAAAAGTGCACCAGCAGCTCGTAATTAATGGGAGCACTCGTAATTCTCCCTAAGGGTAAGTAGATTCAAGACAAAAAAATGAAATCAAGTCGAAACCAAAAATAATTAAGAAATTTAATTTATTCTAAATTAATAATAAAAATTTTTTTATCAAAAAGACTCTTTAGCACTCACAGATTTGAGTTTCGAAAGCGTGGTGTATTTGGTGTTAGTAAATACGAATGCGCTATTATAATTGATAATAATCTAATACTCAAAATCAGCAAAACAACGCATTCGCATCCACTCACTATGGTGTAATCGTGTAAATAATTATAAAAATGTTATAAATACAATTCAAAAAAATAAATTTCTTTAACCAAATAAGTGAACTTCAAATAAAAATGTTATTCGGCACCACAAAACTTTAAAATGCACTAACGCGAAAAATTTATGAAAAATGTTAAATAAACGAATGGAGCTCATTTACCTTGTACGTTTGCAACTGGAATCGACACTACGGCATGCAGACCTCGAACATCGACCCATCAATCAACTTCGAATCAAAATTTTCCTCTAATGGACTTTTGGATCCAAAATTTCAAATTAGTCAAAAATAGTAAATCAAAAACAAATCGCCGCTCAAACTCGGGACAAACTTTTCCAAAATTCCAAATTGTTGACCAACGAACTCTTGGTCAAAACGCTAATCCAAAATTCACTAAATTCTGGCCCTCATAAAGACCAAAACTTATAAGACGATCTCTGTTGCGTTGTTACATAAATAAGAAATATCATAATTATTACGACTTTATTTAACTAATAACTGGAGCATCCATACAAAATCTCTTCTTGTTAGTTACTGATTACAATATTACAATTTGCATGGTAGTTCCCCACTAATGTAACTTATGCTAAGTATGAATACCCAACATCCCCCTTATTTACTTATTAAATTTTTAATTAAAATTAACAAAAACATCTTATAAACTAACATTGGTAATCTTCAAGATACTTTGGTTGTGTCTTACTCTAGCAGTTCTAGTGCTGACACTTATCTCAGGCTGTTCTAAGTTTGGAGTTACATTTGTAACATTTTCATTATTTTCTACATCATTAAACAAGATATCTTCATCTGCTTCTTCTTGAGATGGTATTGGATACCTTTTACGTATAATATATTCATTTAACCTTTTTGGGTCTAAACATAGACGTAACGATTTATTCGGTTTTTCGACTATTAATAAATTTTGGCACCACTCTGTCGGTTTAGTTACTTGAGCTACGATTCCCTTTTCTTCTAATGAATCTAGCGTATTTTTTAACGGTACTTTTAATTTTTCAGCTATTCTACGTATTGGATTGACTATAGGAACCGCGTTTTCCTTTAACTTAATTTTATATTTTCCAATTTTCCCCAATCCCGTAAATATTTCATTATTTTGAGATATGAACATTTCTTTTGAGTTTCCCATAGATACTTTATCTATTCTTTTTATTAACCCAAACCTAATGCAATCTTGCAACTCTAATAAAGGCGTCGCGTTAGTATTTATTACCATAAATTTGCACGTTAATTTTTTATTTTGTATTTTACAAACACACGTAATTTCTCCTTTCGGTTTTATTTTATCGCCACTGTACGAAGTAAGTACTATGTTTTTTGGTTTCAACTCAAGATTGTTACCCCTAACCTTAAGATTTTTATAAACATTTAAAGGTATTACATTAGTTTCGGCTCCAGAATCTAATTTGAATTCTACCTGTGAATTATAAATTTCTATGGTTTGTAACCATTTCTTCTCATTTTCGCTACTGAAAGACCTAACTTGAACATTTTTTATGTTTTCAGTTTTTATTACCCCTACTGATTCTAAGTAAAGCTCACTTTCATCTTGTTCGTTTTCTAACAGGTGCACTTTTTTATTATTATATTTCAAGTCTCGTCCTTCGAGATTACAATTTGTAGTACACTATTTTCCGCTAATGGAGCCACAATCTTTAGAGTAACTATTTTTAAATAATTACTTTTCCGGTACATATCCCGCCATCTATCGTTACTCTTCATTACGTTTTTTGTGCTAGTGAGAACCACATCGCGAAAATTTAATATAAGTTAAAACTAAGTTAAAAAGCTATAATAATCAATTTTAAATATATAGAAAATATTCAGGATGGGTAAAAGTAAGAAGAGAAGTCGAGATAGAGAAGATGGGGACGACGACCTAAGGTCAAAGGTTTCGAGGTTAGAAACCATGTTCGCGTTTTTTTTAGAAAAAGCAAATAAAACAGGTAAAAAGTTTAAAATTTCTATAAATTATTTCTACAAAGGAAATAAATTAAATCGTTAAGATTAACATTAATCTTAAATCACTAAGATTAACATGTGCTTGGCGTCATGTACTCGAAAGTATGAGTCATGCACGTGCATTCCGGGCTAGTAAAATTTGCACGTAGGAGGCAATAATCACTAGTGCCATTGATAACCATCGTGATTTTTCAGATGGAGATCAAAGAATCGCACAAAATAATGAAAATATACCCATAGAACGACAATTGGCGCTTTCACCTGGGGCTAACCTAGAAAAAGAGGCTAATACCGACACGAACACAGAACCGGAAGCAGATCTGATTAATCTAGTCAGTGACAGGGCATCGGTTTGTGACGAACATCCTTTGGACGAGAAGGTGGAGACAGTACTTGGTGCTGATCCTTCAGCACAAAACAAGAAGGGGGTGGAGCTGCATCAGAGCTTAGTATCCAGATGGTCCACCTGGATTACAGAGGGACTCCCTAAAGAAAGCAAAGATACATTGATAGATAAATATTCCCGAGAAGGAAATATTCACTTAGAAGCACCCGAGCTTAACGAAGAGATCCTGGCAACATTAAACGAGTCAGGAATAAAGAGGGACAAACTTTTCATAGCAGAACAATATTTAGTTGGTTCGGCTATGTTGGCGATTGGAGAATCTATATCAATGATTCTGAGGAATAATGAAGAACAAGTAGATCGCCTACTCTTGCTCGAAAGACTAGCAGACGCAGGGAAATTAATGTCACAATTACATTTCCAAATCTCATCTGCTAGGCGTACCTTTATTGCCCCAGTACTTCCAAAACAAACAAAGGAAATGCTGCAGAAAACAAAACCAGGCAACTTCCTATACGGAGAAAAACTGGCGGAGAAGATAAGAGCAGCTAAATCGCTAGAAAAAATGGGTAAAGAAATGAAGAATACCCCAACACCAGTCCTAACATTCTCAAAAAAGCCAAGGGCAGCTCCAGGGAGTACGAGCTCACGCTCTTTAAACTGGAGAAGCCCATATGTGAATCACGGACAATCACATATGGGCCAAAGACCTTTTCAACAGAGGGTGCACAATATAAATCAACAGCCTGCCAAGAAGTCGACAAACCAATTCAAGACCAATCGTCCTACATACCAATACTGCCGTCCTAAGGAAAAAAGCCCTAAGTACATAAACCATTCTTTTGAGCTAGGCTCAAAAAGACTGTCAGATATCTCGGGGTTATCCTTGACAGCAGACTGTCGCTTACAAAGCACATCAAATCTTGCGTTGTCAAAGCCAGAGCCCTTAAAAGTAACCTTGCCCCGCTGATCGGTAAAAACAGCAAGCTACCCCCAAAAGATAAAGTCACGATATATAAGGCCATTATACGGCCAGTCCTCACTTACGCCGTCCCCGCATGGGGCTTTGCATCGAGCAACCAGATGAAGAAGCTCGATGCGATGCAGAATGCCTGTATCAGACAAGCCATGGGGGCCCCATGGTTCGTCACGAATAGGCAACTGCAGGCCTCAGCCAGCATCAAACCCCTTCGCGAACACATACAGGATTTTACCAAAAACTTGTACAAAAAGTGTCCCGATTGCCCAAACCCCCTAATCCAGTCGCTTGGTACATACGATGCCAAGCTTTTCCCTAAGACTCCCAGACCAAGAGACATTATCTCGCCAAAGGCCGCCACTCTGGTCAATTCCTCTCTCCCAGGACCTTCGGGACAAATTCCCGCCCCCCCTCTTTTCGACTCCGACTCTGACTCGGACTCCATTTTTCAATGAGACTGCGACGTACTTGCCTACCAAACACTTGTTTTCCTAGTCAAGATATATCTCTTGCTTTTTGTTTACTCTGTTTGTTGTTTAATGTTGTTTAATTTTTCTTTCAGCACCTTTACTAGATCTGTAATTTGTTGTTAGTAATTTGTTTGTATATTTTTATATATTTAAATAAATACGGTAACGGTGTTGCTGGTGCTCGTTGCGCGTGGTATTAAGCCCAAGGTAAGCACTCTCGCGTCGCCTCGGCCTCGCTGTGCTTACCTTAACGCCCAAAGTCAAGACTCGGCTCTAGGCCTCTCCTCGGGTTTGAAATCCTTGTTAAAAAATTCCCAAACGCTAGTTTCATATACTAGATGAAGGAGATAAGCGGGCTGCGCCCGCATCTGCTCCGCAGATGCCATGAAATGTTACCTGTTACCTGCTAGGCAGCCATTCAGATTTTCATTGATGGCACCTAGTAGATTTAAAGTAAAACTAACGATTTATGGTACATATACTTATATTATTACTGACGAATTTATTAGCTATTTCAAAAAATCAAAAAACCGCTTTTTTCCTAAAAAAATGGTGGTTAAGGTTTTTTAGCTTAGTATAGAAGCAAAAATATAAGACGTCATTGTAAAGAAGACTGCCCTATAATATATAAAAAAAACTTTTATTCTAAAAAAAACATTAAAACAAAAGTAGATTAATACTTTAAAGAAAAACTAAAATAATAAACATGATATTGGCACTTATTCAACACTTATTGTAATTAAATCTATAGCTTCCGTACTTATAGGAAATGAATTCCAAAAAGCACGCCGATTTTTTTTTCAAATTTATCCTTATTAATTTGATTAACATGAATAACATTTGCTAGGTGTAAAATTCTTTGTGGTCTGTTCATTGTGAGCCTAAAATCACCATCAAATTATAAACCTACAAGCTGGACTTGGAATTAGTCATTTAATACTTACTATGTATAATTATTAATTCGAATTGCAATTTTCGGTAATTTTTGGACATTACTTTCAAGCAAAATAAAACAAAATTACTGTTAATAAATCTAACTTATATAAATATTCTACCATTGGCACATACAGCACAAATGCATAATTATTATAAATAATATACACCACTTACTAGGTAAAACGCAATCACAGATAAGAGATTTAATAATAAAAACGTCAGTGAATAATAAGCTAAAATACCTTATATCCATTTCATTTTGTAGTACATAAGGCATTTTAGCTTATTATTAGTACTTAAGGTATTCTAGCTCTTGAGAATCATGACGCAGTGGAGATACAATTATTTTGTTCTTTCATTATTGTATGTTTCTAATAGTTTTTAAAATATTTTAGCCTAGTAATATGAAACTTTAATAGATTCTTGTGCGTTTAGAACATCTAACTCATTTTAGCAAATAGTTGGAGTTAAGGTCTTTTTTCTTAGGACGGCAGAATACAGGAAGTAGAGCAGGTGAGACAAGCGGGTCGCTTAGGTAATTTTATCCACGAGTGGGAAAAAATTACCACCGACAATTGTATTTTGAACTGGGTAAAAGGCTACGAGATACCTTTTATCTCCTTTCCACCTAAATCTATGAGTTGGACAAAGGAGGTTATTTTCTCTAACGTAGAAGAGGTATCAGTAAAATTGGAGATTAATAAACTTCTTAATAAAGGGGCCATTGTTGAATGTGAACCAGTAGAAGACCAATTTTTATCACCATTCTTTTTAGTACCTAAACCAAATGGGACAAAGAGATTTATTTTAAACCTTAAAAATTTAAATAATTTTATTCAGACTTCTCATTTCAAACTAGAAGATTTACGGTCAACCTTAAAATTAATTTCCAGGGGATCATATATGTGTAACATAGACTTAAAGGACGCATATTTTTTAGTACCAGTAAAACAATCAAGTAGAAAATTTTTAAGATTTAAATTTAAAGAACGAACTTTCGAATTCACGTGTTTACCCTTTGGTCTTTGCACAAGCCCACAGGTATTTACTAAACCAGTATTACATTGTTTAAGAATACAAGGGCTGACTTCAACAGCATATCTTGATGACTTCTTATGTATAGATTCCTCCTTGACTGGATGTTTAACCAACGTCAACAAGACAAGAGAGCTTCTCGGGAGATTAGGTTTTATAATTAATGAAGATACAAGTTCTAAAAGACCCGAAACATGTTGTAGATATTTAGGTTTTGTGATAAACTCCCTAAACTTTACTTTAGAACTAACAGTAGAAAAGAAAATAAAACTTCAAAGTATAATGAAAAAATTTTTGTGCAAAAACACGTGTCAAATTAGAGAATTTGCAGGTTTGATAGGTAATTTAATAGCAGCCTGCCCCGGAGTCGCATATGGCATGTTATATACGAAAATTCTAGAGACAGCAAAACTAAAGGCCTTAATTATAAATGATAATAATTTTGACAAACAAATGTCTATTAGCAATAAAGTCAAGGAGGAGTTATCATGGTGGATGTCTAGACTCCCTAAAACAACATGCCCAATTAGAACCTTTACATTTAAATTAGAAATATTCTCAGACGCATCCTTGACGGGTTGGGGGGCGCATGCAAATAGGGAAAGTATACATGGCTTCTGGACTGAGTCAGAAAGAAAGAAGCACATAAATCACCTCGAACTAATAGCTACCTTTTTGGCGCTAAAATCATTCGCTCAGAATTATGTAAATTGTGAATTGCTGTTAAGAATAGACAATACCACTGCTATCACATATATAAATAGAATGGGAGGTGTACAGTTTTCGGAGTTGAACAACTTGGTGGTGCGAAGAGAGGAATATTTGGATATTCGCATCATATATTCCATCGAGAGAAAATACAGAGGCGGATAGAGAATCAAGAAGAACAAACATTGATACAGAATGGGAACTAAATGACAATCTTTTTAAAAAGATTATAGAACGATGGGGTATACCCAACATCGACCTTTTCGCAACGCGTGCAAACACCAAAGTGGAACAATTTTGTGCGTGGAAAAGAGACCCTGATGCTTTATGTATAGATGCGTTTACTCTAGACTGGAGTAAATTTTGTTGTTTTTATGCATTCCCCCCCTTTTCGATACTTACAAGAACGATCCAAAAGATCAAGTTAGATGAGGCGGAAGGAATACTGATCGCTCTCTATTGGCCCACTCAACCGTGGTACCCTTTATTTACAAAGCTGCTCATAGATAAACCTCTAATTTTTACCGCTTCACCTAACTTACTTGTTTCTCCATGCAGGTCGCTGAAACATCCACTAAGGTATCAACTTTCCCTGGTTGTAGGGAGGCTCTCAGGGAAACCTACAAAAGAAAACAACTTCCAGAAGAAGCCTTCGAAATTCTAACAGCCTCCTTAACTCAATCTACCATAAAACAGTATAACTCAGCTTTAAAAAATTGGTGGAACTACCGTTTAGACACACAGACTGACCCCCTAGAAGAGGACGTAAACGGGGTTTTAAAGTATTTGTCCACTCGTTTCGAACAGGGTGCTTCTTATGGCACCTTAAATTCGGAAAGATCAGCTATAAACTTAATAAATACAATAGAGCTGGGAAACAACTCCTCGATTGCTAGATTTTTTAAAGGTGTCTTCAAAATGAAACCTATAAAACCAAAATATGATTCCATATGGAACACGGAGACCTTGCTATCATGGGCAGAGACCCTAGAACCAATAGAAAAATTAGATCTGAAAGAACTCACGTTTAAATTAGTCTGTCTTCTGGCATTAGCTACGGCACATAGAGTCCAAACATTATCCTCCATTAAGCTAAATGACATTGTATTAACTAATGAAAGAGCAAAAATTAAAATAACGGACCATATTAAAACATCAAAAGCGGGAAAACCCTTACCAACCTTCAGCATTCCCTATTTTATCAATAGGAAGACAGCTTGCGTAGCCAGAGTACTAGCACATTACATTGAAAGAACCAAGGAGATTCGAGGAAAAACGGAGCAGTTATTCATAACGTTCAAAAGACCCCACCACAGAGCGACTACCCAATCAATAAGCAGATGGATAAAAAATGGTATAATAGCCGCAGGAATTGATAAACAATTCACAGCACACAGCACCAGGCATGCAGCAACTTCGATGGCAGACCTAAAAGGGATAGACCTAAACATAATTAAAGACGTAGCAGGCTGGTCGAAGGGTTCACAAGTATTTTTTAAATTTTACAAAAAGGAAATTAATATGGACAAGGAGAATTTTGTAAAACGAGTCCTGGGAGACAATGTAAAATAAAATATGCCTTGCTTTGTATGACTTGAAATAAATAATAAACAAACAAAAAAAAATGCAGCACCTCTAAACATCTACAAATTGTAATCTCGAAGGACGAGACTTGAAATATAATTGAAAATCAAACTAACTTACCTGTAAGTGATGTTCGATTATAATTATATGAGAGTCTCGTTCGAGATGATTACAACCCTCCCTATCATTTCAAATGATCCCAACCCAGTGGTAATATAGGATAATAAGATTTTCCTTTTTTGTTTGTTTAATTACTATAAGAATTATATAACTTTAAACTAAATGAAGAATAACGATAGATGGCGGGATATGTACCGGAAAAGTAATTATTTAAAAATAGTTACTCTAAAGATTGTGGCTCCATTAGCGGAAAATAGTGTACTACAAATTGTAATCATCTCGAACGAGACTCTCATATAATTATAATCGAACATCACTTACAGGTAAGTTAGTTTGATTTTCAATTTTCTCGCACAAAAACTTTGCCCTTAGCCTTTTGCTCACACATTTTTGCAAAGTGATTTTTGGAGTGACAAAATTAGTAAACAGGACTTACCAAATGCAGGACACATACCATATCCATGTTCACCACCACATTTACGACATTTTATTTTCTGTTTTTCCTTAGATGTCCCTGCTTGTTGTTTTGGTCTTCGTTTTTCATAACTCGATTTTAGTCCATGTACACTTGCTTCCATTTTTTCTTGAAGTGTTTTTACTTGTTCTTTTCCAGCTTCCGCTGCACAACACTGATTGATCGCCGTATTAAGGGATAAGTCTGGTACTCGAAGTAGCCTTTCCTGTAGTCCCGAATCATTAATTCCAATAACAACTCTATCGCGAATCATACGTTCTTCTTGTTCACCAAAATCACATTTTTGTGCTTAAATTCTCAATGCTGTGACAAAATGGTCGAACTTTTCTCCGTCTTTTTGAACTCTTCCAAAAAATTTAAAACTTTCAAATATTACATTCTTTCTAGGAATGCAATAAGTTTCAAATGCTTCTAGTACATCATTGTATAATTCTCTTTGTGAATCAGTTAACTTTAAAGTTTGAAATACATCCAAAGCTTCTTCGCCAGCTACGTTGAGAAAGATTGCAATTTTTACATCTTCCTGCTTTTTACTGTAACCACTCGCTTTCATGTATATTTCAAATTTTTTTTTTTTTAAATTTAACCCAGTTGGTTTCACTTTCTAAAACCAACTTTTTCGGAGGTTTTAAATTAACATCCATTTTTTTTTTGTTTTTCACAACAAAGTTTTTGAAAATTATTTTCACTCTGTGTTCTTACACTTTTTGTAAGTCTTTTATTATTATAATAAAAATTTTCACTTTATGTCCATAGTTTTTATAACTTTTTATTACTTTGTGAAATTTTTTCACTTTATTTCTCACACTTTTTGTAAGCTGTGGATTTATGAAATTTTTTCAGTTTATTTTCCTTAGTTATTATAACTTTCCACACTTGACACCATGTTGCGTTGTTAGATAAATAAGAAACATTATAATTATTACGACTTTTATTTAACTAATAACTGGAGCATCCATACAAGATCTCTTCTTGTTAGTTACTGATTACAATATTACAATTTGAATGGTAGTTCCCCACTACTGTAACTTATGCTAAGTATGAATACCCAACAATCTCACTAATTAATTACTCACTTTTAACGCCTTTTTCGGCGGCTCAAAACGGTTTTTCTCCGGTGTGAGACTTAATATGCCTTTTTAACTGTGAACTTGGTGAACACTGATAATCACAAAGTTTGCAAGAAAATGATTTTTCACCGCTGTGGATTTTGACGTGCCTTTTTAAATGTAAACTATGTACGTATTCATAGCCACAAATATCACAAGAAAACAATTTTGCGCTGATACGAGTTTGTAAATGCAGTTTTAGTAAGTTTCCATCCGCATTTTTAAACCTACAGATTTACACTCCAATATTGAACTGTCATATTTTGGTGTTTCCTGTGTTAATTGTTCAGTATCTCATTCCTCTTTAATGTCAATTGAATTGTGCAAATCTTCTATATTAAATTTTACGTCTTCCAATACTATAATTTTAATTTTATGGAATCTGGTATTTGTGACAGATTCCATTGGGAAGGATAAGATTCTGATGATTGTTACACGATCACTTTTCTTTCTCACAATTTATTGTTGATTATGCGCTACCACGACAAAATTAATTGCCCTACAAAATTTTACAAATTGTCACAATGGCAACTGATAGCAGCGCCATCTAGCAGAGTATCATAAAATTTTTGGCACTAATTTGAATTCCGTTGATTAAAGTGCCCATCTAAAGTGCTAATCTTCCCATAGACTACCAAAATTAAGGCTGTGGATAGGTATGAAAATGGACTTGGCGTTTTTCCTAATGATGAGACCCCGAATTCGGTGTGAGTGATGCGAGTATGTTGTTAGGAATAAGAAGTGAAAAGGTAGAATGCTGAACGTTGGATCATAATACTATGTTGATTTCTGTGTCACCGAAGAAAGAAAAGTTAAGGATTGGGTTTTCTAAAGATAACAAATTAATTTAGGTACAGGATTTAATTTTAATAATCAGTTATCATTTGGATAAAATATTTTATTGTTAGGATTCTATGTAGGTAATAATATAATTAAAGCTAGATTATTATTTCTATTAGTTAATTTGCTGATGAATCAAAAAGCATTGATTTGTAAGGGTCTTACGTAACTTGCGACAATTTTAAGTAGGTATATGAAGTTTAAATCCAATTTTAATTTTGACCGTTGTGCACATTTAGTTTCAAAGCTTACAAGGAAACTGTTTATTCAGTGCATGAGTTTTTTCAAAATGTTTTTCTACATCTGATTTTTGGTAACTTTTATATTTACAAATCTTACAAACAATCGGTTTTTCATCTGTGTGCCGTTTTAAATGTTTTGTTAAATGTGATTTTTGTGCACCTTTATATTTACAAATATTACAAGCAAACGGTTTTTCTCCTGTGTGAGTTTTTGCATGTTTTGTAAAACTTGAGCTACTAGCAGTTTTATAGTCACAACTCCTACAAGCAAACGGTTTGTCGCCTACGTGAGTTCTTAAGTGTTCTTTTAACTGTGATTTTTTTTCACCTTTAAAATCACAAATATAACAAACTAACTGATTCTCGCATGTGTGAATTTTTAAATGTTTTATGAATTCTGATTTATATACACATTTATAATCACAAACTTCACAACAAAGCAATTTTGCTCCAATTCCAGTATTTTCTGCAGGTTCCTTCTTTCCCAATGCTTCTTCATCTTTCTTTTTCTCCTTAACATCTATCGAATGATGTAAATTTTCTAAATAACAATTGATATCTTTTGATTCGTTCATTTTAAGTTCGTCTCTGCGGCTTGAATTACTCGGAGTTTTCCTTATTCTAGAATACCAAAGAAGTACTAGAACAAAATTTTAAAATGGCGACTAAAATCTAGCAAACCCTGTATCTTATCGGTGTGCACATGCGTCGCAATTTTAGCACTAGCGTCAGCTGATTTAGACTTTTGGGTATAGCCATTTGTAAACCGCCATTTGGATTCCGCCCGCCGTTTAGCTACCGAACGTTTAACATAAATGTTGATGCTTTAACATTATTGCAATATTATATCAACGTTGCATCAATATTGCATAGGCGACATCGGTTTAATATTGATGCGATATAAAATCCATATTATTTTTAAACTTAAGGACGTTTGAACGTGGACAATTAAAATTGTTCTACCGTCCGTGGACGGGTTTTCTACCTAGTAGTAACATATAAATAATAGGCAATCATAAAATTATTTGTTTTAATATTATTAGAGGTAATATAATTAATTGGTAATATAAGCTATATTTATTAAAATAAAAATTTATAATTTTTAACAAAGAACTTATTTAAATACATAAGTTTGTTTTTATCGCAACATTGACATCCACATGGACATCTTTGCTATGTTTGTATCATAACATTTATAAAAATAAAAATGCACAAATACACACAAAATTTAACCGTCGTGATTCGTGACTGATCGTAAAAGTTCGGAGTTTTGGTCACGTCGTTTCAATCGAGAAATACCCTCACGGTGCGCCTATAAATAAATGCTTTACATCAAAAAAGAGTGGAGGATAAAAAAAAAGAAAATTGTTTTGGAAGCAGTTAAGAGGGGCATTTTTTTCAGGGCCCTTTTAATTTAATCAACAGATGGCGCCTACTTAAATAATTTTATAAAATAAGAGGAATTTGCTATATTTAAAATATAGCAAATTCGTTGAGTTAATACTATTCTATAAACAATATTCTTGATCTTAAGCTATTTTAAGTTCGTATTGAGTATGTCAAAACACACTCACTTACAAAAAAAGATAATTAATCTTTAATTATGAATTGTGTTTTTATAAATAAATATTACGAACTCAAAATATCTTAAGATCAAGAATATTGTTTATAGAATAGTATTATCTCAACGAATTTGCTATATTTTAAATATAGCAAATTCCTCTTATTCTATAAAATTATTTAAGTAGGCGCCATCTGTTGATTAAATTAAAAGGCCCCTGAAAAAAATGACCCTCTTAAGGAAGATCTGGAAAGAACTTTTATTATAAATTAGATTAAAAAATTTAGAAACAGAAACAAATGGTTTAGATTGATTAAATATATTGTCGTGTTCTGTTCGAACAAGCGCTCAAAAGGTCAGAACTCAGGTTGTTTGGAGCAGCATAGAAAACCCCTCAGTTAGTCGGTTCAAAAATTAAACAGTTTCCACAATCAAAACTCGATGTACAGTAAGTATAATAGTATTGTAGTAATCCACCCCGATAATTGAATTATAAATTCTAAACTTACAAAAATACAAATTGGTACTTTCTCTCAATTACAATTATAAAAACATTGTAAAGCAAAAACATTTTAATAATTAAATTAAGCAAATATATTTCAAACTTTAAACAAAATCAGTTCAAAATCATTACAATAAGTTAATAGTAGTTTATATCACAAGAACGTAAAGGGTCGTTTTTCATCCCTGAAGACGTAGTTTATGAGACGAGCCGCGCAGTGGCAAAGGGAATAATAGCCCGAAGGGTGAAAAAACCTTACGTCCAAGTCATATTGAACAACTTTTTGTTATTTTGGGGAAATATCCTACAAAATTCGCTATTTTTTCGGATATATAATGTTTTCTTCTTAAGGTGCCGTCCGTCTCCTATCGGAGGTTGGGGATCATTAATATTAAATGGCTCTCTTGGCAAATTACTCTCGGTGGTTTGCCATTGCCTTCCGAGAGGAAAGGGTCATAATAAAGCTAAATAAATTTTCATGTAGTACATGGTAACTAACCAATGAAAAACCATTTATACATGTACTACCTGACCCGCATGTTGCTCGGAGCAAATAACATTCGCGCATGTTGCTCGGAGCAAATAACATTCGCGCATGTTGCTCGGAGCAAATTTATGTGTACTGTGCGCAAAAATATATATACTTAATAATATATATGCACACATACGTAGTTTTCGTCACAAATAGGTGGACAACTTTTTTTTTGTGTTTCAGTGGGGAAACCTTGCATAGGCGCCCCCCACTCAGAGGGGGGGGTGCCACATTCTTATTGACCTATCCTATCCTACTAACCAATGAAAAACGTCTGATTGCTACTAATACGCTCCTTTTATTGGTTACTAAAAATTTGGATCTAAATTTGAGTGTTTTTCATTCGGCTAGAAAGTTAACACATTTATCGATTCTCAGGCGAAACGAAGTTCGCCGGGTCAGCTAGTAGATACATATAGATGTAAATCTATATGCCGTGGAGCATGACCGCTTTATGCAATTTTTGCGGCAGCAGGAGGTGGAGGTAAGCAACGTTGACGAGGACACTATCCTTGATTACTTTGATGAACAGGCGGAAAGCTGTCGGGCTTTGACATTGTGGTGGCACTTATCTATGTTGAAAGCCACGCTGTTAGCCCAGCATGGCATCGACATTAGCAAGTTCCAAGAGGTCGTTAGCTTTTGCAAGCGCCGCAATAGCAATCCGCGTGATGTGAAAAAATTTAATATTTTTACAAAGGACAACGTGCACGATTTTGTTAGAAGGGCCGACAATGCAAGGTTCCTCCCGGCTAAAGTAAGTACATTTTACACGTTTTGTTTTATTTTGCATAATTTTTTTAATTAGGAGTCGCATATTCGGCCTATCTAGCGATGCTGTGCAGGAAATACAAGGCGGATACCTGTGGAGCATCTCTAAAACAAAGACCGGGCAGGCCAAGAGCTTCGTTGTAAAAAACGCCGGCGATGACCTCGATTTTGTCGGGGTTGTCAAATTTTACATAGAAGCTCGCAAAGCTTAAGCAGCGGGGCGATTTCTCATGCAATACCGTGGTGGTAAGTGCACCAAGCAGCCGGTTGGAAAGCACTCCATCGCGGGTTATCCTAAAGTGATCGCCACGTTTTTGAAGCTCGCAGAACCCGCGATGTACACGGGGCATTGCTTTCGCCAGACTTCGGCGACCATTTTGGCAGATGCCGGTGCCACAATGGACGTCGTAAAGAGGCACGGGGGATGAAAGTCCAGTACGGTCGCCGAGAGGTACATCGTCAATTCCGTACAAAATAAAGGGCGAATTCTGTCAAATGAGGACCAATAAAAATGTTGGAGGTCAGATTTTATGACCAACCAAAATGAAAGTATAATGCTTATATTATAATAGTAAATATTTTGTAAATTGGTAATACTAGGGCAAGTTTTTGACACCAAATGCAACTTTTTTTACGAGTCATAAACGGTCTGAAAACAACGAAAAATTGTATTTTAATCGCATATAATGAATAATAAGGGAGTTTTAAGCGCAACAGAAGCGCAACTTTTCACGTTACCGCAACTTTCCACATATTTGCAGCTTCCCTGCAACTTTTACAAGTTAAATAAATTCTTTTTTCAGTTTTTCTCTGAATTTTTAATTTCCATAAATCTTAAGCCTGTTATGAGCAGCAAATGGTAACTAACCAATAGAAAGCAAATGTTAGTATCCATCTGAAGCTTTCTATTGGTTAGCTACCATTTACTAAGTACGACACTGTACGAGTTATTTTTGAATTGTTTAGTATTATTTTTATAAGTTTTTATGATTTCTGAATATTCGAATAATTTGAATATTCGATTAATCTGAATAATCAAATAATTTACCGAACTCTTGGTCAAACGCTAATCCAAAATTCACTAAATTCTGGCCTTCATAAGATCAAGACAATCTCACTAGTTAATCACTCAATTTAACGCCTTTTTTGGCGGCCCAAAATCGACTCAAAAATGTCGACTCTCTTTAGTCCTTTCCTGTCGACCTTTAGTCGACTGCTTCACGACCCTCGGTTGACTGACTTTCTCTAAAAATTTTTGTTGTTGTCCACAAGCTTTGATAACGCTCGAACTTGCGTTGTACAAATCACCTAATCGCGCGCTCACTTTTAAAATTTTTTAAAATAGTTTGTAATACAAAATAAATTTAGATTTCAAAAATAAAGTTAGTTGGTGTGTTAAAAGTTACAATAAACTTTCATTAGTGTTTTTGATAAATCGTACC
Source organism: Rhagonycha fulva (assembly GCA_905340355.1). NCBI lineage: Eukaryota > Metazoa > Arthropoda > Insecta > Coleoptera > Cantharidae > Rhagonycha > Rhagonycha fulva. The sequence goes on from HG996554.1 coordinate 23,420,659, forward strand.
TATAATAAAAAAAAATGAAAGAAAAACAAAATTATTAATTTCGACTCAATTTTATGCCAAAAATAATGATTTTTAAAAGTCGTTTTACGACAGTATAGATTATTATAATAAGGATTGGGTTTGAAAAAATTAATCACGATATATCATTCCGAACACGTGAAACTTGCAATCACTATTAGTTTTTACTTTATTGCTGTGTTTTTAATTGACTCAACGCTGAGTGATATATTTTAATTATACGTAATCATCACTAATCAGTGATTAGTAATCCTTCCAAGTCTATGATAATCACATAAAGCAAGTCCCAATTTAGTTCTATTACCGGCCACTCCAAACGCTTTGATCGATTTTCGTATCCCCTTTACACCTACGCACACAGCAAGCAAAGAGTTATGATTATGACTAATTATTCCACTAACTTCAGTTAATTTTCTATTTTTAAACAAATTGTTGGTAACCATGCAAACGTGTCAAATTGACTAACCTTACTTTTAAATATCAGGTTTATTTTCAAGTTTTTTTAACAAATTTAGTTCAAGTTGGCAATGTTGTAATAAAAGGATAGTAGTAAACAATCAAAAACGTTAGGAAATCGCATAACAAACAACTACGAGCGAACAGGAATTGTAAGTATAGAGTCTTTTTATTTAATTATTTATCTGTTATTATTATTTGTAGTAATTTTCAACTTAATCTACAATAAATAAATATACTTGGCAAAATAGGGAATTCTCTTGTGTGAGTATATTCCGTAAATATTCCATAGTAGTAAAGCAAAGCTTTTGCAACAAATACATTTATTCAAAAAAAACCCATATACGAGACAATGTCTGTCGAATATCTTTTAACCACGTGCAAGTCGAGCGACTCAATTTCGTTATGGAACATCGATTCGCAGGCGGGAAACAACGTGAAAATATACGAAAGTGGAGGTCCTGCAAAAGCCAAAACGTTGGATATAATAAGAAACAATTACATTTTGTACGCCAACGATACCAAACCGTTACTACATTTACGGCAAATTAACAACCAAGATGCAATCAAATCCATGGGATTCGTCTTACCGAATGTGGTTAACGCTCTGGCAGTGTCACCGGACGGTTTCTTCATTTCAGTGGGAATCGGTTCCAAACTATTTACATGGCGGTTTTGTTCAAATGAGCTTTTAAGTATTCAAAGTCAACATTTGCTACCGATAACCTGCATTAAGTATACGCATGGTTGTGATTTCCTAATCACCGGCTCTCAAAACGGAACCGTAATAACCTACAATTTTGATGACGTGATTGCCTTAAGTAGGAATCTTATTAAACAAATGGAGTTGAGAGAGGTGACACCTCTTTATGTCAAAAATGATAGCGTTGGTTTGATCACCGACATCGAAGTAGGAAGTTTAATCGAGTCTGTGTTTGTGACGGTCACGAGTAACTACATCGCACATTTATACGAAGTGAAATCTGGAGACTTATTACTGAAAGTTGTTTTTGAACAGTCACTGAGTTCAGTTGCAATGGATGTGACCTGCTGGAACTTATTTTTTGGGTTTGATTCTGGTCTGATTCGCAAAATCAACATACAAAGTCTTGCAAGAAATGTAGTAGTTCACATTGACAACGTAGAAAATAAGTACGAATATGTAAGCCATACGAAAAAGGTTAATTGTCTCGAGATTACAATCAACAACCGACAGTTGATTTCTGGATCCGAAGATAATTTTGTACTGATTTGGGATGTGCAATTTTGTAATTTGTTGAGTAAAATTGAACTTAAAGGTCCTGTAACCAATTTAAAACTGATGATGAAGAATAAGAACTTTTTCAGCCAAACTTTTAAGTCTAAGTACACAATTAAAGGTTTGTTCCAACCTACCGAGAAACCGTACAATGAAAGGTCACGCTTTTGCGCAATAAATAAAAGGAAATCAATTTTATCTATTGCCCATAATTTTTTTTTATTAGGCATGAACGTGAGAGTACCTTGTATGGTTTCTCGGCTGGTTGGAACAGACCTTATGTATTTAAAAAAAAACGTATGCGGCAATTCAAGCAAAGTTACTATTTGTAATTTTTAAAACAATGATGAATTCAAAGATGAAAGTGAAACAAGAACAATGCAATTGATGGAAGTAAAATAATATTTAACAGTTTTTTATTTATAACATATTTGTTTTTATTGTAAATATTAAATATCTTTTTGCAAAATTTACTGTTTTTTTCTGAGTTTTATTAGTACCTAATTGTTTTGCTGTTAGATTCCCCCTCCCATATCTATTGATCTGATAAGAAATAACATTTACCCCTTATTCTGTAACTTCTTGTTGTCGTTCGTTATTGTTATCAAATCGTTAAGTACCGTAAAGTTTGGTTTTTACATACCACTCATTACTATTTAATCTAATTCTGGGTGTAAACCAAACTTTACGGTTTTTAACGATTTCATAACGATAACGAAAAGATACATAATAGGGGGGTTAATGACATTTCATTAGCTGTAACAATAGAATTAGCCCAGTCTACCACGAATGAATGAAAGCGTAACATATTGTTGTGACCCTGGCCATTTATCATTTAAAATTTTCACAATTAAAAATTCATCATAATGATTTTCTCGTATTTGAGTTTATTTTTCTTTCGGATTTAATTGGACGAATAAAATGTAATTTGTTGTCAAGTATTGTACAAATGCAGGTGCAGGTCGAAACGGAATTTATAGGTGGAGGATTGTTCCAGTACCCAAAACAAATTAAATCAATTAAAAATGGATAAACGTTTCAATTTAGTTTAATTTATTTTTTATGAATTGTTTGTTTACTTACCATTTAAAATAAAGTGTAGTTCGGAGGTAGACTGAAATCGCTGGTACGCTTTTAAAATGCAAGATGGTGTTCTAAATAATTTTAGTGTAGAGGATACAAAATGTTTAATTTGGTATTGAAGTTTGTAATATTAGATTCACAATTTTAAATTTGCCGCTATGAGAAAAATATTTTATAGTTAAAATATTTTCGTGCGCTACTGCTTATTTGAAGAAATTCCTTTGCAAGGTAACGGTATTTTTCTTGGTAGGGACGGAAGCGAGATTGCTATGCTCAGGGCTTTTTTGGTGTTGACCTTCGTACGAGCTACACGTAGTGAAGTATTTAAGCTTTGAATTTTTCTTGTTTGAAAATTTGATTTTAATAATCAAAAAACTATAAATAAACTGCAGCTTTTTATGTAAGTAATTTAAAATTGATATTTCTAATTAGTAAATTTAAAGATAGTAGGTTTTTAAATAATATTTACATTTGCATACACGTGCGTTACGATGACTCATACATCAATGTTGTTTCACATATATAGGGTGGTTTAAAATTAATGTTGCTTTGTTCATAACTACTTTAAACTTAATTATCTCTATTTGCATATAATTATAAATTATATTTTGTATATAAATATTGGTGATGAAATTCACATAATCTTGGTTATGCATTTACATATATGTAGGCTTTTTGGAATTGTACAGGGCGTGGAATATGTTTCATAATTAGTTATTGGTGTCGAGGTTTTATTGAGGTATTAAAAGGTGATTTTAATAGATTGAGAGGGTTGGTGATTTATACAAATTCAAGGTATGCAAATTAAGATGGCGCCGGTATAGCGTCTTTTTGAGGTAGTGTAACGTCACTAGACAAGGTTTGGTAATTTATGCAAAATTCAAGGTATGATAAACAAGATGGCCCCGGTATAGCGTCAACTTTTGAGGTAGGGTGACGTCACTAGACAACGAAGTTTGCCCTAGGTTAGCGTAATATCATAAACTTGCTGGTGTGAATGTAGTAGTACGGACGACCCTGCGGGAATAAATCTAGAACATTCCGTATTCGAGGCTAGATCTGAACAGGTCTCGCAGGCTGTGATAACTGGCATCCAAAATCGTACACGTTAGTTAGTATGAATGTATTTAGTAAACCATTATCTAGTAGAGTGTCCCCCCAATCTACCATAAATATGTCCCGAGTGTAGGTTCGGTGGTATTGCACTACCCGAGAGGTAAAACTTTGTTGTGTGATGTTGATTGGTTTGAGAAAGGTGATAAATATAACAATTACAAATTTTAGGTTCTATGTATTGTCGTGTTCTGACGAACAACTCTTTAAAAGCCGTAGCCGTTATAGTCGGAAGTTTGCACTTTTGAGACTATCTCAGGAGTAGGTTCCAAAAATTATACTCTTAAACCATCCACAATAAATGAAACAAAATTTGTCAGGGATAAATTATAATTTAATTGGATGATAATGGTATTCATAATCTAATTCATAAATAAATTGAGACGAAATTTTGTAATTAAACTTATCGACACAATCGATTATTCCAAAATCATGAAGAATTATCCTACAAATTTACACATTTAAATCTCAAAATCAATATCTCCAATTTGTAAGATAATCAACGTTATACTGTAATTTGAATAAAACATCTGTAATAAAATTGTACAAAAATGAGAAAAATTGTTTAATTTTCAAATATTGGCGCTTTTGTAACTGTTCGAAAAGTTGGTATCATTAAATAACCGTTGTTGATATGGTAGCCACTACCAAATACGCAAAAACCCGTACGAAAAAGTTTATCACATAAATTTAAACTTTGCAGTTAAATAACACGACTTAATTATTAAAATTGTTCCACTGATGTGTTTAATTAATTAAATGTGAAAATCCGATGATAAATGCGACTTGAAATACAAAGTTAACGTCAAGTGTAGATAACCTCAAAATTTTCTTAAGCATCATGACAAATATTGAAGATCATCGTTGAAATAGCGCAAATAAACAATTTAAAAATTATTTACCAAGACGATGGCTTGAATAATTGATGATTGATTCTCGAATTCCCTGCATCTACGATTTGACAAAATGGAAGGCTTCATGTTATCAGTCAGTAAAATTTTCAAAATCTAATGCTCTTTTTTCGTAGCACACACACAATCAAACAAATCTCCAGTTGCTCATAATCTTTGCTAAAATTAATTACCAATTAGTAATTTTCAAACATTCGAAGATAACACTTTGAAGCCGTTGAGTTGCAGACTTTTCGCTCGCTCCACTCTAGAGCAACTGACCATTTTTCTCGTTTCATGTAAAACTTTTTATCGGAAAATCGTGTCGCACTCTGGTTGGTTGGTTTTCCAGCGAAATTCGAATTTTCAGATGCCAAATTCAACATTTTGAAATCACCAAATTTTAAATTATTCCAAACTACACTATTAGTTTTAAAAACGCAACAACGATCGTAGCTACCTTTATACCAACTCAGTTCAAACGTAAGTTAACAATTTTAAGAACAACCAAAAAAAATAAATTAATCAAAATTTTAACGTTTTTCCATTTTTGAAATGTTTAATTTTCAGGCTATATGGACAAATTTCCAAACCTAAAAATCTCGTCTCTGCACGTACCCCTTAGCACGTAATTGAAAAACAACAGATTACTACTATTCGTCTAATTAAATTAAAGAAAATTTCATAAACAAAACTTTGACCAAATGAAAATTTGATTGTGGACAATTTTAGAATTTTCAACCTATCACAATCCACGTCAGTATGTATCAAAAGATAATAAATAAATAAATACCACAAAGTCAAAAGACATAAAATTACAATACTATAAAGTCAAAAGACATGAAAATATAATACAATTATAAATAAACTATTACTAATAATAAAATATTCTCAAAGAGAATCAAATATCAATCGATCGAAAGGTTTTACTAAATTGCTACCAAGATTATTAAACGATTTACCAGTAAATATATATAAAATGTAATCAAAAGTCATTATCAATTCGTGTTCAAATATGTTCAGTTACTCAAGTATAATTGAGAGGTAGTGCCCATTTAAGTTGGCTTGTTGTTCCAATCCCTGTTTTTTTTTTTTTTTTTTTACATAAATAAATATGTATTAAGCCCATTTTAGTGTTTTATTGTATTTATTAAATGAGTGGAGAAATAGGTGGCGTTTAGATGCGATCCGACGATCTGAGGTTGAATCATTGTGTAATTATGTAGATTTACTAACGACATTTTAGCATTGCCAAGGCATCGAAGTGTAAGTTTGGATAGGAGATTAGTACTGACCTCACGTACTGTGTCTTTCGGTTCTAAAAAGAAGTTGGGTTCTTATCACGGCTTGCACATTTACAACGTGGAGGTTCATTGCGATCACAGGCTTATGGCGAGGTTGTTTGAATTTCTAATAGGTGGAGTTAAATAAGAGCGGGAAATTCAAATTCAAAGGTCGATATCACAAGTTTTCAAATTTGGCTGGTTAAAGTGACCAATGAGCGTTCGACACAATTTTCCAAAAACCTAAAATGGACAGGAAGTGAAAAATTTAGTAAAGAAGGAAAAAAAGTTGCATACAGACCATGGAGGTGTGAAGTCGTAAACTCAACCACCTTTAGTTTTTAGTCGTTTTATTAAAAACTTTGTTTGTGTAAGAGATAGTTATTAAATGATGAAATGTTATTTTGTTTATATAGTAAACAAACATTTCATCACGGTACCAACAGAAAGAATATACAGAGTTGTCAAAAAGTTGATCGTGGATATGTATCACTACACACCTAAGAGTGAATTTTTGATGTCTGGAAAATTTAGCAATTTTGCAGATAATTTGCAATAATATTCAGCAACTAAAAAGATAATTAATTGTGGGTGATATGATGATTTCGTGTGATGGAATCACTAATGAGTTATGGAGAGATTAAGGAAGAATTATCTGTTCGCTGTAGTGTGTGGCCATCCATTTTGTCAATTTATGGATATAGGAAGTTTATCCAACTCAATCTTATCTATCTGAAGCCATCTTATTGGTAATTAGCATATTAATTATTCTAATTTATGTGATTCCAACGATTATTATTAATATTTTCGACAAAATGCACTTAAACATTTTGAGGTTAACCACGATGCACGTTATAGAAAAGTTGAATCTTCGTATGCGTTTAATAATTAATTTATCGCACTTTGCTAATTAAAATCACTAGTAAAACTTTTATAATCACTGTTTCAATTTATTCGGTTTTTAAGAAGATTAATTTATGGAAGTGTTTAGCTTGCAACGTATTAGGGAAGATCATGCGTGCCTTACATTTGCTTACTAACAATTTATGCAACCGGTGTTTGTAGCTACCGTTGAAGTGAACTATTCCATTTGGCGCCAAGTTTTAAAATTAAAACAATTCATTTTATTTGTGTATAATTTTATTTACGATGTTTATAAATTTCATTAACACGTTGAATTTTCGTACAAGTTGTAGTAGATTTTTGATACCTTAAATGTGTAAGCTTGTATGGGGATTTTATCTTATTTTTGATTATACAACTGCGTTGAAGAGATTTAATGCAAAAATTCCGTTTCATTTGATTGTTTAGATAAATTTTGATTACAATATTCGTCTAATTAAATTGCCATTAATTCCCTGTAAAATTTGTTTTATTTTTGGTTGTGGAAAATTTTGAAATCTCATTGGAACTTACTATCTGGGGGAGTTTTCATTACTCTACCGACATTTGAGCACGGACCTTAAGCAGTTGTTCAACAGAACACGACAATATGTTAAATCTATGAGGACCCATGTAAGTTGTTCCGTATACATTTACGTGTCCCCTTCTTTGATATGATAAAATGGTCATTTTTAGGGCCAAAAATACTTGGAAAATGATGATTGATCTATTCAGATTAAATCGAACGTAGTCAATTTGCGTTGTCAAAATCCACTTTACGCCCCCTCCGCTCCGGTTTTCTGCGCAACGAACTATTTTGACCAACGCTGTACTGATTAATAATATCACTGTGGTCTATCCAACTTGGAAAAAGCAGGCCCGCTAGAATGAGGCAAATTTCTGTTTTCGTCAAATTTAAGCCAAAAATAGCCCTAAAAAGTTAACTTTGCTCGATGTTAACTGTACGACGGTATAGGTACTACTAAAGATGCCCCTTTTCTTTATTTTTGTCCGATCATTCAAAGGCGTTTTTATTGGTCCATTAACTTTGACAATGGTAGTGACAAATGGCCTAGACCTCCTTCCATGTGTTTGCAACCTTGCTGTGGTGAAGGGGCTTGCGTGTTTTGATGAAGCTACAGACGTGAACCCCAAGACCAGCAATGAGAGAAGAAAACTCCTTTACTGTCGTTCGGACGGGAGGTCGGTCTGGGCCGTCCGGAACGTAAAACTCTTCGTGGCGGTTATGGGCCGTCTGAAAGCCAATAGCGGTTGTAGTCGAGAGACCAGACTAATTGAAAAACAAAAAAATCATACCGTAAACCGCTTGTGGGCTGCAAAGACTTTCTCAGGAATTAATCTTGGAAAGATAGTGATGGTGACAAGAGGCACGAAAGTCTTAGTTTAATTGCCTGAACTAAGTGGATGAGGAATCACCATAAAAACCTTCCAATTCTCACGGTAGGTGATGCCAATGGAATGTAAGGTCAAGGGGAAGTTTACCAAACCTTGTGGCACCAGACGAACCTCGTTTTGTATAGCCCCTGTCGTACATGGGGGTCTGTGCACCTTTGTGCTTCGGACGGACTCTCGGCCATCGCCTCAGAGAAATCCGAGGAAGAAGGCTAAGTTGTCTGTGCCTGACTCAAAAAATCCGGAGGGGGTGATCACCTACAAGGAGGCTGCCACTAGGCACCTTCGGGTAGCAGTGATTGACCGCTCTAGCCAACTGGGCAAACTCACAGAAGCCCGGAAGGAATTAGTTGAGGAACATCTCAACTTAGCCCTCGACAGGACGATTTAGTCGGCCAGTGAGGGGGCAAACATAATACCCACTTTTGGGGGCTTTCGGTATTCGGGGGAGATCTTAAGGATCAACTGCGATAACGAGAGTTCCCTTAAGTGGTTAAAATCAACCGTTGCCGTACTGCCACAGTTGTGGGAGGGGGCAAGGCTAGAGGTGACCCGGGTAGACAAACTGCCTAAGCTGTCCAAAGCCACCATTTGGGTCCCAGGAAAACCTGAACACACTGGGGAGGTTATAGGACGGCTCAAGGCTCAGAACCCATGGGTCAATATTAAAGAGTGGTGTGTCTTCTATGACACCGACAAGAGTGCCCCTTTGGGGAAGCTCATTGTCTTTGGTGTTAGTGAAGAGGATGCAAAGGCACTTAAAACAAAAAAGGAGAGGGTGAGCTACAAGTTCTCCACAATCCGAGTAAGGGTACAGTAAATTGAGAACGCTGTACCGACACAAACGGTGGAGCAGGTGCCGGCCGATCTTGACCTCATGGGGATCCATGAGGAATCTCAGGAGGAGGATGCCGCTCCAGCGTTAAACCCCACCACCGAGAAAGCCTAATGGCTGCCATGGGGGAGTGGAGGTTTATTCAAGCTACAATACAATAGCTCTGATACAAGAGCCACATGTAGTGAAAGGCAGAGTCACAGGCCTTTCACCCTTGAAAGGGAATGTCATAACAGGCAACCTTTCAATGAAACCCAGAACTTGTATTTACATATCTGGCAACATTGTTACGACTACGTCGAACAATCCTGAAATTCAATTAAAATTTCGATTAAATTATAGGAACTATTTGAACGAACCTTGTATATGTAACAGACTTGCGTCCCCACTGAGTTATTTTTAGAATTTATCTACGTGAGAACAAGCGATTCTTATACATAATTTCCTAGAATTTTGACATAAGTTGCTTTCCATGCAAAGGAAGTATTACGTCATGTTTAGCGAGCGAGAAAAATAAGAAATCGGTTCATTTTGACTCCTATATCTATGCAACCCATTAATCTTTGAAGAACTTTTAGTAAAAATCTTGGTGTAAAGTTAAGAGGCCATCTTGAAAAATGCGGAAGCAGTACTCACTTTGTCTTGTGCTTTCATCGTATTAAGATGTATTCATCGAGTTCGACTTTCCTTTGTGCCTCCAAACGACAAACATGTATAAATTGTTTCGTGTACCTAAAGTCAAATAAATAATTAAGACTTTCCTTTGTGCTTCGAACCGAGCAAGATGTGTTATTTGGTATCGTGCTTCAAATAAATAACTAAGACTTTATCTTGTGCCTCCGAACGAATAACATGGTTAATTGTTTTGCGTATCTGAAGTTAAATGAATAACAAAAAACTTCTTGTCGTGCATCCATCGAATTAAGATGCATTTTTTTTGTATCGTGCTTCAAGCAACTAACGTGTGTAAATTGTTTCGTATACCTGAAGTTAAATAAATAACTTAAAATAACTATTATTAACTAGCTCGTGCCTCCAAAACCAGAAATAAATTAAATTAATGTGCAGTAAACCAATAATGATGTGGTATTATCAGAAAAATCTATCTCGATCATGGCAAATTTTAAATAAAGGCAAGAAATTCAATATTTTTGACAAATACCGACAATGCAAATTTCGTTAAATTCAGTAAACAAATTATTAATTTACGAAAATAATGTGTACCTATTGGATGAAGAGAATTTGGATTATCAAGTAATTAACGACAACTACAAGAAAAATGGATTTGGAGTGATGGTGTAATCAACATTTGTACCAACAACCCAGATTCTTTGAATTTGAATTCAAGAAGAGTGCGATCATTGTGCAACGACTTATCACGTTTAGCAAGGTCGAAGGTTAGTTTTTGTTAAATTTAAATGTATGTAACCACACGCATAATTGATAACGATTGATTTGTTGTAATGTTTATTCAAACGACTAATTGGTCCATTTTTCATTATGATTACAATAAAAATCGATCGTACAATTACTTATTTTTTTATCTGTACAAATTATCGAAGTTTAAATCAATCCTTAAAGGATGACGTATCGTCAATTGTTTATTACCATTAATTGTTTGCTAAGTAACTCCGTTACTAAATACTTTTAAGTAGTCTTGCGGAACGTTCCTTAATAAATTAGGTAAAATTAAGGAAAAATTGTATATATGTACCGTATTTATGTCGACGTTTTTGTTTACCTTCATTATATTTTATGATAACAAATATCTTTTTTATTCAAAAGCGCCAAATTATTTTCAGAATTGTGCATTTATGTAAAAGCGAGGTAAGCGTATATTTTGGTTCACGCAGGTACCACCCTGAGATTAAGTTCTCAGTATTTTTTGAATTCAAATTCAAAAAATCTGCTCTTCGACGAAGTGAGTCTAGCCGGAGGGTGCCAAGTTGTATCAACATTCAAGCTAATCCTTTACCGCAGTTTAGCGACTGCGATATAACAGCTGCCCGGCTGAGCTGTGATCTTGGGGATGGCCTAAGCGACATTATCGTTGCATCAGTGTATCTCCCAGTTGACTCCCAGGATCTGCCGCCGTCTTCAAGACTGGTGGAACTGGTGAGGCACTGCGAGCAACACAAAAAACACCTCATTGTTGGATGTGACTCAAATTCCCACCATATTTCGTGGGGAAGTGGTGATTGCAACAACAGAGGTAAATCCCTATTTAAGTACCTTATTGGTACGAACTTAGAAATTCTTAATAGGGGTGACACGCCCACCTTCTATGTGTCCCCCAAACGTTATTCTGTGATTGATATCACTCTGGCGCCATTAAGTATTTCAACTAAAATCTTTGACTGGCATGTGTCACACGAATTGACTATGTAGATCACAGATGGTTATGCTTTAAAATTAAAGCTCTGAAAGTCGAGCCTAAGCAAGTAAGGAATCCAAGGAAGCTGGACACGCATATCTTTTTGGATGTACTCTCCAGCACCCTGGAGGCCGATATGCCAAAAGCAATCATAAAGAAAAAAATTGGTTGCCTGTAAAGTCGGTATACGGGCGAAAGTTTTACGTGACAACGACTTTAAGTGGTAAAATAATTTTAATGTGAATATTCATTCGTATAGTAGGAAGAAGGATGAAATAGGATGTATGCCTATCTCTCTCACTCTCTCTCTCTCGCTCTGTCTCTCTCGCTCTGTCTCTCTCGCTCTTAGGCGGGCTAACTGTGCTCGAGTGGAAGGGACACGTGCCTTTCACTTTTTATGTCTGTCTCTCTCGCTCTTAAGCGGGCTAACCATGCCCGAATGGAAGGGACGCGTGCCTCTCACTCGCTCTCATTGTGAGCGCATAACGTGAGCGGAGCGTAACGCAGTTTCTTGAAGTGTCACCCGGCAAACCAATTTATAAGACGTTGTCACGTCAAAATCGACTAGAAAACACTGAGGAGATTGAAATATGCGTTAATGCATTACACAAGTCACTCACAAAAGCATATGAGTCTTCTTGTCCGCTGAAAACGGTTGGATCTGGCACACGAGCAACACCTTGGTGGTGCAAGGAGCTGGAGCGGCTGAAGAAGGCAGTCACGAGACTCTGTAACAAGGCGAAGAAATCCAAAAGTGAGGCTGACTGGGAGGTTTTCAAAAACCTCCGGTTGGACTACAAGAGGATGATTCGCCTAAAGCAACGAGAGTCTTGGAGAGACTTCTGCAGTGGCATTGCATCTACTACGGATGCGGCCAAACTGAAGAAGATCATTTCCAAAGACCCAAATCAACAGCTCGGCACGATCCTTCGAGCTGACGGCTCCTTTATGGAGAGCCTCAGGGAGACTGCTGAGGTACTGTTACAAACACACTTTCCTGGAAGTACAACTGTCTCGGACTATCGGTGGACTGAACGTAGCGCTTGGACACCGACTGAGGCGGACTAGGAAAACGCAAATTCCACTGTGAACCCAACCAAAACGGAATGGGCAATAAGATCCTTCAGTCCATTCAAATCGCCTGAGCTGGATGGGGTATATCCGGCTCTACTCCAATGGGGCCTGGACATCCTACTACTCAGCCCCATGGTGAAGGTGTACAGGGCGTGCATTGCGCATAGCTATACACCTAAAGAATGGCGTAAGGTTAAGGTAATTTTCATACCTAAGCCGGGGCGTAGTGACTACACTCTGGCTAAATCTTTTAGGCCAATTAATCTTACCTCCTTCTTTCTGAAGGCATTAGAAAGACTGTGCGACAGAGAGATTCGGGATGTGGTGCTGGTACCAAACCCACTACACCCGAATCAACATGCATACACTCCAGGGAGATCTACTGAGTCTGCACTACATAAGGTGGTGGAGCGTATCGAGGAATCGTTACAATCTCAGGAATGTATCCTGGCAGCGTTTATAGACATAGAGGGAGCATTTGACAATTTTGTAGTAATCCACCCCGAAAATTTAATTAGATATAAAATTTCTTTTTTTTTAATATTTAAATTGAATTGAAAATTTTAAACTTACAAAAATACAAATTGGTACTTTCTTTCGATTACAATTATAAAAACAGTGTAAAGCAAAAACATTTTAAAAAATTAAATTAAACAAATATATTTTAAACTTTAAACAAAATCAGTTCAAAATCATCAAAATAAGTTAAAATATTTTTGCTAAAATAAAACATTACATCATTATAAAAATTGGTTCACATGGGAAACATCTCAAAACTTCGTAAAGCCCTCAAATTTTATTACTATAAAATAAACAAATTATATCGAAAAATCCCAAAAATAGTCAAAATGATCAAAACAAATCTCTTGAAGAAAACTCTTAAGATTCAAAAACACGGATATGATTTTAACCACTTGAAACCATAAAATACTTAAAAAGGCGCGTAACATAAATTCCAGAAATTCTCAAAATGTGAATAAACATACACGTAGTTACATCAGATTTTTAGGATCACTGGAATCCTCTTCAAATTAAAATTTGTTTATTTTATAAACTAATAAATAGACCTACAGGGTAGTTTTTCAAAGAGACAGAGTTGTGCAAGTTGTGCCAGTCGTGTCGATTTGTATTATAGAGACCCGGCCATCAACGCCAAGTCGATTTTCTAAATTTTCTTAAATTAATTGTGCCAAATTAATTGAAATTTTTGTAAGTTTTAATACAATATTTTTTTTTGCATGTTTTATAAATGTAGAGTTTTTCATTAAATTAGATTAATATAAAATCAAGTATAAAATAAAAATTTGATTTTATATTAATCGAAATTTCTAACTAATAACAAATTTGTACCGTATTCTTATATTAGTAAACTGGATTGTAATAGTCAAATTTAACTTAATCAATTTTTTTTAATAAATTATAATAATTTAAAATTCAGCTCTTTAATTTTTTTTTGTTTATTAAATGTAAGATTGTTCATTCCCACGCTTCTCAAAAACGTTACCTTTGATATCTTTGTGGTTTTCTATTGTAAAACCTCTGGTGGCAGCTCTTAAAGTCAAATTATAAGTTAAAAACAACAATAGTAAGTATAATTTCATCATCGGAAAGAAACCTCAACTTTAAAGTTTAAAATTTCGAATCAACAAACGCAGCGGCGTTAGAATGGTGGCAGCGGTGGGATTCGAGAAAAACAGATTTTTTTCACAAAATCTAAATGAACAAAATTACACAAATAAACTAAATAAAAAAAAATATTCAAAATCATTGAACTAAAATTGTTTTTGTAACTAAAAATTCTTAAAACTTTTATTAAATAATTAAATTCATTTTGTTTTGTTATAGTAATTTAAAGTAAAAATTTCTTTTGTTTCATTATAAATTTTTAAAATCCGTTTACAAAAATTTGTATTGCTTTTCTTTCAGCTATAAATTGTGCATATTTCTAACTAACCATACAACTAATTAAATTTTATGTGCATGCTCATTGTCCGTAGTTTTTCTTTTACTGAAAAAAAAAAAAAAATTAAATAATGTCTACTCACGAAAGCCATACTAGCAGCGAAAATTTAAACGTACTAGAGAGTTCTAACCCTTTTGTCACAAATCAAGCACAAATGCAAATCCCATATATGTCCCTTGGTACATTGGCAACAACCATTGATTCGTATGATGGAAAAACAAACCCGAAATATTACTTCCAACAAATCGAACAAAGAAAAGAACTAGAAAATTGGTCAGATGAAAATTGTTTAAAAATTGTAAAATACAGGTTACGCGGCTTAGCTTTAAAGTTCTTTTGGGCAAATTCGGAATTAGGGCAATTAGATTATTCAGAATTTAAAGATGAAATTATAAAACAATTCACTAAATTACAAATACCGGGTGAAGCCATAAATAAACTACATACTTGTTTTCAAAAACATGACGAATCAGTATTTAATTACACCACAAGACTAAAAACGCTAGGTACGAAAGTTTTAGAAGAAGATCTTAAAATGGCAAAGCCTGACGAAATTCCAGGAATTAAACTAAAATGTAAACAAGCGGTATTAACACAATTTAAAATCGGGCTCAAAAAGGAGTTATTAAAACAAATAGGGGTTTCACTTATGTCTCAACAGGACCTTACAATAGAAAAAGCGGAAAATTTAGCAAAAATACAAGAAATTAACGACACCTTAATAAAAACGCGTATAGGTTCAGTAAATGTCATGGAAAACGTGAGGCACAACTCAAACGATCAAAATCGAAATTATAATAATTTTAGAAATCAAACCAATCAACAAAGACTAAATTATCAAAGAAACACAAATCAAACAAATTTCAGAAATTTTAATAAACAAAATTCAAATTGTCGAACAAATTTTAATCAATTAAATAACAACAATTTTGATCACACAACTTATTCAAATTTTAATCAACACAGAAACAATTTTGATCGCAGAAATAACAATTATCAAAATTTTAATCGAACAAATTATGGAAACAGAAATTTCGACACGGGAAATCGAAATCGACCAAATCAACAACCTACACAAAACAGGTATAATCAAAATTATACTGGAAATAATCAAAATAATAATTGCAATTTAAACGATCAACTCTCTACGACCACACCCCGCGTCGCGGAGACTTCTTTGGCAACACAATAAATAATAACAAACATAATACTCGCGTCCTCACAGACAATAAACAAAATTCACCATATTTTATTCCAAATGTAAATTCAACTAATGAAGAGACTCCTTGTATAATTGAACTAATACTAAACAAAACGTATTGTAGATTACTTGTAGACACTGGATCTTGTTTAAGTATAATAAAATCAGAAATTTTAAATTTAAATGAATTAAATAAATCGACCGAAAATATAATTTTTTCGGGTATTACAGGTGTAAATCAAACAGCTTTAGGAATATTAAACGTCTCAGTAGAAACCACTAACTTTTCGGAATTATTTCAATTTAATTTTGTTGTCTGTGAAAATATAAACTTAAAAGCGGATGGAATAATTGGCCGAGATTTATTATACAAATATAACGCGAGTATAAATTATTTTAACAACGAATTAAAATTGTTAGGTGAAACTATTCCTATAATCAGACAATCGGATAATGATTATAGAAGTTGCAACAAAGTAAATGGGGAAAAAACAAATAAAGTACATAAAAATGTATCAGACCGTGCAAGGAAAATTGATTACGATATAATTTCAATATGCCAAAACGAAATAAATGAAAGTATAATTAATAAAAATTTTATTAATAAAGATGAACAGGTAAACATAAGCCTAAATAAAAATATTAGTGAAAATGCAATCCAAAATAATTATGTCGAACCAAACGTTATCATTACATCCTACGGTTCGTTATCTGAATCTGAATGCGACGCTGTCGAGTCAATTAGAGACACTACAAGACCTAGAAAGGGACTTCTTGAGACGTCACGAAAGATCAATCAAAGGCGAGTAAGTGACCAATTTGACCACGACACTGTCCAGCATTCATACGAAGACAAAAGGACTAAAGTTTTATTACCAATTTCGAGAAAGGAACTTGAAAATCGCGAGTCAAGGACCCTTCCTTCGGGAAGAAAAGAAATTGCTAATCAAACCAGACCCATTGAACAAATAAATGATGAAAAGGTTTATGCGCGCAAACTTTTTGATCAGGATGGTAAACGTATTAATTATAAGAAAATTCAATGTACCAAAGTACACGGTACACAATCAAAAAAAAAAGTTGATTCAAATTTAGATGAAAATAATGAAGTATTAAATAAAAATATTACTGCCAATGAAGGTAAGAAAACCGAAGCAATTAGGGCAAATGTAATACGTAGCGAGCAGAGCTATCCACTAGATAAAATAAATAAAATTAAACTGAACAAAAGTATATGCGAGCAGAGCATTTTAACAAATAATATTGAATCAAATGAAACTAATAACAAACAAGATTATTCAAAAAACGGAAAAATTAAAATTAAAACTAAGAAAAATAAAGAAATTGAAAACGATAAAATTGAAACGCATCAGGTATTAATAAACAAGAATAATGAAAATATAACAAATAGTAATTCAGAAACAAATGAAAATAACACTAACCATTTGAAATTAACTAAAGAATATGAACAATTTTTAGAATTAACAAAAAATAAACAAAGTGAAGATAATTATGAATTATTAGGTAATAGTAAAAGTGTAAATAACATTAAACATAAATCAACAAGTATGGAAACGATTAATGGATCAATTACAGAAAACGAAACAATACTTAACAACAACGAAACTTTAAATATAATTACAGATAATTGGGGTAGTAATAAAACACGTCAAAAAGAAATTTCAAAAATAAATCAAAGCAATAAAATCAATAAAAACCTAAAAGAATTCAAAAATAAAAATTTTGTAGGTACTTTAATAATTGAAAAAGACTTAAAAATCCCCAAAAGGTCGGAAAGCGAACAATGTTTTAAACTAAAAATTTCAGATAAACTCGAACCAAATTTAAAATCAAACAATATTTTATTAATTGAACAAGATGATAACAATCATCAAGGACTTATTATAGCTCGTTCAATAGTTGTTAATAACGATGAGAAAAATGTAATCACACGTGTTCTCAACACAAACAATTTTGATATAATCCTAAAGGCAAATTCATCAATTGCAAAATTATCAGACAATATAGAAATATTAAATAAAATTGAAAATATTAATACAGGGTACGAAATAAATTCAGTACAAACAATTACAAATAATAACAGAGACATTCTATCAGAATTTAACTTTGATCATTTAGATGACAATACGACTAAACTAATTAAAAATTTAATTTTGAAATACGAACAAACTTTTATTTTAGACGACGAAACTTTAACAACTGCACATAATGTTAAACATCGAATAATAACTGAAAATGTAGCACCTATTGCAAAAAGACCTTACAGAGTCCCATATCATCATAGAGAAATTTTAAAAGAAGAAATTGATAAACTTTTAAAATCAGGAATTATTTCTAATTCAGATTCACCTTGGTCTGCGCCTGTTGTAATCGTTACTAGACCGTCACCAGATGGTACCCCAAAAGTAAGAATTTGTATAGACTATCGCGGATTAAATGCAATCACTAGAAAAGACTTTTATCCTCTTCCAGATTTACATGAAACAATAGAACAATATTTCCATGCATCATCTTTATTTAGCGTACTAGATATTTCACAAGCTTTTCATCAAATAGAAGTCGATGAAGCAGATCGGGAAAAAACAGGATTTTCCACAGCTTTTGGTCATTACGAATACAATAAATTACCCTTCGGTCTTATAAATAGTCCCGCGACATTTCAACGATTCATGAATGCAACTTTATCTGGACTAATAGGCATATTATGTTTAGTTTACTTAGACGACGTTATTATTTTCAGCCCAGATGATATATCAGAACATTTACGTAGATTAGAAGCCGTTTTTGAAAAATTAAAACTTGCCAACATTAAATTAAAACCGAGCAAATGTAAATTTTTAGTAGGAGAAGTAAAATATTTAGGTCATGTTATTACTAAACAAGGCGTAAAACCGGACCCTGAAAAATTAAAAGCACTCGAAACTTTTCCCATACCGCACGTAACGTTACTGAGACTAGATCATTTTTAGGTCTTGTTGGTTGGTACCGACGTTTTATTAAAAACTTTTCAGATATAGCAGCTCCGTTAACAAATTTAACCAAGAAAGAAAATAAATTTATTATTACACCTGAAGTTTTAGAGTCAATAGAAAAATTAAAATCAGCAGTAAAATCAGATGACGTACTCATTTTCCCAAATTTCAATGAACCTTTTATCTTATCGACGGACGCCAGTGGAACAGGAATCGGCGCTATTTTAAGTCAAAAACGGGATGGACATGAAAAACCAATTGCATTTTCAAGTAGGAAATTACAAAAAGCCGAAAAAAATTATACCGTTACGGAATTGGAATGTCTCGCTGTTGTTTATGGAGTGAAACAATTCAGATGCTTCCTTTATGGCAAGAAATTTACAATTATTACAGATCACCGCCCTTTAAAATGGCTCATGGGCCTACGTATTGCGACTAGTAGACTTAGTAGGTGGGCCTTATTACTATCAGAGTACGACTTTGAAATTATACATAGACCAGGAGTTAAACATGGCAATGTAGACGCCTTAAGCAGAATGTACATGTTTGACAAGCCAACCCTGCAAGAATTTTTCACTAACTTTATAAATAAAAACATCCCCGAAAGTCAAAACATAACTATTCAACCAATAAATTTATTAGCAATCCCTGATAAATACTCTTTAGCCATCTGCGTATCCAAAAATTTAGACTTACACATCGGTATAGAAAAAGAAATTAGACAAACTTACGGCAATATAAATGAAATAAAAGAACAAGGTAAAGATGTAGGAGAAGTCGCAGTATTAAATCTTCCAGAGAAAAACGTTTATTTCTTAATAATTAAAAGTGAGCAGTATGGTAAAACGTCGTATGAAAACATATTCTCTTCAATCGGTAATTTATTAGAATTGTGCTTACAAAATAAGGATTTTAAAATAGCCATACCCAAACTGACTCACGAAATTGACGGACTAGACTGGAATATTGTACACCACATGTTAAAATTTATATTTCAAAACACCTCCATAAAAATTAAAATATGCCAACCAATTAAATCAACTCATTCAATTTATGTAATTAACGAAGAAGCTCCCTTTTGTCCTTCATGGGATAAAGAATTAATTTCATCAGAACAAAGTAAAGACCATTTTTGTAAATTATTAATTCAAGACATTAACAATCAGGACGAAGACGAAAACGAATTTCCATACTACTTAGACAAAAATTCAATTTTGTACAAAATAGATAATACCACAGGAAAAGACCTTATGGTCATCCCAAAATCTTTTATTAATAAAGCAATCCACGATTTTCACGATTTACCTCTAGCAGGACACCCAGGTCAAATTAAAACAATAAAATTTATCCAAAGTCGTCTTTATTGGCCAAACATGAGAAAAGACATCATAAATTATGTTTCGTCTTGTCACATTTGTAATCAACGTAAAACATCCCCACATTTTAAACCCGCTCCTTTACAAGAATTTCCCCAAATTTCAGAACCCTTTGAACGAACCGCAATGGACATTGTAGGACCATTCGTTACTTCAGACGACGGAAATAAATATCTTTTAACTTTCCAAGATCATTTCTCAAAATATCCTGAAGCCATTCCTATACCGAATCAAACAGCAGAAACAATCGCCAAAGCTTTTGCGACCCAAATTATAGCTAGACACGGTACTCCCAAGCAATTAATCACAGATCAAGGTGCAAACTTTATGTCAAGAATATTCAAAGAAACTTGTAAACTTCTAAACATTGAAAAGATTCAGACGACAGCTTATCATCCCCAGTCTAATGGCGTAATCGAACGTAGTCACAGAGTATTTAAAGACATTTTGGCATGTTATGTGTCAGATTCACAACGCGATTGGGACCAATGGATACCCTTCGTACTTTTAGCTTACAGATCTCATATTCATTCTTCGACAGGTTACTCCCCATTCTTTTTATTACATGGACGAGACATTACATTACCGTTTGATGACATAATAAGTTCTACTAGAGTAAAATACGATGTTAGCACAAATTACCCTTCAGAAATGATGACGCGACTAAATAAGGCATTCATACAGGTGAAGAAAACCATGGAAGAAAGTAGTAAAACCAGAGCAAAATATTTCAATAGAAAAACCAAAGAACGAGAATTTCAAATTACCGAACTAGTTTACTTATATGACCCAGCCGGAAAAATTGGTATATCAAAGAAATTAACTAAACCTTGGTTAGGCCTTTATCGAATATTAGAAAAAATTAGCCCAGTTACCTATCGCATTCGTAAGATCGGTACGAGACAAGAACAGATCGTACACCTAAATCGTTTGAAACCGTACCTTAATAGTGACATCGAACTTACTGAGATAGAAAATCCAAAAATTCTTGAACGAGATTCTGAAATATCGGACGAAAGCTTTGACGAAAAAGAGAGAAATCAACCTATTGTTAACTTAATACCATATTTCTTACCACCTCCTCATAATAATGTTCGACCAATTAAATCTCCCGAAATTGTTCAATTACCAGAAATAATGCAAGAAAATCGAATAAATTCACCTATCATAAGTCAGAACCCTACACCTCAATTAGAAAATAATTCAGAAGAAGTCTCAGCTTCACAAACTTTGGAGTTTATGTTAGACGAAGCCGTTGCTTCACCCTCACAAATCACAGAAACTCCACTATACGAAAGTTTACCACTCCGACGCTCAGAGAGAACGAGAAGAAGAAACCTACTTCCCGAATTTCAATATTACTAACAACTATACATCCAATTTTCCAAGATCCATCACTAATCTTGCAAACAAAATTAACGTTATAACTATACTAACAACCCTGTATCCATCTCTAACATCATTAACAAATTAACATGTCAACCATTAACTAAATAAATTTTTTTTTTAGCTCAAATTCTTATCAGAAAAGTATTATCTCCATCAGCTCAACTTGAACATTTTTTTTTCGATACATTTTTAATTAAAACTTTCTTTTCCTAGATTAATTACAAAACTACGAAAAAAAAAAATATATATGTAGTTCTAGAATACTAAAATAATTATTAAGTTAGAAAAATAAAAATTTGATTTCAAGTAGAAGTTAACAAATTGCCTGGTAATATGTAAAAAAAAAAAAAAAAAAAAAAAAAAATAAATAAATAAAAAATTTTTTTTATCTCTTTAAAATTAAAAATAGAAGATGCAATCCAATAAGCCTACGTTCAATTGCGATATGTGTGGCCAAGACCTAAATCGAAAAGCCAAAGTTGTAGGAGGTGACTGTGGAAGTCATTTATTTTGTCCGGAATGCTTTATCCCATGGGTTGATATGCAGCACACTTGTCCAATAGACGGGAAAGTTACAAGGGAAGTAACAATTCACCGATGGGAATTACATCCAAGGTCGTTTAATAAGAGTTTGTGGGTATATGAAGTGCTGCCAATAGAAATAGCGGCCGAAAAGTATAGACCAAAACCACTAGAAACACCATACCAAGTGGCGCTAAAAAAATGGAAATCCTACCAGAAAGTGAGAAAAGAATAAAAAAAAAAAAAAAAAAACTTTTAAAATAAAATTACTCATTTTGAACTTTAATTTTTATTAAGCGAACATACAATCAAAATAAACAACCATAAGAACTTCAATCATGAAAATAACATCAATAATTTTGACCCTCATTTTAACTTCATGGGGTTTAGAACAACAAAAGATAGATTTTTCATCGGGACTCTACGTGGAAAAAGAAGCTAGTGCACTCGTCATTACTTCTTTTTGGAAAATCATTCATTTTATAGATATGGAAGAACTAAAACAATTTCAACAAAACGAACAAGTACTAGTAGAAATGAACAAAACAATACAAACAACAATCACCGCAGGAAACTTCCTTTCCACACCATTAATGTCCCAACTGACTACACTCCATCTAATGAACACTAAATGCACCATCATGTTAGACGAACTAATGGAAACAACCACTGAAAAAAACAACAGACCAAAAAGATACTTATTTAACTTCCTAGGATCAGCTATTAAATGGATATCCGGAAATCTAGACGCCGAAGATGGAAAACGTATCGAGGAAAATATACACAACCTCGAAGAAAACGAAAAAAAATTCCAAAAATTACTAAAACATCAAACATCAGTAGTAATTAACACCATGGACACTTACAATCAAACAATGCGACACCTGAAAATCAACGAAGAAAAATTAAAAGAGACACAGGACAAAATTATCAATGCATTCAAAAAGATGACAATCGACAAGAAAATTACAGATACCCAAGTAGAAGTCCTAAGCATATTAACACAATTACACGAAGCTTATACAATTATTCTCCACGGATTGGACCAACTTACTGAAGCAATCACTTTCACAAAAATCAATAAATTTCATCCTTCCATAATCGAACCAAACATTTTCTTAAACGAATTAGAAAAAATCCCAAACCTTATAACCAAGACACAACTACCGCTAAAACCTATACGAGAAAATCTCCCCTATTTCGAAAAAATTGCAGAAATCTCAGCCTACAAATCAAAAAACAAAATAATTTTCATCATCGGAATTCCATTAGTAGAAATTAAAACCTACTCCTACTACCACATTTATTCCTTACCAGCAAAATCAACCATCCCATACCTTTTTACTACTATAATCCCGACATCACCTTTCTTAGCGATAGCAGAAGACAATTTACAATATTTCATACCAAAATCCTGTACAACTATATCACAAGAACTATTACTTTGTGAAGTTTCCACAGTACACTCCATAAATAAAAAGTCCCCTTGTGAAGTACAACAAATTATCCGAACCAATAACTACGAACTATGTAAAGAAAATACCGTTATAATAAAAAGTTACCAAAATAAATTACAAAAAATACGACAAGGAGAGTGGCTCTTATTCCTGGTAGAAGAAACAACCATAACGGAAACCTGTAACACTATACCAGCAACACACATGGAGATAAACGAATCGATCATACTGAAATTAGACCCCAGTTGTTCACTACGTATAAATGACTTAAGTATCATTTGAGAAAAGGAAGGTCGCTCAATTATTTCCAGTAAGTTCTTAGAATTACCAGCAATTTCAGTAAATTGTTGTGGAAAACAAATGGAAAAATTCATGCCAAACATAAAACCAGTAGACTTAAAACATATTAATTTGGACGATCTACACTACTTAAAGGAACATCTTACTACAATCAAAGATGTCATGGAACTACAAAGCGAATCTCCAAAAACAAAACATAGTTATTGGCAAATCATTCTAGCCGTAATCCCAACAGTAATCCTCATCGCACTAGTATGTTACTTAAAATGGCCATTCTACACAAGACTAACCAACTCCACCACAAATGAAAAAACAAATTGTGAAAATTCAGACCCAATAAACTCAAGTGCACGAACTCTGCTCGAACAATCAACTACGGAATTAGAAATGTTACCTCTCCCTATAGTGCCGCCGCGAAAAAAAATTAACCTCAGAATAAACCCAAATTAAACAAACAAACGGACTAAAATACTACGCGATGTTCGGAAAAAGACAACAGTGCATACAAAAAAAAAAAAAAAAAAACATGTAAGTTCGCGGATGTGAAAATCGAAATAAACAGTGACACTCATTTTCATCAAATAATTATGTATTTTGTTATTTTACATTAAAAACATATTGTAGAGAAACATTTTTTTTTAAATTTACTTTTATTATTATTATAAGAATTTAGAGTACTTTATTATTATTATAAAAAAAAAAAAAAATTTATACTTATATATACATTTTATACTTTTTTAATAATTTTGATTGTAAAAGGTACGAGTATTTTAATAATACTCCTCCCTTTTTCTTTCGTGGGGGTAATGTAGTAATCCACCCCGAAAATTTAATTAGATATAAAATTTCTTTTTTTTTAATATTTAAATTGAATTGAAAATTTTAAACTTACAAAAATACAAATTGGTACTTTCTTTCGATTACAATTATAAAAACAGTGTAAAGCAAAAACATTTTAAAAAATTAAATTAAACAAATATATTTTAAACTTTAAACAAAATCAGTTCAAAATCATCAAAATAAGTTAAAATATTTTTGCTAAAATAAAACATTACATCATTATAAAAATTAGTTCACATGGGAAACATCTCAAAACTTCGTAAAGCCCTCAAATTTTATTACTATAAAATAAACAAATTATATCGAAAAATCCCAAAAATAGTCAAAATGATCAAAACAAATCTCTTGAAGAAAACTCTTAAGATTCAAAAACACGGATATGATTTTAACCACTTGAAACCATAAAATACTTAAAAAGGCGCGTAACATAAATTCCAGAAATTCTCAAAATGTGAATAAACATACACGTAGTTACATCAGATTTTTAGGATCACTGGAATCCTCTTCAAATTAAAATTTGTTTATTTTATAAACTAATAAATAGACCTACAGGGTAGTTTTTCAAAGAGACAGAGTTGTGCAAGTTGTGCCAGTCGTGTCGATTTGTATTATAGAGACCCGGCCATCAACGCCAAGTCGATTTTCTAAATTTTCTTAAATTAATTGTGCCAAATTAATTGAAATTTTTGTAAGTTTTAATACAATATTTTTTTTGCATGTTTTATAAATGTAGAGTTTTTCATTAAATTAGATTAATATAAAATCAAGTATAAAATAAAAATTTGATTTTATATAAATCGAAATTTCTAACTAATAACAAATTTGTACCGTATTCTTATATTAGTAAACTGGATTGTAATAGTCAAATTTAACTTAATCAATTTTTTTTAATAAATTATAATAATTTAAAATTCAGCTCTTTAATTTTTTTTTGTTTATTAAATGTAAGATTGTTCATTCCCACGCTTCTCAAAAACGTTACCTTTGATATCTTTGTGGTTTTCTATTGTAAAACCTCTGGTGGCAGCTCTTAAAGTCAAATTATAAGTTAAAAACAACAATAGTAAGTATAATTTCATCATCGGAAAGAAACCTCAACTTTAAAGTTTAAAATTTCGAATCAACAAACGCAGCGGCGTTAGAATTTGACAATGCTACCTCTGACTGCACTGGCATCTCTCTACACGAACACGATGTGCCTAACGCCATCATTAGATGGATCAGCTCTATGCTGAATAGTAGGGCTGTTGAGATTGCTGTGGGAGATGCGTACATAAGAGGGGCTGTTAATAAAGGCTGCTCACAGGGAGGTGTACTCTCGCCACTATTGTGGAACTTTGTGGTGCACAGCCTTTTACAGCGACTCAATGACAGTGGTTTCTACACTGTCGGATACGCAGATGATATTACCATACTGCTTAGAGGGATTTTTGAGGATATCCTGTGCGAATTGATGCAGAGCGCCCTGAGAATCCTACAAAATTGGTGTTCGGAGCAGTCTCTTTCGGTCAACCCGACCAAGACTGAGCTTGTTCTGTTCACCAAAAAGAAAAAGCTAAGGAGCATGAAAATGCCTTGCTTAAAAGGAACCTCTCTTAAACTAACTTCAGAGGTCAAGTATCTGGGTATAATACTTGACTCGAAGCTTAACTGGGGCAAACACATTAGCACTAAGGTGACGAAGGCAAGTATGGCCTACTGGCAGTGTCGCAGAGCATTGGGAAGGTCATGGGGTTTCTCCCCAAAGATTGCCTTCTGGCTGTACACTGCCATAATCAAGCCTATGCTTTGCTATGGCGCACTCGTCTGGTGGCCCAGAACCAGATTGATTACAGTAGTGTCCTCTCTGGAGCGGCTGCAGAGATCGGTCTGCTTGGCGGTGACGGGAGTGATGCGAACAACACCTACTGCGGCCATGGAGGCTCTCTTATGCCTTCCTCCACTGGATCTCTATGTGAAGGAACAGGCACTGAGGGCCTCCCTGAGAATGCGGGCTTGGGGTCTCTGGACCTATAGGTGGGGATCGGTTGGGCATACACGGATTCTAGAAGACTGCTCGAGAAAGCTGCCTCTTTTGGGTCTTGATGCTGACAGGATCCCCCCCAAATACGTGTTTGAGAAGAATTTTAAAATTCTGTTAGACACAAAAGGATCTGACCGGGCTGACATATGTCTGTACACGGACGGATCCAAAAATAATACTGGCTCGGGTGCGGGGATATTCTCCCCGGAACTGCAGCTAGATATAAAACTATCGTTGGGGAGGTACTCTGTTTTCCAGACGGAACTCATTGGGGTGCTTCGCTGCGCAGAGGAAGTCCAGGACAGAAATGTCCGGGGCAAAACTATTCAAATAATCACGGACAGTTGGGCGGTCCTTGTGGCGCTGAACCGCTGCAAGATCATCTCCGGTCTTGTGCTACAATGCATTGAGACACTGAACGTGATATCCACTCATAATGTTCTAACTCTTAGTTGGGTTAAAGGGCATGAAGGAAATGAGGGCAATGAGAGGGCTGATGAGCTGGCGAGGCAAGGTTCTGGTAACGTGCCGTGCGGTCCGGAGCCTTTTCTCTCGCTGGCTGTTAATGCCCTTGATGCCATCATAAAAGGGGAGACCCGCAGACTGCATGTTGAAAGTTGGGAGAATGTGGCTGGATGCCGTCAGGCTAAGGCTGCAATTAACATACCATCTGACAAACATGCAAAATATTATCTGAAGTTGTCTCGGGACAGATTACGAGTTATCGTGGGATGTCTTACAGGACACTGTAAGCTAAACAAACATCTGCACACTATGGGACTGGTTGAAAGCCCATTATGTCGCGGATGTGAAGAAGAAGATGAAACAGTGGAGCATGTGCTTTGCAACTGCCCAGTGTTAGCATCGAAAAGAGGATCCATGTTGGGGAGCTTCTGGCCTAGCATGGCCAGTATTAGTGGCACACCGCCCTCTAAAGTACTCGAGTTCGCCCTGAGTTTGGGGTGGCTTGAGGAATAGAAGGCTGGTGGGCTGCTAACATCGGAGGTAGCATAATGGGCCCGATTATGTGGCCTGAGTGCGTGTGAAGCATGGTTTGCCCTCCACATCCAATCCAGAATCCAGGGGGTCTGTGCAGCGATAATTTTTATTTCCCTACTACTCGTGAAACCAATTATGGATTCTTTAAGTAAAAACCAAACCGGTGGGGACTCCGTAAAGAAGATCCCATCAAATCCTACTGGTGGAGACTCCGTAAGGAAGAATCTACCAAAATTCAATATAATTAATGGGGACTTCGCTAAGAACAACCCATCAAATCCTAAACTCCAAAAAACTAGGGCTGGTCAGAAGGAAACCTATAGGAAACCTCAAGGAAACCTATACATCTTTAGAAATCAGCAAACTAGAGGATGGCACGTCAACTTTAGAGCTTAAACGCAACCGGTCACCAGGAGAAACTCCACAGAGTGCTACCAGACCTAATAAAAGAGAAAAAGAAACCAAACCTGTTTTTTCATATAAGGCGGTATTAACGGATATTTGGGTGGTCAAGGATTTCATGATATTAGACTCAGGCGTGGAGCAAAGCAACTTTATAAAAGGGATGTTGCTCAACACGCTAGACAACATCGAAAAAGATGGAGCATCCCTGAGATTCTCGGAGATGAGACTTAAAAAGGGTCTTCTCGCATCCTTATTTATGGATCTCGTCATCCTTATTTATGGATGAAAGTTTCTGGAAGAAAATTCAGGAATTTCAACCAAAAGATAGAAAAGACTCTCGTGAGTCAAGAAATTGTCTATGAAACGTTTCTTGAAATGAGGGGGTTTTTGACAATACGTCATTCAGCTCAATAGAGAACGATCTTCAAAGACCGGTTACCGGTTAAACTTGGACTATACAAGTCACCCTAAGGGTGACCCTAAAGGTGACTTGTATAGTGCAAGTTTAACGGGTAACTATGGTTTAAACTCGGATTTTGACTATTGTGATTGGCTAATCTACAGTTTAAAATTTTAAACTAGATCTATACAAGTCATCCTAAATGATCGTGAGGTTATAACTCTTTCAGGGTTGCCACATCAGATACACTTTTTTCACTTTATTCACTTTTTTGAAAATCTTACACTTTTCTTTACTTTTTTTAAAAATATTCACTATTTTCACTTTTTTTACGATTTCACTTAAGGGTAGTTCACACTACATGATTTATCATATGACTTAGTCATAAGAAAAGTCATGGCTAAAATCATACCATCACAACAGCCAATCATAAATTCCATAACTTCTATAATATCAAAAATCATATAGTGTGAACGTAAAAAAATCCCTCATATGAGAAGTCATGTGACAAGTCATATGATAAATCATGTAGTGTGAACTACCCTTTACAAAAATTAAATTTTTTGATACATTTAAAAATTCAGTAACTAGAATTTTAAAAATTGTCAACGCATGTTGCTTGGAGCAAATGTAGACTAGCTAATCGTCAAGTAAAATTATGAAATTATTTAAAATTAAAATTATGAGTTAAAAAAAGTCATTCAAAAAATTTTTCGGTGAAAACATGAGATGGGGAAAGGGGTAAAACAATCATTTGTGCCAACCGTAAATATTTTGCTTGCAGGAAGTGCGCCACGGCTGGAATGAGTTTGACACCTCTGTACACGCAAAATAAAGAATCTCGTAAATTCATTCATATGCGTCAGCAGTGAAATAACTATTGGTGTTCAAAAGCATACGATCCGTAAACTCCCAAAAGCAGTGACGTAGCAGGAGGTGGTGCCGGACAACCGAAAAACTTTTTTCGAAAAACAAAGGCCGAGAGGTACAAAATGTGTAAAAAATTAAACCGTTTGCAAGTTTTGGTTTGCAAATTTAGCTAGGGAGTCAAAAAAGGGTCTTTCAAAAAAATGTTGGGAAAAAGTTCTCAAATGCCCAAAGAGCAGTTCGAAACACTGATTCTAAAAACAGGAGACCCGCTGTGGGTCTTGCCACCAGGATCTGTGATTTTGGCTTGCTACGTTACTGCCCGAAGTAAAATATTTTTACACTGTTTGTCACTTTCTTCAAAATTTCTATACACTTTTCTTCACTTGTTTTGAAAATTTACCCACTTTTTTCACTCACTTCTTGCTTAGAACTCTGTGGCAACTCTGCTCTTTTTTTTTTATTTGTGTCGGAAGGAGGAAAATCTTAAGAAATACACCATCAGTCCGTGATGATGGTAGTGTGGGGTCTTCCCTCTAAAAACCTCCTCCCAAGATGTCCACGGGATTCAACTAGGTACATGTCTCTGCCCCCCCCCCAAATCAAATTTTTGGGTAAAATTTGCGTCAAACGTTTGAGCATCAATGAGCTTCCAATATTTTCGTTTGAGCCTCAACCGTCGCGGAGTTATTCGCGAAAACTTTTGGGGGGGACTGTAGACATGTTGGCCCCCCCAAGTGGAATTTTGGGGTGAAAATGGTGTCAAACGTTTGAGCATCGTTTGAGCATCAATGAGCTTCCAAATTTTTCGTTTGAGCCTTAACCGTCGCGGAGTTATTCGCGAAATTCTTGGGGGGGGGGGGGCTGTACATTCCAAAAATTTGGAAGCTCATTGATGCTCAAACGTTTGACACCATTTTTACTTCAAAATTTTACTTGGGGGGGGCTAGCATGTCTGCAGCCTCCCCCCCAAGAATTTCGCGACCGTTGAGGCTCAAACGAAAAATTTGGAAGCTCATTGATGCTCAAACGTTTGACACCATTTTCACCCCAAAATTCCACTTGGGGGGGGCAACATGTCTACAGCCCCCCCCCCCCCAAAGTTTTGGCGAATAACTCCGCGACGGTTGAGGCTCAAACAAAAATATTGAAAGCTCATTGATGCTCAAACGATGCTCAAACGTTTGACGCAAATTTTACCCAAAAATTCAATTTGGGGGGGGGGGAGGCAGCGTCATTTACCTGCGTTATTAAGCATTGGATGTTATGGCTTATCTCTGTATCATTCCATCTCAGACACTTGAAGATGATGTGGGAGACGTCGTTGACCTCTTCTTCACAGTAGGCGGATTTGAAGAAATCAACTCGTTTGAATTTATGTAAATACTCGTTTAAGCAACCGTGACCCTTTAGTACTTGCGTGATCTGGTGGTTTACTTTGCCAAATCCTTTTTCCACCCACGCTTGTATTGCGGGGACGAGTTTTCTAGTCCAGGCTCCGACCACTGTCGTTGACCACCTGTCTTGCCACTTGTTCGCTAACTTCTGTCTGTTTTCCTTCTTTTAGGCGGGAGTGTTTCTGTTTTGGTAGTTTTCCGCTCTCTCCGCCACCAGAAGGTCTATTGGTGGCATACCCGCCACTACCGCTCTGACAACACCATCAGATGTGCGATATGCCGAGGTAATCCGTATGTTCATTGTTTTGTGGACCCTTTTATAATGTTGGTGATATGCCTTCACCTTCATTGCCATGTTCCACACCAGAGCTCCGTATAGCATTATGGAATTCGTCACCGATGCAAAGACTCTTCTTTTGCTGTATGATGCCCCCCCCCCCGATGTTTGGTATCATTCGCGCTAATGCCGTTGCCATTTTTTCCGCTTTCTTGGCTGTTTCTATTATGTGGGTGTCGAACTTCAGTAGATGGTCCAAGTGTACCCCCAGCACCTTCGTATTTTTTTTTTCGGGACGATTGAGAAGTCATTTAGTTCTATTCGGATTTCTTTGTACTTTCTTTGCTGATCAGCAAAACCGCCTCAGTCTTTTCTGAGACCAGTGTCAAGCCCCGTCTCTCTATCTATGCTCCTATGATTTGGAGAGCCTCTCGAGTAATATCCTTTATCTGTTGGATCAGATGGATTCAAAACAGATATTACTACTAAAGTAGAAATTGGCACAGGTAGACTGGGGGTTGTGTTAACAAGAAACTTGGGCCGCTACGCCACTGTCTTCCAGGCGAAAATAATCGTAATAATGATCTGTGCAAAGGAGATGGTGAGAAGCGCTTGTGTAAATAGGCGAGTATGTATAATGTCCGATAGCCAAGCAGCACTCAGGGCCTTGGAAAGGGTAGAAATACAATCCAACATACTATGTGTATGTACGACTTTAGGCTCATAAAGGCTTAAACATCTTGTTTTTCTCTATCCAACTGTTGGGGAGATAAATCAAGTACCCATCAGTTTTATCCTCAACTTTATAGAGAATACGAAACTCTTGGAGTAAAACTCAGATGTGGGGTACAAGAAGCCAGGAGCTACAGTGCACGTGGACCGTAAGGAACACAACCTGCTCAACAATAATAATAGTTTTACAGACGTAATTCAGACTGTCATTTTTTGCCTATCTGAGCAGACTTGGTAGTTTACGATTTTGGTTTTTGCCGTTTGATTTGAGCTTTTTTTGAAAGACAAGTAACTATAATGGTTGTTACATACAAGATGTTACACCTTGACGGGTTTTCGGATGCTACGAGTACCTCCACAGGTTCCGAAAAGCAAAGTCTTTCCGTGCACGTACAGTAATGAGGTGGACGACGCCAACCACACAATCTTCGTGTGCCCAAGATGGGACGAGGTGAGGAAAACATAAACATCCTAAATGTAACTCCGAAAATGATGAGAGGAGATAAAGAGCGGGGTTACCGTATTGATGTAGAAAAATTTCGAAAGAGCGGAAGAAATGTTAAGATCGGCTGATTCCGGCGGACAAAATATTTAGGTAAACCCCGCTAGCATCCGGGGGGGGGGGGGAAGAAATGGATTGACCCCACACTACCACCCAGCACGGGCTGGTGGTGTCTTAAAATTTTCTCCTTTCCGACACACATAAACAAAAAAAAAAGGTTTTGGTCCTTTGGGTGAGTGCACTGGGCTGTTAAATGGCTGGCAGCTAATTTGTAGGTTAGCTACAATTTGAATAGAAAAACCCATTAAAATGATGTTTAGGGGTTAACACTTGGTATCTAAAATAATTAGGGGGGGAGGGGTTCTCATTTTAAATAAAAGAAATGCACATCATAATACACAGTATATTTAACGAATATCTAAATCTTAACCTAAAGAAGAAATTATTAATACCCAAAATATAATAATAAATTCAATCTTACTCGATAATTATTATAAACAGTTTCTGCATCTTATCTTGGAGATGTTTCCAATATGCTGCTGATTGATAAGATCGCAGCTTCCCCTAGGTTCTATACGCAGTCTCACGTATAAGTTATGTTATAGTAAACTATGACCGCCTAGAACTGAATTGTATTCAGAGACGTGCCCAGCCAACTTTTTTCGGGGGGGGGGGGGGAATTTCAAATTTGCCAACTGAATTAATTCAAAATTGCCAACTTTTTGTAAGTTTTGCAGCATTTAGTAAATTTAGACATAAAAAAATAGCAAATTGACCAACTTTCGGGTGTTTTTGTCAACTTTCTGCAACATTGGGGGGGAAAGCTCCCCCCCATGAGCACGTCCCTGATTGTATTACTTTTTTACTAAATAATTTTAACATTACGAAAATTTAAAATCATTTGACCTTGAAAAATTTACCTGTGGTTGAACAAAAAGCCCCACCCCCAAAGAAAATATACCAATAGTCATGTGTAAAGATACCCTGGTTTCCGCGCGAGATTCTACATGCCAATGGTTATTTATCGGTGTGCGATTTTAAATGTCTTTTTAAACTTGCATTTCGTGTACAACTATACTCACAAAAATGGCAAGAAAACGGCTTTTCCCCGGTGTGGGTCTGCAAATGCCTTTTCAGGTTAGACTGTCGTGCGCATAGATAGCCACAAACTTTGCAAGAAAACGGTTTTTCACCTGTATGAAGCTTTGCGTGAATTGTTAAATGTCCTTTTTGACCGCATTTAAAGTCACAAAATTCACATCCGAACGGTTTCTCGCCGGTATGAGTCTTAAGATGCCGGTTTAAATGATACCTTTCCGCACATTTATAATCGCACAATTCGCAAACAAACAATTTCTCCCCAGTGTGAATTCTGATGTGCCGTTTAAGCTGTGAATTTTGCGAACATTGATAGCCACAAATTTCGCAGGCAAAAGGCTTCTCTCCGGTGTGGGTTTTTATATGCCTTGTTAAATCTGATTTTTCCGAACATTTATAGTCACATAAATTACAAGCCAAACCTTTCTCGCCAGTGTGATATTTTAAATGCCTTTTTAAATTTGAATGTCGCGCGCATTGATAGTCACAAATTTTGCAAGCAAACGGCTTTTCACCGGTGTGAGTTTTTAAATGATTAGTTAAATGAGATTTCTGACCGGATCTATAGTCACACAGTGCACATACATATGGTTTCTCGCCTGTGTGAGTGACTAAATGCCTTTTTAAACTTGAGCTTTGTGAACATTTATAGCCGCATATTTGACAAGTATGAGGTTTTTCGCCGGTGTGGGTTTTTAAATGCACATTTAAATGTCCCTTTTCCGCAGATTTATAGTCGCACAATTTACAAGCAAAAATTTTCTCACCGGTGTGATATCTTAAATGCCTCTGCAACTTTGAACGATGTATACACTGATATCCACAAATATCGCAAACAATCGGTTCCTTGTTGGTGTGAGTTCTTAAATGTCGTTTTAATTCTCGTTGATTTGTATCTTTATAATCACAAATTGTACAATGGTATACTTTCGAACTGATATATTTTCTTGCAGGTTTCTTATCGGTTAATTGTACAGTATCAATCTCATCCTTAATGTCAATTGAATGATGCAATTCTTCTAAATTAAATTTCACGTCTTCCAACAATTCTGTTTTAATTTTCAATACTTCGTCACCGATTTCCATAAATTTAAACTCTTCCAAGAGTAGCACTTTCGACACGTCGGTGGCAGGTTCCATTATTACAAAATTACTAGATAACTAACTCGTGCGCAGATGTGAAGTCTGTCATATTAGTGGCCGCCATTTGTCGGGCTGTCAACGAATGTAAACAAGAGCTAGTGTGAGCTACGGATTTCTTAAAATAAAGTGTTTGTTATCGCAATCATTTGTTTTATATAATATAGTGACTTTAATAAAATGCCGGTGTCCTGTTCAGCATTTGGTTGCAAAAATAGATTTAAATCAGGTGAAAAAACGCAATACTTTAGGTATGTTACAGCAAAATATTATGTTAGTATCTACATAATATTTCATGTAATAAAATTTGTTATTTTAGATATCCTTTGAAAAATAAAGCATTGCTAGATGCTTGGATTATAGCTGTAAGAAGAGTTGATTTTAAACCAACAAAATATACACGAATATGTAGTGTGCATTTTGAAGAAAGCGATTATTTAGTGCGACCTGGGACATATGTGAAACATTTAAAACCAGATGCAGTTCCTTCAGTTTTTCCAGCGTTTCCTCAACACTTGCAGAAAAAGAAAAACAAAAGAATTTCAATTAGAAAATCAGAAGTGTTAAATAAGCAAGCAGAAGATTTGAATGTGTCCGAACAAGTAGTTGACGAAATACCAGTACCCGAAGAAAACTCAAGTGATTCCGGTTTAATATGTAAAGTAGATCAAAGTAGTCAAACAGATGCTGATTATAATTCAGATTTAAAAAAAAAGATAAAAACATTGCAGCAAAAAGTTAGACGACAAGATAAAAACATTAATAATTTAAAAGAATTGTTAAGTGTGTTGCGAGACATAAGTCTCACACAACGGGACACAGAACTGTTTCTTATTAATCAATTTCAAGGGACGACTTTGGATATATTCAAGAATGAATGTAAGAATTTAGATAGAAATGCCAAGGGCTGTCAGTACAGTAAAGAAATTAAGCCCAAAAGCTTCTCATTTTTGTAGGTAGGTTGCGGTAGTAGAAATTAGTTTTTGTTTATTTTTAATTTTGTTTAAATTAATGTTTAATTTTGTTTGCAAAAATAATTTTCTATACTATTACTTTACCATAATAGTAGTAAGAGTATAAGTAGTATGGGAAAGTAAATGTCTGTGTGTCAGTTAATTTTGTGTGCGTTGTAGTGCCTAAACCAATAAAAATTTCTCAACTAAATTTCATATTTAGTACTTTTATGTATTGAGAGTTGGAGCTGATTAAATTTTCGTTGATATCGGTCCACGGAAACTTGAGAGTGGGGGAGTGTAATAGTGACGCGCATGAGTGGATTAACGAGATGTCATTGTTTTATTCATTTTTTTTAGATTTTAACAGATTTACAGTTCTTGAGATCAAACAAGTTGAAAGAGACTAAACATCAAGAAATGTCTGTGTGTCACTTAATTTTGTGTGTGCTCTAGTGCCCAAACCAATAACAATTTTTCAACTAAATTTTATATTTAGTTTATTTATAATCTTATCCTTTTTTACCCGAAGGTGTCGAGGTTGTGCTACATTTTATGTATTCATTATAAATCTCTGCCATTCTTCTCTATTATGTGTTTTCCTTCTTGCTTATTCCCAGTTGGTTCCTTTACTACTCAAAATCTGCCGTATACCACCATTCTATCCTTTTGCGGGTTTGCCTCTTTTTCTTTTTCCTAGTGGTCTAGCCATCCACGTCGACTTCACTGGCATATCGTCTCTCATCCTATTGATATGTCCAAACCATCCGAGTTGCTGTCTTTCTATTTTTGTCTGGGCCGATTCTACTTTTAATCTCTCTCTCTGATATCAACATTTCTAATTCGATCTCTTCTGCTCACCCCTTCCACTCTTCTCAGATACTTCATTTCGTTAGCTTGTAGTTTGCTTTTTTATCTACTATTTAGAAGCCATGTTTCGCAACCATAAATCAAAACCGGTAAGTAAATCGCTTTATACACAGTTAAATTGGTTTGCTTCGATATTTCCTTTTTATTTATTATTGTTCGTTCTTTTTAGCGCTTGAATACTCCTGCTGTGGCACTGATTCTGTTATTAATATCTGCTTCATATTTTCCGCTACTTTCAATCGTCGCGCTTAAGTATTTATATTTCTTGACCTGTTCCACATGTTCACCATCAATTGTAATGTTTGTTATTACATCATTTTTCCATATTACCATAACCTTCGTTTTATTGGCATTTATTTTCATATTGCTGGACTTAAGCTTTTCATTCCAAACGTTAATATTCTATTGTAGGTCATTTTCGTTACTTCCAAAAATTACAAAATCATCTGCAAATGCACATTCTGAAATTTCTACTATTTCCTTAGTATCCTTAAACACCTCCCAATTCGTTTCAATGTTTTCCTCTTCTTCCCTATTACTGCCATTTAATAATTCCTCCAACTTCGTTTGGTATTCTATTGCTAATGTATTATCTTTTAATTTGTAGGACCTGATTGCTTCCTTGTAGTTTACTTTTGTATTGCTGCCTTTTCTTAATACCTCTTGCAAGCCAAATTTGATTTTTCCCATTAGCATAAAATGATCACTTCCAATTTCATAGCCTCTACACACTCTTACATCTTTCACCTTTCTTCTGTTACTCTTCTCTACCAGTATGTAATCTATTATTGATTTTTTATTTCTACTTTGTTCAATGCGTGTGTATTTATGAATTTCCTTGTGCTTGAACGTAGAATTACCAATCATTAAATTGTTTATTATGCAAAAATCAATCATACATTCTCCGTTTTTGTTCAGGATTAGTTTGCCAAATCTTCCCATTACTTCTTCGAAACCCAAGTTTTCGTTTCCAATTCTTGCATTAAAATCTCCCGCAATATACACTTGTCCTGCTGCGTTTTCTAGTGTCACTTGTAGCTCTTCCCAGAAACGATCCTTTTCTATTACTGGTGCATCTTCATTTGGTCCATAAACACTGATTATTGCTGCATTTTGCTGCTCTTGTACATGCATTGTTACCGTCATTATTCTCTCTGATACACAAGACCAGCTCTTAATACAATTCTTGAATTTCTTTCCTATCAAACATCCTACTCCACCAGCCGCTCGTTTATTTAATGCTACTCCGCTGTATATCAGAATCAAACCATCACCAATCTCAATTATTCCTTCTCCTTTCTTTTTAGTTCAGGAATTCTTCCGCTAACTCATGTTCTTTACCATTTAGTCCTCTAACGTTCCAAGTTCCTAATTTCCAAATGCAAGTTCCATAGTCTCTTATCCTTTCTCTCGCCATTGTCGTCATTCTTTTGTGCCATCCATTTTGATCTTTTAGTTTTTTGTCATGTTGGTATCACCGAAGGATTTCACAATTTTTCCCGATCCCATGATCCCAATGTTCTCGATTTGTAAATATTTTTCTATAACCCACTTTTGCAGCATTTCTCTTCTCTCTCTCTATCTTTGCAATACTTCTCAAGTCAGCCTGCACTTTTCTTTCTTCCGATGTTAGGTCATCTTCAATGTATTTTCTTGTGCCCCTCAATTTAATTTTTGCTTTCATCACAGTTACCTTATCATGCCATGAGTCTAGTCTTGCTACCACAAAGGAATTTCCTGATCTCGTTTCTATTAGTTCAGCCGTTTTGATTGTTACTTCAAGGTCCAATTCATTCTTCAAAAATATTTCCACCTCCGTCTTAACCGATTTTTTGTTCCTATTTACGCCCTTCAAAACTATTTTGTTCTTTTTCTCTCTTTTTTCCGTTTGGTTCAATCGGTTCTCCAGCGTCGCAACTCGTTCCTTCAGTATTTTATTTTCATCCTTCAAAATCCGGATATCATTTTTATATATCTGTTGCTCCGTTTTGATACCTTTTATTTCAATCGACATTTCTCTCATCATTTCTTTCAGTTCTTCCATTTCGTTGTCAGTTTTGTTGTCTGCTTTCTTTGGTGGGGTTCTGCCGAATTTTTTACTTCTACGGAATGTATCAAATTCTGCTTGCCGTTTCCTATTTTTCTGTTCCTCTTGAGCTTTCGCTATCGTATTGTTGCTCTTCCGATAACATTTCAATTACTCCGGATAAGAATAGCACTCGGGTCGACCCCTCGGAAATGCTAAACTTATTCACAATTTATTAGTAGTGTATCAGCACCTCGTAATTATATTCAATCCAAATTTCAGAACAGTATTCTCAATTTATATTCAAAAATTGATCGATGCAGCAGGTCATCCACCTATGCAACCCAAATAGCGTACACTTATCGTATTCTAACCTCTCGAAAATTCTTGCAATCCACAAAACAATAATTACCTCTCCTTTCCTCTAACACCACCAAATTCTTCCAGCCCTAATTCACCTCCTGTTTAACTCTTCGAAATCACTTTCCAATCACAAAAAATCGAACTGTATCTCAAGAAAATCACCACTTATTGCTCTAGCGTGACGTAGACGTATTTACGTTACTATCGTCGTCGCTCGAATCTTTTATATTTAGTACTTTTATATATTGAGAGTTGAAGCTCATTAGATTTTCGTTGATATCAGTCCACGGAAACTTGGGAGTGGGAGTGAAAGATTAACGAAATGTCATTGTTTTCTTTGAAAAATTGTTTCATTAAGAAATGTCTGTGGGTTACTTAATTTTGTGTGCGCTGTAGTGCCCAAACCAATAAGAATTTTTTATTCAAATTTCATATTTAGTACTTTTATGTTGAGACTTAGATCTTATTAGTAGAGATAAGATTTTTAGGTTTTTACCTTTTTTTTATTTTACGTCCTATTTTTATTTTATTGGTACCAAAATTCGTTTCATGAAAAACTACGTTATTTAAGCCCTATTTATTTTTACCTTTTTTGCTTTTTTTGTCATTTTTTAATTTTTACGACCTATTTTAGCATTTTGGCACCCTTTTTTTCATTTTCAGTTTAAATAGAAAAAAAATCTCATCTTTCCGACACTTCTACTAATAATTAGTACACTTTTGACTTTTAAAAAAAATGATTTTTTATTTTATTTAAAATACAAATTTCGATTTATCCAAAAGAACAGAACACTTATAATAATAACAATTAACTAACAACGTAACTACCTCTACTCTACTGGAACAATACAATAATAATAATGAATAGTTTGACATTTCGATTATTTATAAGAAATGATAACAAAGACTTTTAAGTAAGAGTGGTATGATTATTGACCTCCTTACTTAAGAGTTTTGATTATCACAGGAAGATGGATCTATGTAATCTTCCTTTATTGTCTTCGTATAATGACCAATGTTATCATACTGCAAAATTGCATTTATGCAATAGTCACACATTGTTCATTATATAATGACCTAAAGCTATCGGAGACCGTTTCCTATTTATGAGTAAACGTAACTCCTCCCGTGAAAGTTCGGAAAATTTGGGGCTCATATGGCGACAGATTTTCCTACTTCATCTGGTGTGGTTATGCTGTCATGATTGATCTCGTTGAGTTCACAACCTTGGGTATTGAAGTTCGATGTCTTATGTTTCCTAATACAAATACATACTTTAAAGATTACTACTATAAAAATAATTAAATAAACAAAGATAGTCCAAATACTTGTTTTCTTAAAGTGTATGACCGTATTTTTGTCGTTCAATCGCACTCGTTGATAGTAAGTTCACTTTGGATTTTGTCAAATTCACTCAAATCTAATTTGGACAGTTCTAAGGGTTTCACTTCAAAATTACCACTTGTTTCATCGTTCATTGAAATTTTTATTTCGGGAATTTTAAAGAATTTTAGATTTCTATTTTTATTTTCGAAACTTTGTAGTTTTACGTCACTTAGTTTTAATTCGCAGAATTTTGGAAGTTCTACCACGTATGTACCTTTAAGAGGAACACTTTCTTTTTCGCGTTTGCACTTTTGATGACCCAATATTTGATTTTTTGATACCACTATCCATTTTCCATTTTCGACCTTTTGAATTTTGAGGTTGTTTAATTTGATATTTTCTTGTTTGCAGTTTGTTGTTTTTTCTGAAAATTTTAGTAGTTGGATTTCGCATGGGACGTCTTCATTGTTTTCGATGCCAGATACGTTTTCTTCACAGAGATATTCGTCATGTTTTATTTCTTTACAGCTATCTTGGAAGTTCGAGTAATATTGCTCATTTAAAATTAGGAATTTTGAACTGGGTAGGATTATTTTATAATTGTTTTCTTTAGTGGGAATTGGTAAAGGGTATAATTTGAAATAGTCATATTTTTCAATTTCAACAATTGGGATATCAAGTAGAAAAATAATTTGATTAAATTTTGTGTAGCTTTTAATATTAATGATTTTTTCGAAAAGTAATATGTTTTCTAATTTAGGTTCAAATGGTAATCTAGCATTTTTGGTTTCATTATTTATAGATTTAATTTCTTCTAGAAGATCGGTGGGATCAATTATAGAGTTATGAAAAGTATTCATTTTTGCAAAGCTAATTGCTATTTCTAAATTGCTCAGTAAATTATTAATTATTTGAAGGGTAGTGATTAATTCTGAAATTGTATTCATCATAATTCTGAGGTGTTGGTATTTTACGTTTTGGGTTTCCATTGATTCTATGATTTTCTGAAAGTGATTTAATTTAGATTCTAATAATTTTTGATTTTTAACAAGAGTGATCGCTGTCTGGTTAAATTTTGTAATGACAGTTTGCATTAATGTTATTTGGTTATGACAATAGTTTTAATTTTATTTTGATTTTGTCTTAAATTTTGAATTTCTTTGTCAAAATGTATTGCGTCATCTTCATCTAGGTTTCCTGTTATTATTTTTATTAAAGATCCTAGTCCGTTTATAGCACCACGTTTTTGTCTATTGTGTTTTGTTTCGATCAAAGGATTTATTTGCAAAATTTGTTTATTTATTAATTTTATTAACTGGTCAGTTATTTGATATGTATTGTAGAACTCGTTTTTGTATTCGGTTTCAAGAGGCATAACATGAAGTGTGAAATTTATAAATTGATATTGATGTTCTAAAGAATGAAATTGGTTTATGATTAGAGATATGTCAAAGATTTGGATAAAAGTCTAAGAAGAAATTTTGTTATGGGCGTTTCCTAATCGTATGGGAAGTAGTCCTGGATTGTTAGTCATTTGTCTGTAGGTCGGTTCGTCTGCAGTAATTATTGACCAGAAACATCTGAAATCAAATTTGGTTTTTTAGGTCCTTTAAATGAATGATTTCAAAACAAATTTTTTTTTTTTTTGTAATTATGAATTCTTCTTTGTTTTGTGATAACTGAGGAAATTGTAAAGGGTTCTATAAATTTATTGTCAATTTTTGTACTTTTTTTAGTGTTCATTTCGTACACTTGTTGTCCGATTTTAAAATTAAGTTGTTCATTTCCTTCTTTATTGATTTTGTCAATGGTTTTAATTTTGGTTTTATTTTATTTTGTTTTCTAAGTTGTCAATTAATTGATTCAATTTATGGTCGTAAATGAATTTTTTTATAAAAATTTTGTTTTAAGTTTGTAAATTTGTAAGATAAATCTCTATGATTTGGGTGTCCAAAAGCTATTTATTATTAGTATTTAATAAATACTACTATAATAAAAACTTAATAAATACTTAATATAAAAGTATTATTATTTGAATTTGATTTTTTTTTTAATTGATTTAATAAAATGGTTCGTAAGCTATTTTTGATTTTAATTGTTGATTGTAAACTCGTCTTGAACGGTTTCTGAAGCAGTTGTTTAAATACGGGTGTTAGCATTTTCCCTTGATAAATTATAAACAATATTAAAAATTATGTAATGCGAATTTTATTTCAAGCTTTAAGTTATATTAGTTACAGTTTTTGAAATTTGCAATGTCCAATTTTAACTGAAAAATTTGAATGTAACATTTTTTTGAAATTAATATTTTAAATTTAGATTCTTTTGGTTAAGTTTGAATTTCTTAAGATTTATTAAAATTTGATTTTTATGAAATATTAATTGGTCCATTATTTTTATGTTATTTTGGAAAAGCAAGATTATGAATTACTAATTACTAATAAGCAAAAGATAATATTATAATGTAGGTATGCTACGATAGAGAAATCCTTGAACTGTAAAGTTCTGGAGGCAAAAGAATACAATAGATTCCTACAAATTTGTTGTTTAATTT
This sequence comes from Rhagonycha fulva, assembly GCA_905340355.1. Lineage (NCBI taxonomy): Eukaryota > Metazoa > Arthropoda > Insecta > Coleoptera > Cantharidae > Rhagonycha > Rhagonycha fulva. The sequence goes on from HG996554.1 coordinate 23,463,311, forward strand.
TTTTCTCTTCATATTTTTAATTTTGAAAATTTGTAGTTGTATAATGTCTAAATTGTAAATATTAGTAAAACGATTTTGTTTAAAGTCTGAAAAGTTTTTGGTTTCATAAATTTTTGGTAATATTTGAGTGTTGCAGTTTAAATTAAATTTTGTAAACTTCAACTCGTCTTCCAATTCGGGTATTTGTTTATTTTTGAGAATTGTATCTTTTAATACATTTAATTTCCGTTTGTTATTGTCAATTAATAGTTCAATACATTTTTGAGAATTGTTTAATTTTGTTGTTAAGTTTTTCGTTATGATCTGGTATGAGTTAAACAATTTTGTTGGTTTTGAATTTTCTAAATTTTCATCCTTCAATTTTATTTGTGTTTTTGCCAAAATATTGTCTTGTAGTAAGGTTATTTGTTTGGTATTTTCATCGAACAAAGTTTCTATTTGTTTTTTGGAATTTTGTAATTTTGAAAGCAAACGTTTTGTCTTAATTTTTTGATATCTTATTAACTTCTCTGTAAAATTACTAGTTTGATTCAAATTTTGGTTCAATAATTTTGTTGAATTTAAATTATTATTAGAAATTTCTGTCAAAGATTTGTTTAAAATTTTGAATCTTAATTTATTTAGTTCACTAACATTTTCAGATATTAAGGGTTTTATGACATTTTTAGAATTAGTAGATTTTAAAAATTGAGTGCAAAACAAATCGTGAGATTTTACAGTTTGGCTATTGTTTGAAATTTTGGTTGTTAGTAAATTTAATTCTATGATACTATCGGTTATTAAAGATCTTTTAATTGTTTTTGAATTAATAGGTTTGATAGTTAAATGATTATTTCTAAATTTATTTATATTCTTACGATTAACATTTCTTTGCGATTCAGTTTGTAAAATTATTGGAATTGCTGTTTGAGGAGTAATAAGAATTTTCTTTTCCATATTGATGTTTGCCTTTAATTTTTGTAATAAATCTATTCCTATCAGACCGTCAAATTTAGGTGAAAAGTCAAAAATATAAAATTTGTGTTTTGTGTTGACATTAAAAATTTTGGGTATATTGGTAATTATTACTTTATCGTGTTGCGATAAACCATAAGCTGATTGAATTTGAAAATTTTCTATTTGTATGAAATTTTGCAAATATTTAAAAACTAAATTAAAGTTTATTAAGCTCCTTGCGCTTCCTGTATGGATTAAAAATGTTGCTTGAAATTCGGGAATGTATATAAAAGGTAATTTAGACGTTATTGTTTCGATATCATTTAAATGAATTGTTACGTTACTTGAGTATCTTCTCGGATTGAACAAAAATTTTCATCTTGCCCGTTTGCATTTTCGTTTACTTCCTGCATAAAATTTTGAGCTGACGTGTTATTTTCAAAAGTTTGAAATGGTTCGAAATTTTCCGGTATATTGTAGTCATAATTGTTATCATAATAGGTTCCGTATTCTTCTAAATTATTGTCATTAAAATTTTGTTCTAAATTAAATAATTCTTCTGATTGAAAATTGGGTTGTCTGTTTCTATTAAAATTTGTTCTGTTGCTAGTATCTACGTCCATTGAGGTAGGTTTGAATGTTCTATTGGAGTTTGGTGTTGGTAAAAATGATTTATTAAAATTTTGGGGATTTTGTCTATGCTGAAAATTTTGAAAATTTGATGTTCGTTGGGAGTAATTGGGTTTATAGTTTTGTGAATTTTGTTGGAAGTGATTAGGTTTATAATTTGGCATTTGTTGAAAGTTATTGTTGGGTTTGAAATTTTGTGTGTATTGAAAATTATTAGGTTTAAAATTTTGAAAATTTGATGTCCCGTTTTGGAAATTTGGTGTTCTGTTTTGAAAATTTTGTGTTTTAAATTGTTGTGTGTTATCATTTTGTTTGTTTCTGAAAGTAAAATTTTGTGAATTTCCAAATTTTAGATTTTGAACTTGTAAAGAATTTTGTTTTTGGGAATAATACAAAAAGTTCTCTTCTTCAAGTACAAAGTTCATAGCTGTTTCTAAATTATCTGGTGATCGTAAACGAACATTATTTTGTATTTGTCCACTTAGTCCGCGAATGAAAGTTTTCAAAGCTAAATCATCATAATTTTTAGTTTGAACGCGTTTCTCAATTTGATTTAAATCACTTGTATTAAGTTTTGATAAAATTAGACTTCTGCAATCTTGACACCGTTTGCCAAATTCATAAGGTGATTCATTCTTTTCAGGTCGTAACAAAAGCAAATCTTGTACTAAACAATCAATGTTCCGTTGATCGCTAAAGCTTAATTTTAAAGTGTCTCGAATTTGTGCCCAAGAATTTAATTCTGACCTGTTTCCAATTAACGTTAATGCTCTGCCTTTTAATTTTCCTAAAATGGCTCTTATTAAAAATTGGTTAACGTCGTCTCCAGGATTATCAAAATTAAAGAATGTGTTTAGAAAATTTACGCAAGCGTCGATAAATATATTAACGGCACTTGGGTTTCCGTCAAATGTTGGAATTGTGTCTAAATATAATCTAATGAATTGATAATTAATTGGATTTTGTTGAATCGGATTTACTACATTTTGGGCTGCTGGAATTTGTTCCGCATTTAAATTTTCGGCTTGATACATTTTAGATAGATTAATTTATATATTTTAAAGTTCAAGTTTTATTGTAAATTATGACTATTTCAAATATTTTAAGAAATATCGAATAAGACAGGTTGATCTTAATTATAATTATGAGATAATAATAGGATAAATATTGATATATAAGAAATTTGATTAGTAAGGATTTTAAAATAAGTGGGTTAATATGTTTATAAATAAGCTTACTCACATAAAGTATATCTGCATTTTCATTGCAATATTGTAGTTGATAAATTCTTCTTAAAATTTTCTTCCAAATTTCTTAATATTATTTTTCTTCTTAAATTTAAGCTGATTCTTATTTTCTAATCCCTATTTGGTCCTCGTAGAATTGGTGGGTGACGATTTTTGTTCACTTTCCAAATTCTCGATGGTCCTTTTTCTTAACTCTAAGTTCTTCCTCGATGTCGGAGGCGATATTACAAATGCTTTGTAACGATTTTTGTTTACGTAACACTGTAAATCGTTGGATGTTGGAAGTTTCGAAATAATTTTTGGGAGTTTTGACGATGTTTGTTCTCTACTTCCAAAAATTTTCGTTTCCGTTCGACTGCGTCACTAATAATTAGTACACTTTTGACTTTTAAAAAAAATGATTTTTTATTTTATTTAAAATACAAATTTCGATTTATCCAAAAGAACACTTATAATAATAACAATTAACTAACAACGTAACTACCTCTACTCTACTGGAACAATACAATAATAATTATGGATAGTTTGACATTTCGATTATTTATATGTTATGATAACAAAGACTTTCAAGTAAGAGTGGTATGATTATTGACCTCCTTACTTAAGAGTTTTGATTATCACAGGAAGATGGATCTATGTAATCTTCCTTTATTGTCTTCGTATAATGACCAATGTTATCATACTGCAAAATTGCATTTATGCAATAGTCACACATTGTTCATTATATAATGACCTAAAGCTATCGGAGACCGTTTCCTATTTATGAGTAAACGTAACTCTTCTAACCTAAATTAAAATTTTTTTATTATTTTTTTAAAATTTGAATTGGTTGCTCGGTGGTGGCAGTTCACCAAATGTGCCAATCTAAGAAAAATTACAAATTTTCAGTGGGTATATAAGAATGCTTAGGTATAAAATCTTTGTTTTAGTACTTTTATAGGACCTTTTTTTGTGTTTATAGGACCTAAAATCGCTTTTTTAGAACCTTTTTACGTACCTTTTTTTGATTTTATACGAGCTAGAAATCTCACCTCTACTTATTAGATTATAGTTAAAATGGGTCCACGGAAACTTGAGAGTGGGAATGAAAGAGTGACGCGCATGAGTAGATTAACGGGATGACATTGTTTTCTTGAAAAATGGTTTAAGTTTTTGTAATGTTTATTTTATTCCAAATATAGGGACGGCCAAAAACATAATCTTTTTTTTTAAATTTATTTTAAACTGTATTGTATTAATATGCAAGACTTAATATTATAATATGATACCATAAGATTAATGTATGGTAAAGTCTCATTCAGTGAGGCCGAACAACCACATCTGTTATTTTTTTTTTGCAATTTTGCAGAAAAGTTTTCCGTCTGCCACACCCCTCTGCATTAACAAATTGGACATCTTCTGTTAATGCAGAACCCGGATTTCTAAAAGAAGTATTTACTACCCTACAAACATTCAAATTAGAAAATAGGTCTTGCAATCTTATTTTGGATGCCATGGCAATAAGAAAACAGACACTTTGGGATGCAAAATTATAAAATTTATAGGATTTTGTGATTTTGGTGAATATTTATTTTTAAAAAATGAAAAAAGTGCAGCAAGTGAAGCTCTAGTGCAAGGCTGGCCAATAGATTTTCCGGGTAGGCAAAATTAGGTTTAGATCGATCTAACGCTTTGCTCGGGTTAACTTCGAGGTAAGATAGAAATTTTGAGAAGAGGAAGTCGACTTTGGGTCGCTGAAGGAGCCGCCGAGTCGAGTGGAGGTCGACAACGTACCGTCAAAGTGAATAGAAGTTCATTTTGGTCGTAGTGGACCAAAGTTTGTGAATTTGAATGGGCGTTCGACTAGGAAGTCATTTCGATGGTCTAGCGTGCAAATGTGTTAAGTACCAAATATGGATTAAATGAGTTAAGTACATTAGCGGAGTCTAGCATTTCTACACTTTCAATGCAAGCAATTGTGTTAAGTTACCTTTACATTATTAGATTTCGTATTAGATTTTGTATTAGATTTGGTCAAATGTAAAAATTTCCGTGTTCACATTACTGGATTTCACATTGGACTGCAGCCGTTGGATTTTTCATTGGATTTTTTAGAAATATGGCGCTGTCTGAACGTATCTTTACACTTTTGTATTCGAGATTTGTATTGGATTCCATATCCAATGCTCAAATATTAACTTGTTTACATTATTGTATATTTGAATTAGATTTGTTTTGACAAATGACAGCGCTGAGAATAAAATCATGTTAAAATCTTTGGTTGTAATTTACCTTTGCTTTTTTCAATTTGGGCATTATTGTTGCGAACATTTTTATTTTTGTAAAAAAAATCAAATGAAGCAATTTTTAAAAATTTGAGGTGAAATCAAGCATAAGTCAAACAATCACATTGCGCATGCTCACCAACAGAAATCCAACAAAAAATCCAATACAAATAGACACCGTTGGATTTTTCATTAGATTTTAAAAATCCAACGATCTAGTCCAATGTGAAATCGAGTAATGTAAAAGTAAAAATTTTTACATTTGACCAAACCAATTTTTGAAATTGAATTCTTTAAACCTCAAAAAATTCAATAATGTAAAGATACTTTTTTTTATCACTTCAAATTATGGTAAAATGAAGCAGTGCCTAATTTAACCATTAAAAGACTTTATCTATAGGTATTATTTGTAAAATTACCGAAAGTGAAATTTGAAGTTTTGATAACGCCAACAAATCAAAAGAAAAAATGTATTGGTTAATTACAAATTAATTAAATACACCTGGATGTCGAAAATAAACGTATTAATTATCTATAAGTTATATTAAAAATTATTACTTTTAATTATTGTAAAATTAGATGGAAGTATAATATCACAAAATTGTAATAATTTCTGGTCAATAATTGAAAATACAAAATAAATTATTGAAGTACCTTTTAATAAATCAATTTATTTTCTTAATAATATTATGTGTACTACCACAAATTGATTGAGTTTTATTTTTGAATTTCGTAAAAAGTAAATGAAATTGCTGAATGGTCTTTAAAAATGTAATAGTTTTAGTATTTGAGGTACGATAATAAACGCAAATTATGGATTTATATTCAGATTTTGTTTTACAAAATTTTCTTCAAGTATGAAAATTGTGATTTTCTTATTCAAATATTCAAGATTTAAGTTTTTTGTTAACTAAGGTTTACCACAAAAACTAAAACCTAACCAAAGATTTTAACATAATTTTGTTAAAATTATGACCATCGATTTGATCTTTAATTTAATATAATTTCGAATTTGAGAGTCTTTTTGATAGAATTTGTTTTGAATAAATTAAAATTTCATAATTGTTTTATTTATCTTCAACTGATTTATTTTTGACGTATGAATTTAACTTGAGTTGAACCTATGGATACTCGAGTAGATTTCCGAGTGCCTCCGTTAGTTGCAAGCTGTCGGTTCAATTTTTAGAGATATCTCATCAAAACCACTATAATACCGTCCCCTTAGTACTATAACTGGGTAACTTGATTTTACTGTTATTGAAAAAATTGAAAGGATCTGGGACTTATCTACATTTTGCAAGTGGATAAATATGTTCTATTATGTTTCTAAATATAAATTATCCACTTGCAAAATGCAGATAAGTCCCAGATCCTTGCAATTTTTTCAACAACAGTAAAATCAAGTTACCCAGTTATAGTACTAAGGGGACGATATATACTTGGTATGTGAGCCTTTTTTACGACATTTACTAAGCTTATGTGCATGTTTTAGCTCTAGCTGAGCGTTAGATCGATTTAAGCCAAGCTCGCTTTTAAAATTACGTATTGAGGTATACATGCGTTTAGTTAGTTCGAAGTGAAAGCAGCGTGCCCAACCCAGATTGCTTGAAACAAAGTCAGACTGCCCTTAGTACGCGCTAAGAGGTTTGTAATATCGACATTTGAATTTCCCGCTCTCATTTAACCCCATCTCCTAGAAATTCAAAAACCTTGTCGTACGCCTGTAATCGTCAGTAATACTCTACGTTGTAAATGCGCAAGCTATGATAAGAACCCAACTTCTTTTTAGAACCGAAAGACACAGTTCGTGAGGTCAATACTAATCTCCTAGACAAACTTACACTTCGTTGCCTTGGTAATGCTAAAATATCGTTAGTAAATCTACATCATTACACATTGATTCAACCTCAGATCGTCGGATCGCAATTAAACGCCACCTATTTCTCCACTCTCTTAATAGACACAATAAAACACTAAAATGGGTTTAATTAATATTTATTTATGTAGAAAAAAAACAACACAGGGATTGGAACAACAAGCCAACTTAAATGTGGCAGAATTGATTTTTTTGAGAACATTTTATTATTAATAATAGTTTAATTGTATTATAATTTTCATGTCTTTCGACTTTATAGTATTGTATTTTCATGTGTCTTTTGACTTTGTCGTATTTATTTATTATAATGTTTTGATACGTAGAACCTAAAATTTGTAATTATTATGTTTATCACCTTCTATTCCTCAAACCAATCAACATCACATAACAAAGTTTTACCCCTTGGGTAGTGCAATACCACCGAACTACACTCGCGACATATTTATGGTAGATTGGAGACAGTCTCACAGATAATGGTTAATCATAATACATTCAAACTCCCCTACGAAACACGATTTCAGATGCCTGGTTATCATACCCCTGCTAGGCATGTGCAAGTTTTGCCTCGGATACGGAATGTTTTAAATTTAGCCTTGCAGGTCGTGTTATATAACACATTCACACAATTAAGTTCATGGTATTACCCAACCTTAGAGTAAATTTTGTTGTGCAATGACGTCATACTATCACAAAAGTGACGCTATACTGGCGCCATCTTGTTTATTACACCTTGAATTATGTATAAAATTACCAAACCGCTCCATCTATTAAAATCACTTTTTAATACCTAAATGAAACCTCAACCCCAATAATTAATTAATAATTATAAACCATTTTACACACCAAATAAATGTCTAAAACCAAGATATAACTGCATACCCAAAATTATGTAAATGTCATTACCAATATTTATACATAAAATATAATTTAAAATTATATGCAAATAAAGATAATTAAGTTTAAGCAGAGTTATGAAGAAAGCCACATTAATTTTAAACATCCTATATTTGATCAGACCAACAACCGTTACTTATGACGCCACATCACGTGTATGTAAACGTAAATTATTTAAAACCTACTATCTTTAAATTACTAATTAGAAATATCAATTTTAAATTACTTACACAAAATTGTAGTGATATTTATAGGTTATTTGATTCTTACAATCAAACTTTCAAGACAATAAAAAATCAAAACTCAAATCTATCGATACGTGTAACTTGCACAAAAGTAACCACCAAAAAGTTCTTAGATTTGTCGTACTTCAACCTTCGTCGTTTTTTTCAACTCCCACCCGTTATTGTCAGCAACCATTTTTTTTACCGTTATCTGAAGTTATTTCTTTGAAGGTAACCAGGGGCTTACTCAAAGATTTTTTTAAAGTTTATTTTAGCGGCAATTTTAAAATGTGAATCTAATATTACAACATTTGGAACGACTGGATCCGACCACGCACCTCTGCCATCCGCCATTGTCGTGGATTCCTCGTTGTAGTGGGTTCATCATTTCGAATCTGCAAAGTACAAAATACAAATTATAAACTCATGAACACTTTATAAAAATTCGTCGACATTTTCGACTACAAATAAACACCGGTGACCCACGGCACATTTCGTTTTCGGAGCTTTTTATAATAGAACTTTTTAATTAAGTTCCGCACCGTAATCGCGTTTTCGATATTCAACTTATCACTCCAACGGCTACTGAAATTGATCAACAAAATTAAAGTAGAGGAGGGGGATTTATATTTTTTACATGACGCGCTCCAACAATTTCTCCACCGCTCCAACAAGTGTTGGAACCTTCGACACTTCCGGAATGTCAGAACATTGTCACAAAAATTGTGACATGTCAAAAAAATTGCGTGGGACAAATTTAATTTTTTCTACGCCAAAACACAGAACCGGCTTCAAGGTTTTTTACGATTACAAAAGTAAAATTACAAGACCAAAGTTTAATGTACGATACGCGCGTAAATACAGCACCGGCTTCGGGATTTTTTACGATTACAAAATTAAAATTACAAGACGGAAGTTTAATGTACTATTATATGTGAATTATTTTAGTATATTTTTCAATTTTTAAATATCACGTTTTATTTATTTAATAATATCATGTTAAATTGGTCGCTAACCTCCGATAGGAGACGGCACCTTAAGAAGAAGTAAATAAAGTAATAGTAAAGTTTTATTGGCTGTCCAATTGTACTCCATACTATAGAAATACTAGTGACATTGGCAACAACGAATCTCCTTTTTGACTGCTTTGAAATTTTAGTCAAGGTTTTCTTTACATTTAGATAGCTGTATAGAAGCCTTAGAACTGCGGTCATCCGAGTTCCACCTTGTTCCACCAAATAAAAAAAATGTATCTGTGGCAAGCCTACAGTTCCTACAGTAGGTATTATCAAAGTAATTGAAAGTCAGTGGTAGAATTTTAAATTTTTTGTCAGTGGCGGATTTCCAAATAAGCACAAGAGAAGGGCTTTAGGTTTTATATATCAAAGAGGCCTCAAAATAAAAAAATTATTTTATTTAATTATTTAAAAATTGAGACATCGGGAAATAACATTAAAAATTAATCAATATAAAATGACAACTGCTTGGATATATTTTAAGGTTTGCTGATGTTCGGGTTGTGTTAATTATAAAAATTGAAACTTATTGGTACAAGAATTATCAATGTTAATTTGGTAAAATACTTAAAAAAACGACTTTTAAATGTTTATCAAAAATTTCTAGTTAAATAAGTGAAAATTTGATGGATCTAATTTTATGAAAAATTTCATAATTTCAAAAATTTCAAAACTTCTATGACTGTATCTAACAATAAGCGCTGGTGGTAAGTGCCGATACCACGCCAGAACTTTTCTCGCCGTACGCCAATGCCGTATGGTAGGTATGCGAACCACAACCAGATGGCGTTGCGTTAAATTTATAATCCTTTGTCCTGCTGTAAGCTTAGTTCAAGATTTGCTCACATCTCACAATGTTGAGTTATGGTCGTTGATCGGTTTTAGAATTTTGTAACTATTTTTATACAATAATATCGTAATATTCAGAGAAGTGATTGTGCACCTACCATCAGCATCCTTACCTTCCATAATGGAACTTGACACCGATACTCCTAAAGTGCTACTCTCTGAAAAGCTTCAAATTTTGGAAAGCATTGGAAACGTGGTGGAATCACCATATAATCCAATTGCAGATTTCGAAATTAAAACAGAAGAATTGGAAGATGTCAAATTTGATTTAGAAGATCTGCATAATTCAATTGATATTAAAGAAGAAGACGAAATCGAACAATTAACGGAGAGGCAGCCTTCGAGAAAAAATTTATTCGAGTGTATGTTTTGTGAGTATAAAGATAATACTAAAAGCGGATTAAAACTGCATTTAATAACTCATACTGAAGTAAAATTGTTTGCTTGTGATATTTGTGACTATAAATCGACTCAAAATGGACAATTAAAAAAGCATGTAAAAATCCACTCCGATAAGAAATTGTTTAAATGTGAATTTTGTATCTATCAGTGTGTACACTATTCAAAGTTAAAAAGACATTTAAAATTTCATACTGGCGATAAACCTTTTGGCTGTACACTTTGTGACTATAAGTGCTCCCAAAAACCACATTTAGCAGTACATTTAAAAACTCACACCGGGGAAAAACCATTTAGTTGTAAAGATTGTGGGTATAAATGTTTAAGAAAGTCCCATTTAATAACGCATTTAAAAACTCACACCGGTGAGAAGCCGTTTGCTTGTGCACTTTGCGACTATAAATGTACACAAAATTCAACTTTGACAAAGCATGTAAGAACTCACACTGGAGAGAAACCGTTTACATGTGATATCTGTGAATATAAATGTTCCCAAAATTCAAGTTTAAAACGACATTTAACAACTCACTTCAACGAAAAACCGTTCGCTTGCGAAATTTGTGACTATAAATGTGCGGTTAAATCAAGTTTAAAACTGCATATGGTTACTCATAATGGCCCGTTTACTTGTGAAACCTGCGGATATAAATGTGCTCATATAATAAGTTTTAATAGACATTTAAGATGGCACACTGAAAAGAAACAATATACTTGCGACATTTGTGAGTACACAAGTACACAAATAGGTAATTTAAAACGCCATTTAAGATGTCACACCGGTGAGAAGCCATTTTCGTGTGAAAAGTGTGATTTTAAATGTGCAGAAAAGTCGCACTTAAAAAGGCATTTTGCAATCCACACAGGTGAGATACCGTTGACTTCTCTTACATGCGAAATTTGCGGAATTCAGTGTGAAGAAGAATCGCAGATAAAAACTCATTATTTAAAATGTCACACCGGAAAAAAACTGTTCACTTGTGAAATTTGTGGCCATCAGTGTGCTCAACATGCTCATTTAAAAAGGCATTTAAAATCCCACACCGGGGAGAAACCCGTATCTTGTGAAATGTGTCATTACAAATGTGCAGAAAAATCGGATTTGAAAAGACATTTAAAAACGCACACCGGCGAGAAACCGTTCGCCTGTGAAAAATGTGACTATAAATGTGCACAGAAATCACATTTAAATACTCATTTAAAAACTCACACCGGTAAAAAGCCGCTTTCCTGCAAAATTTGTGATTATCGCTGTATACAACAGTCAAATTTAAACAGGCACTTAAAAATTCACACCGGCGAAAAAGTGTTGACTTGTAAAATATGCGACTATAAATGTGCAAAAAAGTCTGATTTAAAAAGGCATATAAAAACTCACACCAGCAGGAAACCGTGTTTTAATTTTGTGAGTGTAGATGTACACGAAAACCAGGTTTAAAATTAAAATTTTACGTTTTTTTATTTAATCAGATTGCAATTTTTACCATAGCACCGAAAGTATTGATTTTTTAGTAAAAATTGTGAAGTTCTTTTTTAAATAGCGCGAAATGATCTAAAAACGATTTTCTAACACTTGATTGGCTAACATCAACGGCTTTCGAGTTATGGATAAAATTAAGTGAAAATATTTTAAACAAAACGTTTTTCAAAAAAAATTGCAGCTTTTTTCGGACTTTTTTAAAGAATTAATTTGTTACAAAATATAGGACAAGTGATCATTTAGATGTAATAAAAAGATGTAGGATATGTGTGTAAATAAATATTATTAGTACACTTTATTGTTATTTAGTAACTCATATTATATTTATATATCAAAAATTCAAAATTTTTCAGAATGTTATTTCTTTCTTTGCTTTTAAATCAATTCACTTTTTTACTGTTTATCACGACTGTTGTATAATTTTCTTTCTACGTTAATTTGTAGAAAACTAATACAACCAGTCAAATAAGCAGAAAAAAGAGGTAAACCTCGAAATGAAAGCAAATATGCTGAAAATTTGCATAAACCTTTATTATGTCATTCTATAAGTTGTCTCAAAAGTCTCATAAAATCTCGTGTCCGCGTCACAAGATATTGAAGGTCAAAGGTCACGTAAATCGGTTTTTTGTAAATATCTCGTTTTCTATGCTCTAAATGACATTTTGAGCCATTAGAAAGATTGTAGAGCATAAAATTCTCTACAAATTTGGTCCTAACGAATATTTTGTACAATTAACCGTTCTTAAGATAGAGCGTGAGGAGTGGGAGCGCTTAGCCATATACATACGATAAGATAGCGCTAGGTCAACTGTGGAAACCAATAGATAGTACGTTATGTAAAGTTAATTATTTACTAAAAATGTTAAAGCAAGCAATGGAACAACTGAGAAGAACTGCAGCTCTTTCAATATCGTATGAAATTTGTTTTGATGAAACCATGATTGTACTTATCAACGAAGTAAAGTTTTTATCGAACCGATGGCGATGTAATAAAGAAAACTTTATTGAAATGTTCATTGGGAAATTAAAAGCTGTTGACATTGCTACAAAACAAGCCAGAGATGATGCTGATGTTCTTATCGCCAAAACAGCCATTGCAGAATCTGAACATCAAAATCTGTAAATATTATTTATTAATTAGTAAGTAACTAAGGTTTATTTATAAGATTATAACATATTTAGTAAATAATTAACTCTACATACCGTACTATGTATTGGTTTCCACAGTTGACCTAGCGCTATCGTATATGGCTAAGCGCTCCCACTCTTCACGCTCTATCTTAAGAACGATTAATTGTACAAAATATTCGTTAGGATCTAATTTATAGAGAATTTTATGCTCTACAACTTTTCTAACGGCTCAAAATGTCATTTAGAGCATAGAAATCGAGATATTTAAAAAAAAAACGATTTTTGTGACCTTTGACATTTAATATCTTGTGACGCGGACACGAGATTTTATGAGACTTTTGAGACAACTTATAAAATGACATAATAAAAGGTTATGCAAATTTTCAGCTTATTTGCTTTCATTCCGAGGTCAAATGATGATTTGATTGGGCTGTAATTCAATTGTACTAATTTAACCGTTAATCTAGGTTTAAATTCTATTCTTTGAGAATTCACTACAGTTCCTTTTACTGATCAATGATAAAAATTTTAAATTAATTTAAATCGTGGTTTGGCGTCACTGTGGCTTTCAGAACAGTTGTCGATCAAAAAGCGAAATTTTCTTGTCGTAGGTTTTCAAATCAACTTTTCTTTATCTCCTCTGCGCAGTCGTGGATTTTAGCTATCATTTTGGGTCATGCTCACACTGGTCACAACTTTTAAATATTGCACTTTTAATAATTTCAAAAATTTAAATTTTCAAAATGAATGTAATTTTGTGTTTTATGTTACAATTTACTTTTTTATTTAATTTGGTTTAATCTTTGTTTATTATTTCAGGCAAAAGCCCTTTCTGAAGTCAAATATAAAATTTTATTGGTTTTTTTTATTAACCTTTAATTTTATAAGTATGTAGCTTTTACAACAAATACGGGCGAATCCCGTTTAGTCTCACTGGTCTTGTCCTTTAAAAAAATGATTATTGGGAATTTTAGGGATTTCAAACTCGGACGGCGCCGGCGTTTAGCCAAAACGTGATATTAAGACAAAAGTGGGGGGGGGGGGGACTTACTACCGCAAGCATGAGCATTAGGCCACCGAAGACGCCCATTTATTTAAAAAATAACAAAAAACAAAAGTTTTTACAAATTGTTTTGTTTAGACATAAAGAAACATTACAACATAGGATTCCAGGGGAAAGGTTTGTAGAATAGACGCTAAAATAAAAATTTTACGATTGAAACCTTGATTAATTCTGAAAGAGCATATTTTAAATAAGAGAATAAGGTGAGGAAGAATGCCTTAAAACCACTAGTTTTTTCAAAACTCGATTTTTGTAGCAATTTTCAAGTTAAGTTTAATGGTTTTGTTACTATAGGCAGCATGAGGATGAGGATACCATTAGGTGGGACAGTTACTGTTAATCCTTTAACAATTTAAAAAAAAAATGCCTTTTTAGGCAAAACAGATATCGCAAAACAGAGCAACGAAGAAGTTTCAGAGCTTTTGTTATTTGAATTAAGATGTTTTTCTAGCAGAAGACAACGCAACTTTTAATCTCACATAAAGCAGCAATGTGGTATACGGTGGTTTCATTCTACGCCGTATGAAGTGAAAAGAATTCTCTTCCATTTCTTCAATTTTATATCAGTACATTGCCTTTGTACAGTGGTTTTTGATGGTTATATTAAGCAGTGACGTCAAAATCACAAAACAGTAGCATTTTCAACAAAAAAAAGATTTTGACATTTATAAATTTAAAAATTATACAATTGACAATAAATTTGGTTACACTCAAAACAATATTTGTGACTATATTTTTTTATATAAATTTTAATTATTGTTCTAAGCAGAAAAAATACATTTTATTTAGTTTTAAGTCACTGAGCTTGCCGAAGACAAGACATCATTTTGTTACTTGCGATAAGTTTTTTCCCACTTTATTGTTTTGTATAACAGCAGTAGCGCAGTACAATATGCAGGAAACTTGGGACACGGTAATCTCGGCACCGGCGACTCGACACCGTACAACTCGGCACCGGGACAACTCGCACCGGTTTTTCGATTTTCACAGCAAATTTTAAGCTAAGTTGCTCGTGATTTCTGAATTCAGGCATTCTGTCGTAAGTCCGTGTAAATTAAATACTCTAAGATTTACGTAGAAAGGGGATCACGGTAGCCTCGCTAGCATTCGTATGATTTAACAGTGCACTTCGAGCGAAAATTATGTTTTTTCTTGCACAACCACCGTTCTTGTAAAATCCACGCAAAAACGAGTTTCACCTCTCAATGATCTACCTTTTCCTTAACCCACGGGCTTAGGGGTATGTTTATAATAATTGAAGTTTTCACAAAAATTTTTGTAAAAACCACCATGGCACGAGGAGGATCCACACGAAAAAGTATTAACCGTACGTTAACATTGCGCACGACTAAGTGAGAAAATTATCATCAGTCGGACTCTTTTCTATGACCGCACACGTACCGACAATAGAATGCATTTATTCTGGTCTGGTGCGAAGCACCAGGGCTGTTGCCCCATATCTTCGCAGACTTGAAGAGTAAGGTTGCGGGCTTGCCCGCAACGTTAGGGTATGTGCACAGTAAAAGCAGGCAGCCTGCTTACTTATTATAAGTACTGAAAGTCGGCGCTTACATCCAAGTTATGTGCTCAGAGTAAAAGCAGGTTTCGTCTGCGCCGGTTTTGACGTAAAATGTCAAATGTCGCTCTAAAGTAAATTTCAACAATAGTGGCAATATTAAGCAAGTCGTAAAGAAATAGACACGGTTTTATTCATCATATTTACTTAAGAGCCAAACTACACGAGCGTTGTTCCGTTGTTGTTGTTTCCGTCACGTAATGATCGTCGCGTTTTCTCCGCTCGATCCGTAGCAACTACACGGGAGCGATATTAACACGCCGAGTACAGTTCGCGAAGAAAGTTTTGTTAATAGTGTTAGTTAAAAATAAATATCACTACGATTGGTTGTGTTTCTGCACTAGCTATTTATATGATTTTAAAGAAAAGAAGAAGAAGTGTTTGAATACAAACGTTTGCGTTCTCAGAAATACGCCGGCGAGCCTCGACGGGAACGGAAACAACGCTCCCGATAGCGTACAACTCGCTGACGCCGACAGAAGAGCGTTTTCAACGTTGGAAATTACGCTCGTGTAGTTTGCTCCATTTAAACGTGTGGTTTTCAATACGACGGAGAATACGCGACGATAAATACGCGACGGAAACAACGCTCGTGTAGTTTGGCTCTAAGAGTTTCTTTGCGAGTTGGTATTCGGGCCGAATCGTGTAGCAAATCGCATAGTGTGAAGCTTCAAATATTTCTCGCAACCAAACTCTGAAGCAAAATCGCATTTGTCCAATATGTTTCTGTTACTATGTGACTTTTCCCGTTTGTCCCATATTGCAGTTCTTTTGAAAACTTCTGCAATTAAGCTTTCAATATCCACCCTTGCTACAGGTTTTTCACTAAAAGATTCCTCACTCATTTAGACACACTTAAGTCAATATTTTGAGAAATATTTGAAGTTACTTTAGCGAAATTTGACATTTTACGTCAAATTACCACTTGACGTTTACCAATAAACCTACCCTTATTTACTTGGTAGTTGGTACCTCATGTTTATCGTACGTGTTTAGTTTTTAAAAGCTTTTATTTATCGTTAAAAATATAAAGTAAATAAGCTGAGTTAACCCATCTCCCAAGAAATTTTAAATTTGTCTCTATTTTTGAATCCAATCGTACTTCGTCATTGCTCGTTATCTTAAGAGTCTACGATTAGGTACAAGTTGTATTGCTTGGGTGTGCGGGGTACAGGGAATTTCTTTTAGAAGGAGGTACCATGTTGAGATAAAAGCACTACCCTTCATCCCTTCCATAAATAATATTATAGTCTCGCATACCTACGAAGGTCAGCAAAGTTGAAAATTCTATTATTTTAGTATTTTGCACCGCGTGGTTGCGATTTTAAAGTGTCATTGATTAAATTAACATTTATAGAGTGTTTACCAGTTTGTTCCCGAAAATAATTTGTTAACATACAAGAAAATTTATAAAATTATTTATCTCAATTATTTATTGAAATTAATAAAAACCACAAATAGTATTTTCAAGTTCAGGGTCATTTTCAGGTAACGCAAGCTCAGGTGTGTAATTTTGCGGTATGGACTCCAAAAGGATTAAAATTTGAAAAAATTGCCAAAAATGATGCCTTTTGGGAATCAAAGATGAAAAAGCAACTACAAGATTTTTAAGGTGCATGTCCCCAGCCCCCCCCCCCAATTTAAATTTTGACTCCAAAATAGTCTAAATCGTTTGTGCTTCGTTTGTACCTGTTTGTGCAAACATTATTTTCGTTTGTACCCAAAAATTTTGTTGGGGGGGGAGGGCTGGAGACATACTAGCCCCCCCATGTCGAATTTTGACTCCGAAATGATCTAAATCGTTTGTGCTTCGTTTGTGCCTGTTTGTGCAAACATTATTTTCGTTTGTACCCAAATAGTTTTTGAGATTTTTAAGAAAAACATCATGAAACTGACGCGCATGAGTGGCTTAACGAGATTCTCTTAAGAGGGGCATTTTTTTCAGGGCCCTTTTAATTTAATCAACAGGTGGCGCCTACTTAAATATTTTTATAAAATAAGAGGAATTTCCTATATTTAAAATATAGCAAATTCGTTGAGATAATACTATTCTATAAACAATATTCTTGATCTTAAGCTATTTTGAGTTCGTAATATTTATTTATAAAAACACAATTCATAATTAAAGTTCAATTATCCTTTTTTGTAAGTGAGTGTGTTTTGACATACTCAATACGAACTCAAAATAGCTTAAAATCAAGAATATTGTTTATAGAATAGTATTATCTCAACGAATTTGCTATATTTTAAATATAGCAAATTTTTCTTATTTTATAAAAATATTTAAGTAAACGCCATCTGTTGATTAAATTTAAAGAGCCCTGAAAAAAATGCCCCTTTTAACACGGGAAAACACATAGAATTTTTTAAAATTTTGAATTCAAAATAGTCTAGACCGTTTGTAAAACGTTTGTGCTTATTTGTGCAAGTTTTATTTTCGTTTGTACCCAAATAGTTTTTGAGATTTTCAAGATTCTAGGTAACACGTGGTAAATCAAAATTTCTTTAAAATTTCCAATTTCTGATACAAAAATAGTCTAAAACATCTGTGTTTGGTTTGTACTTGTTTGTGCAAGTTTCATTTTCGTTTGTACCCAAATTGTTTTTGAGATTTTCAAGAAATACATCAAAGAAACTGACGCGCATGAGTGGATTAACGAGATTCTGGGTAACACTTACAGGATCACGTTCAAAATACTCTCTATCGTTTGTACTTCGTTTGTGTCTGTTTGTGCAAGTTTCATTTTTGTTTGTACCCAAATAGTTTTCGAGAAATTTCAAAATTTCGCTGGGGGGTGGGGCTGGAGACATGCTTTTTTTAAATTTCGAATTTTGGATTTAAAATAGTCTAGAACGTTTGTACTTTGTTTGTACCTATTGTGCAAGTTTTATTTTCGTTTGTATCCAAATAGTTTTTGAGATTTTCAATAAATACATCAAGAAAACTGACGCGCATGAGTGGATTAACGAAATTCTGGATAAAACTTACAGAATCACGTTCAAAATACTCTCTATCGTTTGTACTTCGTTTGTGCCTGTTTGTGCAAGCTTCATTTTTGTTTGTACCCAAATAGTTATTGAGAAATTTCAAAATTTCGCTGAGGGGGGGGGGGCTGGAGACATGCTTTTTTAAATTTCAAATTTTGGATTTAAAATAGTCTAAAACGTTTGTACTTCGTTTGTTCTTGTTTGTGCAAGTTTTGTTTTCGTTTGTACCCAAATAGTTTTTGAGATTTTCAAGAAATACATCTAGGACACTGACGCGCATGATTGGGTTAACGAGATTCTGGACAACAACTACAGGATCAAGTTCAAAATACTCTCTATCGTTTGTACTTTGTTTCTGCCTGTTTGTACAAGTTTCAGTTTTGTTTATACCTTAATATTTTTTTGAGATTTTTAAGAAAAATATCTAGGATACTGACGGGCATTAGGTTAACAAGATTCTCTTAGCTCGGTGAAACATATAAAATTTTAATCTTATAAAATAGAATTAAACTTGAGCCTTATTGTACGGAACTTGCTTGGAGAAGTACTCTAAAATTTAAATACTCATAACTTGGCCGAAAATGAAATTAAAATGATGGAAATAGAAGCTCATTAAAGCTCAAACGGTGTTTTAACGTTTGACATCAATTTTATCCCAAAATTTCAATTGTTGGAATTGTGTGGAAGCATATCTACATGTCCCCCCCCAAGTTTTCTTGAATCACTCCGCTATAGTTTGGTATCACAGTCCTAGTGTAACCAGAACACAGTTTGTTCTAATTGATTGGTGTAAAATGATCAATCCCTTTATTACACGAATCAATTTTCACAATTTCTTATACTAACTTGCTCAGAGTAGTTTGAAGTAACATGACAAATAGACCTACTATCAAGCTTATAATACTTGAAACTTAAAAACAAAAACAAGCACAAACGAATTAGAAACGTTCAAGACTATTTTGAATCCAAAATTCACAATTTAAAAAAATTTAAAAAAATATGTTTCCCCGTGCTAAGAGAATCTCGTTAATTCGCTCGTGCGCGTCGATATTTATGATGTTTTTCTTGAAAATATCAAAAACTTTTTGAGTACAAACAAAAATAAAACTTACAAAAAAAAGTACAAGCACAAACGAAGTACAAACGTTCTAGACTATTTTGAATCCAAAATTTAAAAAATTCTATGTGTTTTCCCGCGCTAAGGGAATCTCGTTAACCTAATCATGCCCGTCCGTGTCATAGATATTTTTCTTGAAAATCTCAAAAAAATATTGAGGTACAAACAAAACTGAAACTTGTACAAACAGGCAGAAACAAATTTTTGTTAGTCTTGATAAATTCTACCTATATACCAAATTTTAACAAAATCCGAGATGATCATTAAAAAAAATGTGTTCATTTCACCTTAAAACCAGTTGACTAATATTAAAATTTAAAAGTACTTTATTCTAACCGATGCAATATTTCAAATTTCAATGCATAATCGTTCGTCTATCTCATTCCGAGAATATGGCTGTTTCACTATATAGAAGGAGGCGCGTGGGAGGCGCTAAGTTTGTAAGATTTATTAAAACCCATGGTGGTGCCATCTGTTTAGTAATATTTAACTAAAAATGTAATTTTTTAAACACCGTTTTTTGGGTCCAAAATTCATCCATAATATTATTAAAAATTTTGGCGATAAGAGAATCCCCTAATCTATGTGTATTGGTAAAAAACATAGTAATTTTACCATTATAAGATGAATAAAAAATGTTTGAAATAACCTAAATTACCGATTTTTAAAATGTAAAATGTTAGGTAAATAACATACTAATTTTAATAACTAATAGCAATAAACCTTTGACTATCATCCCTTATTATACAGTTTTTTTCATATCAATAAAAAGTAACTTTATAACGGAGAAATTATGTATAACATAGGTAAGGTTTTGCTGCACCTATAAATGGGTATCGTAGACTCTTAAGCAAACTCGTACAATGTAAACACTAAAATATCGAAACCAGTTTTAGCACAACTCGAAAGCAAAATCGCATAATGTAAACCCACTAACACCACAAAATCGTGCTTTTTTAAATTTGATTTTTGAAAAAAAACTAGTGACTTTAAGGCCATCTTCCTTATTTAATTCTCTTATTTAAAATATGCTTATTCAGAATTTATCTAGATTTCAATCGTAAAATTTGTATTTTAGTGTCGGAACTACTTACCTTCAACCTGAAGGTAAAATAACCAATTATATTTTCTCCGAAAAGGTTAGTATATATGAGGAGCAGACATTCTATATGCAGTTTGTCCAATGTAGAAAATACAAATTGCAGTTTGTTCAATACATTTTTTAGCTGCTTTGCAAAATCGCCAATCGAATATTTGCTTCATTTATGGATACTTCATAGTGTAATTTACACTGTGTTATTGCAAAAATTACTTTTTTAATAACTTATCATTTAAACCTGTGGTAGTTTTACTGCTCTCGTGAAAATTTCAGAAAATGGACATACTGCATATAGAATGTCTGCTCCTCATATAGCATTTATTCTTTAAATCTGTATGTCAAACACAATTTTAATAATGTTTTAATAATGTATTAATATTGTAGCCCTGAGGATGAACTAATTAAAGTCCGAAACGTCGGCAATACATCTATTGTTTTATTGATCTATTCCCAACAATATTATTAATTTATAAATAAAATAACAAAGATTCATTGTCTACTAATATAGACAATTTCAAGAATTTTTTATTTTTAAAAACAAATTTTATTTTACAGGTTGTTAAGAAACTCGAGTAGGTATACCTGCTTGAAATTAAACTTCAACACAGGAAAAAAATTCGAGTTATAAAAATTTGAGACTTAGCTGAAATATGATCTATTTGATGACAAATAACGTCATGTCTGTAGAAAACGTGGTTATTCCAAATTTAAAACAAATTTAAAATAAAATATTAACAATTATGATACTTTAAGGTGTAGATATGTACGTATTATATATAAATTTTCAAAATCCAGTGTTAAATTTAATTATTTAACGATCGTCGCAGCATACCAAGTGGGAACCTGCTACCAAGAATGAACAAATCATTCTTGTGTTTTATCTGTCGCCGACTACCTGCTTAGTTTAATTTAGCTTGTAATCACGTGGTCACCGACATTTTTTTACATTGAATTCTACACATCGGTCGGCGCCGTTTAAAAAACTGCTTGCACTGTGCACACTTCGTTCCGATAAAATCAAGCGCCGACAGTCACTTTCGGCGCGTATTTATCTGATTTTACTGTGAGCACTTCCATTTGTTACTACATGGGATTGTCGGCACCGATAATCTGAGACCGGCAACCTGCTTTTACTGTGCACATACCCCTACGTCGGATGATTTTTATTGAGGCGTACCTCTGAAAATTAGCGCGAAGCTAAGTCCTGGCTGTGTTAACCTGTGGGACCTACAGCTTTACGTGGAATCCGAACCACGGAGTCGGATAAATTTTGTGGCCGGGTTGGGGATCGAACCTAGCCCCGCCAGAATGCATTGATTCATCAATCAATAAAAAATGTTTCCAACTGGTGCCGGTTATTCTAGTGCCGAGTTGCCGGTGCCGAGTTATACCGGTGCCGACTTGACGTCGCCGGTGCCGAGTTTTCCTTTTGCCGAGTCGCCGGCGCCGAGTTATCCCGGTTCCGGGTTTTCCTAGTACCGAGTTGTCCGGTGCCGAGTGGTCGGTGCTGAGTTGTCTGGTGCCGAGTTATTCTGTGCCGAGTTGTCCTGTACCAACCATCAACCCCGATTAAGACCGAAGGTGGTACAACTGCGGTCCGCACGCATGGTCGTACTCACCTGTTTGCTGACAAAGTTTCTTGCTTCATGCGTGCGCACCGCAGTTGTACCACCTTCGGTCTCAATCGGGGTTGATGGTGGAGGTACTACTTCAGATTTTACTTGTTTTTAGCAAACGTAAACCCCGTAACTCTGCCTATTTATGAGTTTCAATTAAATTTTAATAAAAATTAACTAAAAAAAGATATCTTGTAGCGCCTCTAACGGTTAAGTTGGTACTCGAGGAGACGTGATAACTACTATTTATATGAATGGAGTTACAACAAATTGTTATCTATTGTAAGTTTGTGGTTAATATAACCGAGGAAGTTAGACATTGTTTTAGAAACAACCTCGGAAACAACTAACGCGATCGCTTGCAAACGCGAGGTAAATAAGAGTTCAAATCCAGGAAAGGGTAAAACTTTTTTATGATTAGTCTCCGTGCTTCGGAAGGCACGTTAAGCCGGTGGCCCTTCTGGGTTGGTGAATTTCCATTATTAACATAAAAACCAAGGTTACAGACACATCTGGAAGCCGCTCTAGCAAGCTACTTACCGGATCTAAAACAACTATATTGTGCTCTACCACGGAAACTTGACACAGTTGTAAGTGGAAAGGATCAATTCATCTCAAAGAAGTATAATGTTTAATTAAAACAAGTTTGTTTATTTCAGTATTGGTTGTTGTAATCTTATATACACAGTAAACGCTGGTGTCTTGTTACCAGCTTTGTTTATCTTTTGTTACAATAATTAATAATGGAGAAAAATGAGCAGGTAAACCGGCGTGGATAAAGCTGCCTCCACTCTGGAAGTACCCCAAGAGTTGTCTCTTTTTCGTTATTTTGTTTATTTTTTCTATAGGTATCAATCTTACAACAATAATATTTTTAACAATTATTTTTATTTATTTTTTAAAAAGAAATTATTATTTTTCATACGCCTTTTTTATTCCAATCTTAACAAAGGAAAAATATTCATGCTCATCAGTTCTTGAAATATCAGTTTAGCCGCATAAGGCATTTGAACCTGTGAGATTTGCGTTTGGTTCTTACATCTTCGGCACTCGAACGTATTCTTAATGAGATTTGCAATAACAAATACTCCACACAAATCGCAAACATATACGGAATAAGAATCGGAAACCTCGAACAATCTTTCCTTTAAAAATTGAGCTGCCCCGTGAGAGATTTGACAGTCACGTTCCATCTCACCAAATCGTAATCCACCATCTCTGGCGCGACCTTCCGTGGGTTGCCTCACCAAAATTTGCTTAGGACCGCGTGCTCTGGAGTGCACCTTGTCATCCACCATATGTTTAAGTCTTTGATAATAGGTAGGTCCTATGAAAATTTGAGACTGTAGCTTGTGCCCGGTAAAGCCATTGTACATAACTTCGTCGCCGTACTTATGAAACCCGTACGTTTCCAAAAGCTCTGAAATGCTTTCAACTGTCACGGCCTCATTAAACGGCGTTCCATCTCCAAAACTACCAGAGAGGGCCGCAACTTTACCTAGTTGGCATTCAATTAAATGGCCAATGGTCATACGGGACGGAATAGCGTGAGGATTGATTATAATATCTGGAGAAATACCGTCTGCCGTGAAGAGCATATTTTCTTGAGTATATACCATACCACAGGTTCCTTTCTGTCCATGACGAGAAGCAAATTTGTCACCTATTTGAGGAATCCTTTGTGAACGTATTCTAATTTTACAAAATTTGTATCCGTTTTCGTTCACACCTATCATCACACGATCAACGATGCCGCATTCGGTGCGCCTTATCGTCATCGAAACGTCTCGTTTAACAAAATTTTGAACTTCACCATCTACTTCGTCTTCCATTTCGGCTATAGTGATGGTTTTTCCTACAATAACGTCGTTATTAGACACTGCAGTGTCAACGGAAATGATACCGTTGTCGTCTAATTTATCGTACTTTTCCTTGCTGCCTTTCATACCCTGGCACTTTCCTCGCAAAGGTTTTTCAAACAACTCCGAGTTATTCCCAAAAGTTCTATTTTCAACATTCTTATGAGTGCGGTAGCAAGTTGACCTTAAAAATCCACGATCGATTGAACTTTGATGTAAAATGACAGAATCTTCTTGATTGTAGCCGGTGTAACTTGCAATAGCAGCTATACTGTTGATGCCAGCTGGTAATTCTTCACAACGTAAATAATCTGCAGAACGTGATGCCACCAGCGGTTTTTGAGGATACCACAGTACATTTGCCAAAGTATCCATTCGGACTTGGAAGTTTGTTGTGTAAACACCCATGGCTTGTTTCCCCATAGCACTTTGATAAGTATTTCTAGGACTCTGATTGTGATCTGGGAACGGTATCATCGAAGCACACACACCCAAAATCATTGAAGGATGAATTTCACAATGCGTATACAAGAGAGTTTCTTGATTTCGACGTAATTCTTTCGGTGTTATAGCAATCAGGGTACTCTCGCTCTCCAACGTATCGATATATTCCACTAAACCACAATCAACTAATTCCTTCCAACCAAAACTATTCTTCCCATTTTTTAATAAAGAAATGTGGCACTTCTTAATCAATAACTTTCCATCTTCTAGAGTAAACAATGGTCTGTTAATTCGACCACCGTCGGTAAAAATTTGGATTTCACGATTTGGAATATCGTATGCGATAGATATCTGCGGCGAAATACTCTCACTTTTCCTAAATTCTTTCAAAATCTTTAATAACGTACTGGGATCTTCGTGGATCCCTATCCAGGAACCGTTAACAAAAATTTTAGTCATATCTTTAATTTTTGATGGCATAATTTCCTCCAAATTATCCATACCATTGTCTTCCAAAATCTCCAATATTGACGATGATGGAAAATCCACCGAGACGTTCGACATCAAAGCTTGGTTTTTCACAAGACCGACCGCTTCACCTTCGGGTGTTTCGGCAGGACATATTACTCCCCAATGCGTATTGTGAAGTTGGCGCGGTTTTGGCAATTTTCCATTTCGTCCTAGCGGGGCAGTGATTCTTCTCAGATGGGACAGTGCAGAAATGTAGGTTAGTCGATTCAATACTTGCGATACACCAGTTCTTACTTGACGAGCCCTTTTCCGATCTCCCCAATTTCCGGTGGCTAACGAATATTTCAAGTTATCAGAGATTAGTTTGCCGTTGATCACTTCTTTAACAGAGAAGTTTCTTCCTCTACTCATTGCATTCTTTGCAAGAAATTTGATTTGGTTAGTCATTTGTTTAAATTGGGCTTGAAATAGAGAAGCCAATAAAGTTCCTGCTAAATCAAATCTCTTGTTTCCGTTGTGGTCCCGATCATCTAAATCTCTTCGTCCCAAAGCTACCAATAACAATCTCTTTACCATGTAGCCTAAGAAATAAGCCTTTCTCGTTTCGCAGAATTCGGAAATTCCAACATGAGGCAGAAATTCTTTCTGTAAAATATATTTGACATGCTTCGTGCGCTTCTCCCTTGTTTCACCAGATTTATGGCTCCTGCATCCAATAAAATTTAACGCCTTATCTTGATTGCGTATTACGCTAGCTTCCTCAAATGACGGTATCAGCATCTCCATCATTTCTATGTCGTTGTAATCGTTGGTGATATGTTCAAAAATATCTTGATCGGTTTCGAATCCTAATGCCCGAAAAACAATAACGACTGGAATTTCTTGCTTAATGTAAGGTAAAGTTACCAAAATACGTTGCGGTAATTCTGGTTTGCCAATTGTTAAATGTAGAGCTAAACCAGAAGTCGGACGGTAGCTATTTTCGATACTAGATCTTATTTCGCATCTGTAGGCGTATTTTGCATCTTTCGTATCAAAAACAAACACCATATTATTGGCCAGTCGCTCCTGGGTAATAATCACTTTTTCTGAGCCATTAACTATGAAGTAACCTCCCGGATCTAGAGGACATTCGTTTTTTCCATACAAATCGGCGTCGTTTAATCCATGTAAAACGCAAAATTTCGAACGTAACATAATTGGAACATTGCAAAAAGGTACCATTTTAACTAATTCCTGTTTAGGTTCTGTATTTTTTCTGTGCGTAGTTTTTGTTACATCGACATATAATGGTGCACAATAGGTCAAATCTCTTAATCGCGCTTCATTCGGCGTAATTTCTGCAATAGAACCATCGTCTTCGGATTGAGTCGGTTTAGTTACATAGACTTGACCAAACTTTAAAGAATATTTAATTGGAATTTCAGATTTCTTACTTTTATATTTCTCATCGGTGAAAATTTCAATTTCTGGTATTTCATCGACTATGATTTGAATCGATTTTTCCACGAATTCGTTAAAGCTTTCTAATTGTTGACGCACTAAGCTATTGTTTTTAAAATATGCGTCCACAACAGACCAACAATCTTCTTGAGACAACTCAGGAGCATTTCTTGCTTCTTGGAAATGCATTTTCTTATTTTCTTACTAGAAGTTGATTTTAAATTAAAAATTTTACTTATATAGAAATATTTTGAAATTGGCTACCATAATTAAAGATAATAAGTTAATAAGTAGTGTGCATTTATGAATTAGTTATAGATAGTTAAGTTATTAACGTATGATAATAAATAAATAAGATATTTTAAAATGTATCGAGTTATCACAAAAATAGAAGGCCAGCACCTACAAAACAGAAAACAAAACATAAACAAAGCACAACAACAACAAAAACAAAACCAAAAAAAATGTGTTGCAATTATTTTGGCTCACGCTAACATATCGACGGTATCTATTAGAGATGAATGCGGGACGGGACAGAATATCCCGCAGGATATTTTGAATATTTAGTCCAGCGCGGGATATTTTGTCAACTCAGTCCCGCGCGGGACGGGATTCCGCAGTCCCGCATTTAATTTATTTTATACAACGCAACCCGAATGAATTTTTTTGATTTTTTTGTTAACGCATATTACTTAGAGTAAATGTAGGGAAAGGATTCAATAAGTTGTACCACAAATTGCTCTTAATTTGTGTCGCTTGCCCTGCTGATCTGCGATGGAATGGCAGACAGGCTAGCTAAGGGATTACACCCCCGTCCAGTACCAGAGCATGGGTCGCGCATGCGCGTTTCGTGGATTCTTTCACGTTGTGACTCAGACGATCTTTGGCAACTAACTAAGAAAAAATATAAACGGGCGCCAGTCTTCTAAATAAAACACGAAAGTAGAAGGGTTGGTTTTATTTATAAAACAAAAGTCGAGACAAAAGATGGGGTTGACAATGCTTGATTCCAAAACTCCATATAAGAGACACAAACACATAACAATTTAAGTTAAATCCAGGATACCCTGAAGGGATACCCTGGGACAATAAATGCAAAATAAACGAATTAAAAATACAAATGAGTTGCCATCTGAAGACAACCCATCAAAAATAATATCGCGCATCTAGGAAACTGCCCAACGCAGACATAACACGTCGGTAACATTGACTACAAATACTCATTCGCAAAAGATATCATCAAGTAGAATTAAATACAGTAATTGCCTTTTCAACTTACCCTTCCACTACAATCATTCCGATTCAACATCGCTATTTTTTTGGAACCTCTGGAATATTAATGGTTCATCGTGCAAACTGAGTTTCAGATGTAAAGCTAAAAATAACAAAACTGCAATAATTAAACAAGAATCAATTCACCTGCAAACGGTAACATCTCAATGTCGATGTAAATTATTGAAGTAAGCTAATTTCCTAAATGCGCTTTTAACAAAATAAAAATCCATGGTTTTCCGGTCATCCCACGTCGTCGAAATTATCAAAATCAAATCCGATAGGGCGGCGACGTCAAATGGACAAGGTCAGCTCAAGTGGACTGATAAGAATGAAAACCAGGTGCAAAAACTCCATTATAAACATCCATGGGAATAAAAAGTAAAACGCCTTCATGGAAATGGTTCTATCACGCTGATCGAACAATAGAAATATATCAGCTCCACTTTAAGTTTGCTTCCAGAAAACCATAAACAAAAGTTGAAAACCAAAATGGACGAACACAGAAATAGACAGGTGGTAATAAAAAGCTAAAATTTATCAAAGTCAAACTTCGTTCAAAAATGGAAAATATCAATGTAATGCTTACCCACAAACATAAAACTGAAGGTTATTAAAAAGATCACTTCATTAAAATAAAGTTTGTGGCTTTTAAAACTCAAACATTACACAGAACAAAAATGAAACCTCCATTTTAGATGGTGACAAACGGAAGAATGCCAATTTGATAAATTTTCGAAATACTAACGCTTGCGCGTGATGGATATACACAGGATGATGCGTAGATTTCAAACCAATTTAAATAATAGCATTTGGAATGCTACAAAGTTAAATTATGAAATAGAAAGGGAAAAAATTTCGTTCCACGCGGTACTGAGTTGATAAAATGTCCCGCGCAGGATTAAATACTCTAAATATCCTGTGGAACAAAAAATATCCCGTGGGATATCCCGTCCCGTCCCGCATTTATCTCTAGTATCAATACAATACCTCGTATCTTTATACTTAAAGTACCTTGTATCTTCACTCTATAACCGCCATGTTTTAACCCAGATCATACGAGTTACTGCATTTAATTTTGACGTTTAACGCCAATGTAATATAACTTATGAAATTGACAGTAACATCTACCGATTCCTTTTCAAAACACTGACAAAACGCGCTAACACCAATTTTAAATAAATGTTAGATACTAGGCATTGCATATTACACCGTCGATATATAATTCTCAAAGTTTGTAAGTTTATGTGTGTGCATTTATATAATAAATAATATTTTTATTACTTTTAAGGTATCTAATCCACTTTATTTTGATTTAATTTAATTTACAATATTGGGTTGGTATTTCCAGATGATCACAGCGCGCGGGACTAGACAGGACGGAATGCCAATTCAGTTTCGCGCGAGACGGGTGCCTGCCGATTCAATCTCGCGCGGGATGGGATGCCAATTCAATCTCTTGCGGGACGGGTGCCAATTTAGTGCCCCGCGCTAGACAAGTGGCAATCCTGTCAATTTAGTCCAGGACAGATGGTAATTAAATCTCGCACATAGGCAGTTTCAAATGTAAGTCATAATTTTTAAACATTTAATTCACGTTTTGGGTCGCAAACTTTGCGACAAAAAAAAAGGTAATTCGAAACAAAATTGTGGGTAAAGAGAAAAAAAGGACCGAGAATTATAAAAAGTTTCATGTTTTGGGTCGCAAATGTAGGGAGGGGTAAGAGACGGTCGGAGAGTAATAGTCAAGCGAGTTGACTATACGAACGCTCAATACCCGGTTCAAATCCGGGTGAATGTACAACTTTATTCTGGCCGTTTCGCTGGCCCTCCCTTTGGCCCTTGATGATACTTTGGAAAATACTAAATTCTTAACTATAGTAGATGCATTTACAAAATTAGGCCAAGCCATCGAGATTAAATCAAAAAATGCCGTAGATATATTAAATGCCCTGATAACTTATTTTTCTTGTTACGGAACTCCAGAAACCATTAGTGCCGATCAAGGGTTAGAATTTCATAATCACATAGTTGAAGAATTACTAGAGGCACACAAAATAAAAATTCATTTCACTACCCCCCATCATCCCCCCTCTGACGGAATAGTTGAACGGTTTCATAGTACTATTGCGGAACATATTCGGCTAGTAAAAACGAAACATAAAGAAGGAATAACTACCCTGATAAAATATGCTATCATTGCCTATAACAATTCTATACATTCTAGTACCAACTTGACACCTTTGGAATTAACGTTGGGTCACACAAAATTAAGAGATCCATATGATTTATTTTACGATAAACAAATGTATAGTGATTACCTTCAAAAACATAAAGAAAAATTAGCTTTAACTTATAGCAAAGTAAACGAAAATTTAATAAAAGGAAAAACTAGAGTAGTAAAAAAAATAAACACAGTAGTTAATAACCCCTTTAAAGAAGGTCAAGTGGTTTATGAAACAAGCTATAAGTACAAAAGAAATAAAACGGGCGAAAAGTTCAATGGTCCATTTATTTTGAAAGAATTAATACCTGGTAATAAAGCCATAATAATAAAAGCTGGCGGTACTACTAAAAATAAAGGTCGGACGGTACATTTACAAAACTTAAGACAACCAATTGTTACAGATCAATTGTCACGGCCTTGTTCGCCGCAGCCCTCAACATCGCGAGAGGAGCAGATTGACATGTAGAGATGGAAAAAATCATCAAAAACCCTGGATTGTTACCACTAAAGTTAGGTACAACTCAAAATGTCATCGATCATTGGCAATTAATACAAATTTATGATTTATCTAGTTTAAATATAGAATTTAATAAGTTAGTTGATAATTATAATAATTTAAATAATTCGTTTTATAAAAGCGCTTATGGAATAGGATATGCTAAGGAAATGTTTACATACCGATATTTATTAGAATATAAGTTTTCACAATTTAAATCTAAGTATGAGCAAATGACTATTATAAGTTTAAACAGAGACAAACGTCCCACAAGAGGCTTAATAAACGGGTTAGGATCGATTTGGAAAGCAATATCGGGAAATTTAGATCAGTCGGACGCTGATAGATATGATACAGCTATCTTACAAATTAAAGAAAACCAAGAACAAATAAAAACTATAGTGGAGCAACAACTGAGTATTACAGATAAAGCTCTACACGCATTCAATGAATCAATGTCAAAATTGCAACATAATCAAATATTACTAGAAAAAAGAATAAATCAAATAGCTAGTGTAATGGAAAACATTACAGCAACTTATTTTAACGAAATTGATAGTTTTGTCATGCTAAACACTATTTTTAATCAGTTATTGTCGGCAACAGAAATATTAATAGAAATTATAGATAATGCTGAGAATTCAATCACTTTTGCTAAATTAAACTCGTTACACCCATCAATAATTACTCATCAGGAATTAAAGATAGAATTGTCAAATATTAAGTCAAATTTAAAAAATTTAAAATTGCCATTTGAACTAGATCAAGAGGACCTCGTTAATAATTATTATTCAATAATTTTAATATAAAAGGATACATACGTAAGGAACAAATTGTATTTATTTTGGAAATTCCGTTAGTAGAGTTAAAAATGTATGATTATTATAAATTGTATTCCCTACCTGTTTCCCAAAATACCTTTTACCAAATTATAATTCCAAAATCTTCATTCCTCATCATAAACGACGAACAATATGGTTTAAGCGACGATCAGTGTAAAGAAGTTTATCCCATGAACTATTTGTGTAATAATGAAGTAATCAAATCGATGTCTAACAACAACCCTTGTGAAGTGGATTTAATAAATCTCAGTGCGGATTATAAAAATTGTGAAGTGCTTCATAGTTATCTAACAAAAACCAAAATTTAAAAAGTGATCAAAAATAAGTGGTTAGTAATAACTGTAAACGCTACCATGGCTAATGCCAATTGTAATAATGTTATAGAAAAATTGATATTAGAAGGAACATATGTTGTAACCGTTCCTAAAGGCTGTAAATTAAAAATAGCTGAAACTATTTTGAACTCTTTTGAAGATGTAAATCCGTTAATCAAACATTTTAATTTGCCATCAATGGTATTACCTAATGACAACACCTACAATCAACCTAATATGAAGGTTAACGTACTTCATTTAGACGATGTTAATCTTAATGAACTCAAAAATTTAGACTTGCAGTTAAAAATTACTAAACAACAAATTTCAAATATTAAAACAATACCATTTCATTATGACAATATCAGTTTGTATACAATTATTATGTATGTAATTATTATTATTGTTATGTTATATGTAATTAAGATATATTACCCATGCTTAAGACAAAAAATTGTGGAAGTCCAAAATATAAAAACTAGAAATCCATTGGAGGAGGTGTCATTGAAAAATCAGATTTAAAAAAGAAAAATAACGTACTTCATTTAGACGATGTTAATCTTAATGAATTCAAAAATTTAGAATTGGAGTTAAAAAAAAAAAATTTACTAAACAACAAATTTCGAATATTTAAAAAAAATACCATTTCATTATTACAATATCTGTTGGTATACAATTATTATGTATGTAATTATTATTGTTTCTATGCTATATGTATTTAAGATATAATATTACCCATGCTTAAGAATAAAAATTGTGAAAGTTCAAAATATAAAAAAACATAAAATCCATTGAAGGAAGTGTCATTGAAAAATTAAAAAAATTCTTCGAATCATAATTTTTCCTCTTGGGCGTGGAGGAGTTACGTTGACCTGTCAGTTACGTTGACCTGTCTATGTCACCGGATAATATGTAATGATAGTATCTTGCTTATCAATAAGCCGAATGCAGATGCATCATAGTCCGGTGACTTCAGCGTGAACTCATAAAGAATATGTAATGATAAGTCAGTCTAGTATTTACCTTTCTTGAATAAACACGTAAAATAAAGCTTTGTCTTTTTTTTTAAAAAATAAGATTTCGTTGCCGAAATCTTATCTCACACGTTCATGTAACGACAAAATATTAAGTACTTTATATCAGAATGCTGTTAAAAATTAACAATAATTGTAGTAAACAATTTACAACAATTGACTTGTAAATTTTACTTCTTTTTGGTGTTGTCACTATATTTACAACTTATTGTAGTATATTTCACTGCATTTGTAGTTACATGAACAACTTTTTTTTTGCGTGTACGCACAGACTTCTAAAATGTAGTTTTGAGTTAAACGCGTCTGAAGTTTTCCGTTTGATATAAATTTCATAATATTAATTGTTACTCTTATTAGCTTAGAAACTAACTCTTTGCGAGTTTTATTCCGATCTACTTGAAACTTTTACATAATATTCCTGAGATGTACTTTCATATGAAACAAAAAACTAGTTTTTTCGAATTCATGACTGTGCGTAAGCCCTTAATGTTAATTTTTATAGTTTTGTTTTGATTGTTCATTAATATTGTACATTATTTATATTTTATATTTAATATAACAATTCACTGTATGGTTGAAAAGTATTTAGGGTTTCAAGCCGAGACATTTGATTCACAATAAAGAAATAAATAGAAAACCATCACAAACCTTTTCTAATTCCTTTTTATATCCTTTATTTATTAGATGTTTTAAGAAGACCAAACTGTTTTACAACATAACACAACTTGACAGGTTTCTAATCTATTACCAACATATACTATTATTACCAACATAACTATTATTCCATCTAAAAGCACCAGTGAAGATTTTAGCGCACTTTTATAAAAGTATTTTTAGCATTCTCCCTTATGTGAGTATTTAAATGTTTTTTTAAAGATGATTTACGATCACATGTATGGTCACTAATCTCACAAGCATTGAGTTTCTCGCCCGTGTGTGTTCTTAAATGAGTCAGTAAATTTGATTTACGAGCACATTTATAACCACAAACTTAACAGGAACGGGTTTTTGCATCATGCGAAGACTTCGAAATCGTCATCATCCTCTTGGTATGAGTCCGGTACTGGGGGTGGTCCAATGGTTGGTTATGGTTTCGGCGTAATGATGTCCTTAGGCCTAGGGGTGTTTGGGAAATTCATCAATCAGCGGGTTCGAGGAATGTGTGCAGCCGTCGTACAACTTGGTAGCCTGGTTCATGAATCTTTGGTTATAAGCTTGATCTCGGTTGCCGCTCAAATTTGACGGTTTGATACGAAAATGGGAGCGGCCAGAGTCTGGTAAAGGCACAACGCTTGGGTGGACTCCAGGTTTGACATCTGGGAGTTTGAAATGAAGCTCCATGCGGATGACGCATAAGGTGAATACTGGATTAATAACGGAGTTGAAGATTCGGATCTTGGCCTTGGGAGGGAATTTGCTTTTCTCGCCAATAAGCTTGGTATCCAGGGTAAATCAAGTTCTTCCAGGGCATCCGTGTGCCAAACATCTTCATGATCTCGAATGGCTGCTGGGTGAAACGACCAAACATTATTGCTTCACTCTTGGTGAGGTTTAGCTCCAGCTTCCAGAGGTGGTACCATGATTGGAGGAGCTTCAGTGCGTCACGAATAATCTTGATGACTCGGGGCCGACTTTGCAACAACCGCAACATCGTCCGCGTAGAGGGCCAGAAGGGCTTAGAGGGAATGGGCATGTCATGGGAGAACAGGCTAAACAAGGTTGGGGAGAGCAGAGAGCCTTGAGGCAGTTTCGCGAGCATGGGTCTGGGAGTGGAGCGGATACTATTGATTTTGACAAAGAAGTAGCGCTCGTCCAGGTAGGATCCTAATAATTGGACCAGGTCTGGTTTTATGCCGGCCACGAAAATTCTATTATAAAAGACCTGGGATCCAGACTTTGTTAAGTTACGAAGTTTGAGATTGAATCATATCCAGGGATCTTTCTGGGGGAGATGTTTTTAATCGCGACCTCTACCTCTTCGACAAAAGCCGGAGAGATGAAGTCAGTCTGGATCGGGCTCCAGGATTTTTTAGACAACGAATCCCTCCACCTTGGAAATGTGAGCGGGGTCGGACAGGCGGGCAAGTAAGCCCTTAAAGTGGCATTCACATAGGGGTTGTATTTGGATGGTGAATGCAGCTTAAGCGTACGAGTTTGTGGTTTTAATGGGAGGGTTGGAACCTTCAAGGGTTTTAACCATATTCCAAGCGGATCGGTCGTTGAAAGAGAGGAATTCCAGCTTTTTCGTCCATCTGTCGTTTTTGTAAGAGAGTAATTCTTGCTTAACTTTATGCTTAAGCTGTGCAGCCCGAGCGCAGTCGTCTGGGTGCTAAGTATGACTAGCTTAACGGATGGCTCTGCCTTTATCGTAAATTAGGTCTAGTATGTGCTGTGGAATTTGAGGTCTGGTGTGTCTTTGTTCGTTGAAGAGAACGTAGTCATTCAGGTCTTGGATGGAATTGATGATGGAGATCTTGCTCATGGTGGGTCTTAGATGGTTTTGGTTGACGGGGAGTCATCCGAATTAGGGTCACCTAGAGTGACAAAGACCGGAAAGTGGTCGGACAGCATGTGTTCGCCCAACCTTAGTTGGTGGAGGACAGGAATCTACGACAATTCGTCGCGCGACAATTCGTCGCGGTCAATTCGTCGCCTGCGACAATACGTCGCCTACGACAATTCGTCGCCTACGACAATTCGTCGCCTACGACAATTCGTCGCCTGCGACAATTCGTCGCCTACGACAATTCGTCGCCTACGACAATTCGTCGCCTAAAATAATTTGGTGCAAGCCACAATTTATAGCGTGCAATGGTAAACCATTTTAAAATATATTTTTAAACTCATTTTTGAAAATTTTTTAGTGCAATGAACGAGTTTCACTATTTTTTTTTTATTATTTGAAAGTAAATGTCAAACTGAGTCTTTAAAATTAAAAAAAAAAAATTTGAGTATTCCTAGCATTGGGGGCGGATCCAGCAGCTTTTTTAGAGGAGGGGCGATTTCATAGATTGTTAAGAAAAATACCTTTTTCTTATATCTAAATTTTTTTATAATAATTTTTTTATAATAAATAATTATATTATTACTAGGGGGGCTTTGCCCCCCTGGCCGCTGTTGCGGCCCAGCCCCCGGGCCGCTTCGCGGCCCTAATAGCACATAAACGAAATAACTTTGAGTTCTAAAACTTCTTTTCATACAACATTTTTTTCCGATGATTAATATATCTCAACGGATGAACGGATTAACGTTTAAACGGATTATAACGTCATACAGCTTAAAAATTTAAAATAAATGTTATCGATTACTATTAGGTATTTTTTTATTTCTTGAAAACGTTCTGCAATTTTACTATTGGTTAAAGAGAAAGAACTAATCACAATCTTCTAAAACGTTGCATAAAAACGTTGCATATTTTGTCTTATTTTTTTACAAAATTAATTTTTCCAAAATATTGCACTGCAATATCGGCGTTTTTGAGTCATATCTCCGGCATCATGAGGTATTATTATTATTTGAGAATTATTAGCAATTTGAGCTACTGTCTGATTTTCGCTTTTTATGCATTCATTCAAAGGTTCCTTTGATTTTTTTGCTGGCGGATTTGATTTTGATAGTTCTTGTTGCTGCTGTTGTCTTTCCCTGAGTTCCTTAACACGTTCTGCTGATGTTTTAGAAGATAAAAGCTCGTAATTTGTTGATGGGAACGACGGCTGCGGCCGATCAACGTCTCAAGTACTGAACAGATCAAATTGCCTGAGATGTTGATCAGTTTATCAGTTTATACCATGGTATAAAGGTTGAGACATTAAAAATAATTTTATATCTTATATAGTATAAGCATTTCGGTTTCATAAAAATGTTACAAAAAAACGTTACATAAAAACGTTACATAAAAACGTTACATATTGGGCTTATCTTTTTATAGTATAGAGTAGATTTCGGTTTCATAAAAATGTTACAAAAAAACGTTACATAAAAACGTTACATAAAAACGTTATATTGGGCTTATCTTTTTATAGTATAGAGTAGATTTCGGTTTCATAAAAATGTTACAAAAAAACGTTACAAAAAAACGTTACATAAAAACGTTACATAAAAACGTTACATATTGGGCTTATCTTTTTATAGTATTGAGTAGATATAGTGTAAGCATTTCGGTTTCATTAAAAAGTTTCAAAAAAACGTTACATAAAAACGTTACATAAAAACGTTACATAAAAACGTTACATATTGGGCTTATCTTTTTATAGTATAGAGTAGATAGATATAGTATAAGCATTTCGGTTTCATAAAAATGTTACAAAAAAACGTTACATAAATACGTTACATAAAAACGTTACATATTGGGCTTATCTTTTTATAGTATAGAGTAGATATAGTATAAGCATTTCGGTTTCATAAAAATATTACAAAAAAACGTTACATTAAAAACGTTACATATTGGGCTTATTTTTTTATAGTATAGAGTAGATTTTATATCTTATACTAGTTGAAAAGCCCGTCCAAGGACGGGTAGCTAGCCGGTGGATCTCTATTTTAGCGGTATTAATTAAAAAAAAAATGGTTTTCAAACACTAACATAAGCTCAACTGATGGATTTCTTGTTTTACAATCTTCATTAAAAAAAATAAATCCCTAATACTGACAATTTTAATTGTTCACGTTCAAACGTCCTCAACGTTGGAAACTCGTTTGGTGTGTAACTCGATCCCAGGGGAGTAGATTTTAAGTTGCTAAAAACCAACGACAACAACCAATCCGAGTGCGTTGTGTGTCTTAAAAATATGACACGCTTAAGAAGTTGTATGTGCTGCCCGTTCATTATTGTGAAATACATTTATTGAAAATGTAAAAGTTGAATATTAAATTTTTTAATAGATAATCTTTGGATTAACCAAGATAAAATTTATATACGGGGTGGCCCTTTGAAAACGAAATGGACATGTCTAAACGTTTTTCCTTCTTTTATTCTTAAATGTCTTGAAATATCGCATTTATTTCGCATTTTTGCAGCTTCAATTTTTTTGTTGAATAATTGATAAAACTTTAAAAAAATTGTAGAACTAAATTCAGGGAAGCAAGACCTTTCAAATGAGGTGTTACTTGCCATATCATCCCTATTATCATGTTAGGGGTTGTCATCGCAACTCAAAGGGATGAAACAATACGGAAGTAACATTAGTCGCAAAAGTTATCCCCCTCAATGATAAAATTGACGTGTTTTTGTATTTCTTAAGAAAAAAATTCTGCTGGCTAATCCCGTCTGTTTCGTTTTCAAAGGGCCACCCTGTAGAAGTACCCCAGTTGAAACTTACTTTGTATGCAACTCGATGCCAGGAGAGGTGATTTTAAATTAGTAAAAAATTGGATCATTTAATTAATATAGCTGGTTCAACCGCGGCAGGCCCGTAGCTAGGATTTAATTTGGGGGAGAGGGGGAGGGCACTTAAAAAATTTAAATTTTTGGTGATTCCCCTTCCGAGAATTTTTATTATTTAAACAAATTTTCCTTTACTTTAAAAGAAAAATTTTTCTGAACATTTCGGGAGGGGGGGGGCACGTGCCCTAAAGTGCCGTCCCCCTGGCTACGGGCCTGAACCGCCTGAAATCAAGGTTGAAAACTTGATTGGTGTGCTACTCGATCCCAGGGGAAGTGATTTTAAGTTTGTATAATTAACGACAAAGACCAATTAAAGCGCGTTGTGTGTTTTTAAAAAATAACACTGTGCTACTGCTCTAAAGTGTAATTTTTTTTAGAACACACAGAGCACTCTGATTGGTCGTTGTCGTCGGTCATACCAACTTAAAGTTACTTTACCACTCCATATAGAAATATATATAACCTTTTCTGATTAGAGTACTAAGGACTAAGGTACTGCTGCTGCTGCTCCTCCAGCGTGTCATATTTTTAGGACACATAAAGCACTCTGATTGGTTGTTGGCCTTAGTACCTTAGTACTAAGTACTTTAGGTACCTTAGTACTAAGTACTTTAGGTACCTTAGTACTAAGTACTTTAGGTACCTTAGTACTAAGTACTTTAGGTACCTTAGTACTAAGTACTTTAGGTACTAAGGCCAACAAGACACATAAAGCACTCTGATTGGTTGTTGGCCTTAGTACCTTAGTACTAAGTACTTTAGGTACCTTAGTACTAAGTACTTTAGGTACCTTAGTACTAAGTACTTTAGGTACTTTAGGTACCTTAGTACTAAGTACTTTAGGTACCTTAGTACTAAGTACTTTAGGTACCTTAGTACTAAGTACTTTAGGTACTAAGGCCAACAACCAATCAGAGTGCTTTATGTGTCCTAAAAATATGACACGCTGGAGGAGCAGCAGCAGCAGCAGCAGCGTGCTGGTCTTTTATGTTTATGATGATAGTATAAGCATTTCGGTTTCATAAAAATGTTACAAAAAAACGTTACATAAAAACGTTACATATTGGGCTTATCTTTTTATAGTATAGAGTAGATATATAATAGGTAATAAATACCTAAAGTTTTTTGTAAACTTTAAAGATTCAGTTTGACATTTACTTTCAAATAGTAATAAAAAAAATAGTGAAACTCGCCCATTGTATTAAAAAAAAATTCAAAAATAGATTTTAAAAAACATTTTAAAATGGTTTACCGTCGCACGCTAAATTGTCGCTCGCGCTGAATTATTTTAGGCGACAAATTGTAGTAGGCGACGAATTGTCGCAGGCGACGAATTGCCCGCGACGAATTGTCGCGCGATAAATTGACCGCGACGAATTGACGGTACACCGGAGGACAGGCATGGCTTTTGTACGTCGTCCCGCTGGTCTTTATTGGGCTCCATCAGAGCGTCGATTTTGATAGGGTGAGTTTCTGATAGCTTAATGAGTTTGTTACCCAAAGCGTTGTTTGATTGGGAATATCATACAGGGTGTTGGGTGTTTAGATCCTCCGAGATGAGGTAGGGGAAGTCTCCGCTGATCTACCGAATAGAGTCCAAATCTTTTGTAAAGTCCCGATTTGATTTATTGTAGGCGGACGTGATATAGATCAAACCGTGGTCCTTATTGAGCAAGACACCTATGGTGATAGACTTAAGGTCGGAGGGAGGGGGGGTCTGAATTTGGTGATGAAGGAGGGAGCGCTTGATATAAATGGCAGCGCCACCCCCTTTTGAGTAGGTTCTGTCATTGGGATATAAACTTAAATTTGGTAGCTTAGCTCTTATCGATTTTCTCAGTGAGTCTGGCCTACTAGAAGCAAATCCAGGTCGTTTTGGATAGCCAGGATGTTGAAGAGTTTCCGCTTTTCACTGTTGAGACTGTTAGCGTTCCAGTAGACGATGCTTTAGGGAAGATTTTATTTGGTTGGGACTGGCCTTTTCTAGCCTTAAAAGATCACAATATGTAAACCCAGAGGCAAGAGAAATGTGGGCTTACCTAAGAAAATATGGGATGACCAAGAGTAACACGTAACGGACAATAAGTCTGAAACGTGCAGATGATGATGATAATAATTTACTTTATTTTGTACACTTTATTAATTTGAATGAATCCCATCGTAGATGCAAAGAGTAGAGGGGTGATTATTTTATTTTGCATTTACGAAAGAGTCAGTGAGTCAAAGTAGTTATTTAAAAGCTTATCATTTAATCTCTCTGCGGTTGGTAACAATGTTTTCTAATTAGTCTTATATTGTTAATCACATCATTATTTTATTTTTTCAAACAATACTTTGTTTCTTTTTTTTTCACACTATGTAGCTAAAGTTCTTTTTTGAAAGCCAAGACAAAATCCTTCATCCGGGCCTAAAGAGATTTTTGTTTTGCTTATTATTAACGGAATTGGTGTTTTTTCTGTTGGAACAATGTTAAATTTTAACAGCAAATAACAAAACAAAATTTTAACTTCCATTAAAGCAAACCGGGAAGCTGAAACAGTAGCAATACAATAACAATTTTGTAAAATTTTGGTCACTGCTTACCAACGCAATTTCTAGGTCCCAAACCAAACGGCATGTAAGAAAATGGAACAATCTTGTGTTTATTTTCGTCACTGAACCGTTCGGGGTCAAATTGATCAGGATTAGGAAAATAATCTGGATCACGATGAATTGCAATTGTTGGAATTGTTATTGGAATGCCCTTTTCAATTATTATAGATTTTTCATGTTCAGTTCTTCCTTCGATCACGTAATCCTGACTACAAACTCTATCCAATACGATCGCTGGTGGCCATTTTCTCAAAGATTCTGCAAACTTATTCGTATAAACTCCTAAATTTGTATTAAAATTAATTTACCAGATACGACCATATCTAAATACTTCATCCCAACAATTTGGTCGTACATCAATGTTCCATCAGAGTTTTCTGTAACTTGGTCGATTTCAGCTTGAAGTTTAGTTTGGACGTCTTTATTAAGTGCCAATTCGTAACTCATAAAGCTTGCTAAAGTGGACACCGTTTCGAAACCCGCAAAAAAGAAAAGAATTGCTTGAGCAGCTATATCCTTATCAGTTATTATCGCTTTTTGAACTGCGCTGTTCGGTGAGTCATCGTCTTCTTCAATATTTGAAAGGTTTTTTTCGACTGTCGTCTCATGATCAATCAGTGAAGCTTCTCTTCTGGATTCCAAAAGTAAATGAATCATATCGGAACGAACTGTTTCATTTTTTTCCCGACTCTCTATAGTTTCAGTAACAATTCTTTGAAAAAACTTAACAAGTGATGGCTCAAATATGGAAACTTTCAATATCTGAAATTAAAAAATATTTAGTAGTTTTAAGAAAATGCCGAAAAAATGTGTACTACATTTTTCAAAGGAGGAAAAAGAATACTAAGTAAAATAAATATGACTCGAAGTCCTCCAAAATTAGCCGCTTCTTTACCCTTCAGAAAAAATTCGTTATCTTTATGGTTTAACGAGTCAGTAGTTATCCCAAAAGCGCTGGATGCGATTACATCGTTGGCAAATCTACTGGACATGTCTTTCATTTCGATCTCGATTATTTCGGAATCCAAAGATTCAAAATACGTAGTAAACTGAATGGCGCAATCCGAAACCAAGTTAAATAAAAATTTCATTTTGCTTCTGGTGAATGATGGGCTTAAAGTTGCTCTCATTTTACGCCATTTCTCGTCTTTTAAATTTAGGAGATTTTTTGACATGATCGGATCGGTGTCTCCTGTCAATAAGGTATTTCGGTTTACAAAAAAACTGAAATCTTTAATCAAGATTTGCTTTATTAGGTCGAGATCGCGTATCCAAAGTGCTGGTTGTTGAAATTGGAATATACCGTAAAATCTATAACAAAATATATTGTAGTTTTTTGAGAAATAACATTTTTTGGCAGTTATACCTTTCGTTTTGAAATTGAATGTAGGAATCGATTACTACGGAGTAAAATGACTTTTTTCTTGCAAATAAGGTGTACATGTTTCCAATTATTGGCCATGGCTTATCATGTGGAACTTTCCTGTCCTTCCAGTAACTTAATGGTTTTATAAGTACAATGTACAGAAAGTAACTCAAAATAATGGTCAAAAATAACCAAATCATTTCGATGAAACTAAAAGATATTTTTAAAATAACTAAGTATTTTTATCTTTGCGATTATTATAGATAATGTTGCTTTTATCGATCATTGTGTTATTTATCTAATTAAATCGTTTAGTTTAAAAACAAGATTAAATTTTTAATTGAGATATACACTTTCATGTTAATCTCGTCTAGTACACACGATAGAAACACCGATATAAAATAGGTTTTTTTTTTAGAATCCCACCCTTGAACGTTCATCTGTTGCACCGCATTGCACAACATCCATATATAGGTACACCTCATTATAATTTTAATAAAAAATTTCTTTTTATTTCAAAATTAGATAAAATCTTGTACGTCACACATAAAATGTTTCAATAAAGATCATTTCATAACTGGTTGCGTAAAGAGTTTTTACATTACTATTTTATATTCAAAGTGTGTTATGTATTACTTACATCAGTAAAAAAAAATGTACAGATAAACTAAATGTTATTTAAAATCACTACAACAGCACAGTTAATAACTAACTTATCGTCTTTATGACAATGAACTGTATGTAGGTAGGTACTACCTGTAGCAATGTTACGGATAGGTATATCTATATTTACAAATTTTTGTGCCCTTTACTCTTGATATAAGTTGGAACCACACTTAACAGATAAAAACTAACAATTAATATTATTATTTGATAAAACTTTACTTTTAGCTATTCATAAACTGAATGCCTACTAAAACTTTGTATCAGTTTATAATCTGAAATCTAGACGTAACTTAACGGGGTTTAATAATTGAATGTATTTCTAGCGCAACATGGTATACAATTCTACTGGTAATCCGCGATTATCGGTCAATCATTTTTAAAAGAATTATTTAAAATAGATGGAAAGTTCGTTCACAGACGGGTAGCTAGCCGGTAGATCTCTATTGTTCAAAATCCGACTTTCCAAAATCCGACTTATCTCAAAAAATTGACAATATTTAGTTACGTATGTACAAAAATTTTCATACCCTAACTCAGAGGTCTAGGGGGAAAAATTGCGACTCCAAAAAAAAATTAAAAAAAAAATCGCAGTGTGCCAAAATCCGACTTATCTCAAAAAATTGTCAATATTTAGTTACGTATGTACAAAAATTTTCATACCCTAACTCAGAGGTCTAGGGGGAAAATTTGCGACTCCAACAAAAATTTTAAAAAAAAATTGCATTGTGACAAAATCCGACTTATCTCAAAAAATCAACAATATTCAGTTACGTATGTACAAAAATTTTCATACCCTAACTCAGAGGTCTAGGGGGAAAATTTGCGACTCCAACAAAAAATTTTAAAAAGAATTGCATTGTGACAAAATCCGACTTATCTCAAAAAATCGACAATATTTAGTTACGTATGTACAAAAATTTTTAAACCCTAACTCAGAGGTTTAAGGGGTAGATTTGCGAATCCAACTAAAAATTAAAACAAAATCACAATGTGCCAAAATCTGACTTATCTCAAAAAATCGACAATATTTAGTTACGTATGTACAAAAATTTTCATACCCTAACTCAGAGGTCTAGGGGGTAAATTTGCAAATCCAACAAAAAATTTAAAAAAAAATTGCAGTGTGCCAAAATCCAACTTATCTTAAAAAATCGACAATATTTAGTTACGTATGTACAAAAATTTTCATACCCCAATTCAGTGGTCTAGGGGGTAAATTTGCGACTCCAACAAAATATTAAAAAAAAAATCGCAGTGTGCCAAAATCCGACCCAACTCAAGAAATCAACAATATTTAGTTACGTATGTACAAAAATTTTC
The DNA here is from genome assembly GCA_905340355.1 of Rhagonycha fulva. Classification (NCBI taxonomy): domain Eukaryota; kingdom Metazoa; phylum Arthropoda; class Insecta; order Coleoptera; family Cantharidae; genus Rhagonycha; species Rhagonycha fulva. The sequence continues at coordinate 23,507,442 of HG996554.1, forward strand.
ATACCCTAACTCAGAGGTCTAAGGGGTCCATTTGCAACTCCAACAAAAAATTTTAAATAAATTTGCAGAGTGCCCAAATCCGACATATCTCAAAAAATCGACAATGTTTAGTTACGTATGTACAAAAATTTTCATACCCTAACTCAGAGGTCTAGGGGGTACATTTGCGACTCCAACAAAATATTTAAAAAAAAATTGCAGTGTGCCAAAATCCGACATATCCCAAAAAATCGACAATATTTAGTTACGTATGTACAAAAATTTTCATACCCTAACTCAGAGGTCTAGGGAGTAAATTTGCGACTCCAACAAAAAATTAAAAAAAAAATCGTAGTGTGCCAAAATCCGACTTATCTCAAAAGATATTTGCATATGTGGTAGGACATTTCATAATTTACAAATGCGGTGGTATAATCCAATTTTAGAGAAGGACAATTTTCGTCAAGTTTATTGCGAATGTATGGGTTGGACTCGTAATTATTGCGAACATTTGTTATATCGTTTATGTAACAATCCATAAAATTTTCGAGTACGATGGTAGAGAGATCAATATGCATGTCAGACCTAACAGATTTAAATGGATTTTTAGTAATTTTACATAAAATACATAAATATTGAAAATCTTTTGAACTGGCTTCTTTAAATGTCATTGTATCAATTCCTGAACATCTTTTAAAATGTAACCACTGTTTGCAGTTACTTTTTGTACTTACGTAACTAAATATTGTCGATTTTTTGAGATATGTCGGATTTGGGCACACTGCGATTTTATTTAAAATTTTTTGTTGGAGTCGCAAATCTACCCCCTAGACCTCTGAGTTAGGGTATGAAAATTTTTGTACTTACGTAACTAAATATTGTCAATTTTTTGAGATAAGTCGGATTGTGGCACACTGCGATTTTTTTTTAAATTTTTTGTTGGATTTGCAAATCTACCCCCTAGACTTCTGAGTTAGGGTATGAAAATTTTTGTACTTACGTAACTAAATATTGTCAATTTTTTTAGATAAGTCGGATTGTGGCACACTGCGATTTTTTTTTAAATTTTTTGTTGGATTTGCAAATCTACCCCCTAGACCTCTGAGTTAGGGTTTGAAAATTTTTGTACATACGTAACTAAATATTGTCGATTTTTTGAGATATGTCGGATTTTCGCACACTGCGATTTTTTTTTAAATTTTTTGTTGGAGTCGCAAAACTACCCTCTAAACCTCTGAGTTAGGGTTTGAAAATTTTTATACATACGTAACTAAATATTGTCGATTTTTTGAGATAAGCCGGATTTTGGCACACTACGATTTTTTTTTTAATTTTTTGTTAGAGTCGCAAATTTACCCCCTAGACTTCTGAGTTAGGGTATGAAAATTTTTGTACATACGTAACTAAATATTGTCGATTTTTTGAGATATGCCAGATTTTGGCACACTGCGATTTTTTTTTAAATTTTTTGTTGGAGTCGCAAATCTACCTCCTAGACCTCTGAGTTAGGGTATGAAAATTTTTGTACATACGTAACTAAATATTGTCGATTTTTTGAGATAAATCGGAGTTTGGCACAATGCAATTTTTTTTTAAATTTTTTTGTTGGAGTCGCAAATCTACCCCCTAGACCTCTGAGTTAAGGTATGAAAATTTTTGTACATACGTAACTAAATATTGTCAATTTTTTGAGATATGTCGGATTTTGGCATACTGCGATTTTTTTTTAAATTTTTTGTTGGAGTCGCAAAACTACCCCCTAAACCTCTGAGTTAGGGTTTGAAAATTTTTGTACATACGTAACTAAATATTGTCGATTTTTTGAAATAAGCCAGATTTTGGCACACTACGATTTTTTTTAAATTTTTTGTTAGAGTCGCAAATTTACCCCCTAGACTTCTGAGTTAGGGTATGAAAATTTTTGTACATACGTAACTAAATATTGTCAATTTTTTGAGATATGCCAGATTTTGGCACACTGCGATTTTTTTTTAAATTTTTTGTTGGAGTTGCAAATGTACTCCTTAGACCTCTGAGTTACAGTATGAAAATTTTTGTACATACGTAACTAAATATTGTCAATTTTTTGAGATAAGTCGGATTTTGGCACTCTGCGATTTTTAATAAATTTTTTGTTGGAGTCGCAAATCTACTACCTAGACTTCTGAGTTAGGGTTTGAAAATTTTTGTACATACGTAACTAAATATTGTCGATTTTTTGAGATAAATCGGAGTTTGGCACAATGCAATTTTTTTTTAAATTTTTTTGTTGTAGTCGCAAATCTACCCCTAGACCTCTGAGTTAAGGTATGAAAATTTTTGTACATACGTAACTAAATATTGTCAATTTTTTGAGATAAGTCGGATTTTGGCACACTGCGATTTTTTTTTACATTTTTTTTGGAGTCGCAAATCTACCCCCTAGACCTCTGAGTTAGGGTATGAAAATTTTTGTACATACGTAACTAAATATTTTCAAATTTTTGAAATGGGTCAGATTTTGGCACAGTCCGATTTTTTTTATTTTTATTTTTAGCACGGAAATCTGCCCCCTTGCCTCTTGACTTAACAATTTCAATGTTTTATATTTATGATTTTCTATAAAATGGAATTTTTAGCAGTGGTTAGATTTAGAGCACATGTGTTATTTTTTTATTTTTTTGATAATGAGTTTTAATACCATTTAGGGCTTCCCGGTGGTCAAAATATTTTTTAGCCTAATTTAGAACACACATTTGTAATTGTATACATCGTTTGCTTTCAGAAATTGCCTTAATAACGTACATTTTAGAAAATTTTATATTTTGTTGAAGATTTACTTGGTCCACTGTAAAATTGTAAATCTGAATCTGAATCCAAATCCAAATCCGTTTCTAACTTCAACCACATCAAAAAACTATTACCCGACTAAGCTGCATTGCAATTGTAAAGGTGTATTACCTTTATTATAAGTTTTATTGGTGAGTTATGGTAGGTGATTAATCTGTTAATCACAATTATTGACAATTGACAACTTTTCAATTTGTGATTAATTGATAAATCGGATAATAATAAATCGGATAATCTCTTAAAGTATAAACGGATCAACAGTATATAGGATACAAAAGATACGTTTAAATTAAAACAAAAAAATATTAATTTATTTCATACTAATACTTCACAGAGTTGAGAAAAAAAATGAATAAATCAAGAGTATATGTAGGTGGATTATCCCAAGAAGTCCGTGAACGTGATATGGAAAATTTCTTCCGCGGATATGGACGCATTAATGAAATTGTAATAAAAAGAGGATTTGGTTTCGTAGAATTCGATGACCAACGAGACGCAGATGATGCTATTCGACATTTAAATGACAAGAAGCTCTTAGGAAGAAGAGTGGTAGTACAAAATTCGCGTAAATCACGAAGTTATAATCAAAATATCAGCCGTAGGAGATTACTTCGAAACGACCGTCGTTTTAGTCCTGCGAGAAGGACTAATTTTAGAGCAATAATTGAAAACTTGTCCACCAGAATCCAGTGGCAAGATCTTAAAGATTATCTAATGACAGTTGGCAAAGTGACGTATGCCAAATCCCACAATGTATGGCCTAATCAAGGAATGGCTGAATTTGATACCCATGATGACTTAAAAAGAGTCATCAGAAAATTAAATGGAACTAAATTACAAGGGAGAAAAATAATTATAAAAGAAGCTACCCGCGTCTCCAGATCGCGATCGCCAATTGGTAGGCCCACATCGCCTAATCGATCGCAATCGCCAAGTGGTAGTAGGTCCAAATCGCCTATTCGATCCCGATCTCCTGTACATAGGTCTGAACATGTTTCTCGATCGCCAATTGGTAGTAGGTCCAAATCGCCTATTCGATCTCGATCTTTTGTACATAGGTCTGAACATGTTTCTCGATCGCGATCGCCAATTGGTAGTAGGTCCAAATTGCCTATTCGATCCCGATTTCCTGTACATAGGTCTAAACATGTTTCTCGATCGCCAAATGGTAGTAGGTCCAAATCACCTATTCGATCCCGATCTCCTGTACATAGATCTGAACATGTTTCTCGATCGCGATCGCCAATTGGTAGTAGGTCCACTTCGCCTATTCGATCACGATCGCCTATAAAGAGGGGTAAACAAGTTTCGCGATCGCCATCACCTGTTAGTAAGGCTAAATCACGGTCTCCATCGCCATCACCCAAGTGAAAATTTTGAAGAAGGATCGGGAAGCTTTCCTTAATTGCCTTTCATACCAATTAATTAATTTTATGATCAGGTTTTGTTTATTTAACAAATAAATTTTATATAAACCTAATTAATCTATAAATATAATTTATAAAAATGTTTATTTTCGTTGTTATTAATTTGCCTATTTGTATTTGTTAGCAGAAGGGTACTACAATATTAAATACCCCCTTATAGGTACATGATGGGCTTTGTTGGTTATAAATTGCGTCTTATGAGTTCAAATCGAGTAACTGACGTTTTGGATTTTTTTTAAATTTTAAAATACAGAACAAATCAAAAGGGGTCGGGTTTAAAAGTGGTCGAGTGGTGGAGAATAAAACCTTTATTCTCCATTTTTTGAGCCAATGTTCGATTTTTGTCAGGATTATTTGTGATAGTTCTGTGGCCGTTTTAGGATTTGTATGTGATATCAAGATACCCGTGCTGTCCGCTAATGTGGCCGTGGTAATTTGCTCCATTGTTAGCAGATCCGAAGTGTACAAGAGATATAAGATTGGTCCCTGAGGCACTCCTGCTTCTACTGGATATATTCCTGTGTACTCATCTTGAACTTTGACGAGAAAGTGTCAGCATCTTTTTTAATTTATATAGTCGACCCGGATGCCAGACCTTATCAAATGCTTGCGAAATATCCATGAAGACTGCAAAACAAAATTTTTTCTCTTCAAAAACTTGATTGATTTTTTTGACTATTTTATGAACCTGCTCTATAGTCGAGTGTTTATCTCTAAACCCAAATTGATGGTCCGGTATTAGTTTTTTTATTTGGATAATTTCCTTCAGACGCTTCACCTTCAGTTTCTCAAATACCTTTGACATTACCGGAAGCAAGCTTATTGGTCTATAAGACGCTACTTCCTCTGGATTTTTTCCTGGTTTTGGTATTATGAGCACCTGCGCAACCTTCTATTGAAGTGGAAAATAGCTAAGTCTTAACATGGCATTAAATAAAATTGTAATTAGCTTGACTGCTTCCATAGGTAATTCTTGCATAATTTTACCTGTTATCAAGTCATAGCCTGGTCAGGGCCATATTTCTAAATAGGCTGAGTAGGCTGCAGCCTAGTGCGGCAAATTTTTGGAGGCGGCCAATTTTGAATGTAAAATAAGTATTTTATTACACAAAAATATTTTTCAACTATACATTTTCTAATTTCTTAGCTAACTCGATAAACTTATCAAGTATAATTCAATATATAAATTCAGAGCCCCAGAAGTAAAGAGCAACATTTGACTACAGGACCGCAGCTTAAGGGTACTTCCGCCCGTGTGCCAAGTTTAAAGTGGACTCTTTTGTATTCGACATTTTTAATACAATTTTCTAAATTTCTACTACTTATTCCTGGCGTAAAGTAAACGTCCCTTTTTTAAACCCAATTTTTGGAATTTTAACCCCCTATTTGTGCTTAGCACGCTCAAAAATCCGCTGACTTCTAGAAAACCAAATTAAATGTAAGTATGTTTTTGTGGTTACTTTTAAATTACAATTGCAAGTATTTACATATTTTTATACTTTAATCCTGACCACGGATATCCAGACTTTAATTATTTCTATACCGGGTGGCCGACCGCCGCCGATCTGAATATAGAAAAATAACATGGGAAATTGATTATTTTTAAAATTTCTGCTTCCATTATAACTTACTGATAAGAATGAAAAAGGTATCAATTTAAAAAGTTTTATTTTCCGCGTCTAAAGATACCCAGCACTTGATATTTTGTTCTGTAATTATTGTTAAAAATGTAGAATTCCAATAAGCGATTTTTTAGAAATCAGACCTTCTTTGAATATTTGATCTGTCAAAACTTGAGTATAAGTTCATTTTTAACCAAATTTATTTTAAACGTTCATAGTCATTAGTTAGCAATATTAGTTTTAAAAACAAAATAATAAAAGTAAATTTCAAACAAGGCATCTAATTATCTGTTTTAAAGCGCTATTATGTCATTTCATTTTTGAGTTTTTAACAATAATTAAAGAAAATAATATTAAGTGTTGGGTATCTGTAGACGCGGAAAAATAATCTCTTTAAATTGATACTTTTTTCATTTTTATCCGTCATAATGGGACAATGGGAAGCAGAAATTTAGAAAATATTAATTTCTCATGTTATTCACCTATGTTCAGATAGGCGGTCGGTCACCCTGTATACTACATTCGTATCGTATAAGTTAGTCTTGTGCGTTCTTTGATAGCAACTGCTAAAGTTTTTCAATCGCTTATGTTCAAGAACAATGTTCATTCTTCGTATACATTTAATAAATTTTAATTGGAAAAACCTCAAAATTAAGTAAACCAAATTTTCAAAAAAAGTCTCTGGACCCCCCCGGAAATGGGGTATACCCCCATCGGCCATTGGTCGACTACTTCTTAACCTTCAGCCAGTCACCCCTTAATATTTTTGTGTAATAAAGAGGCGGCAAATTGGTAAATCCGGCTCTGAGCCTGGTGCTCTTTTAGGATTAAGTTCCTTCTTTATAACCTGCAATACTTCTTTTTTTTTTAATTTTTTTATAGGAAGGTCCATTTGATGTGGTGCTTCTTAAGACTCGATAATTTTATTTTCCTTATCGATACTAATTTGTAATGAGAAAGGTTTAAATACATTTTCAAGATGCTCGGCAAAGATTTTTGCCTTTTCACTATCTGTTCTGGCCCATTTTCCTAGTCCTATTCTAATTGGGGGAATGTGAGTTTGTGGCCTGCTTATTTTTTGCGTTGCCTTCCACATTGAATATTCTGTAGCCTCTGTTGCAGTTAAACTCTCCAAGTATTCTTGGATAGCTGAATTTTTTCTTCTTTCAATATGTTTTTTAATTGTTTTATATTAGCTTTGTTGAACTTCGCTTTGTCGTGTGGTGATCTTGTTAGTTGCCAGTTTTTTCGTAATTCTGTATTTTCTGTATTTTTTGTGTTGTTTCACATGTTGGAGTGGCTTCCCAAGCTGCTTCTTGTATCGCTATGGTAATTTTTTCTACTGCTGTTTCAACTTTTTATTCTGTTTTTAGGGACATATTGAAATTAATTCGGTCGTTGAGAATGTTTCTGAATTCATTCCAGTTAGTTTTGTTATTACAGAGCGATGGAGAATTTTTTTTTAGTACATTACGTGAGCTAAGTGTCACCAGTATAGGAGAGTGGTCAGATGACAAATCCAGACATGATTCTGCTTTAATATGGTTTGCAGGTATACCTTTAGTTACGCAGAAGTCTATCAAATCAGAAATTGTTCTGCGATCTGCGGGCCAGTAGGTGGGCTCTCCTGTTGACACAGTTTGGAGATTTTCCTTTTTTAGTGCTAAATATAATTGCCTACCCTTTGGTGATGGATTAAGTGGTCTAGAGTTCTACCAAGAATGTTTAGCATTATAGTCTCCTCCTGCGATGAATCTGTTGCCGAGTGTTTTAAAGAATTGATTAAACTGCTCCTGATTTATTGAGTATCTTGGTGGGCAGTAGACAGCTGTTAGTGTGATTGGCCCAATCCAATCTTTTACACAGACGCTAGTCGCTTGTAGGTATTCTTGTTTAAATTGGTCTAATTCATGGTGTTTAATTGATGTTTTTATTATGATTGCAGTGCCCCCGTATGATGCTCCGTCAGGACGTTGTGTGCTATAAATAATGCTGTACCCTGATATTTTCATATAGCTCTTTTTCGTATAAAGTGTGTTTCCGATGTCATCATAACGACTATGTTTTGATTGGTTAGAAAAGTCTTAAGTTCTGGTCCTCTTTGTACTAGTCCATTTGCGTTTCAGACTGCGATTTTGAGCTGTTATGGTACTTTTGTTATGAGGGCTGTGAGGAGGTTTAATATGGTGTCCATTTTACTCATTAACTGTATGAGCATGTTTTCCAGATCATTATTAGGTTGCTGCATTGGTGCAGTCGATTGCTGTTGGGATTGCGTGTTTCTGTCTTCTTGTTGTTGGGCATTTCCTTGTTGTTGATTTTCTCTTGTTTGTTGCGCATACATATGTGTTTCTCGATGTTAAGTTTGAGAGGTTAGTCTGTTGGTTATTTATTAATTGTTTATTTCTAAGTGGTGGAAACATTTTTTGTAGCAGTTGTTTACGTACTTTACAACCTCTGTAGTTAGCAGGGTGATTTCCGCCACAATTACAGCATCTCACATCTGGACCTCTTTCCTTCCTCGGACAATCTTTTGTAAAATGTTTTTGTAAACACTTAACGCAATTTGGGGTTTTGTTGCAAAAACTTTTTGTGTCCATACGCCGGACATCTGGCACACTGTGGATTATCTCTTTTTTTGTGTGGTTGTTCGAAATTGATAATAAATAGTACCTATGCATTAGGTGTTTTATTTTGTATATGTCTCGATTATTTTCTCTTGATTCCAATTCCACAAGAAAGAGTGGTAACGGAACTTTAGCAGTATTTTCCATATTTGTTATTATTCTAAGTACTTTGTGATTGTATTTTTCTATTTCCTGTTTTAAATCCACTATATCGATACTTGGGTGTATATTACGTAATACCACTTTAAAACATCTATCTTGTTTTCTTTGATAGGTTTAAAATTCGGGTTTTTTTTCTTTTAATGCATCTACTACAGGTACATATTTATCGGCATTATGAAGTTGTATTTTTACTTGGTTGTTGTATAATATTTTCAGTGTGTATCCATCTCTTGCTATTTCGTTTAGCTTAGCATATAATGGACCTATGTCTCCAACTCCGCTCACAAATATTCGTGGTGGTTTTTCAACCTTTTCAACTTGTCTAGAGGCATTGTTTGTCCCACTATTTGTAGTAGTTTCTTGTTCTTGTTGCAGCGGTTCAAAACGATTTGATGTACTCACCGGTTGGCTCAACCAATAACACAGGTCAACAAAATCAAAAAAAATATTTGGTGCCGAGATATTGTTAGTTGTTTTGTGTTAGGGGTGGATTGGCAACACTAAAAATATTTCTTATTTTTGTTTCCTACGTGTTATTTTGGATCTACCCTCAGTTTTAAATATTGGCTGTAATCAGTACTTGCGTTTGCACAATTTGCTTTCTTATCAATACATTTCTAAAAATAAATTGATTTTATATCATGTCTTAATTTCGAAGAAGTTGTCTCAATGATCCAAATGTGTTTTGGGGGATAGGTATCCCACTAGGCAAAATAACATTATCACAACGTTGACACGATATCAAAAATTCACTTGCGATGTTACTTAATTTGTTGAGGCGATGTTGTAGCAACGTTGCTACAACCGCTGAATGTCCGCCCATACAACGTTAATTGTTAACGTTTCTAAATAATGTTCTCTCAACGTGAAAAAGTAATGTTGTCTCAACGTGAAAAAGTATTGTTGTCTCAACGTGAGAAAGTAACGTTGCTTTAACATTAACTAAAAAAAATTAAAAATTTTTATGATAAAGTAAGCAGCTTTTCGATCTATGATCATTATTTAATTACAGTAATTGTTATAGGTCCATTTCCCCAGCCCCCCCCCCATTTTGATTTTTGGATCACTTTTTAAGTCATTCGTTTGTGCATCGTTTGTGTACGTTTGTGCAAACACCGTTCGCGAAATATTTACAATTCAAATGGGGGGGGCTGGAGAAATGCCAGCCCCCCCCCATCGCGAATTTTGGGTCAAAATTGGTGTCAATCGTTTGTGCATCGTTTGTGCACGATTGTGCATTCAATATTTTCGTTTGTGCAAGCACGGTTAGCGAATTATCTTCAATTGAATAACCGGCCATCATTTCTCCAGCCCCCCCCCATTACGAATTTTGGGTCAAAATTAGTGTCAATCGTTTATTCATCGTTTGTGTACGTTTGTGCATTTATTATTTTTGTTTGAGCAAGCACGGTTAGCGAAATATTTTCAATTAAATAACCGGCGAACATTTCTCTACCCCCCCCCCCCATTTCGACTTTTGGATCAATTTTTGTGTCACTTGTCTGTAAATATGCCATTGTGCATTCACTATTCTCGTTTGTGAATTCACAGTTCGTGAATTATTTAACAAATAAATATTTATAAAACTCCGAGCAACAACTGCCATAGTGTCTAGATTGCAATTTATTCTAGTCTACTGAAGAATATGTTGAAAATATTTTAATTTTTCAGAAATCGTCATCGAAACAACACTTCTCTGCGTATCTACGCGCAGGGAAATTGAATTATACTGACTAGTCAGACAATATCAGTAATTGATTTTTGCTGTTTTGACACAAATAACTATGTAGTCAACAAATTGACAAATTGACAAATTTGATTTTTGCTCATTTTAAAAATGTTATTCAATTAGTGTTTTAAAATTTTGATTTTATCGAAATTGGCAGTAAAACTATATTTTTAATACTTAGCGGAAAATGAACTGCGACAGGCGAATATTCTCTTCAAAATACGTAAGAATTTGTCAAAAAAGCTATAGTTTTAGGTGTATGTCAGTGCCGTTAGAGCATTGATTGAGCCTGAGTAAACTTCCATTATTTTTGTTTGAGCTTCAAAGCTCGCAAAGTTATTCGCGAAAAACAAGTAGAGGAGGAGGGCTGCAGACATGATAGCCCCCACTTTCGAATTTTTGGATTAATTAGGTGACAAAAGCATCGTTTGAACCTGAATGAGCTTTCATTATTTTTGTTTGAACATCAAAGGTCGCAAAGTTATTCGCAAAAAACTGGTGGAGGGAGGGGTTGTAGACATGTTTTGTAACTTTCCTAATAATTTTAAATTTGGATGTGCATTTGATGTCAATCGATAAAGCTTCGTTTAAGCCTGAATGAGCTTCAGAGAGCAAGACTTTATGTAAATTTTTTACAAAGTTATGGATAGTTGAAATTTTAGACTAAACTCCGAGCAACATGCGTTAAATCGTAAGGTTCTTAAAAAGTTTTATTTCGGATAACCGGTAGTATTACCCAATGCTTTACTATTTCCGACAAACACATAATTGAAAGGCCCCAAAACTTTTTAGCCATTGGATCATAAATTTTTTCTTTATTAGCAACAACAAATCAGCTGCTTCAAATCAATATTAGATTTTATCGGCATGATTTCTATTTAGATAAATTACTTCTATTTAAAAAATTTTATATTTGTAAAGAATAAAATGTTGCTTATTTAAAAAATTTTTATATTCAAAGTATGTAGATTACCAGCTTAAGAGCTTTAAAAACTTAAGATTTAACGCATGCTGCTCGGAGTTTAGTCGAAAATTACAACTATCTATAACTTTGTAAAAAATTAACTTAAACTGTTGCTCTCTAAAACTTATTCGGGCTCAAACGGAGCTCTATCGATTGACATCAATTGCACACATAAATTCAAAATGAGAAGGTAAATTGCAAAACATGTTTACGGTCCCCCACTAGTTTTTCGCAAATAACTTCGCAACCTTAGAGGCTGAAACGAAAGTAATAGAAGTTTATTCAGGCTTAATCGATGCTCTAACGTTTGACACTAAATTCGAAAATTCGAAAACGGGGGGGGGGGAGGCACTGACATGCACTTAAAACTACAGCTTTTTTGACAAATTTTTACTTATTTTCAAGAGAAAATTTGCCTGTCACAGTTTATTTTCCGCTAAGTATTAAAAATATAGTTGTACTGCCAATTTCGATAAAATCGAAATTTTAAAACACTAATTGAATAACATTTTTAAAATGAGCAAAAATCAAATTTGTCAACTTGTTGACTACATAGTTATTTGTGTCAAAACAGCAAAAATCAATTACTGATATTGTCTGATTAGTCAGTATAATTCAATATCCCTGCGCGTAGATACGCAGAGAAGTGTTGTTTCGATGACGATTTCCGGAAAATTAAAATATTTTTAGCATATTCTTCAGTAGACTAGAATAAATTGCAATCTAGACACTATGGCAGTTGTTGCTCGGAGTTTTATAAATATTTATTTGTTAAATAATTCACGAACTGTGAATTCACAAACGAGAATAGTGAATGCACAATGGCATATTTACAGACGAGTGACACAAAAATTGATCCAAAAGTCGAAATGAGGGGGGGGGGTGTAGAGAAATGTTCGCCGGTTATTTAATTGAAAATATTTCGCTAACCGTGCTTGCTCAAACAAAAATAATAAATGCACAAACGTACACAAACGATGAATAAACGATTGACACCAATTTTGACCCAAAATTCGTAATGGGAGGGGGCTGGAGAAATGATGGCCGGTTATTCAATTGAAGATAATTCGCTAACCGTGCTTGCACAAACGAAAATATTGAATGCACAAACGTGCACAAACGATGCACAAACGATTGACACCAATTTTAACCCAAAATTCGCGATGGGGGGGGGCTGGCATTTCTCCAGCCCCCCCCATTTGAATTGTAAATATTTTGCGAACGGTGTTTGCACAAACGAAAATATTGAATGCACAAACGTACACAAACGATGCACAAACGATTGACACCAATTTTGACCCAAAATTCGCGATGGGGGGGGGGCTGGCATTTCTCCAGCCCCCCAAACTTATTTGTTAAATAATTCGCGAACGGTGAATGCACAAACGAAAAAAATAATTGCACAAACGTACACAAACGATGCACAAACGAATGACTTAAAAAGTGATCCAAAAATCAAAATGGGGGGGGCTGGGGAAATGGACCTAATTGTTATTGTAATTTAGTAATATTGCATAATATTTTTTGTAATCGTAATATTCTAATATTATTCCCCTACTTATGTACCTACCTACCCTTAGAGTGCCTTATTATTAGAATGGAGCCTGAAAATATAAATTTTTTTAAAATTTTAACATTTTTAAAATTAACATTTTTAATGTTATACCTAATGGGATTCGAACTTGCGACCTATCTTTCGTTGTATTTGGAATGCCTAGACAATGACCACTCACCTATCGAGTTTGGTTGTAAAAATTGTGATTATTTGCTTCAATATTAATATGGTTTGGTTGTAAAGTTAATAATTCATGTGTAGAGGGCGGAGTTAAATTTTTTGTATTAAAATTATTTAAAGTAGTTTTGGTTAAAATTGGTTCAAATAAGTTTTATATGCGGCTATAATTTTTTAAAAAGGCGGTTAAAATCACCATTTTATGTCACTAAAATCACTAATAATAATATTATATGAATTTAAAAAATACAAATTTATTTGAGATTTATGCTAAAAATAAATAGTACTTATCTAGTACCAAATTTTATAGTTTATTAAACGGTATTTTTATGGGGACTGTTAGAGTATTTTGAGATTCCTTTGTTTTTTTAAATAAATAAGGAAAAAAATTAACTGAGTTGCTACAAAGTATAAATTTTAAATATATTCATTTTAAAACCTCAATATTCAATTTCTTAAGTTCTTTGTATTATTTTAATAGTTTTGTTTACTCGTGTTAGTAATGTCCATTCTTCATTATATAAATTTTATATTTTCCTTCCATGCATCATTAGTCATTACAATCTTTTTTTTTTCTTTGTATAATATTATGTTTTTCTTTCACGTGTCGAACAATGATATTTTGTTTCATATTCATATGTAAAGTAGTGAATGTTTGAAATATTTGATGCTTTAGTATGCAGCTAAAAGTTCTCTATCATACGCACTATATTTCGTTTGTGCGCTGTTAAATTTATTTGCAAAGAAACTTAGTGGTTGCCATTTGTCTTTCACTTTCTGTTCTAGAACACCACCCATCGCTTCATTTGATGCATCGACCGTTATCGATAAAAGAGCTTCAGCTAATGGATAAGCTAACAAAGATGCTTTGTATAATGAATTTTTACCTTGACAAAAGCGGCTTCAGAGTTTTCGGACCAATTAAATTTATCATTATTTGATTTCTTTTCTATAAGAAACTTGTTGAGTGGAGTTTAAATCGATGCTGCTTTGGGTATAAAACGACGGTAAAAATTGACAATTCCTAAGAATCTTCTTCTTCTCAGATTCCTTCGTCCTAACGAAAGGACATAGTGACATTTTTTCAAATGTTCTCTAGACAAATTACACCTCTGTGGTTTGCCGTTGCCTTCCGAGTGGAGACGGTCAGAATAATATTCTTACTTCACCCGGAGTCAAACCGGGTTTTCTGTATTAGCAGTCTGTGCGCTTAATCGCTATGCTAACGACCGTCTCTGTCTAAGAATCTACGTAGTTGTTTTACGGTTGTGAGTTTTTTGTAAAAAAAACAACTGCTTCGACTCTATCTCTAAGCGGTTTCGTTCTTTCTTTGTTGATCGAATGTCTAAGAAACGTAACTTCGTCTTTGCCAAAAACGCATTTCGCCGGATCGATGGTAATTCTGTATTTCTGTAGTCGCTGAAATAATAGACGAAGGTGTCTAATGTGTTCTTCTTTTGACTCGAATGCGATTAGAAGGTCGTCAATGTATGCGTAACAGAATTCCAAGTCTCTTGTTACCTCGTAAATAAAACGTTAGAAAGATTGTGCTGCATTTCTCAAACCAAAAGACATGTGAGTGAATTCGTATAAGCCAAATGGAGTCGAAACTGCGGTTTTATGGATTATTATTTTTTTATTTTCTTTTGAATCGGGAGCCGGCCCTGCACGATGTTGTGTGGAAAGTGTAATGGTGCTACAACAAAATATGAAGATTTAATACAATGCAAAATGAAATGCGGATTTGAAATGAAATGCGGAAATGAAATGTTTGCGATGATATTGTTTGAGGTTATGTATTCTCCTTCGCATTTGTAACAGATCCACTAATCGACCTTTCCATTTCTTTTAATTCACTCATGGTTTCCATGGACATCCCGATACACTTTATATGATAGATTACTCCGAAATTAAGAAATTAAGGTCGACAATTTATTCTCTTTACTGATCACAAACCGTTAGTGTACGTATTTAAACAAAATAATGAAAAAAGTACTCCTAGACAATTCCGACACCTCAATTACATAGAACAATTTATTCACAACAAATATTCAATAATATTAAAGGCATCTAAAATGTACCTGCAGATACACTTTCTCGATTAGATAACCTCAACAGCATCAAAACGTTAACAAAAACGATCAATTATAAAGAACTGGCGAAATCACAAGAAATTGATTCCGAACTTAAAATGTTTCTAGATGAATCTAAGACAGCAATCAAATTAAGAAAGATACATTTCCCCGAATACGAAACAACCATCATTTATTGTGACACATCAGCAGATACAGTACGCCCTTACATAACTCAACCATTTCGGGCACAAATTTTTAACTAACTTACATGGATTGGCACACCCTGGTGCGAAAGCTACTACTAAAATAATTACAGCTCGCTTTATATGGCCCGGTATGTACAAGGATTGTAAGGAATGGACTCGACTGTGCTTACCTTGTCAACGCTCGAAGATACAACGTCACACTATGGCTTCATTAGGTAATAAAAGTAGTTTAAAATGAAATTTTAATTTCATAAAAACGTGTAATAGTTGACCTTATACAAAATAATCGGAAATTTATAGTTGAGAAGAGGTCTTAAGTAATAATCTAAAAGTAGTTATTGTTGGGATTTTACTGTTTTTTAATAGATATAAATGAAAACACTTTTGATATTATAATTTGTTTATAATTAAAATTAAATAAAACAAAAGAATTACATTTATATAAGTGGAATAATTATTGAACAAAAGAACTTAAATTACACGTTCGCATATTAGTCGCTAACTCGATAACTCGATAACTGACTTATGTTATGCATTCGTTTTACTAACTTATTAATCCCCATACATGCGCAATACAATAAGGGTTTTTGTTAACTTGAATTTATATTCTTAACACCCCTTCTTAAATTCAAAATAATTAACAAAATTTTAATATTACAATTTTAAATAAAGATAATCTTAAATTCTAAACATTATTACAAAATATCATTTTAACATTTTTCCATAAATTTGTCCCTCAAATAAACAAATCTAACACTATCTAATGGTTTTGTTAAAATATCGGCTAAGTTGTCAGTCGATTTACAATGTTCAATTTTAATAGTACCATTTTTTATTTTTTCATGTATGAAATGGTACCTTACATCAATATGTTTACTCCGTTTGTTTAAAATACCATTCTTAGCTAATTCAATCGCACTTTTATTGTCCACTTTAAGGGTAATATTTACGTTGTCACCCTTTAATTCTTCTAAAAGATTTTTTATGTAGATCAATTCTTTCACGCACTCTGCCGCACTCACGTATTCACTTTCACAACTTGATGTTGCTGTATATTTTTGTTTATTGGATTTCCAATTTATTAAGCCATCATTGTAAAATATCAAATATCCACTTGTACTTTTTCTTGAGTCAAGGTCTCCAGCATAATCGGCGTCACTGTAGGCAGTTAAATCTCCTATTTTATGGTTTTTAAATTTAATAGCGTAGTTATCATTTCCTTTCAGATATTTTAAAATATGTTTAACATTGTTTACATCTCCACGAGTCGGATTTTCCATGTATCTACTTACAAAATTCACTGCAAAACTAATATCCGGTCGTGTTTTGTTGTTGAGATATAAAAGACTTCCAATTATCTCTCGATAGGGATAATTTCTGTTTGGAAACTGATCACTTCTTTTAACATCTCCATTGCTTAGTGGTATTTTACTTGAATTGCATTCTTGCATGTTTGCATTTTCTAAAATTTGTTTTGCCATGTTACTTTGTTCTAACGTTATTCCTGTTTTATCTCGTTTTATATTAATTCCTAGAAACGTTTTCGGGTCTTCCGTAATTGTTATTTTAAACTTGTGGCGATCCTATTTTAAATTCAAAAATATTGGCGCCTTTTCTTGCTCAGGTTGGCAACACGTTCGGCATTCAAGTCCGTAACCACCTGAACGATAAGAAGGTAGTTGAGTGGTGATTGGAGGTTCAAAAGTGGTGGTCAAGACGGTCAAGTACAGCAAGTTAGTTCAACACAATCAAGTTAGTTCAAGTCGATCGAGGTAGTTCAAAGGATCCAGGACTCCAAGTTTGTTTTGGTTAACTGCGCGTTCGTTTTCGTTATTTGTTATTTTGTTATTTGTTATTCGTTTCGTTATGTTTCAATAAAATTATCAATCGAAATTTGTGTGGAATTCACCATCGCCCACAAACTCTTCATTTATTGCTTCAATCCATTTTTCTTTATTTTCGCCCTTTATGGCCTCTTCGTATGTTAACATTACGTAGTCTTCAAATCTTTTTGGTGTTCTTCTTATTCGTTTTTCTCTTTGTGGTTGTATCAACGGTTCAACAGTCTCATCTTCGATTTCAATTTGTTCATCGTCCGATCCACTTTCGCTGTCAGTTTGAATTATTTCAGCCAACTCAGGATTTTCATTTTCAAATGGTAATTCAGGCATTTCATTTTTAAGTTCTGATGTAAATTTTTCAAAAATTACATCTCTTGCTATTATTATTTTTTGATTTTCTTTATCAAAAAGCCTATATCCGTTTGGTGCATATCCAACAAAAATAAATTTTTTACTTCGCTCTTCAAGTTTTTTCAGGTAACCTAATTTTTTAGCATATGCAGTTGTACCGAAAATTTGTAAATATTTTAGATTTGGTTTTTTGTCATACCACATTTGATATGGGGTTGTTTTTACTGTTTTACTTGGAATTCGATTAATTAAATAAGCTGCTTACTTGTACAGCTTCTCCCCACATTATTTTATTCTGATTAGTTTCAAAAATTAGCGCTCTTGCTTTTTCCATAATTGTACGATTTAAACGTTCGGCTTTTCCATTTAATTGCGGTGAATATACAATTGAATAGTCCATTTTTATTCCTTTGCTTTTACACCAATCTGTTATTTGGTTAGACGTGTACTCACCTCCATTATCACACCTTATTACACTTGTTTTTAAATTCCATTTTGCCTCAGCAGCATTAATGAAATCTTTGATCGCATAAATTGCTTCGTGTTTATTACTTAAAAGTATTATATTACAAAAATGGGTATAGTCATCTAAAAAAGTAATAAAATATTTTTTATTGTCCCAAGTTTTTTCAATAGGGCCACAAATATCCGTATGTATTATTTCAAGTGGTCTTGTAGCACGTTCTCGAATTTCTTGGAAAGGTTTTCTAATTTGTTTAGCTTTGATACATATTTCACATATCACATTTTTTAAATTATTTATTTCGACGTCACTTAAATTTAATCCGATACTCATTGTTTTTAATTTTAACATATTTTTCGAAGTTATATGTCCCAATCTTTTATGCCATGTTAGAACATTTTCGGTTTCACTTACGAAAGCATTTTCAACAGTTTTGATCATTTTAATCGCGTATAGTTCGTTTTCACCACGCGCACCTTGCAATATTTTTACGTCATTTTTGTACACTTCAACGATATTGTCTTTAAAATGTACTTCGCCACCGTTTTGTGTGATTTTTCCCACCGATAGCAAATTTTTACTCAAGTTTGGAACGTATTCGACATCTTTTAATATACACTCTTGCGTTTCAATTTCTCCAAAACCTAGAGCTTTTATGTATTCACCCTTTTTTGCAGTACCAATTTCTGTAACCATTTCTTGCATATTTTGTATTAAATTATTCTCATTAGTCATGTGCGCTGTTGCACCAGAATCCAAATACCATACAGTTTTATTTTTATCGTCTTCATTTTTCACTGTGTGCGTTAATAAAGACATTTTTTTATTATCCATTTGACCACTGGATTTGCTTACACCGGTTGTGTTATTTTTGTTTCTAAAATAGCAATCTTTGTCTACATGGTTGGTTTTTTTACAGATGTTACATTTTATTTCAGTTTTTTTACAATCTCTAGCAAAATGTCCAAATTTTCCACATTTGAAGCAGTTTTTAGTTTCATTTTTACGGTTAAATTTGTTAAAATTTTTGTTACGCTCACCTGTGGAATTGAATGCTATTTGTTCACTGGAGTTTTCATGGTTATTATTTCGCTTTTCTTCTGCTAGAAGTCTTGATGTCAATTCGGTTAATTTTTGTTTACTTTCTGGAGTAGATTCCCAAGCACTTATGAAATATCGATAATTTTCCGGTAATGTAGACAGAATTTTCGTAATAATCATGGTTTCACTTATTTCTTGTTTCATACTGTTTAATTTATAAGCTAAACTCTCTAATTCACATATGTATGTAGACATGTTACTACCTTTTTTATAGTTGTAATTATAAAATTCTTGTAACAAGTTATATTTACGTTGTTGGTTATCACGTTCAAACAACATCTTCAACTTGTCAATCATTTCACATGAAATTGTGCAGTTAATTAGGTGCATCATAATCGGTTTTTCAATGGTTGTTACTATTATTCGTTGAGCAATCGCATCCTTTTTCTCCCAGTCTTCTTTTAATTTTTGCTCTTCTGGGCATTTTGTTTTACCTGTAGCAATATCATAAATTTGTTTTGCTTCAAAGAAGATCGTAATTTGAAATTTCCAAATTTCGTAATTACCCTCATCTTTGAGATGTTCGATGTTTAAAATTTCTTCTTTACTTGTAGTAGTCATTGTTTTACTTTTTTAATTTCTTGATTGCACAATTTTTAATATAAATTTCAGTTTTTTTTTTACTTTTTTTTACATAAACACTTAATTGGTTTAATTTTCAGTCAAAGCACGAGTTATTTTAAATTTTTACTGTTTTATTTCACTTCAATGTTTTAATTGTTTTTATTTCACTCTAATGTGTTAATTTTTTTACCGCGAACTGTTTTTACTTTTTTAAATTTTTATTTTACACTTTGTTCAATAAACACCTGGGCCATAACCTGTTGGGATTTTACTGTTTTTTAATAGATATAAATGAAAACACTTTTGATATTATAATTTGTTTATAATTAAAATTAAATAAAACAAAAGAATTACATTTATATAAGTGGAATAATTATTGAACAAGAGAACTTAAATTACACGTTCGCATATTAGTCGCTAACTGGATAACTCGATAACTGACTTATGTTATGCATTCGTTTTACTAACTTATTAATCCCCATACATGCGCAATACAATAAGGGTTTCTTGTTAACTTGAATTTATATTCTTAACAGTTATTAAATTTATACTTTTTTTACAGAATTTATAACACAACAGTAATAAATATAGTCAGGACTGTCATCAGGATTCAAAGTTCATTGAAATAATTAGCAAACAAATTATAAAATCAAAATATCAAAAAAAAATAAAATTATCGTGATGTCATCAGCAAAACTGACGATTTTGATTTCCGCCGTTGTACATTATGTTCCACAACAAGGGTTCCAGAATCGACCTCTGCTGGACTCCACTCGTAGCGACGACCAGCGCGCCATCCTCGTCTTCCAGGTCTAGGTTTAATAGCCTATCGCTAAGGTAGCTGACCAAGATGTTTCTAGATCTATCTTCATTTCTCTCAGCACCGCCAATATGTGTTTTCATCCTGCGATGTTGAATGCGTTGCGTACGCATTTATTAACTTAACAAACGTTTAAGTGTAACCTTTTGACAATATTTTTTTTTAATTTAGAAATCGACAGATTTACGTATGAAAATCGATAACCGCACAGAAGGGAGATGCATTAACATTTTAACCTCACTTCTCGTGACGGGAAACATAGATTTAGCTGAGAGTTCTCTGATGGTTAGCTTCCGTTAATGAATATAGTTGTGCAGAGTCAGAAGGTATCCGCATCGTCTTCCAACCTGGGACGATCATGCACTAGACTCATTTGAACTTCTCTGCAATCTAATCTTGTTCTAACAAATAAAGTCAAAAACAATCATCCATTTCACCAAACTTCGACAGGAGAAACTCCTGCTTGCTTGTGAAGTGATCTACTCCAAAACGGCGTATATAATTCCCACGTGTTTTACAGCTTTCCACATCCAAATATTCAACGGGAGAGTTCAGGAGAACCTCATGTAGCTAATGTTTATAGCTAATATAAAGTCATACAAAAAATTTCTTATAGTGTTTTACTTATCTGCTCAATTTCACTAATCCGATCAAACACTTCACCATTCTTTAAGGGTACTAGGCAATCGTTATTCGCAAAATCCGCGCTCTTGTTTTTATTAATTTTAACATAGAAAGAAAGCAGATACACAAATGTAATTTTAACCAATGTTTATTGATATATAAATGATAATAAAAATTATACTATAAAGCCCTTAGGATCATAAAAAATGGCGGCACAGTCTGCGACGTATATACGTGTTTATTTTCCATTTTTACATGCTGTCGTTCGTGGAACTAATTTTTTTCGACTCTGCAAATGATTTTTAGTTTCCTAAGATACGTAGTTTGGGACTGAACCTAAAATTAGAACGATCGAATCGGAATTATTTAAGTAGTAGACGAAAAACCGCGATTTTTACGATAAAAATGCGTTTTTTTTATAATTGCACCTAAAAATCGCGACTTTTCAATTTTTTTTGGAAAATCTCGAATTTTTATGGATCATTTCGGAGGTTCAGTCCCAAATTACACATGTTTTACGTGTCCTCAATTTTTTTCAAGTCACCAGAGACTTCCGTTTTTTTGGAATCATGTAAAAACCAAATGAAAATAAAAAGTCGAGAAAAACGCGTTCAAAGTTTTTTTATTGATAAAAGTGCTTTTACTCATATTTACCTTTTTTAAAACTATCCAGATGCATAGAATTATGTTTGCAGTAGTGCTTCGGCATCAGACCGTTATTGTAAAATTTATTTTTGTTATTTTTTTTTATTATTAACACAAGTAAAATGAAGTAAAGTTACAATATGACAACGATTTTGATCTCAATGTGAACAACTCACAACTGATTTCTTTTAATATTCTTTTTTGTTCTAAAGTAAAGACCAAACCATTATTCTAACGACCTAGGACAACCCTATGTAACATGATATTTAGGTCTTAAACCCTCTGGAAAGGCAATCATGCAGATATCTACGATTCTTTCTACATTTATCGAAGTATTTGAATTTTACAAAAAATTTCATATAATAAATTATTAAATTTTATATATTTTAATACATCCTATTTAATTATAATAATATATTACAATAAAGAGCTCATATCGTAACTTTTACAGTCGTCCGAGTAACGGTCTCCGCTCTGCTACCAGCGGTAGACTGACATCCAGTTCATGCACCGCTCCACCTTTTCGCTTACCAAATCAACAATTTTGTGAATTTTCATATGAACTAAACGGTATTTTGTTCAGGAAGGATAGTATTTACAGAAAATTAAATAAAAAAAAAATCGATTTTTTGATTGCCTAGTGTCCTTAATTCCTCATTAATGCTCGTACTAATAGTCGAGGATTAATCCGAGATCACGGATTAATTCTCGGATCGCTAGAAATGCATTGGATTGATTGATTGGATGGACTATTCGCTGTGTGCGTAAGTGTAGAAGGGATACGAAAATCGATAGAAGCGTTTGGAGTGGCCGGTAATAGAACTGAATTGGGACTTGCTTTATTTGATTACCATGGACTTAGAAGGATTATGACCCGCAACTCCCTACCTGAAAGCTTAAAATTTGGCAGTTTTTTATGTCAAGAGTCCCAATTATTTTGTCTATTTGAGCCACCAGAAGGCAGCAAGAGCAACGCACACAGCGAATACTGCCCCACTAAGGAAAAACACCGTATGTGCATTTTTGACTATTTTGAGTTAGATGAGTTAGAGATAGAAAATCTTTAATATGACGTACTCGTTCATCATATTGATTATCTCGTTAATAAATATGAAAAACAACATCATTGATTTGAAATACTTCTTCATCATATTGAAGATCTTATTTCTAAATATGATGAACAAGATCATTGATTTGATGTACTTGTTCATCATACTGATGATAATAAACTTCGTGTTCATAATTGCATTTTTTTAATTTTTACAACAAAATTACTTTGGTCTGTAATACCATAATTTTCCAGTAGGTACAAGCAATTATTGTTAATACTGAATGTAAATTTGGTTCTTCGAGATAACAAAATTAGAAATTTATTGTTCAGTATTAAAAAAAAAAATACTTAAAATAGTATATTATTAAACAACGAGTTTTATAATCGAAGTTTTTATTGCACGAAATATGTTTAGACAACGAGCCGCCAAGCGGGAAGTTTTCTAAAAGATAAGTGCAATAAAAATGATTATAAAACCAGTTTTTTATACAATTTTTTATATTTTGCATCTTTTGGTTGCAGGTAGCTATCGAGGTCCCCAAAATACAAATTTTACGATTAAAACCTCGATGAATTCTGAAAGAGTATATTTTAAATAAAAGAATTAAGGGAGACGGAATGCCCTAAGTGCACCTGTTTTTTCAAAAATCGAATTTGCATGTAGCATGTAGCATCACATAGCAAAAGAGCTATTACGGGCTACGCCCGCTTATTCTCGAAAATTGAGTAATTCGACCAATAGCAATGCGAATTTTGGGGATTTCAAACCCGAAAGGCGTTGAGCCGGAACTTGATGTTGTAAGCGTATTGGGGAGGGTACCAAAAGGTCCCCCCGATTACTCTACCTCGAAACATTAGCGAGCTCACCGACGACACCAAAGCACACGTGCATTTATTTAAACAAAACAAAAAAATTTTACAGCAATTTTACAAAGTTTACACAAATAAAAATTACAAAAAACTATAAAGTTTCGTCCTATCCCTAATCACGATAATCTTGAAATTATTTGAGTCTTGACATGGGAACCAATCAATCATGCTTGTGAGATCGATCTTGAGAGTTTTGGAAATACTAACCGAAAATTTCAAAATCGTCATCTTCTTCATCCGCGAAAAGGTTCATGATTGGTGCGTTTGAAGGAGGAACTTTTTGCGTTCCACGACCGGAGGTTTGATCTGGCTTGGTGATAATGTGCTTGGGTCTTGGCGTGAAGGGGAAGTCCAATGGGTCGTATTTTCCTAAGCCTTCGATTAGAGGATTTGAGGAGTGGGCGCAACCATCGTAGAGCTTAATGGCTTGCTCCTTGATGGTTTGTTCCACTGTCTTGGAGCCCGTAGCCGCCCGAATTTGTCGGTTAGATACGCAGTATGGAGCAGCGAGAGCTTGACGGATGCACATCGCCTGGGTAGTTTCCAGGTTATGCATCTGGTGGTTGGAGATGAAACCCCATGCCGGCGCTGCATATGTTAGAATTGGGCTGATGATCGTTTTTACAATTCTCACCTTGGACTTTGGATGCAGCTTGCTTTTCGCGCCAATCAATGGTTGGAGTGCCCCTTTTAGCGCTCTTGCCTGCGTGTTTATTCTCGTGACGTGTTTGACCCAAGATAATCTGGAGTCCAGAGTGACTCCGAGGTACTTGACGGAGTCCCTCCAAGGGATTCGCGTGCCGTTCATTTCCACGACTTCGAACGGCTGTCGAGCATAGCGGCCAAACATAATCGCCTCGCTCTTGGATGGGTTTACGTCTAATCTCCAGAGTCGGTACCATGGATGAAGGAGCTTCAGGGCCTCACGAATGATCTTGATCACACGAGGACGGCTGGCCGACTTTGCAACAATCGCTACATCATCCGCGTATAGGGCCAGAAGGGTCTTTGGGAGGATCGGCATGTCTCGTTGAAAAAGACTGAAGAGCGTTGGGGAGAGTAGGGAGCCCTGAGGGAGCCCCGCTAACATAGGTCTGGGGCTTGAACGGGTGCCATCGATTTTTACACAAAATTTGCGATCGTCGAGGTAAGATCCAATTAGGTGAACCAGTCCGGGTTTCATTCCGGACGTGAAAAGCTTGAAGAGAAGACCTGGAAGCCAGACTTTGTCAAAGGCCTTGGCGATGTCTAGAAGCACCGCCATGGCCTTTAGCTTCTTGCTAAATGCGTTTGTGATCTCTTCAACCACCCTGAGAATTTGGTGGGTGGTGGAGTGTTGCTTTCGAAAACCGAATTGTTCATTGGGGATAAGGTTAAGACGGTCAATCTCTTCATTTAATCTGGAGAGGATGATCCTCTCCACGATTTTGGCTAAGCCAGGGATAAGAGAGATGGGGCGGTAATTTTGTGGGATGGAGCTGCATTTACCGGGTTTAGGAATAACGACTATATCAGCCGTTTTCCATCGGGGCGGAAAGTATTTAAAACGAAGGATAGCGTTGGTAATCGCGGTGATGGCCGTGATCGCCTTTTTGGGAAGTCGTTTTAAAGCGATGTTAGGAATTTGGTCTTGGCCTGGGGCCTTCCTGGGAGATATGCTTTTTATCGCAGCCTCAATCTCTTCGAAAGACGCTGGTGTGATGGGGTCAGGGTCGGGTTCCAGCATTTTTTTGGCGACATACCCCTCCACCCTGGAGATGTGAGCCTGAAGGTCGAGATCGGATTGGGGGACGGGGTTAGGGGAGAATTGGCTTTGGAATGAGTCCGCAAACACTTCCACCTTCTCCTGAGGGGAGTAGGCGAAAGAGTTTGCAGTCTTGATGGGGGGAATAGGGGGGTTCGAACCTTTGAGAGCTTTGACCATTTGCCAAGCAGATCTGTCTTCAAAGGACAGGGACTCCAATTTCTCCGTCCATCTATCATCCCTGTAGGCAAGAAGTTCCTGTTTTAACTTGTTTTTAAGTTTTGCCGCCCGCGCGCAGTCGTCCGGGTGCCAAAATTGGCGAGCCCTTCGAATAGCTCTGCGCTTCTCGCGGATCAAATCGAGAAGATGCTGAGGGATTTTGGGTCGAGTGTGAGGGGCCGTATTTGTCTTTGTTGCACATTCCATTGAGAATTTGATTTTCTGCTCAAAAAGGTGAACGTAGTCGTCAAGATCCTGAGTGGAGTTTAGAATCGGGATTTTGCCCATACTTCTTCTGAGATGGTCAGTGAAGTAGGGCCAGGAAGTGCTTTTAGTGGTCTTTGTTTCAAGGGACTCATCAGGGTTGGAGTCTCCGAGGGTGACCAAGACCGGGAGATGGTCTGACAACATGTGCTCACCCAACCTCAGTTGATGTAAGACGGGCATATTTTTGGAAA
Source organism: Rhagonycha fulva (assembly GCA_905340355.1). NCBI lineage: Eukaryota > Metazoa > Arthropoda > Insecta > Coleoptera > Cantharidae > Rhagonycha > Rhagonycha fulva. The sequence goes on from HG996554.1 coordinate 23,533,545, forward strand.
TGAGAATGTCCAGTACATCATCCTGTTGCTCCCTATTGGAGCACAAGTGAGTAGGCTCCGTGGGGGCGTCGAACTTAATGGGGTGGGATTCAGATAAATTTATCAGCTTGTTACCCATCGCATTGGTTGTACGAGAATACCAAACTGGATGTTTGGTATTCAGGTCGCCCGCGATAAGGTGGGGGGCGTCGCCGCTAATATGCAATATCGTGTCAAGGTCTTTAATAGAGTCTTGGTTTGGCTTATTGTAGACCGACGTGATATAAATAAGGCCGTGGTCCTTGAGTGGGACACCAATAGTGGTGGACTTAAGGGCGGCCGGAGAGGGGGTCTGGATGTGGTGATGGAGTAGGGAGCGCCTTATGTAGATGGCGGTGCCACCCCAGCTAGCGTGAGATCTATCATTCCTGTAAAAAGTGAAGTTTGGAAGCTTGGCCTTAATGGATTTTTTCCAATGGGTTTCGCCTATTAGCAGCAAGTCCAGGTCGTTCTGGATAGCCAGGATGTTTAAAAGTTCCCTCTTTTCACAGTTGAGACCGTTAGCATTCCAATAGGCGAGTTTCAGGGAAGATTTAATAATATTAGGGCTGGCCATTAAGAGGAATTAAATAGTGACATGGGTGTAATTTGGGGAGGAAGAAGAAGTTAATCAATGATTTCGTATTGGGCGGCAAGGCGTTTGATCATTGCCGGGTCCATGAAAATGACGGCAACCTCGTGAATAAGGAATGCGAAGTGTCGCATAGTAGTTTTTATCCTGGGCTGCGCTTCTTTAGGATCGGCTTCAGGAGTCACGTCTTCGACTGGAGGGGTGGGCCCTTGGTTTGAGGCGTTTAAATCAAAAAGGGGGAGGTCAGCCGGAGGGGCTTGGTAGGACTGAGTTTGGTGGGGGGACGGTGGAGGAACCGTATTGGGTCTTGAGGCGGAAAAGGCTTTCAATTTTGCCGCCTCTAGGTAGGACAGCTGGCTGGTGACTGGTCTGTAGTTGTATTTAGGGGACCTGTCAATGGGGGGGAATTGCCTGGGAGGAAGTTGAGACCTCCTGATTTTCGGGTATGAGACACAACCCTGGTAGCACGCCGGGTGGTCACCACCACAGTTTGTGCATGTCGGTCTTGTGTCCTTTGGTTTGGTGCAGTCCTGCGTCCAATGTGCGCCAGGGCATTTGACGCACCGCGGGGCGGCGCGGCAACAGCTTTGGGCGTGCCCGAAGCCTTGGCACCTGTGGCATTGTCCAATTTTATTTTTCGCATGCGGCACTTCCACGCGAATTTGTATGTACCTAATATGAGTCTCGTTGAATATGTTACGGCCATGATCGCTTTTGGGCAAGGTGACCATAATAAGGGGGAAGGGCCTTTTATCGCCGCTCCTCCTCATTCTGGCCACGGTGCATTCGTAACCCTTGTCTCGGAAATCTTTCTCGACGACACTAAGGTCGAATTCTCTAGGGATACCCCTGATAACTGCCTTCAGGGGTTTATCGTCCTTTAGTAGATGGTAGTACCATCCACCGTCTTCAGGGGAGAGGACCTCCTCAAAGTGACGGTAGATGGCACGATAGTCCTTCTCGGTCGCGGGGGTGATGCTGAGGCCTCCGGCCATAAGGCGGACTTTAGTAAAGTTTATGCCTTTGGTTTCAAAGGCTGTAGCTAGCATGTCCCATTTACTCGTGTCGCGAAGGACAAGGGGAGGTACTCTGAGTCGGGTCTGATTGGACGTATGAGTCGGGGGAACTGGGGTTTGAGAGACAGGGAGGTTTGAAGTTTGGGACAAGGGTGGTAAACCTGGTGGAGGGAAAAGAGTAGTTGGTGATAAAAGGGGGGGTTGTCCTGAGGGGAGATTTGGGGGAGAGTGGTGTTTGTCAAAGCTACATTTGATTGGCCCTGTAAAATGGGGTTATCCGATTGGATGAGGGGAGGTAAAAGCGGGGTGATGAGTGGCTGCAAAGTGGTCAAATAATCCATACTATCGGTACTTACCGGATTTTCGTTAGTTTCAGTGGCCGGCTTTTTGTTTGCGGGTAAACAATCTTCATCGGATAAGGACAGCTTCTCGTGGTCTTCCTCGGCATTATTAAAATCTATCTTCCTTTTCCTTGCACGCACTTCATCGGAGTTTGAGCCAGAGGACGGAGGATCTGCGTTCCTTGTTTGGTCTTGCTTTTTCGTTGGAGAAACTTTTGGGTGTCTCTCCTGTGATTGATTGCTGGTGCGTCTGGATCTTCGCTTTGATTTTCCAGACGCCACTAAAAATTTTTCGTTTTCCTCCGATTTAATTATAATAAGGAGCTCTTCCCGGACCTTCTTATAATTTTTGAGTGTGGTCTGGGCGGTATCGCGGGTGGACTTGATCGAATTACGTTGATCACGTTCTGCCTGCTCTGTTCCAAACAATTTTGATGAGCTTCCCGGAGCGTTTAGCTTTGCTAGTTTTTCGTCACATGCCTTGATTTCACGTGCGAGGTCATCGATGGCAGCGGCGAGCGAGTCAAGCAGCTGCTTTCTTTCGTCTTCTCCCATTTTTCTGAACGACTCTGGAGTGATCGCCATGATTGCGATATCGAGGGTCAGAATTTAAATGTGGAAAACACGTAGATCAGACAAAGCACAAATGCCCCAAAAAATTTAAAAATTTAGGCAACACTTACTGCGGCACGATACTTGCTACGGTTGGTAGAACTGTTTTGGGATCACGCCTCGTGGTATAAATCAATCGAAAAAATCAAAAACCGGTATTCACTAGTAATATCTTGAAATCTTGCGATGTTCTATATCAATCGAGTCTTTTTTCACTTTTCGCAACACTTTCACTAGTTTTTAGGAATATCTTGGCCAAAGTTCACTTTTTTACGATCTTTCTATCTATTTTTTGCTTCTGATTTTTTCTTCTTTAAGAAAATTGCATTAATTGTCGACGGGAGCAAAATCGAATTTAAAAAAGCACGATTTTCATAGCAATTTTCAACTTCAGCGCTCGGGATTGGTGAATCAATGCATTCTATTGACAGTCCGTGTAGTTTCAACTGGTCTCAGCTTTGCGCAGAGCGACGATAACCGGAGCGACACTTGCATTGGGATGCAGCAACAGTGCACTTCGAACGAAAATCATGGTTTTCAATACTAAATGTGCAGGAAAAATGTTTTAAAGCGCCCGAGCGCAGCGAGGAGTGCTTTAATAGAGCGGCAAATTTTTGGGGGCGACAAATTGAACGTAAAAGTAAAAAATAATAAGTATGTTATTACACAAAAATATTTTTCAATTATACATTTTCTAATTTCTTAGCTAACTCGATAAGCTTTATCAAGTATAATAGGCATGATGACAGTAATTAAAAATCACTAAAATTATGTATTTATCTAATAAAACTTGAGTCATGGAATACGAAAAACGCTTTTATTTTTTTATTAAAAGCGAGATTGATTAATATTTTGATAAAATAAAACTACAAAATACGGAAGTCCGCCATGATATATTGAAAGCCAATCAGAGCGACTGACGTCACAGTTGTTTTAAACAAATGAACAAACGGCGGGTCTCAGTCAATCTGTAATTTTATTTATAATTCGATTTTGTTTATACCGAATATTAAATCAAAAAAGTGAAATAACGGGAATCATTGAACAAGGATTTACTAAGGCAAATAGTGCTAATTTGCCTAAAATCAATGTGTTGATGCTGGGAGAGTTTTGGCATCAAATAATGACTTTTGTTCAGCAGAATTTAGAAATGTCAAAACTTTCATGTATTTAAGTACATTAATTTTTTATATGTATTTAATAGCAAGTTAATATTAGAAGTTATGTCATTGTGCACTTTTGAAATGTTTATTTTTATATTGAATCGTATTTTCAATCGTACATTGATTTCTTTATTTTAGATCCTCTAGGCCGTCCTATGGCGATGACGCTGTAAGTTACGTACAGCTTAAACGCGAAGGATATCTGTGCACAGTGAGAGGAAAAATTGTGAAAAATCCTTAATATGTGCACCCGTTATTGACATCGACATCCACATCGAGATGAACATCTACATCTTTGCTATGTTTGTACTTTATGGCCATGTGACACTTGTACTATTTTACTACCAAAATAATAGTGAAATTTTACTAATGTTGTGCTGACTAATTTTGACAAGTGTAAAACGTTAAAATTTCTTGACAAAATAATTTACAAAATAATGAAGTTTATACAAAACCTGTTCTATTTTCTTTACATGAATACTACTAAAGCTGCATTCACATAGGGCATTGTATGTGGATTTGGATGGTAGAATTTTTCCACCGGATTTTTACACAGGTAAACATACCGTTCACATAAACTTAAAAGTTGGTGTAAAACCAAACTTTACAACATCAAAATTGGAATTTATAAATTTAAAGAAAAATTTCTTCATTATTTTGTAACATGTTTTGTTAACAAATTTTAACGTTTTACACGTATTAAAATTAGTCAAAAAAATATTGGTAAACTTTCACCACTATTTTGGTGGTAAAATAGTAAAAGTATCACACGGCCTTTAAGGAACGTCTACTATCGGAATAAAAAGTTTTCACCCATAAGTTTGAAGTCAAATAAAATCAAAAGTTAAGAGTCAAAAAATTTGAAAAAATTATATGATATCAATTGATTAGCACTAAATATCATACTAGAATTTTATACTTCTAACTGACGCTGTTTTAAAATTATTTTAAAATATGTTCCAAAAAATGTAGTTTTAAGTAATGTTTACGTTTCGTTGAAACAACTGTGACGTCACTAGCGACGCTATGACCTTAGATCATATATATTACATAGATACCAAGTACCTACTAAGTTAGTGAATCCAGATCGTTACGAAATAATAATTTGTAGCTGTCTTTGTTAAATACTACAGTTTGCCATCTTGTATCTCTCTCAGAGTCCAAAATCCAACGGCGCATGTGCAATTTTATTGTAATATAATAATAGCAATATTTGAGAAACTGTCAAATGTAAAAATTTGCACATGCGCCGTTCGGGTTTGAACTCTGAGAGAGATACAAGATTGCCTCTATTGACTATAAGTATAACAAAGATAGCCATACTTATTATGTCGTAACTATCTAATTTCACTAGCTTTAATGCATTGGGATAGGGCACTTGGTATCTATGTAATATGTATGATCTAAGGCTATGACACTAACAAGCGTTTTGGTGGGAATTTGAAATCTAAAAACTAAAATGTCATTTTTTCCAACTAAATCTTTATTATCTGCAAAAATATGTTATTTATTGTAAATAATATACGCTTCCGAACATTATAAGACAGTTTTTCAAAATTTGTCATCATGCCTATTCAATATATAAATTCAGAGCCCCAGAAGTATAGAGCAGCATTTGACTACAGGACCGCAGCTTAGGGGTTTCCGCCCATGTGCCAAGTTTAAAGTGGACTCTCTTGTATTCGACTTTTAATACAATTTTCTAAATTTCTACTACTTATTCCTGGCGTAAAGTAAACGTCCTTTTTTTAAACCCAACTTTTGGAATTTTGATCTCTTATTTATGCTTAGCACGCTCAAAAATCCGCTGACTTCTAGAAAACCAAGTTAAATGTAAATATTATTTTGTGGTTACTTTTGAATTACAATTGCAAGTAGGTATTTACATATTTTTATACTTTAATCCTGACCATGGATATCCAGACTTTAATTATTTCTATACCGGGTGGCCGACCGCCGCCGATCTGAATATAGAAAAATAACATGGGAAATTGATTATTTTTAAAATTTCTGCTTTCCATTATAACTGATAAGAATGAAAAAGGTATCAATTTAAAGAGTTTTATTTTCCGCGTCTAAAGATACCCAGCACTTGATATTTTGTTCTGTAATTATTGTTAAAAATGTAGAATTCCAATAAGCGATTTTTTAGAAATCAGACCTTCTTTGAATATTTGATCTGTCAAAACTTGAGTATAAGTTCATTTTTAACCAAATTTATTTTAAACGTTCATAGTCATTAGTTAGCAATACTAGTTTTAAAAACAAAATAATAGAAGTTAATTTCAAACAAGCGATTTTAGAAATCAGACCTTCTTTGAATATTTGATCTGTCAAAACTTGAGTATAAGTTCATTTTTAACCAAATTTATTTTAAACGTTCATAGTCATTAGTTAGCAATATTAGTTTTAAAAACAAAATAATAGAAGTTAATTTCAAACAAGGCATCTAATATCTGTTTTAAAGCGCTATTATGTCATTTCATTTTGAATTTTTAACAATAATTAAAGAAGAAATAAATATTAAGTGTTGGGTATCTGTAAACGCGGAAAAATAATCTCTTTAAATTGATACTTTTTTATTCTTATCCGTCATAATGAGACAATGGGAAGCAGAAATTTAGAAAATATCAATTTCTCATATTATTTACCTACCTATGTTCAGATAGGCGGTCGGTCACCCTGTATACATTCGTATCGTATAAGTTAGTCTTGTGCGTTCTTTGATAGCAACTGCTAAAGTTTTTCAATCGCTTATGTTCAAGAACAATGTTCATTCTTCGTATACATTTAATAAATTTTAGTTGGAAAAACCTCAAAATTAATTAAACCAAATTTTCAAAAAAAGTCTCCGGACCCCCCGGAAATGGGGTATACCCTCATCGGCCATTGGCCGACTACTTCTTAACCTTCAGTCAATCACCCCTTAATATTTTTGTGTAATAAAGGGGCGGCAAATATTATTAAGCCTACAAGCGGCAAATTGCTAAATCCGGCTCTGGCTTTAAGTCGATTTTTCTTTGCACAACCATCCTGCGTTTAGAATCCACTCAAACGAGTTTCACCCCTCAAAGATCCACTATTTTCCTTAATCCACGGGCCTAGGGGTATTTCTAAAATGAGTGTCGTTTGGCACCACCATGGCACGAGTAGGATCCAAGCGAAAAAGTAATCATCAGCGGGGCTCTTATGCATAACAGTGCACGGATGGAGCACAGAATGCATTGATTCAAAATCAAGCTTTTTTAAATTCGATTTTTGAAAAAACAGGTGCATTTAAGGCATTGCGTCTCGCTTAAATTTCTTATTTAAAATATACTCTTTCAGAAATCATCAAGGTTTCAATCGTAAAATTTGTATTTTCGGGACCCTAGTAGCTACCTATCCCCCTTACTCTTACTTCCAAGATAGTCAAGTTTGCAATTTTGTTTTTTTTTCAAATTTCAGGATTTTTCCCCTCGAATTTTCAAGTTCATTATGATTTATCAAGTTTGGTCAAATTTCAAGTTTGAGGTTTTTTGTGCACAGGAATTGGTCTCACTTTCTCAGAGATTTTTTCCGCAATTAATTCTGAAGATTTTTCATTCAAGAGGTTTCAAGAATCGGCTGTCAGGCTTAACTTTCTTTCTTCCAGGGTCAGGTATTGGAGTGTATTGTTATTGTTACCATCTATTTTTCATAAATTTTTAATTTCCTTTTAACATTGTTTCACAGCCTAAAAGAGAAATGATTTCAGAGGTGAAGGGTTTCAGATTTCTATACAAGTCTCAGCATTCGTTTCAGAAGGTTTATCATTTTAATTTCCAAATCATTAGCATGATCTTCAGATATAGGTATTCCAGGCGACTTGCTTCTGTCTATTTTAGAGAAGAATGCGAGATGAAAAAAATCCCGTCTCGTCCCGCGCGCGGGACGGGACAGGATGTCGATTCAATCCCGCGCGGGACGGGATGCCGATTTAGTCCGGAGCTAAACGGGATGCCAATTCAGTCCCGCGTTTTATTTGTAAATTTATTTTATACAATACAGCTAGAGATGAATGCGGGACGGGATATCCCGCGGGATATTTAAAATAATTAGTCCGGCGCGGGACGAAATTTTTTCCCCTTCTATTTCATAATTTAACTTATTGAATCCTTTCCTTACATTTACTCTAAGTAATATGCGTTAACAAAAAAATCAAAAGAATTCATTCGGGCTGGGATATATAAAATAAATCAAATGCGGGACTGAGTTGAGAAAATATCCCGCGCGGGACTTAATATTCAAAATATTCCGCTGGACAAAAAAAATATCCCGTCCCGTCACGCATTCATCTCTATTTTAAATTCAACAAAACAATTGCCCTAGTAATCGCCCAGTTGGAAAGTAGACGCTGTCAGGCGCATGCGCAGTTTCAAATTTAAGTCATAATTTTTAATCTGCGTTTATAGTCTATTTTCTCATTGGCTCTTCATCAGATTTTTTTTGTATAATTTCAGCTTTTCGTTATCTTTTTCAGTTTTCGGTCTTAACAACCGTTTCCGCCTTAAGTGGAGGAGCCAATAACAGATTCTCCAAAACGAGAGGACTACGTTCATTCGCCAAATCACCTGATCATCGGTGTAAGGTTTCAGCAATTGATTAGACACCCTTTTTTCAAGGCAGCTTAATTCCATGCGTTGATTTTTTAATCGCCCATATCAGGTAATCTTTTGAACTTAGAATTATTGCATATTTTTCGTCTCCAGTCTTTCACTTTATTTTGTAAAGTTCTCTTGGCTGGGGTATTTAATAAGAACTGTATTTGATTTTTCAGGTGGACTACATAAGCTAGTTTTATAAAAAAAAAATATTGGGATAATTCTAAGTCCTTTATTAAGAAAATTATTTAACATCAATAGTAACTCGCGTTACAATTTTAGGACACTTATCACTACAAGTTTCTTGTTACTTGAAAAATGTTAGTTTGTCCGTTATCTGTTTCCTGAAGAGGGTGCCATTTTTGGTTTAAAATTTCCAGATTCCTCTTCAAATTTTCTGGCGTTTTCATTGACCTTTCTTGATTTAAACCAATCTTTGGATTTTCATTTGAAGTCTATCACGACGTATGCGTTTCCTATCAATCTCCACAGAAGGTGAAAAGTAGACTCCGACTAAAAAAACCACTACTCTCTATTCTGGTGATCCTCTCAGTGAGACCACCGTTACGTAGTAGGTTGCTTTTGAGTTAGCATATTGATTCAGAGCAACACAGCTAGAAGTGTTTATCTTGTAGGGACACAACTTGAATTTCTTTATAAAATTGTGTGTAATATTTTTAAGACCTTTGTAGTAGCGAAGCTACTGAAGACTTCTGTCATATTATTTTTCTTCTTCTTCGACGACGTTCGTTCCTTTCAGAATATAGCCATCTTTGTTGAGATCTTATCAATCCATGTAAAGGTGTGTTTTTCAATTCATTGTAAATTGCGAATATTCGTTCATTTTCGCTTACGGATAGGGCTCTGGTTTCAGCCGGCTGAATGCTTATTTTGTTTACTATCCTGATTCTAGTGCAGCTGACACACTGATATTTTTTTTCGTTTTCAATTTCAGGGAAAAATTGTTTGCTTACATCGAAGCGTACCCGCTTGAGTTTGGTTGCTAACTGTTCCTACAAACCGGGAAACTTTAGGAAGCAAGTTATCACAAGCCTTGATAATCGCTTACTTTATTTTCCAAAATCCATACAAAACATTGAAAGCGTTTCAATGTTACTAGTTTCACCTAAAAGTTTCTTTACAACACAACAATCGTATCCTTAACAAGGCATTTTAAAAATGATTTCAAAGCTTTCACTGTAGCATTCCTTAAAGAGCTAAATCAAACTGATGGTTTGTTTGAAGCGATTTCAGTAAACGATGTTTAGCAACCCGTTTTCTTATTTTCGCTTTTTCAACCTCCTTCAATGGTAATTTTTTCGATTGAGGAAGTTTATCGATGATCACTCTCTTCTTTGCTCTACTTTTTCTACACGTTTTACTGTGATTCTTCTTATAGTCATCGTACTTGCCTTCTTTTTTCAATTTTTCTCTTCTTCTCTTCATCCTTTCAGCAGCTGACAGCGGCATTTCTTTAAAAAAAATAAAATATGTTTGTAATGCTACCGCAAGAAAATGGGGGCAAATTTCATGATAGAAAATTAGTAACTCGCGTTACATAAAACACAATAAAGGTTAATAAAAACTGTTTCACATTTTTTCTAAATGAAAATCAATTTATCAAATCTATAATTTGCATAATAAATAAATAATAATTTAGTTTCTATTTAAAAAAGTTTCAGTAGAGTTATTTTTTTTTATAACCACATATTTAGCAAAAAAAACAAACTTTCTCAGTCAGGAGTTATTGCAAAATTCTATCTTACCGTCACTGCACTCAAATTGTGTTCCAAACTCTTGGTATTCTAGAAAACAGTTCTCTTCCTTGATGTCAACCGAGTGATGCAAATCTTCCAAGTTGAATTCTACATCTTCAGGTTCTTCTTTTATAATTTCCAATTTTACATTCGAATACTGTTGAGATTGCAAAACATCCTCACTTTCTTGCAAAAGTACATTTTGGTCCAGTTTAATTACACTACTACAAATTTTCAGTTCATTGTTGACATTAACAAGTGGATCACAATCAACAGGTAAAACAGGTGCTTCGTGACTATTCTGACAATAATATCTGTCACGAATTGCTGATTTTTTTTTTGAACTAAGAGTAGAACTTGCGACAAACAATTTGAGTGATGGCACTGCATTTTTTTTTAAAATACGTCTTGAACTTCTCGATGGAATGAAATCGGTTGATTTAAAATGAAGCGAACAAATTTTCATATACAAACTGGGTTTCCTTTCCAATTTTAGAACGTTTTCCCAAGCTGTCAATCTATCAATTTTTTCTTTAACGCCAAATTTATTAGTTATAGTAACAAATCCAATTCCTTTTCTTGGAAACTGATGGAAACTTAAATGGTTTTCCCTCCATTTGATCGAATGGCACCCGCATGCGGAACAGCAGGCAGCGCTAGTCTTCTTCTGTCCACTCATATGTTGAGTATAAAAAATAATGAAACGATTCGATGTAAAAGAAATATAATATTATTTGGTGAAACAATCCAAAATGCAAAAATAACACAGAACATGTTTTGATTTCTTTTAGTTTAGTTCTCAAAATGGCCGTTTAGTTGGCTGTCAAAAGGTCGCTGGATGATAAAATTAGCAGTGGCGTAACATAATAAAGAATTTTAGGCACTCTGTACTTTTAATAAATTATGTACATGACAATTACAATCAAACCCAAATATATGGAATATAGAGATTGTGGTGCCCCCCAAAATGGTTTTATTTATATTATACGATATTATTTGCAATTTATGAAAAAACTAACCGAGATAAATAAAAAACGGTTATAAAAACTGATATTTATTTCAACTGATTGATGATGGCTGCTGTTTCCGAGTATTTTTGTTGGAGATGAAAAGAAAGCGGCTTACATTCTTTGAGGACTTGGCTGTAAGTGAGTGCTTTTTGAGACTTCTCCGACGGTGTTCTCTGGAGGGTCCACTTCCATATCACTGTTGTCGAAATAGGTCAGAGGTTGAGCCTTCTTCCTTTTGGTTTTCCTCTTTCTTTTATTTTTTGGTTTAAGTTTTTCTCCAGTGATGACATTTCTATCATCTTGCGGTACTTGTGGTACTACAGCGTCTTTGGTGGGGAGTTCAGCTTCTGAGATCTAAATTGTTCACTGTAATGGTAAAGATACGTTGTCCTCGATCCGTTGAACCATTAGGCGCTGTAAAGTATGTCTTTAACATAAGTCTCCAAATAAACCGCCAGCGAAACTCATACTTTCTCACTCACAACCTTCGCAACTATAGAAAATTTCTATTTTTTAAATTAGTAGAAAATTACCATCGTCAATAACGGTCCACATTACATTTTTTTGCACCATCTATGACGGTAGTGTGTCAGACTCCTCCTCTTCTAGTCTATCCGTCTTAACAGACGCGTAGTGATTATATTTCATGTGTCTAACCGAGCCGTCGCTTGCCGTATTGTCTCGCGCCATCCCTCTCTATCATATGTTGATCGGACGGCATGCTCAACGTCCGTGTCCAGGAGTACTTCAACGGTGTCCAACCATCGTTTAGGAGATCTACCTCGCCTCCTCTTACCATCCGGTTTACCTTGCACCATAAGTTTCTCCATCCTGTCACTTCGGGTAATATGGCTAAAGAACCTAAGTATAGTGACATATACAATCGTGGATAACCGCTGTTTAAGCTTGACTTCTGCCAGTATGGATTCATTGGTTCTGTGTTCAGTCCATAATATCCCAAGCATTTTCCGCCAGCACCACATTTCAAAAGCATCAGTGCGCTGTCGGTCCGCAGCACGAACAGTCCAGGTCTTCCTTTCATCTTTTTCCGTTGTATCCGTCCGTCATAGCCGCCGTCATCACTGGTCGCCGATTTCCCATGTGGTACCCAGCGGTCCATAACCACATGCCTAGTAACCAACTTTACACTCTCTGCCCTGGACGCAGAGAAGCGCCGGGCGCCAGCCGGATCGCCAGACGAATAACTATCAATAGACAACATGATCATAATTCTCTTGGGATATAATAGTGTAGTAGATTCCCCTGCCTTTCTACACCGCAGTACTTCAGCCGTTATTACTGATACAGTTCCGCCTGAAGAAATCTATGTATGATCCATACCAAGGTCATTCCTTTTCTGCATTAACATAGTACTGATGGCTACTGCTGCCTTCCATCATGGTTTACCATATCTGCCTATCATCACCTAGTTCTGTTGCCCGGGGTATGGTACGTGGACGTGGGTATGGCACGTGAGAATTGGGTATCTTGCAAGGACCAGTTGCCAAAGACCACCTCCCGTCATCGACACTCGATGTGACCGTCTTGGCAAAAGGTGCTACCTCTACAGCATAACCCCTATACCCCAGTGTCAGACTATCACTAACTAAAACCTACAGATCCGCTTTTCGGCATTTGGTTTTACAGCTAGGGGGTTAACCGTCATGTGATGTTTCATCTTCACCTTCTACGTCCTGTGATGGTTTTTCTATGTTTCTTGTCAGGCGTACAGCGGCCTCAACTTTGCGTTCCGCTGCTTCCTTTTCCTCCAGAAGCTCATAGACTAGATTTTCTACTAGAATCTAGTTGTTGTGACTCTATAGTGTTCACTACGGTGTCGGATTCAAGTGGCGTTCCCAAACCCAACTCGATTGAAGTCCGCTGATAGGACTCCCACCTTATGCATTCAATTATGGTATGCTTCGCGGTTTTATCGCCGTATGAGTTAAAACAACCATGGCAAGGTGAGCACCTGCGTTAAGTGATAGTTAATCTCGCCGTGCCATGTTTTCTTCCCTGTCTTTGGAAGGTTGTGTACCACACAGAGGCTGCGTACTTGGTCTCTCATATATTGGGCATCAAGCGGGCTATTGTTAATGTAGTTGCCTCCCATTTGGCTGTCGTGTCCCAGATATGTTGTGTGAAGTTTAAGTATTTGTCAATCTTCACTCCAAGTATAGTGATTGACTCCTTTAGATCGATTGAAGATCCGTTCATTTGGATACTAATCGCCGGTACCTTTCTCCTTCCCGAGACCATTAACGCTTTCAACTTGGCCGTGACCAGGGCCAGCCCTTTCTGCTCTACCAGTAGTAAGATGATTCTTATAGCCTAGTTTGCTTTGGCCTCCACCTCCACCAGCGTCAGGTCGTCGGCGAATCTTACAAGGGTTACTCCTTGTGAGAGAAAGATCCGGAGTTCTTCATTATACATCAGGTTCCACAATGCCGTTCCAATGACTAAATTCTGTAGAACTCCGCTCAATGCCTGTTTTTCTTCGGCCCCTTCTTTTTTCTCCAAACAAATTCTTTGGTTGTCTAGATAGCTGGAGATGATGTAGAGAATGAGCGAGTTAACCCTCTTCTTTCGCAGCGCTTTTAGGATGTGCTTCCACCTTGTGCTGTTGAAGGCGTTTTGCACATCCAGAGTCACCACCATGCAGAACTTCTTGGTTCTGCGGGTGCCCGTCCTGGATCTCTGGATTTCTTTAGTGATGGTGAGGAGAGCATTGATGGTGGATTTGCTCTTCTTGAATCACAATATGACAATGACTGTATGACAAGAGTTCTTCCAGGGGCTTTTGGTCTTTTTGGAGTAGTACTAGGTCGGCTTTCTTTCACGTTGAGGGAAAGTTTCCATCGTCGAAGCATTTATTGAAGATCATTAAGAATACCTCCAAGTACCCCTCGGTCAGTGCCTTGATTGCTCCTCCAGGCGCCCTATCTGGGCCCGGAGCTTTGTTCGTGGTAAGGCTTGCCGCGACTTCTCTGAGATCGATAACCGTGAAAGAGATCTAAGGCTGACGGATGGGTAGCTTTTGTCTTCTTGTCCTTAGATAGTCTGGGAATAGCGCATCGGCCACCACCCGGACTCGAGACGAGGTTAGTCCAAGGGCGGATCCAGGGGGGGGAGGGAGCGATAAGGGTGATCGCCCCCCCCTTTGGAAAAATTATGTATTATAAATATAACGGAAAAACTAAAATTAGTGGAAAAAAGACTATCAATTTAGGTATTTTTTTTAACAATCTATGAAATCGCCCCCCCTTGAAAAAGTTGCTGGATCCGCCCCTGGGTTAGTCCGGGTATTTTTGTTGTGCCCCTCAACTTGCCTCTCACTGTTTTGATAGACTGTCCCCATGGGTTTTCGCTTAGAAGTGTCAGCAGCTCTTCCCAGCATCTCCTCTTACTGGCCCTGATTTCCTGCTTTAGCGTTCTCTTCGCTGTGAAGTACTCTTTATATGTTTCTTCTTCTTGAAAAGTGTTCTTTCTTTGTGAGCGGTCCTTCTTAGCCGGTTTGCTGTCCGTCTGTGCGACGCAGTTTCTTGCGTCTAACAGTAAACGGTTTTATGATCCGCTCTTCCTCGCTTTGGCATAGCCGCGTCACACGCTTTTCTAATAGCTCTGACTAGATGGTCGACATCGGAGGTTGCGATTCCCCTCACTTTTTTTCAAACGCTTTTAGCAGGTTCTCCCGATTATGAAAGATCCAGTTCTATCGTTCATCTCTGGCCAAATTGCTGCATTTGTATGGGCGACCTCTACGCTGAAGAACACTTATTTATGATCGTTCAGTGTTTTTTCATCAAGGACCTTTCATCTGCTCATTTTCTGGAGGGTTCGTGGGGGCGCAAAAGTGAGATCAAGAATGGATAGTTGCGCACGAGACAGGTAGTGTTTCACGTTTTTGAGCATCACAGGTTCCGTAAATCTAATTACTAGAGACCGGATTATATACAACTTAAAATGGTAGAAATATGCATCATAATTGCTCGAAATATGCAACAAAATTGCCAAAATATGCAACATCAAATTTCAATAAATACTACAAAACATCGTTATTTTTTTATTTAAAATTTATTTATTTACTGTTCCAAGTGTTCAGTAGCAAGGTTGTACCTTCTACCAGTTAATATATTCTTGTAATTGGAAAACAATCATTTTAAATCATTTTTTTTTATTAATCAGTTTCTTTTTCTGTGTTGTTTAAAATTTATGAAAATATAAAATACAAACAACAGGAACGTGAGGGAAGAGCTCCCTCCCCCAATATTTTAGAAAGTTGGCAAAAACATTCAAAAGTTGGTCAATTTAGTAATTTTTTTGTCTAAATTTTCAAAAAGTTGCAAAACTTACAAAAAGTTAGCAATTTTGAATTAATTCAGTTGGCAAATTTGGGATTTCTTCCCCTTGAAAAAAGCTGGTTGGGCACGTCTCTGTCGAACAATGAATTTAAAATTTAGAAATTTTATAAAATATGCCCGATCAGTAGATTTTAGTCGAAATATGCAATTTTCTGAAAAAATAGCCAAAATATGCAAATGCATATAATCCGGTCTCTACTAATCACCAATGTGCCTCGGCTGTATGGATTTTCCGGAGTCAAGTCGGCTTGGACGGTCAGTTTCTCTCGGAGGGTCAGACAAGGGTTTATCTTAAAAGTAGAGATGGATGTTGGGAAACAAGTTTAATCTGGGTTCCATTTTCCATAGTTCCCTCTTTTATTATTGCTATGGCCTTTCTGTCTAAGGCCACCCTGACTGCTCTCCACATTGCTTTCTGGATTCCCCCGGATACGATAGGTATAGTTTTAGACGTCCTCACCAGCTGTTCCTGCAATGTCTCGACTTTTCTGTCAGGAAGACGTCCTTTCCTCACGGTTTCATTCTGAAGACAATTACTGCCCCGCTCCCGGTGGCCCTTCTTTCCGCATCTCATGCAGAAGGAGACTGTCCTTGGACACTCTACAAGTCACTTAAAGCAGTCTTTGGATCTGTCCAGGGCGCTGCAATCCTTTCTCGAGTGCACCTCTCTTCAGCACATATAGCAGGCTTGAGCCTTGGTTTCCAATGCTGTAACTCTGCAGCTTGCCCATCCCACTCTGATTTTTTTTTGCCGACTTCTCGCTAATTCAGAGTTGCTACAGAGTTCTAAGCAAGAAATGAGTGAAAAAAAGTGTGTAAATTTTCAAAAAAAGTGAAGAAAAGTGTATAGAAATTTTGAAAAAAGTGACAAATAGTGTAAAACTATTTTACTTCGGGCAGTAACGTAGCAAGCTAACACCACAGATCCTGGGTGGCAAGACCCACAGCGGACCCCCTTTTTTTAGAATCAGTGTTTCAAACTGCTCTTTGGGCATTTGAGAACTTTTACACAAAATTTTTTTGAAAGACCCTTTTTTGACTCCCTAGCTAAATTTGCAAACCAAAACTTGCAAACGGTTCAATTTTTTACACATTTTGTACCTCTCGGCCATCTTTTTCCGAAAAAATTATTTTTAAATGACATTTTTTAACCAGTTTACATTTACTCCGAGCAACATGCGTACTACTCCAATATTTGTTCCGTGTATATAGCGTAATTTTTTGTGGAAATAAGTGCCGACTCGATTTTCACGTATGTTTACTGCATATAAATAGCCATTATACCTCTGCCTTTCACAAGAAATTACACTCTAACATGATTGGTTAATTTTCTCGATGGCTCGGCACCACCTCTTGCTACGTCACTGCTTTTGGGCCCCTAGGCATGGGCGCCCATTAGGAGGGGGGGAGGGGCAAAAAGGTCGGCTGCCACCCTGGCTCTTGGCTACTTAAATTTTTTTAGACATTTAATATTTCACCAGCCCAAGTTTTTAAAATTTTCTAAAACTTGCGATTTTAAATGATTAAAATTCTTTCATATTAAATTTTTTTTCGATTTTGTCCCCCCCCCCCTGAAAATGGTCCTATGGACGCCCATGCCCCTAAGAATTCACGGACCGTATGCTTTTGCACACCGGTAGTTACGCCACTGCTGGCGCGCACGAATGAATTTACGAGATTCTTTATTTTACGTGTACAGGTGTCACACTCATTCCAGCAGTGGGCCACTTCCTTCAAGCAAAATTTTTAAGGGTGGCACAAATGATTGTTTTACCCCTTTCCCCATCTCATTTTTTCCCCGAATATTTTTTTGAATGACTTTTTTTTAACTCTATTTCATAATTTTACTATTGATTAGCTCGTCTACATTTGCTCCAAGCAACATAAGTCAACAATTTTTAAAATTCTAGTTACTAAATTTTTAAATGTTTCAAAAAATTTAATTTTTGTAAGTGAAATCGTAAAAAAGTGAAAACAGTGAATATTTTTTAAAAAAATCTTACACTTTTCTTCACTTTTTACTTTACCATACCGAATGGGAAAGTTATGTAATCGAAAAAAAATTTTTTTTCAGATTTTCACGGATTTATATTCCTTGAGGTCTAACGAGTTGAAAGAGACCCAACATCAAGAAATGTCTGTGTGTCTGTGTGTCTGTGTGTCTGTGTGTCTGTGTGGCTGTGTGTCTGTGTGTCTGTATGTCACTTAATTTTGTGTGCGCTCTAGCGCCCAAACTAATAGGAATTTCTCAACCAAATTTTATATTTAGTACTTTTATATTGAAACTTAGATTTGATTAGATTTTGGTTAAAATCGGTCCACGGAAACGTGAGATTGGGATAAATTAGTGACGCGATGAGTATGTTTGGTACTGTGGTCGGTAGAGGGCGACACCTAATAATGTCGCAAGTTATGTTATGGGCAACTGTCTAGATAAATCCACTCACCGAAAAATAATAGCGATTAAAGGAAAAAAGGTTGTTTCGAGCAACCCTGTAACCGTGCAAAGTGAAGAAGCCACGATGTCCACCGAAGAGCCGGATAAGGAGGAACCGATATTACCGGCGAACCACTCAGGAAAGACCAAGTCCAGCCAATCACAAGTGCAGGATGGGCCGAAAGATGTGGAGAGAAAGCGCGACCGAGAAAGTAGGCGCAAGCTGCAACAAAAAAAGGCGAGACCTGCCTCAAGCAGTATGTCAGGAAGCCGAGATAGATCTTCAAAGAAAAAGAAGCCGACTAACGAAGCACAGGTAAGTACTAACCAGACGGATAATCTTGTTAACCTCCCTCCATTAGAGGACTTTATTAGCTCCCAATTGGCGGGTGGGCTCGACACCCAACCACTGTTGGTAGACGAGCAGACCAGCCAATCGGAAGAGCATGAACCACCCGGCCAATCACTCCCCTCAAATCCCCCCAATACAGACATACCACGTAATACCTCCCCAGCCCCTAACCAGACGTCCCGTCGAGAATCCCCTTTGGCCGTTCCACTTAAGACCAGAATCCCTCCACTAGTTCTAAGGGATACTGCTAAGTGGAGCAGCATAAAGAGCGAATTCGTGAGGCGGGGGATTCGTTTCACAAAGGCTAAACTACTCGCTGGCGGACTGAGCATCACTCCCGCCAGCGAAAACGACTACAGGGCCATATACAAGTACTTCGAGGAAGTTCTTACTCCCGAAGAAGGTGGATGGTACTTCCACCAATTGAGAGAGGAGAAGCCCCTAAAAGCGGTCATTAGGGGCATCCCCGTCAACATTGATGTTAAAGAGGTCCAAGAGGACCTCATTTCAAAGGGATACGACTGCACGGTAGGCAGAATGAGGAGCAGTCGGGGCAGAAGACCCCTTCCCCTCATCATGGTCACTATGCCCAAAACCACGACCTCCGCCAATATTTTCAACGAGGATAGGGTCCATGACATTTGCTTCAAAATAGAAGTCCCCCACGCAAAAACCAAGATTGGGCAGTGTCACCGCTGTCAATCTTTCGGCCACGCTCAGAGTTGCTGCAAGGCCACACCCCGGTGTGTAAAATGTCCAGGCCAGCACTGGACAGCCGAGTGCACCAGGCCCAAGGGTACGGCTACCTGCACTAACTGTGGTGGTGACCACCCAGCTAGCTACCAGGGCTGTAAGTCATATCCTAAAATGTGGAGAGCGCAAGCTCCCCTTCAACCAATTCCCCTCAACAACCAGGCAAGACGGTACAAACCGGTCACCAATGAACGTTCTTACGCTCAGGTGGCCCGGTCAAACCCCACCCAATCAGCTCTCTCCCAGAACGTCCAGGTGACCAGGCCAAAACTCACCCAACCAGCTTCTCCCCAGAATGTATCTGAGGCTCCCAAAAAAGACAAGCCTTCTAATAATCTTCCTACCGACGACAACGGTAGATTCACCGCTTCCAAGCAAGAAATAGCCAGGGTTACCTTGGAGCTCGTCAGGTTCGGAATGTCCTCCGAGGAGATCCAGAAAACCCTCAGCCATTTCGCCAGGTCCGACTAACATCTTTCCTGTCCTCCAGCTCACGCCATCACTTCTAAAATCTCATGACGACAACTTTTTCCGCAGCCCTGAAAGGCGTTTATTGGAACGCCAATGGGCTGACCAATGAAAAACGACCACAGCCCCAGACGTCACGTATTCAGACACTGACTCCGAGAACGACGTGTTCCAGTGAGGAGTGTTCACGCTGCCTCGGGGAGGTTACAAATATCCGTCATTGTCCTGTCCAATTAATCTTCTTCTTTTTCAGCTTGTGTTTTTAATTTTTTTTTCAGCGCCTATTGTTAGATTATTGTTGAGTTTGTAAATTGTAAAAATTTTTTTTTTTTTATATATTTTAATAAAAACGCTGTAGCAACGGCGCGACTGAGGCTCTGTTATTGTAGAAGGGGCCCAAGGTAAGCACATCGCGCCGCCGCGGGCGCGGGGATTATCTCACGCGTGCGTGCACGCGCGGGCAATTCGACGTTAGCCTCCGGCCCCGCAGTGCTTACCTTATAGCGCAATAATAAACAAGACACCGGCTCGACGCCGCTCCTCGGGTTTGAAATCCCTGTATAAAATTCTCAACGTCAGGTCTCAAAACCAGATGAAGGAGATAAGCGGGCTATCGCCCGCATCTGCTCCGCAGATGCCAAGTGTCAGCTACAGCTACAAGAAAAATTTATAACATCGAGTTATCGATAAAAGGAATGATCCTTGGAAGGTGACTTGGTATAGAGTGACAGCCGATAAAACTTTCGCACATGGACACCAAATCATAGGGAGCGGCCAAAATCGTTAACTACGTTTTTGTAAACTGTATTAAATTAGTGTGCAAGACATAATATCGTACCACAAGATCCGAAAGAACCTTGGGGGACCCCTGCGTTCATTGGATGAGGTTCGGATTTGGTCCCATCGGCGGCGATGCAAAAGGTTCTTTCTGCAAGATAAGAATGGATTAGTTTTACGATGGCGAGTTTGATACCGGCTCGAAGCATCTTGTAGAGGAGTCCGGGGTGCCATACGGAGTCGAATGCCTTGGAGATGTCTAGAAGAAGGGCGACGGTGCATTCTTTTTTCGAGAACCCCTTTGAAATTTGCTCGACGATGCGAAGGATTTGATGAGTCGTGGAGTGACCTTCGCGAAATCCAAATTGTTCATCGGGGACGACCTTGTTGGAATCCATTTCTTTCTTGAGTCGATTTAAGATGATTTTCTCCGCGATTTTGCCGATGGTGGATAGAAGGCTAATTGGACGATAGCTCTTCGGTTGGTTTTTCGGCTGTACTTGCTTGTGGATGACGATGACGTTTGCGTGCTTCCATAATTTCGGGAAGTGACGGAGTCGCAGCGCTGCATTCACGATGGTTGTGATTGCAGTGATCGCTTTTCGTGGTAACTCCTTCAGTGCCCTGTGGGCAGAGCTGAAAGTATTTCAAGTAAAAGACTTGCAAAAAGTAATTCAAGTACTTAAAAGTACTTGAAGTACTTTAATTGAAGTACTTTTGAAACTAACTTAAAAGTACTTGGTACTTGAAGTACTTTGTAAAAGTACTTGAGTATTTGGTAATTGGATTTAACAAAATTTGAGTAATTGAAGTACTTTTAAAGTAATTGAAGTACTTTTAAAGTAATTGAAGTACTTTTAAAGTAATTGAAGTACTTTAAAGTAATTGAAATACTTTTAAGGTAATTGAAGTACAGTCGAGTCGCGAAATAGTGAATACCGTATATAGTGAACTACCGGAAATAGTGAACACAAAAATTTTAACATTGAGTGTATATGGGACTCCTATATAACGAACAGCGGTAACCCCGATACAGCGAACTGCGTACTATAAATCGTGCAGTTTGAATGACATCTTTTAGGGGTCATCCATAAATTACGTCACACGTTAAAGGGGGGGGAGAGTATCACCAGAATGTGACATTAGGTCTGTTTGGTACCACAGTCCTAGTGCTACACTAACTACACTATTATAAATTGATTGGTGGTACAATTACCAACCCACTTTTTACACCAATAAATTTGTAGTAGTTAGTGTAGCACTAGGACTGTGGTACCAAACAGACCTATTGTGTGACAAGGGGCAGGGGGGGGTCAAAAGCTTTGTGACGTTACAGTCGTTTGTTTTCTCTATTATCAAAAATATTTGACTTTATGTTGATTTTATAAAAGATTATTTAATAAAAATAAGAAAAAAATGAAAATAACTGTTTACTTTTGATTATTTTTAAATAAGTACATGCATAAAATTGAAAAATGTGTGACGTCACATCAGTGGGGAGAGGTTCTAAAGATGTGACAACCTGTGATAAGGGCGGGGGGAGGAGTTAAAAAGACCTAAAATTCGTGTGACGTAATTTATGGATGGCCCCTTATAGGGACTTCCCCAACATTGAGAATTTACATTACGTATTATATTTACACTTCATTTCACGCGTAACGTTAGCATAGAATGGAATTTTTATATGTTGGTGTTGTTCAATATTGCACCCTTTTATATATTTATATTTGTTCAATATTTTGTATCCTTATAATTTTTGCATTTAAATATTTATACTTCATATAACATTTCAAATTTGCCACAGTTTTCTATACTGTGCGCAGGGTTTTCGCGTTGCTGTTAGAAGCACGCGTATATCAGGCTTTATAGCCAGTACCATACGAAAGCTCAACAAGTACACTACGAACGTTCGAAAAGTACAGTGCTCCTTTCTTGCATAGGAAAGTAAAACAAATCATGTATTTTAAGCAATAAAATCATTAACAACAGTGACTAATGGTTTTCATTCATCTACAACAACAATTAATTGACCTAGTTCGTCGTTCAAAGTATAAGTTTTAAAATTTATACACACCGGTAGCACCGAGGCATCTTTTCGATATCCAACAATCAAAGGAGAACCTCGTGCCTACCATTTTTTGGTCCTTCGACCGCATTTTGGTAATTCGCAATTACCAAACAGTGTTTCAGTGCCCTACAGTGCAACAAATATCAATCAAACAAATCGATCAAGTACGGTATTGACCCCAAGTGGCGTGCCCGAACGAGATTTGTAAAATAGCAGCGTCATCCCACCATTTTGAAGCCTCTAACAGGGTAAACCCTACGGAGCAGTCCAGCTCAAGATAGCGCCAATTCGAGAAGCCTTCAAACAGGTACCAAAAGCCATCTTGCAGAGACCAACGGCAAGATCACGTGACAGCCTACAACCACGTGACTTCCAACCACATTCAACGGCGGTAAATAAAACTATTCCATTACCATTACAGTTCCCTATATCCACCATACAGTTTCCTGCTTGGTACAATAGAAATATTTATCTGTCATTTATTTACATTTATTTACAAAAATTTCAAATCTTCATACACATTATGGAGAAATCAAATTTAACTAAATCTCAATTAGAAGCAAGCCTAGCAAGGTTTGAAAAATTTTTAAACAACATCAAAAATGATTTCGACTCGACAGAAACTACAAACGATAAAGTCGAAGCATTAAAATCTAGACTTGAGCGTATATTACCATTAATAAATTTATACGAGAACTTGTACTACCAAATCCCAGAAAGCTCTGAGGATTTCGAAGCGGAAATTTCTTTCACAAATTTCGAAAACCTGTATCATACACAGGTTGGCATTGCTCGTAATTTAATTAACAGAAAATCTCAAAATTTAGTAAGAACTAGCGATAGGTATAGTTCGCGAAGTGGCACCACAAGCCCAATTTCTGGCAGAAACTCACCTGCAAATTCAATAAATTCTAATGCGCAAACTATCCCTAACGTTGAGTATCACCGAAATCATAATTACAACATTAGTTTACCAAAAATAACTTTATCAAAATTTAATGGCGACGCAAAGTCATGGTTAGAATTTAAAAACATTTTCATAAATTTAATTCACGATAACTTACAACTTAACGAAGTACAAAAGTTTCACTACTTAAAAGCTAGTTTAACGGGTACAGCCACTGATGTAATAAGTTCCTTAAATTTTAATTCAGAAAGTTACGCAATCGCATGGAACACACTGATTGCGCGATTTGACCAACCAAAGGTCATCATAAAAAATCACTTAAATTCAATCATCGAACTTGAAGTTCAAAATAAGGAATCAGCAAGTGATTTACGTAGAATTAATGACGTTTTGTTTAAGCATGTCTCAGCACTAAAATCTCTTGCTAGCACCGAGCAGCTGTTTGAAACACTGATAGTTTATCTGGTGTCAAATAAACTTCACGCAGCAACGGTAAGGGAATGGGAAATAAACTTAAGCAAAAGCATTGCCATACTACCAACCTTATCAGACTTCAAAGAATTTTTAACAAATCATTCAAATCTTTTAGAAAATATAGAAAATAGACAGTTGAAGAAGGTCGTCGAAAAACCTAAATTTCATTCGAAGTCGTTCGTTACCACTTCTCCCTTTTGCGCTCTTTGCGAGGGAGAGCACCCAATAAGTGGATGCGAACGATTTGCTGACCTCACCCCTGAGCAAAGAACAGAAAAAGTTAAGGAACTCAAGATCTGCTTCAACTGCCTATCGAAAAATCATTTTCTGCCTCAGTGCACTTCAAAATATTCATGTAGAATATGCAAACATAAGCATCACACTTTGCTTCATCAATCGAAGCGAGTGGAAAAAACTCCTAATTCAACCGTTGCCCTTCCAACATTAAATCCATCTGTCGATGAAGAACCTCTCGAGATCGTATCAGCCTTCTGCTCTACGACTACGCAAGTTCTCTTACCTACAGCAACTGGCAAGGTGCAAGACTCCACAGGGAACTACCAATCCCTAAGAATATTACTTGATTCCGGTAGTCAATCGAACTTCCTGAGAGCCGACACATGCAACAGGTTGGGTTTGGGCACCTCAAGTGCAAACGTCTTTGTCACCGGTTTGAACAACTCAAACACAAACATAAAAACAAAATGCGAATTAGAATTACACTCTCAACATTCAAATTTTAAAATAAAATTATCTTGTCTAATACTAGACCAAATTACTGGAAGCGTTCCCAGTGTTAGTATTAAATTAAACAATTTCCAAATTCCAAAAAATATTCAACTATCTGATCCTAATTTTGACAAACCAGGAAAAATTGACATTTTAATAGGCTCGTCCACATTTTTTGAATTATTGTGCATTGGACAGATAAAACTAGGTACCGCATTACCTATACTACAAAAAACTTATCTGGGTTGGATCATTTCAGGTCCTACCGGCCCACATCCTAATAATCAGGTGCAATGTCATCACAGCATTGAGAATGAATTAAACGACCAACTCGTTAAATTTTGGGAAATTGATAACTATCCTACCGACAAAGTATTTTCACCAGAAGAAAGTGCATGCGAAGCACATTTTGTAGAGCACACTCGTCGCGATAATAACGGGCGCTTTATAGTTTCAATTCCGTTCAAGGAACCACCCTCACTCTTAGGAGATTCATTTTCTATTGCACAAAAAAGATTTTTTGCACTTGAGCGGCGTCTACAGGCCAACCCCATGTTGTATAAGGAATACTCAGCATTTATTAGGGAATATCTTGACTTAGGTCACATGTCTCTTGATAATCGCAGGATAACTCCTTCATATTACCTTCCTCATCACGGTGTTCATAAATTGGACAGTTTAACCACAAAACTTCGTGTTGTATTTAACGGTTCTTCTGTTACTTCGACAGGGCAATCGTTAAATAGCCTTCAAATGATTGGACCTACCATTCAATCAGATTTATTTTCCGTGCTCATACGCTTTCGACAACACACATATGCAATTTCGGCAGATATTGAAAAAATGTATCGACAAGTATATGTGGATGAAGAACAGCGAGTACTTCAACGTACTCTATGGAGATTTGCACCTAACGATCCCATAGAGATATACAATTTAAATACTGTCACTTATGGCACCGCTTCTGCATCTTACCTTGCCATACGATCTTTGATTCAGTTAGGCAATGACATTGAAAAAACTTTACCCAAAATCTCCGAAATTATAAAAAGAGATTTTTACGTCGATGATTTGTTGAGTGGTTCAGATAGCATCGAGAGTGCTCGGAAAATTTGCACCCAACTTTCCGACACTCTAAAAACGGGATGCTTCAAATTGCGAAAATGGATCTCGAACCATTCTGAAGTGTTGTCTGATATTCCAACTGCCGACGTTCACCCCGGTCTTCTCCACATTGGAGACAGCGAATCATCACGCACTTTAGGTTTAACTTGGTTTTTCCAGACAGACCATTTTATGTTTAAGATTTCCGGTCTTTCCAATTTAAAAACCACTAAACGCCAAATGCTTTCTGAAATTGCTCAGATCTTTGATCCACTTGGCCTACTTGGACCTTGCACCTTTGTGGCAAAGATTTTTATGCAAAAGTTATGGTTGGAAAAGTTAAATTGGGATGACATTGTACCTAAGGAAATCGAAGCAAAATGGCTGTCCTACCGCTCCGAACTGTTATTGTTAAACGAACTCAAAATTCCGAGACATGTGACCTGTTCAAGTCCCAAGTACGTCCAAATTCACGGTTTTTGCGACGCTTCTATTAACGGTTACGGTGCTTGTATATATATCAGATCCGTTTCCAATAACGACAAAATTTATATTAATTTATTATGCTCAAAATCTAAAGTCGCGCCTTTAAGACCTACCACTATACCAAAATTGGAACTCTGTGGAGCCTTGTTACTGAGCAAGTTGTTGGTTCAAGTCAAAAAGACTCTCATTTTAAAATGTTCCTCCTGCTTTTTGTGGACAGATTCTACAATTGTATTGGGATGGCTAAAAACCAGTCCAAATTTACTTAAAACCTTCGTTTGCAATCGAGTTGCTGACATTCAAAATATCACTTTAGATGCTGTATGGTGCCATGTTCCAACAAAGCATAATCCAGCTGACCTTCTTTCGAGAGGAACTACTCCTCAAGTTTTAATGGATTCTGTTCTTTGGTGGAACGGTCCATCCTGGCTTTTTGAAACCGAATCATCATGGCCTCACCTTAAATCTTGTCCTTCAGACCTACCCGAATTAAAAAAGGAAACTCAATTCTTTGCAACCACTGTGCAGCCATTTTGTAACTTTGAGGACTACTCCAGTCTCACAAAACTTGAAAGAGTCACCGCGTATTGTCTACGTTTTATAAAAAATTGCTCCAAGCAAGACAAAGATAGACAGTTTGGTCCATTGACTGCAAAAGAATTGACGCTTTCATTAAATACTTTAATAAAAATTTCTCAATCAGACTCATTTTACCACGAATACAAACTGTTGAAAAAGGGATTACCATTAAAATCCAAATCTTCCCTAGTTAGTTTTAATCCATTCATCGACACTGATGATTTAATTCGCGTAGGCGGACGCCTTCATAATTCACTTTACACTCATGACAAAAAACATCCCTTCCTTCTGTCTGGCAAGCATTATCTTTCTAAACTTATAACGTCTCGTGAGCATCTTGTAATGCTTCACGCAGGCCCCCAACTTTTGTTAGCTTCATTGCGTGATCGCTTTTGGATCACTAATGGTAGAAACTTGGTTAAGCAAGTCGTGCATCGGTGTGTTACATGCTTTCGCGTATCACCTACTTTAACTCAACCCATTATGGGAAATCTTCCTACTGCTAGAGTGCAACCTACGTTTCCTTTCTTGCACACTGGTATTGACTACGCTGGTCCAATACTAATTAAGGATCGTAAGGGCCGTGGAGCAAAAATCACAAAGGCTTATCTTTGCTTGTTCATTTGTTTTGCTACCAAGGCAGTGCATCTCGAATTAGTTACCGGTTTGTCTACCGAACTATTCATTTTAGCCTTAAAGCGTTTTATTTCTCGTCGTGGAAAACCACTTCAAATATATTCCGACAATGGAACTAACTTTGTTGGAGCTAGACATCAACTTTTAGATTTGGGTACTTTTTTTAAAACCAATCACTCTTCAATCTCAGAGCTTTCTGCTGATCTAGGTATAAGCTGGAGTTTTATTCCTGCTCGCAGTCCTCACTTCGGTGGTTTGTGGGAATCTGGAATAAAGTCATGCAAGTCTCACTTAAAAAGAGTAATTGGCCAACACGTTCTCACTTATGAGGAATTTTGCACGCTATTGTACCAAGTAGAGGCTATCCTCAACTCCCGCCCCCTTGCTCCTTTATCCTCAGATCCTAACGATTTGCAGCCGTTGACACCAGGACATTTTTTGGTTGGACGTCCTCTAAGTGCGCTTCCTGAACCTGACGTTACTCTGTTGCCTGAAAACCGTTTGGACAATTTTCAAATTATTCAAAAGTTCATACAACATCTTTGGACTCGCTGGAGTAAGGAATACATCTCGGAGCTACAACAAAGAGTTAAATGGAAAATTCACCACTCCGATCTCACCAATGACGCTCTCGTTTTGATAAAGGAAGACAACCTGCCTCCGCTCAAATGGAAACTTGGCCGTGTCATCAAACTCCATCCTGGCGCTGATGGCATCAACCGAGTTGCCACCGTTCGTACCAGCACCGGCATTATCAAGAGAGCGTTCTCCAAGCTGTGTCCCTTACCCAGTTCGTGAGATTTGTTTTGTGCGTGAAGTGCGCGAATATTGATTTGTGTATTTCTTCAACCTTTCTTAGATTTAACTTGTATATTTTTTATCCTGTTCGGCTTGATTCAAAAATTGTTTGTGTCATTGTTTTCACCAACACTTTTTGATACTCAAGTCTTTTTTGTATTTGTTAACATTTTATGCGGGCTTTACTTAATCTTTGATTATTAGCATTATTGAAATTGCTCATTTCAACCCGCGGGCTATGTTCAATATTGCACCCTTTTATATATTTATATTTGTTCAATATTTTGTATCCTTATAATTTTTGCATTTAAATATTTATACTTCATATAACATTTCAAATTTGCCACAGTTTTCTATACTGTGCGCAGGGTTTTCGCGTTGCTGTTAGAAGCACGCGTATATCAGGCTTTATAGCCAGTACCATACGAAAGCTCAACAAGTACACTACGAACGTTCGAAAAGTACAGTGCTCCTTTCTTGCATAGGAAAGTAAAACAAATCATGTATTTTAAGCAATAAAATCATTAACAACAGTGACTAATGGTTTTCATTCATCTACAACAACAATTAATTGACCTAGTTCGTCGTTCAAAGTATAAGTTTTAAAATTTATACACACCGGTAGCACCGAGGCATCTTTTCGATATCCAACAATCAAAGGAGAACCTCGTGCCTACCAGGTGTATAAATTTAAAGGAAAAAGTATTAACTATTAAATTAAATAAAAACAAATACAATCAAAAATAACATCATTTTTCCTAATTAATAATTATTTGTATCAATTTTTTTTAAAATAAAGCTTTAATTTTCAAAACGTGGCTTTATTGTAAATTTTGTAAGTACGGAAATAGTGAACAACCACGAAAAAGTGAAAGGTCTTTGCCATATTTAATTCACTATTCCGCGACTCGACTGTATTTTTAAAGTACTTGAAGTACTTTTAAAGTATTTGAAGTACTTTTATGGCCAGTTTATCAATCTAGTTAAGTGTCCCAATTAAATTTATCTGACAAGTATGAATTTTAACCGATTATCGGTTAAATTGCTGTTAGTAACACCGCATTGTCTATAAGCAGGGCTGGACAAGATAAATTTTTATTTGTATTTGAAATACAAAATATAATTGAAAAATGTGTAAAAATATTCAAATACATTACTTTCTATCATCATTCATTGTTTATCCTTATTGTGAATGTCCTCAGACCTTTTCTTCTCATTTCAAATTTTGAATACAAAAAATAATCTAAATCGTTTATGCCTGTTTGTGCAAAAATTATTTTTATTTGTACCCAAATAGTTTTTGAGAAATTTCAAAATTTAACTGCCGGGGGGGGGGCAGAATATAAAGGATAACTATATATTAGAGAGCCAATAATACATTATTACTTTATTTACAGTTTGACCAATCAGTTTTCGTTTGGAAGGTTTAATAATTTTTATTCAAATCAACTCACAATCAGTACGACTACCTGATACGAGCGGTTTGGTTCATGATATAATATTCAGTTTGGTTCAGATTATGTAGTCTCCACGTGACGTCATGCGCAACATTTATCAAAATGCAATTTATATGTATCATATCATTGGTTTAAGATATGATTTGCGCAGAATTTTACTCTCCACGTGACGTCATGCGCAACAATTACCAAAGTGGAATTCGCATAAACACTGTTATAAATTACTTAACTAATCTGTTAAATACAATCCTAATGAAGGGACCAATACGGTGTACGTATTAACGATTTTTCGTGACGGCTCAACGTGACAATGTTCTACGTTTAGCATTACATAATTAATCAAAATTTAAAATATGCCACGACACAGTTCCAATAGCAATCTTTAAAATTCTGCATTAAAATTGTTTAAATTTCAGGTATTGTAAGTGCTGTAAATAAAATCTGACCTCGACCAAAATTTGAATGATTTCAAAAGACGCGCCATATGAAATCAATGAAATTTTTCTTTCATCCTTTCAAACCAATGAGAAACATCATTTATAATTAAATTACAAATCTAAACCGTTTTACAAAATCTACTTTAAAAAACAAGCCTGCGCCAGAGGCTTTTTAAAACACGTGCATATTTTGGCGAAAAATTTTTAAATATATTTTTTTATAATTTAAAAATGGCAACAAAGTGAAATTTATTGAATAATGTATTTTAAATACATGTAGTTGCAATCTGCCCAGCCCCGACTTGAAAATTAGGTAATTGAAATACTTTGAGTAATTGAAGTACTTTTAAAGTAATTGAAATACTTTAAAGTAATTGAAGTACTTTTAAAGTAATTGAAGTACTTTGGATAATTGAAGTACTTAGAGTAATTGAAGTACTTTATTTTGCGTAATTAAAGTACTTTGAGTAATTTGGCGGTACTTGAATTACTTTTTGGTTAATTTTGAAATATTTGAATTACTTTTCATAAGTACTTGGTAATTGAAATACTTTCTTTAAGCAAAGTCCTTAAGTACTTGATGCTTCAAGTACTTTTAAGAAAATATAGTATTTGATACTTGAAATACTTTTGAAATTAGCAAAGTACTTGGTAATTGGTACTTGAATTACTTTTACAAAGTACTTTAGACAGCTCTGCCTGCGGGTGATGCCGTCTGGACCGGGTGCGCTTTTGATTTTCGCCTGCCTAATGAGACTTCTGACTTCCTTGAACGATGCGGGTTTGATTGTTGATTCGTCCGGGGCGTTCAGGGCTTCCTTCACAAAGTCTTCTACCATCTGGATGTGATCGGGGTCGTCGTAGGTGGTGTTAGGCGCGCATTGAAGTTGGAGACTGGCAGCTAGAGCGTCGGCTTTGTCCTTGTCCGTTTTTGCTTAAGTCCCGTCCGGTCTTAGGAGAGCTGGCATCGGAGTCCTTTTGGTGCTGAAATTTTTGATGAATTTCCAAGAGCTTGAATCCTCGAACGAAAGGACTTCAAGCTTGATGGTCCATTCGGCGTCCTTGTGCTCCTTGACTTCGTTAGTGACCTGGGATTTGAGGCGTTGATACTCGGATTTGTCGTCGGGGTGATGAGTCCTTTGAGCAAGTTTTCGCGCTCGATTCTTGTCCTTGATTAGCTGCTTGAGATGCGGGGGAAGTTGGTCTCGAAGATCTGCGACCGGAACAGCATTTGTGGCGTATTGAATCGAGGCTTGGATGTTGAGGTGAAGAGCTTCTACGTAGTCGTCCAGTTGGCTTGTGGTGTCGATGATTGGAATGTCTCCCATGTTCGCTAGAAGGTGATCATGGAAGACGGGCCATACAACTTTGGACCTTGTTGTATTTGGACGGTCGTGCGGGATGTTTCCGATGTACATCAGGACTGGAAGGTGGTCTGAAGTGAGCTCACATGCCGTTGTGAGCCGGTGCTGCCAATGAACGTCCTTTAGGAGAGCGACGTCGATGAAGGGGGACGTGCCTAAACTCCAAAGTCGTCGAGGGCGACGGCGGAGCATGCACCTCTCCACGGGACTATAGTCGGGATAAGGTAGAGGACCGATCGCAAGGATGAGCGGTTGGGTTCTAACGTCGGCATAACACGGCTCTGCCGGAGTTACCGAACCGAAGTTCCCAATCCGCCTCCCGAAGTCGGTACCAAAGCCACAACCACGGCTCAAGGACCAACAGAGGAGAGTTGGGGGGTCTGGCCTATTGAGAGGGTCAGCTTAGAGCGACAGGAGGGGTGCGTTATGCGCACTCCGAACGTCATATTCAAGCCTCTTATTCATCGAAACTAGTAGAGATCGTGAGATCGGGACTAGAGATACCCATTAGGACAAAGACAAATTTGTCGCGCACCCGGTCCAGACGGCATCACCCACAGGGCATTGAAGGAGTTACCACGAAAAGCGATCACTGCAATCACAACCATCGTGAATGCAGCGCTTCGACTCCGTCACTTCCCGAAATTATGGAAGCACGCAAACGCCATCGTCATCCACAAGCACGGACAGCCGAAAAACCATCCGAATAGCTATCGTCCAATTAGCCTTCTCTCCACCATCGGCAAAATTGCGGAGAAAATCATCTTAAATCGACTCAAGAAAGAAATGGATTCCAACAAGGTCGTCCCCGATGAACAATTTGGATTTCGCGAAGGTCACTCCACAACTCATCAAATCCTTCGCATCGTCGAGCAAATTTCAAAGGGGTTCTCGAAAAAAGAATACACCGTCGCCCTTCTTCTAGACATCTCCAAGGCATTCGACTCCGTATGGCACCCCGGACTCCTCTACAAGATGCTTCGAACCGGTATCAAACTCGCCATCGTAAAATTAATCCAATCTTATCTTGCAGAAAGAACCTTTTGCATCGTCGCCGATGGGACCAAATCCGAACCTCACCCAATCAACGCAGGGGTCCCCCAAGGTTCGCCACTTTCTGCACCCCTTTACAACATCTTCATGAGCGACATCCCCAAACCAATCCACCCGCAGGTCGAAAACTTCTACTTCGCGGACGACACAGCCGTAGCTTCCACATCACTTTCACCGGACATCGCCATGCAAAGTGTTCAAGAGGTAGCGGAACAAATCGAGCAATGGATGGGAGACTGGCGAATTGGAGTCAATACGAACAAGAGCGTCGCAGTTATCTTCGCCCGGATAAACTCCGGGTCTACAAAACTATCATCAGGCCGGCTCTCACGTACGCTGCACCAGCATGGGGACACGCAGCAAAAAGCCATATTACCAAGATAGAAACCATCCAAAACAAACTCGTCCGCTATGCATGGAACGCACCAAGAAGAGTCACAAATGTCCGTCTTCGCAACGACTCCAAACTCACCACGGTCAAAGAATTTATCAGAAATCATACGGAGAAATTTTACTCAAAAACCGAAGACCTGAAAAGACCGAAAGAAAGAAGAAGAGGCTCTGGAAAGGATTCAACAGAAAGGGATGAACCTCTCCCCCCATTACGGATCTTAAGGTCATCGACAGTCTGGCCACGGTGATAAGAAAAGCTACAGAGGAAACAAGCCAAGTCCAACTACACACACCGGAAGGAGTAAGAATTGTGGTCACCCAATTGGGCAAAGGCTAAAAGAGGGCGAAGACTATATCCTAAAAAGTTAAGATGTTGGCGCCATTTTTTTTAAAAATCTGACAACACTGGGTTTAACCCAGAGGTTGCGCTTCTCAAGTGGCAACACTGCTGTTCTGTGAGTTTAATGTATCGTCGACCGCACCCTACTAGAAATTAGTCGCCATTTTAAAATTTTCGCAGAATATTTCACAGTATCTCGTAGTGCTATTTACAAAGTAAAAACTGATAAGCTGTGCTAAATAATTAAATATTATGGATACTCCGTGTAAACGTGAAGTGGATGATAAATCGGAGGAAACTGATGACATAAAATTTAACTTAGAAGATCTTCATCATTCGATAGATATTAAAGATGAAGAGAGCTATGGAGAAGCATTAATAAATGCAAAATCTGCAACATATACAAGTATTCGAGAGAAATGTTTTTCTTGTGATGTTTGTGGTTATAAATGTACTCGAAAATCATTTTTAAAAAGTCATTTAAAAATTCACACGGGGGAGAAACCGTTTTCTTGTTCGATTTGTGACTATAATTGTGCTCATAAATCTTCTTTAAAAATACATTTACAAATGCACACGGGGGAGAAACCGTTTTCTTGTAAGATTTGTGACTATAAATGTGTACGCAGTCCAGATTTAAAAAATCATTTAAGAACTCACACTGGCGAGAAACCTTTTGTTTGTAAGATTTGTGACTATAAGTGTGCTCGTAAAAAATCTTTAAAAAGACATTTAACAACTCACACAGGGGAGAAACCTTTTGCTTGTGAGATTTGTGACTATAAAAGTGCTCAAAAGTCATCCTTAAAAAAACATTTAACAACTCACACAGGGGAGAAACCTTTTGCTTGTGAGATTTGTAACTATAAAGGTGCTCGTAAATCATTTTTAAAAGAACATTTAAAAACTCACACGGGGGAGAAACCATTTGCTTGTGAGATTTGTAACTATAAATGTGCTCGTAAATCACTTTTAAAAGAACATTTAAAAACTCACACGGGGGAGAAACCATTTGCTTGTGAGATTTGTAACTATAAAGGTGCTCGTAAATCACTTTTAAAAGAACATGTAAAAACTCACACGGGGGAGAAACCGTTTTCTTGTGAGATTTGTGACTATAAATGTGCACAAAAAAGAACTTTAAAAAATCATTTAAAAACTCCACACAGGCGAGAAACCTTTTTCATGTAAGATTTGTGACTATAAATGTGTTCAATAATCAAAGTTAAAAGACCATTTAAAAACTCACACAGGCGAGAAACCGTTTTCTTGTAAGATTTGTGACTATAAATGTGTAACCAGATCAGATTTAACAAAACATGTAAGAACCCACACAGGCGAGAAACCTTTTGTTTGTGAGATTGTGACTATAAAAGTGCTCGAAAAGAAACTTTAATAATAATAATATAACATTTATTAATTAAGTACGAGGCACGAGGACACCTTACAATTCCCGAAAATTACATGTGTTATAGATATTAGGGCTGGAGCCCTCTCTTCTATATTTAATTAGGTATGTGAAGAATTAAGTGAATGCTGAAGTTAAGTAAGGTGCAGGATAAAAGTTTCAAAAACCTGCTTTTGTTGACCAAATTAAAAAGTTATGACAGGTTAAATGTCGCGCTTCAGCGCGACTGCAGTCCGTTCACGAAATGGCAGAGTAACTCCGAAGAGATACACTACCATGTCGCGCACGGAGCGATCGCTCTTGATGCAACATCCAAACTAGCCACGTACCTTCTAATTGAGCCAAAAATAAAAAAAGAAAAACCATCAGTGTGACACCGGCCTTAAAATTACAATATTTGAAGAATATTGTAATTTCGGTGCGACGCTGACTTTAAAACCTTCATTAAACATAGGCGAGTTACAGAAAACTTCCAATGTTGGTAAGTGAGTGACATTGTAAAATAGGTAAAAAAAAAGAGCAAGAAAAACATAAAAATGACAAAACAAACAAAAGAAAAAAGGGGGTTACAAAAAGAGGAAAGAAAGAAAAGCATTACAATGGTGAAATAACAATTAATTTAAAATTTGTTTCATGGATCTCTTCACGGTTGCGAAAAGTTCGTCGTCATCATATGAAGTCACTTGGGCTATAAGTGGATTCTGGTGTGTGGTCATTTGTTTGATGAGCTTCCTGGTCTTCTCTTTGATGAACGTGGCGATGGTTTCGATCTCCAAGTCTGCGTGCATGAAGTCGATGGTGGTGTACCTTGGATATTGGCCGATGATTCGCAGGAATTTGTTTTGCATCGCTTGGATGGACTTCATCTTTGTCTTGCATGCAGTGGCCCAGATGGGAGCGTTGTAGGTAAGTATCGACCTGGCACAAGCTTTGTACAAAGTGACTTTTTCTTTCTTCGGTGTTTTAGCATTTGGACCGATGAAGGGGTATAATAATTGGATAACAAAGTTGCTCTTATCCAGTCGAGCCTTTATTTCTTGACCAAATAGTAGCTTCGAGTCCAGTGTGGTGCCAAGATACTTCACCGTATTCTGCCACGGGATGGTGTTATTTCCAACTTTAACTCCTGCGACATCGGGAGGTTTATGTTTGAAGGTGAACCGAATTGCTTCTGTCTTGGGTATATTGATTATGAGCTTCCACGTCTTGAGAAATTCGAGAATTAATTGAGTGTGTTCTTCTAGATACTTGACGTATTTTCTGGTTTCCTTGGAATGGGCGAAAATGGCTGTATCGTCTGCGTAAATGCCAATATTTGTTTTGTCGTGTCGAGGAATGTCGTTGATGAAAATGGAGAAAAGGATCGGACCCAATAATGAGCCTTGCGGAACGCCAGCTGGAACGTCTACCGTAGCGGAGACGGCTTGGTTGACGACAACGAAGAATTGTCTACCCTCTAGGTAGCTGGCTAGGATTTTAATTAAGTTGATAGGAGCTTTAACTAACTTGACTAACTTATAAATAAGTGCTTTGAGATTAACCACGTCGAAAGCTTTTTCTAAGTCTAATAACACCATGCCCGTGTCTTTGTTTATATGTCTTTTGTGCATGATCATCTCTTTGATACGTGCTACTTGATGCGTCGTGCTATGTGCAGCTCTGAACCCAAATTGTTCGTTGATAATGATTCCGTGGTCGGTTAAATGGTTCTTGAGCTCCTCCAGTATGATTTTCTCCAAGACTTTACTGAGAGTTGTGAGCAAACTAATGGGCCTGTAGTTAGTGGCGACGTTTCTTGCCTTGTTGGGTTTTGGCAGCGCAATCACCTTGGCCAACTTCCACTGGGTAGGGAAGTAGCAGTTCGAGAGGCATGCACGAAGTATGTAGTACAGGACGCAAACTCCTTTCCTCGGGAGGTATTTGAGTTGTCTATTCGAGATGCCGTCCTGACCTGGAGCTTTTCTGTTTTTCAGCCCCCGAATGATTTTTGCGATTTGAGCCGGAGTCGTCTTGAGGGGGCTTTCGTCGAGGTTGTCTGGGTTAAGGTGAAGGTTCTCGTAGGTTGTATTCACTTCCTCGTCCATGGGAGAGACGTCGTTAATGGTTTTGCTGTGGGCTTCCAGAAAAACGTTTGCGAAAGCATCGGCTTTTTCTTTGTTGGTGTATAAGTTGACGTTGTTGCTGGTCTTGATTATCGGGATCTCGTCGTGTTTGTTCTTTAAACATTTATAGACCTGCCAGAGTGAATTGTCCCGGAGCGCAAGGCTTTCTGTTACTTTTCTCCATTTTTCTTTTCTTTCTTCTTGAAGTAATTGCTGAATCTGTTCGGAGATGAGATTCTTTTCGTGGCGGTGTGTTGGGTCTCCCGTTCGTATCCATTGCTTCCTTTCCCAGTTTCGAATCGTTTTCAGCCTCCTGATTTCGGGATCCACTTTGTAGGTTTCTTTAACTTTCTTCGTCGTGGTTGCATCTTTGAAAGCAGATTGCATTGCCACCGTGAACTTTTTGATAGCTTCGTCGATATCTGCATTGGTGACGAGGTTGGTGTCGATTTCCAATCGCTCGTTGCAGAGTTGCTTG
Organism: Rhagonycha fulva; assembly: GCA_905340355.1. Classification (NCBI taxonomy): domain Eukaryota; kingdom Metazoa; phylum Arthropoda; class Insecta; order Coleoptera; family Cantharidae; genus Rhagonycha; species Rhagonycha fulva. The sequence goes on from HG996554.1 coordinate 23,570,637, forward strand.
TAAGTTTCCCAGTTGGTGGTACGAATGTCTCTTTTGTTCAAGTCACAGTTGAGAAAAAGGGTCATCACCACTGGATAGTGATTTGAGGAGAGGTCTTCGAGGACAGTTGGTGTGGTGTGTTCCCCGACACCTTGGAGGAGGAAGATGTCGAGTGTGGATGGTTGATAATGAGGCCCTTGATGGTATGTGTGTTCGGGCGGGTAAACTATGACGAAATTCTTTTCTAGTGATAAATCTCGCAGGATATTGCCGCACGTGTTGTTCGTACTGCAATTCCAAAACGAGTGTTTTGCATTGAAGTCTCCTCCAATGACGATGTTGGGATACTGGCTGAGGAACACATTCAGCTCTTCCGCTAGGTGTTCGTGAAGCTGGGGTGGATTGTAGGCTGCGCCGACGTAGAGTGGTGGGCTGGTCTTGATTTTGTACACGATGATTTCTAAGTTACGGGAAATTTCGGGTTTGGCTGGTTCGTGAGGGATGCCTTTTCTGATGATAATGGCAACTCCTCCGCCGTGTGCTATTCTATCCGATCTGTAGCAGTGGTACTTTTTCAATTTGAATTTGTTTTCTGGCTTTAGCCAGGTTTCACTTTACTTTAAAAACTTTAAAAACTTTAAAAAAACATTTAAGAACCCACACAGGGGAGAAACCTTTTTCTTGTGAGATTTGTGACTATAATTGTGCTAATAAATCAACTTTAGAAAAACATTTAAAAACACATTTGTAACTATAAATGTGCTCGTAAATTATCTTTAAAATAATAATATATATATATTGACATATAATATCCGACCATATGAAAAAACTGCCGAACTTATTTATGCATATCCCAGCTCGCTCAATCGAACATGAACAAACAATCGCCCAAGTTATCTTTCAAACCCTTTATCTTGCGACCTTGCACTTTTCCAAAATTAAAAATTCCCACTTCAACAAAACTCCATTATTGAAAATTTTCCAATTTTCTTCTCTTTTAAATTTACTCTTCTTTTCTAAAATAGAATAAAATATACACGAAAACTTATCGCTGCACTCAAATTTTATTTTACTATTCAAAATTATACATCAAATCTCGCAATGCTCAAAACCGCGACCTCACAGCTCCGTGGATCGCTCGCGAGTCCCCTCATGCACACCAAAAATCAAAAATTTCCCCACCTCAGCTCTTACACCAGAGGCGTAACAATTTAAATTTACAAAATAAAAATATAAAAATTATAATTATAAAAATACACATAAAAATAATATGACAATATATATTACAGCTCTACAGGCCTAGAAGGCCCATGGCTTCATTCCCTGTCTACCTTAACCTGTCTTGTAAACTCTCGTGTGTGACGCAGCCGTATCAACGGTAATGACGTCGACACAAACATCAGGGATCACCACAGGAGTGTAGATGCCCACCGGAAGGCCGAGCCAAGAAATTCTGTGCAATCCGCGATTTGAACCCAGAATTTCCGCTCTATACTCAACCAGCGATCACATCACTCCACTGCTGTGGCTTAAAATAATAATATAATAGTAATAAATAATAATCTATCTTCTATCGATAGGTATACAGTGTGTTCACGAAAAGTGGTAACAGTGAATAATTCTTAAATATTACTAGGTACAAAAAAAAGTTTAAATAGTTTTTTATTCAGCTCCAAATTTTCTATTGGAAACTGTCAAAATATATTTTTTATACTTCAAATTCAACCGGAAGTAAACAAAATTTTTTTTTCAAATGGCAACATGTCTTTTTTTTAACATTTTTGTAATCTGTAATTTTCTCTGTAAATACATATAAAATTTTCATAAGGTTACATAAGAAAAAATTCGAGAAAACATAAGATTTAAACAAACAATAATAATTTGTTAATTACGTATGTAGAGTGCTATGAAAAACAAAACACCATTAGACTCTTTCTATGGAGTCACTTCGAAATGGTAGTTTAGGCAAATCTATCTATAAATTTAAAAAACCAAAATTAATTTCTAATTTATAGCATCTATCAATTATCACCAAATCGCCAGAACTTCTGCGAAAATTACAATCATATCTTGAACCAAACGGTGGCAATTTTAAAAAATTTATCAGATAAATGAAATGTTGTGTTTTCGTGAAGTTTTGTTTTTCATGGCACTCTACATACCTATATGTGCAAATAATCAGTAAATTATTATTGTTTGTTTAAATCTTGTGTTTTCTCGAAGTTTTTCTTATGTAACCTTATGAAAATTTTATATGTATTTATAGAGAAAAAATTGCAGATTACAAAAATGTTAAAAAAAAGACATGTTGCCATTTGAAAAAAAAAATTATGTTTACTTCCGGTTGATTTTGAAGTATAAAAAAATATACTTTGACAGTTTCCAATAGAAAATTTGGAGTTGAATAAAAAACTATTTAAGCTTTTTTTGTATCTAGTAATATTTAAGAATTATTCACTGTTACCACTTTTCGTAAACACACTGTATATAAAAATACAGAGACCGTATGTTGAGAGGTCAACTATTATTTTTTTAAACTTATTCAATGGCAAGAGGAGAAAATGCTACGAAAATCAAGGCACTTATTTTAAAGTTTGGCCAGAAAACCCTCATGTACAAATTATACGAACTATTAAAGAAATGTGCAAAACAAAAGAGCAGATTGGTGTTCTTGCTCAAATGCAGAAAAAAGAATATTATTCCGAAGTTCATCAAGAATACGACTAAATAATACTTCCAAAACTGTTAATTTATCAAGTAAATTTAACAATGAAGCAAGGACTTTATACCACAATTTCCATATTAGATTGTTGAATTTGTGTCTATAAGTGATGCCGTCTTTATTAATATCCAGGCTGCGCGGGTGCATTTGTGTTGAGATATTAAGTAATATTAAGTAATTGTATTTTGAAAATGTCACTTTAATACATAACTTGTTAAGTTTTTAACTGGTGATAATTAATTAAAAAAATATTTTAAATTTAACAATAAAATCTATATATAAAAATACAAAACAGCAAACGCTTTTGAAAAAAACTGAGGGTATGTAAACGATATGTGAAACAATAATTCTAAATAAAAATGCCAAGTGCTAACAAGTACCCACGGCGCATGTCACTTTTCAGCCAATCACATAATGTTTTTGGCCCCGGTTGCGAGAGAGATCCCCTCATACCGAGGTGAGTTGAAACAGGGGCCGAGGTGAGTTGAAACAGTTGATTTTTAGATAGAATTAAGGGTTGCAAAGTTGAAATAATGAAATAATTTAAAGGTATTTATTATAATAAATCATACAAACATACAATAAAACCTAAAAACTATACAAAAGATCTGAAAATAAATATTAATCAATTAAGCAATTATTGTAACAAACATAACAAAGTTCGCCACCAGTGCAAGCATCATGAGCCCAATCTTTACATTTAAAAGCCGTTCAGTAATGTGGCTCGGAAAATAATCAGTATCCTGGAATATTTCTTTAGAATATTAACTGGACAAAGTCCGGTCGTGCTGAATCCGGCAGTTATGTTATGCAATGTGACTGAGATATTAAACGACGTTGTTATTAAAATATAGGTACCTTAAAAAAACGTGTAAAACTAATTTTTCACTATTTTTACTCCGTAAGAGCCAGAACGACCCAACCGCGAGTTTTTAGTCACGGACGTGAATTTGATGACCTGTGGGAGGCGAAAAGAGGATAAATGGCGGCGTTTCCATCTTACAAACTGTTTTAAGTTCTGCGAAATCAGCGATGTTTAGTGTCGTTTAGTGCAAGTGCTTCGGCGCTGGCGGTGTTGACTGATGTTATGATGGGATTGAATGAGCTTTTTACGTAGGTGGTGAGGCCACCGTATTTCGTTTTTAGTTTGTTGAAATTGATGTATTGCGGGATTTTTGGGGTTTTTTTCTTGTTTAGTTTTGATTCCTGTATGATGATTATGTCGGGATTTAACTCACTCACTTGCGCGCGTAGTTCGTTAAATTTGTTGTGTAAGCCTTTGGCGTTCCATGATATGATTTTTAAATTTGCCTTGTTGATGTGATTAAGCATCGTACTTGGCGGCAATTTCTGCTAAAATTGAAATTTTTGTGAAGGTGTCGGTGACACCTGTCAACCTGTGTAGTGCTGGTAGATTGATTCAAGTTGCTGGTGTAGATCGGTGAAGCCGTGATTGGTGTGAAATTGGTGATTGCTTGTTTACGTACAGGTAATCCCGGAATGATGATTTTATTATTTAGGATGGGTGCTTTAGGAGCGTTGGAAAGATCAACAGACCCCGGGGCTAGGCACTGGGTTTTAGCACTTACCTTTTGTTGGCAGGAGATGTAGGCTGGGCATTCGCTGTAATTAGCAGCATGCTTACCCCCCCCCAGTTCCAGTAAACGACTTCGGCATTTCTCGCCACTCTAGAACATGATGTTGTTAGGTGAGCACCTAGGCACTTCACGCACCTAGGTTTGAGGTTACAGTTGGTTGATCCGTGACCGTAAGCTTGGCACCGATGACATTGGACCCTGGTCGTGCGGGAGGCATAATTTTGCCAGCGAATGATCACCGGCCCTATTGCGTTGATTTTTCTAAAGATATTGAGGTTGGCTTCGGCTGGGAAATAGATTAGATAGGACGAGGAAGTCTTACCGACCTTCGATCTCATGTTGATTATGTTTGATGGTGAGATGTCCGCTGCTTGAAGTTCGTCTTGTTCCAGCTGCTTGGTGAGGCACAGAGATCCTTTAAGCACCATTTTTTGGGTGCGCTGGACGAGAGGGGTGAAGGTATAACCCTCAATACCTCCTTCGGTGAACCATTCCTTTTTAAATTTCTGTTGGTCTTGAATTGCGGCGGCGTAGACCCATGTTTGACCTAGAATAGTTTGGAAGGTTACTGGATCCTCGGTGATGGCATTGGTGGCTGTTACAAACGTTCTTATAACTACCGACGGTATAGTACTATTAGCGGCGGTCTTGTGCTCTTTGGCGAAGCCGGTGCAGCTGCCTTCCAGGCGAATGATGTTTTTTGATTTGTGAATAGATCTGGATTGTATGATGCGATGGGTCCTGAATTGGCGGCATCTGGTCTTGGATTTGTTTTATCAACATTGGCTAATAAACCAAACTTGTTGTAAGTTGAGACAGCGATTACCCCATCGTCGAATTCCATCTCTTCGGCTTGACCGTTGGGTCTAGCGATTTGGCTGGGTTTGCCATCTGTGCGCAAATATCGGATTTTTTTTTATTAAAGTCTTGATTTCCACATCGGTTGGACTTGTGATCTTGGTAGATGATTTGAATCTTATAGCTTTGCTTTTAGGGCGTACAATGATTTTGCCTCTATATTAAAAAATACCAGGACAAAACACTATACTTAAACTTTTAACACTCGGAGCGCGGCACGTCTTACTTGCTTGAGTTCTCGACAGCGCGGTGAATCCGAGGACAATGAAAAAAATCATATTGCAAAGGGATGCAAAAATTTCAAAAGATCAAACTTTTCTGCGACGACGCGGGGACCGCCGGCAGCGGAAAGAGTCCTGAACATGGGGGACGGATTATTGTTCGCGGTAATCTCGAAAAACCGGTGTGTGACGAGCGACTACGACGGAGCAGCAGAACGAACAAAATAGGGCGGGAGATTCACAGTAGGTGGGTTCCCTCCCCCTCCTATTATCGAAAGGCACAAGCCACCTAATTAAAAGCCATTCGCAGTCCTCTCGAGCTAGCGCCCCCCTTCCCCCTTTGGAAAGTCCTTCCCCGGGACGTGCCATTACTCCAAAGTCGTCGAGGGCGACAGCGGAGCATGCTCCCCTCCACGGGACAAAAGTCGGGATAAGGTCGAGGACCGGTCGGACGGGTGTGCGGTTGGGTTCCTACGTCGGGAAAATACGACCTAGCCGGAGTTGAGTACCGAACTGAAGTTCCAGCGATCTTGGTCTTTCAAACTCAAGAGGACGTCCAAGTTAACATCCCCGTTAACCGTGAAACCCCGCTCACCCAAGAAGACGATTCCATCGAAATGGTCATGGAAATCGACCTCCTTACCCTCCCACCCCCAGAAGAAACCCCTTTCACCCCGCTAACAATCGACACCGCAGCGTTCTCTTCAGGCGACGAGGACCCGGACTACGACCATGACGCCGACGCGACGTCAAGGACGAGTTCCTGTACGTCAAGTCAAAGAAAAACCGCAGAGTCATGAAGAAGGCCATTGAAGCGGCCAGAAAATCAGAAGCAGAAAAGCTAAAGAAGGCCGAGGATGCGCTGGTGGAAATCGCCGAGAGGAAGGCAAAGACCACCGACAAGCCCAAGGTGTCCCTCCCCAAACCCGCTCACACGATCGTCGCCCGTGACCTCTACCCCCGTTATGGCAACCCCAAGCCACTCCTTCATGCAGAGGTAAACCCACACCCCTCCGATCTCACCAGGACACAGAGACGAGCAGTAGTCGAAGTGGAAGCGGCTGCAAAACGCAAAGCCATCAAAGGTAAGGCAACGAAGAAAGCAGCGGACCCATTTGAGTCCGCTAATAAGCAAAAAGAAGCGATGAACCCAGATCCATCTCAATCTGGCATGAAGCTTGCAAAGGTTACCCCAGATCCGTCTCTATCTGGAATCGGCCCAGTGGTCCTCCCAGGTCCGTCTGCACCTGGCAACCTACCTCCAGGTCCATCTCAACCTGAAAGTCAACAAGTTGTGGAGTTGGCTCCATCTCCAGCTGCTCTACCACTACAACAAGCGATGGTACCATCTACCAACCTGGAAATGGACTATACCCAAGAACCCACCCCCAAGAGGAAACTAGAAGAAGTCTCTTCCAACGAAGAGGCTATACCTCTAATGACTTCCACGGCACCCAAGAAACCACGCGAGGCCTCACCCCAAAGGCTAAGCGGTGAAATCTCAACCAACCGCCCGAGCACCTCAACCGACCCGACGCCAGCGGAAGCGAAGCAAGCAAGCCAACGCAAGCGTAAAGCGGCCCTCAGACCAGCTACCGCCCTGGAGGAGCTCCTCCAGGCACCACCCAACCGGGAAGGCAAACGGCAAAGGAAAATCTTCCGCCAAGGAGAACAACGACGACACTGCCACCTTCCCCAACCCCATAATAAACCTACTTCCCAGTTCCAGGAAGAGGAGAAGACAGAAAAAAGCCGCCGCCAAACGCCGCATCACACCCATCGTCATGCGCGAGCCAGCGCAATGGGTCTCCCTTCAGTGTCTCTTGGAGGCCAAGAAGATCAAGTACACAAAAGCGACCAACTCGAAGCAAGGAATTGTTGTGTACCCGGCCATCATTGAAGACCACAGGGCCATGCGACGAGCCATGGAAGAAACTCTCGATCCAGCGAAAGGAGGTTTTTATACCTATGAGATACGTGATGAAGTGCCCTAAAAGTCATCGTTAGAGGCATCCCCGCTGGTATTGATGATTCTCACGTAGACGCTTGCTTGAAAAAGCAAAGGTGTACCTGTTCACAGATCACCAGGTTCCGGGGACGACACGACAAGCGACCCATGCCACTCCACATGCTTACGTTGGAGAAGAACGAGCACAACAGAGACATCAACAACATCACCCAAGTTGTAGGAATCGATATTAAAATTGAGAACTCCCACAAGAAAGCGGCCATCGGACAATGCCATCGCTGTCAGGGTTTCGGTCACTCCCAAAGGAGCTGCAGGTCGGCCCCCAGGTGCGTCAAGTGCCCTGGAAACCACCTCACCTCAGACTGCCGTAAACCTGACAGAGAAGATGCGGAATGCACACACTGCGGAGGAGACCACCCGGCCAACTTCCAGAGATGCCCGAACTATCCCAGACATAGACGATTTGTAAGTAACCACAACAACGCTCTTAACTATAGAAATTTTAATTACAGACCAAGAGACCGCAGGGACGGTTGGAGCTCCACAGAACTCACCCTGGACAATCATACGCCAGCAGAGTCGCCAACCCTACAAACGCCCCGGCGAGGTACACGCCACTACCTCAATCCCCATCACGAACTCTCCCACGAACCCTTCAAAATCCACCCGCCCCCCCAACCCCAACTAACACCTCTGATTTCAGAAACCCACATGTTACCGGAACAACAAGCAACCAGTAAATAAAGCACAACACAATTTTTGAAAACAGCATTTTATATTTTTAAATATCAAGACACAATTTTTTTCCGTGTAAAATAGTTTTCAACGCACTGCAACAATCACCAAATGGTCTTCTTCCATAGCTTTGTTTGATAAATCAGGATGAGCGTTTCGAAGAAGTTCTACCGAAAGAAAACACTTTGGAAATGAATACACTTCCCCTAATCTTTCTGATTTTTCGTTCGTTGCAATTTCAACTCCAACAACTTGTTTTTCTTCCAAATACTTGAGAAGGTGATTAAAATTTTGCTCTATTGAAACCCTTTCATGTTCACTAGCCACGCAAGGTTTGGAATTGTTGAGACTAAAACAGTAGCGTATGGAACCTTTTTTTCCATTTTATATGTTAAGAATTCTAATTTTGTTGGTTCCAATCTTAACCTTTTATGTAATTTTGATTTGTTTTTCGCCATCTTCTTTCTTAACCAAACTATTGAACACTTCGATATCGCCGTCGATTAAATAAAAATTTGCTGGATACTGAGAAGCTTTAAAGATAAAACATTTTTCTTGCAATTTCAACCAAAGTGAGATCGGTTTCTTCCGAAAGAATGGACAATGGTGAGAGTGATCTTTCGGCCACCGGCGATCCACATCGATATAATTCGTATTTGTGAAAGTATTTGCAAACGATGTCCAGAGTACAACCACGCATTTTTTTAACTGTAATGGAAACGGTTTGAATACATTCGTACAAAATGGACACATGATCGTCACCTTTAACATAATCCACATTTTTGATAGTTCCAAACCGATCAAATTCTCGCTCCAGTTGTGTGATTGATGTCCAAGATCCTAAACCTCCAACCCAAACGCACGGAGTTGGAAGAGGTTTTCCATATCCTATTTTGCATTTAAATTGTCCGATGAAATGACAGAAATTGCCACTTTAGCTCTGACATATCTACATTTTGGAATCGAACGAAAGCAAACGCGTTACCTGCACCAAGTGGAGGACGCTTGATGTCGATGTCTTCTATATATCCATAAGGTTTAAAAGTGTGAAAGAGTTCTTTGGTAAAGTATTGATTTCTAAATTTCACATAAATAAAGTTCTGGTGGCCAGAGGGTCGTCTTCAGGTGAAATATGTTGAAGATAATTTGGAAATGTATCTCTTTTGCTTTCGAGACTTTTAAAACTAGAACAAGGCACTGAGTGTATGGAAGGATCGTATGTGTGATTAGAAAAGTAGTGATAGTTGGTATGCTCTTCTGTCAGAATTCTTTGGACCAAGGTAGTTACCAGAGAGGGTCTACAATGATCGTAACGGTCAGACTGTCTGAAGTGACTAGGAGGTTCTGGAGGTCGATCGTAGTAACGATTGTGACGTGATATTCTTGGTTTTGAAGCTTCATATGCTTTCTCTATTACGGTTAACTTGATCATATATGGTAATGTGAAATTTGGAATCTTTTGCATCAAGGGCATCTTCACAATTACGAAAAGAAACGTAAGGTAAGCTACGCGTTCGTCCAATTCGTGTTGTATTGACGTGGATTGTAATAGGTTGAAGATTCTAAAATTATCCACAATTAGATTTTCATTTGTTAAAGTTTTCGATTGTGAAATTTCCTTTAATTTAATTAGATGAGTAGTAACCTGTTATTTTTCAATTACGTGCCAAATGGATACGTGCAGAGACGAGATTTTTAGGTTTGGAGATTAGTCCATATAGCCTGAAAATTAAACATTTCAAACATGAAAAACGTTAAATTTTTGATTAATTTATTTTTATTTGTTCTTAAAATTGTTAACTTACGTTTGAATGGAGTTGGTACAAAAGTAGCTACGATCATCGATGCAGTGTTTTTAAACCAAAAGTGTAGTTCGCAATTAAAAATTTAGTGACTTAAAAATGTTGAATTTGGCATCGGAAAATTTGAATTTCGCTGGAAAACCAACCAATCAGAGTGTGACACGATTTTCCTGAGAAAACTTTGTACAGGAAACGAGATAAATAGTCAGTTGCTCTAGAGTAGTGGAGAAGTGAAGTCTAGAACTTAACGGCTTCAAAGTGAAATCTTCGAATGTGTGATAATTACCCATTGGTAATTAATTTAACGATGATTATGAGCAACTGGGTTTATGTTGATGGTGTGTGCTGCTAAAGAAGAGTGTTATGAAATTCATTGTGATTTTTTAAGATTTGGAAAGTTTACGTAACAGTCATGACATGAGGTCACCATTTTGTCAAATCGTAGATGCAAGGAATTCGAAATTCAATCATCAATTATTCAAGCCATCACCTTGGTAAATAATTTTAAAATTGTTTATTCACGTTATTTCAACGATGATCTTTGAAATTTGTCACAATGCAACGGAATTTTTGAGGTTAATCACATTTGATGTTATTAAATTCGTACTTCAAGAAGCACTTGGGATCGCATGTACACTTAATTAATTTAAACACACTAGTGGAACTATTTAATAATTAATTCGTGTTATTTGACTACGAAATTAAATAATTTTTGTACTCAACTATTTCGTGCGGGTTTTTATGCAAACGGTTGTCGCTGCTATATGACGATAAAACATTTCATGCTACCAACTCGTCTAAGAATAAAAAGGCGCCAATATTTGAAAATTAAACAATTTTTTTTTATTTTTGTACAATTTTTATTACAGATGTCTTATTTAAATTACAATAGAACGTTGATTATCTTACAAATTGGAGATACTGTTTTTGAAATTTAAATGTGTAAATTTGTAGGATAATTCTTCATGATTTTGGAATTATCGATTGTGACGATAAGTTTAATTACAAAATTTCGTCTCAACTTGTTCATTAATTTGATTATGACTACTGCTTTCGTCGAATTAAATTATAATTTTATCCCTGAGCTTTTTGTTTCATTTATTGTGGATAGTTTAAGAGCAAAATTTATGGAACCTACTCCTGAGATAGTCTCAATAATGCAAACTACCGACCATAACGGCTACGGCTTTTAAAGAGTTGTTCGTCAGAACACGACAGTATATTTATATTTGTAGCGTCAAACGTCTTTTAAATTATTTGTATAAAATATCTTTAATATGGTCGTCACTTGCTTCTGGATGTAGAGAACTGACTGAGTCGGATGTGGTTGTTCGGCCTTCGGCCTCACTGGATGAGAGATGTGGCCATCACATGACTTTACCATACAATAATCTTGTGGTACGATATTATGTCTTGCACACTAATTTAATACAGTTTACAAAAACGTAGTTAACGATTTTGGCCGCTCCCTATGATTTGGTGTCCATGTGCGAAAATTTTATCGGCTGTCACTCTATACCAAGTCACCTTCCAAGGATCATTCCTTTTATCGATAACTCGATGTTATAAATTTTTCTTGTAGCTGTAGCTGACACTTGGCATCTGCGGAGCAGATGCGGGCGATAGCCCGCTTATCTCCTTCATCTGGTTTTGAGACCTGACGTTGAGAATTTTATACTGGGATTTCAAACCCGAGGAGCGGCGTCGAGCCGGTGTCTTGTTTATTATTGCGCTATAAGGTAGGCACTGCGGGGCCGGAGGCTAACGGCGAATTGTCCGCGCGTGCACGCACGCGTAAGATAATCCCCGCGCCCGCGGCGGCGCGATGTGCTCACCTTGGGCCCCTTCTACAATAACAGAGCCTCAGTCGCGCCGTTGCTACAGCGTTTTATTAAAATATATAAAAAAAAAAAAATTTTACAATTTACAAACTCAACAATAATCTAACAATAGGTGCTGAAAAAAAAAAATTAAAAACACAAGCTGAAAAAGAAGAAGATTAATTGGACAGGACAATGACGGATATTTGTAACCTCCCCGAGGCAGCGTGAACACTCCTCACTGGAACACGTCGTTCTCGGAGTCAGTGTCTGAATACGTGACGTCTGGGGCTGTGGTCGTTTTTCATTGGTCAGCCCATTGGCGTTCCAATAAACGACTTTTAGGGCTGCGGGAAAAGTTGTCGTCATGAGATTTTAGAAGTGATGGCGTGAGCTGGAGGACAGGAAAGAAGTTAGTCGGACCTGGCGAAATGGCTGAGGGTTTTCTGGATCTCCTCGGAGGACATTCCGAACCTGACGAGCTCCAAGGTAACCCTGGCTATTTCTTGCTTGGAAGCGGTGAATCTACCGTTGTCGTCGGTAGGAAGATTATTAGAAGGCTTGTCTTTTTTGGGAGCCTCAGATACATTCTGGGGAGAAGCTGGTTGGGTGAGTTTTGACCTGGTCAGCTGGACGTTCTGGGAGAGAGCTGATTGGGTGGGGTTTGACCGGGCCACCTGAGCGTAAGAACGTTCATTGGTGACCGGTTTGTACCGTCTTGTCTGGTTGTTGAGGGGAACTGGTCGAAGGGGAGCTTGCGCTCTCCACATTTTAGGATATGACTTACAGCCCTGGTAGCTAGCTGGGTGGTCACCACCACAGTTAGTGCAGATAGCCGTACCCTTGGGCCTGGTGCACTCGGCTGTCCAGTGCTGGCCTGGACATTTTACACACCGGGGTGTGGCCTTGCAGCAACTCTGAGCGTGGCCAAAAGATTGACAGCGGTGACACTGCCCAATCTTGGTTTTTGCGTGGGGGACTTCTATTTTGACGCAAATGTCATGGACCCTATCCTCGTTAAAAATATTGGCAGAGGTCGTGGTTTTGGGCATAGTGACCATGATGAGGGGAAGGGGTCTTCTGCCCCGACTGCTCCTCATTCTGCCTACCGTGCAGTCGTAGCCCTTTGAAATGAGGTCCTCTTGGACCTCTTTAACATCAATGTTGATGGGGATGCCCCTAATGACTGCTTTTAGGGGCTTCTCCTCTCTCAATTGGTGGAAATACCATCCACCTTCTTCGGGAGTAAGAACTTCCTCGAAGTACTTGTATATGGCCCTGTAGTCGTTTTCGCTGGCGGGAGTGATGCTCAGTCCGCCAGCGAGTAGTTTAGCCTTTGTGAAACGAATCCCCCGCCTCACGAATTCGCTCTTTATGCTGCTCCACTTAGCAGTATCCCTTAGAACTAGTGGAGGGATTCTGGTCTTAAGTGGAACGGCTAAAGGGGATTCTCGACGGGACGTCTGGTTAGGGGCTGGGGAGGTATTACGTGGTATGTCTGTATTGGGGGGATTTGAGGAAAGTGATTGGCCGGGTGGTTCATGCTCTTTCGATTGGCTGGTCTGCTCGTCTACCAACATTGGTTGGGTGTCGAGCACACCCGCCAATTGGGAGCTAATAAAGTCCTCTAATGGAGGGAGGTTAACAAGATTATCCGTCTGGTTAGTACTTACCTGTGCTTCGTTAGTCGGCTTCTTTTTCTTTGAAGATCTATCTCGGCTTCCTGACATACTGCTTGAGGCAGGTCTCGTCTTTTTTTGTTGCAGCTTGCGCCTACTTTCTCGGTCGCGCTTTCTCTCCTCATCTTTTGGCCCATCCTGCACTTTTGATTGGCTGGACTTGGTCTTTCCTGAGTGGTTCGCCGGTAATATCGGTTCCTCCTTATCCGGCTCTTCGGTGGACATCTTGGCTTCTTCACTTTGCACGGTTACAGGGTTGCTCGAAACAACCTTTTTTCCTTTAATCGCGCTCTGCCTTTTGGGCTTGAACTTTTCCAGGCTCGAGGTGATCAGGTCCTTGTAACCCATCAGCTTCTTATGAGTGCTGATGGCGTCATCGTAAACCGCCTTTCCTCTTTGGTAAGAGCGGCTATTCGGTCTTTCTCCCAAACTTTGATAAAACGCCTTCGTCGGGCTCAATCCATACGCTTCCAATTCCTTTTTTGTCTTGGCTGCCAGATTGGCCTGCTCCAATAGGGAATCCTCTAAATTGGCTAGCATGCGCTGGAGTTCCACTTCGGTTAAATTGGATAACTTCTTGGAGCTTGACATATTCTTCGATGACAGTTTTAGTCTTGGCAGGGAAAATAAGTGGATTTATCTAGACAGTTGCCCATAACATAACTTGCGACACTATTAGGTGTCGCCCTCTACCGACCACAGTACCAAACATACTCATCGTGTCACTAATTTACTCCCAATCTCACGTTCCCGTAGACCGATGGAATATCGTTAATGCGCGACATCATATGATGGTGAATCGAGTCACTTTCCAAAGATCATTCCTTTTATCGATAACTCGATGGCAAGATTTGATGCTATTATTCCTTGTCCTAATGGGTATCTCTAGTCCCGATCTCACGATCTCTACTAGTTTCGTTGAATGAGTGGCTTAAATATGACGTTCGGAGTGCGCATAACGCACCCCTCCTGTCGCTCTAAGCAGACCCTCTCAAGAGGCCAGACCCCCCCACTCTCCTCTGTGGGTCCTTGGGCCGTGGTTGTGGCTTTGGTACCGACTTCGGGAGGCGGATTGGAAACTTCGGTTCGGTAACTCCGGCAGAGCCGCGTTACGCCGACGTTAGAATCCTAAATGCTCGTACGCGTTGAAATTAAACAGCGATACATCCAGGTAAGCCGGAAATTCTAAGATTATAATTTATTAATTCTAATATTCAAATTTTGTAGGGCTGACGGCTGGCGTTGGTCATGTTATAATGCCGTATCTGTTCGAAAACAGAAAAAGAAGCTTTGCGGAATGCGTGTGGAGTTTCGCAAAGGTACTTTTCTCGAACAGATGCGCATTGATATGTTGGCTTTGCTCTCTTTTGTGCACATGTGGGTCCACGACTGCTCTCTTGTGTACATTAGATTGCAAACCGACATAGCCGCGCAAACAGCCGTAGATTGGGCCTCGTTTTGCCGGGAGGTGTTGTTGGATGCGTTCATCAACCACCCGGAAAAACTTGGTGGACCTGGATGTACGGTGGAAATTGACGAATCGAAGTTCGGCAAGCGAAAGTACCACCGAGGTCGGATGGTTGAGGGGCACTGGGTTTTTGGTGGCTATGAACGCGGCACTGGCCGCGTTTTCATGGTCATTGTGGAAGACCGCAAGGCCACAACTTTAGTGCCCATCATTGAGCAGTGGATCCGGCCTGGTACCACTATCATCAGCGACTGCTGGAAGGCGTACGATGCATTGGACCAAATAGGGTACGAGCATCTGAAGGTAAATAATATTTTTGGCTTACGTAATGAAGCATTTAAAATGTAACAAATTTATATATTTCAGGTGAATCATTCTCTAAATTTTGTGGACCCGGATACTGGCGCTCACACCAACTCCATCGAGTCATCGTGGCGTGCTGCTAAGGCCGTCATGTCCTCGGGGGGCCGCACGAAGGCTAGCATTCCTGGTAATCTTGCCAGGTACATGTTCAATAAACGTTGCAGGTGCCTGGAGGAAGACAGGATGGTGGCCTTCCTCAAGCTTGCGGGTACTTTGTACAACCCCTTGACCCCCCAACAACCACAACCACACGAGGACGGGAATATTCCTGATGACGAAGATGTCACAGATGATGAGGCGTTCTAGGTAAGACTACGACAATGAAATAATGGCTTTTATATTGCTTTATTGTCTGTTTTAGGTCCGGGTTCCCATTTGTAAATTTGTAAATTGTAAATAAGTTTGTAAATTGTAATTAATAGTTTGTAAATTGTAAATAATAGTTTGTAAATTGTAAATAATAGTTTGTAAATTGTAATTAATAGTTTGTAAATTGTAAATAATAGTTTGTAAATTGTAAATAATAAATTGTAAATAATAATTTGTAAAGGGGAAAGGCAGGAAACGTAGAGCCCCCAATAAAAATTTTACGATTAAAACCTCGATTTATTGTGATAAAGCACACTTTAAATAAAAGAGAATTAGGTGAGGAAAATGGCCTTAAATGCACCTGTTTTTTCAAAAATGGAATTTAAAAAAAGCTCGATTTTCACTGTACCCAAATTTGAAGGTAAAACGCTCGTGATTGGTGAATCAATGCATTGTGCTGACGGTACGTGCGTTCCTATACATAAGAGTGTAACTGTTAACAAATTTGTCAGTAACTCTTACGCTATGGTAGGAATGCGTTCTCATTTTTTAGGGCCAAAATTACTTCAGAAAAGGGTTACTTAAATTTAACGAACGGTAGTTACTTTTTCGCGTGGATCCTACTCTTGCGAGGGTGGTTTTCATCAAAGTTGACTCTCAGCACCCTTCGGGCGCTTCGAGCCATTTTGATGAAAACGACAACTAATTTAAAAATATCCCTAGGCCCGTGGATTAAGGAAATGGTGGATCTTTGAGGGGTGAAACTCGTG
The DNA here is from genome assembly GCA_905340355.1 of Rhagonycha fulva. Classification (NCBI taxonomy): domain Eukaryota; kingdom Metazoa; phylum Arthropoda; class Insecta; order Coleoptera; family Cantharidae; genus Rhagonycha; species Rhagonycha fulva. The sequence goes on from HG996554.1 coordinate 23,586,930, forward strand.
AGAGTGGATTTTTAACGCAGGGTAGTTGTGCAAAGAAAAATCGACTTAAAGCACCCCTCGCTGCGCTCGGGCGCTTTAAGCCATTTTTCCTGCACATGTACTATTCGGAAAGGTGGTTGTGCAAGGAAAAATCGACTTAAAGCACTCCTCGCTGCGCTCGGGCGCTTTAAGCCATTTTTCCCGCACATTTAGGGTTGAAAACCATGATTTTCGTTCAGGGTGCACTATTTTAATGACGTTTTCTTTAAAAAAAAAGTCTAAAACTAACAGTAACCTAGCCTCAATCGGGATCCACCTTTTAATCGTGAATCTCTCCTTAAAATTAATAATTTTAGGTAGACCAGTAAATAATCCATTTGACGATCCTCTCGTTAAAAACAATTGTTTTTAACTTTTGCCGGACTCTGTATAAAAATTTATATAACTAGTTTTTTGCTCACTGTTACCAACTACATTTTCCATCGAAAAGCAAATGTCAAACAATAATTGTGTCATTTTAAATTTAGAAATAAATTTTTTACGGGCTTATAAATAGTTTCCGCGCATAAATTTTTAGTGATTCGTGTTCAGGACATCAAGGGGCTTCTCTACACCAAGTATGAAGAAGATCATGAAGTATGACCGTAATCTAGAACTTACCCAAAAAATTTTTTTTAAAAGATTTATATTAATTTTTTTAAATATTTTTTTTAATTTAAAAAAAGTTTACGTAAATCATAAATAAAAAAAAACACATTTACTTTTAATTATTTTTTATTAACATATTCCACAGTTTTATTAATGTTAATTATTAAATGTTTCAAAAAATTTAAACGGCCAAGAGCCGGGAGGGGGGGTAGGCAAAGGAAGCAGCTGCTCCCTGCCATCTACTAGATCACAGACAGATTTTGTAAAGAAAATAAACTATAACAATACTTAATTTTATCTCATTTTTTAATGAGATATATTTGATATAATTTTCAAAAATTGTTTTTATTTTCTAAAGTGTCTGGACTCTCCATCAAAATGTAAAGAAATGGGCGTGAGACTAACCCACACTCTGGGTGGTATGGAATAGAAAAAAATGCGGAATGAAAAAAATTCCGTCTCGTCGCGCGCGTGGGACGGGATGCCGATTCAGTCCTGGGCGGGACGGGATTCTGATTTGGTCCTGCGCGGGACGGGATTTCAATGCAGTCTCGCGCGGGACGAATTTTTTTCCTCTTCTATTTCATAATTTAACTTATTGAATCCTTTCCCTACATTTACTCTAAGCAATACACGTTAATAAAAAAATCCAAAAAGTTTATTCGGACTGCGTTGTATAAAATAAATCAAATGCGGGACTGCGGGATTCCGTCCCGCGCGGGACTGAGTTGACAAAATATCCCGCGCGGGACTAAATATTCAAAATATTTCGCGAGATATCCCGTCCCGCATTCACATCTATTTTAGATTCAACAAAACAATTGCCCTAGTAATAGCCCAGTTTTTCAGCAGTTGGAAAGTAGACGCTGTCAGACGCATGCGCAGTTTCAAATTTAAGTTATAATTTTTAATTTGCCCATGCGTCTGACGTGCGGGACCCGCAGGACGGGACGGGACTTACACGACGAGGCGGGACAGGACGGGACAAAAAAATTAGTCCCGCATTCATCTCTAGTATGGAATACCCTCCAGTACAAAAAAGTAACAAGAAGGCTTTTCAAAATTGATAACGACACAAATTTAATTCCAAAGAAAAATTAATTTCTTATGTTCAGATGGTCGACCGGTCACCCGGTATAATACATATGTGTACTTACCAGTCAAAGTGAAGTTATACATACTGTCGTGTTCTGACGAACAACTCTTTAAAAGCCGTAGCCGTTATAGTCGGTAGTTTGCATTAATGAGCTCTCTCAGTAGTAGGTTCCAGGGTATGCTTAAATTATCCACAACAAATGAAACAAAACCTTTACCGGGCATCAATAAAATTTTACTCAGATAAATTTGGTTATCAATAATATTTTATCAAAAACAGAAAACAGAATTTTTGTTAAATCAAAATTCCACAATGAATAAATCAGATATAGACAAAATTTATCTACAAGTTCCCACATTTACTATTTCAAACTTATTACTGTAACTTGTAAACAAATCAGGCATTATAAATTGTACAAAATGAAATAAAAATAATAGCACAAAATTATTGTCTTATTTAAAATCTCGCGCCGACCTGTTATAAACCACATAAACAAAACTGTTACTTTTATGCCTATTCGCAACTGAAGTTCGATGTAACGCGTATCACAACAGTAGATCGTAATCGTCGTATAAAAAAAAAATTAAAGTTAATCTCGATGGTAATCTAATTGTATCAAATTACGAATTTGGTGCATCGAAGTGATTAAAGTTGATGTAATACTCCAATCAATCTGTTGTCCACTAAATTTCCAGGTTCGTATAAAATGTGACTAACATAACCTCTCATTGTAATTTTTATAAATTCCGTTTTCAGAAAAATAATATCGATATAGCGCAAAATAAAAGAATTTAAATTCTAATTACCATTCGATGGCTTCATTACTTGTTGTTAGATGTGAATAAAACTCGATGGAAAACATCAAAAATGCGGCCATTTCACAACTCCAGGTAGAAATTTTCATATCCAATTCCGGAATCAATCTTGCAGAAAACCCATCATATTCATCATACTGACACTGTACTCATCATAATTGTAATTATAATTTACAATTCAGGCCGAAATTCCAACACTTCACAACTTATCGAGAAAATTTGTCTTCCTCGAAAACACAACTTAACACTCCGGCCTCTCAGTCAGTAATCCTTATCTTCCTACAAAATTTTCCTTTCCTTTCCGTTCCAGGTTTTTGGAAATCGTGGCCCATGCTGATTCGTCGATTTTTCCAGCGAAATTTGAAATTTTTCAAAAAAAAATTGATATCACAAAATTTTAAAATTACTTTTCAACAATTACCGCACCATCTAGAGTTATTTACGAATAACACGACGTTATAGTTTTCTATACACGCATTCACTTATTTATTAAAAAGAAGGTAAACAAATTAACAATGCAAAAATTCAATTAAAACAAAATGCAGTCAAATCTGATTAATTTAACTTTTTAGATTTCTGGAACAAAATATCCATCTATGAAATCCTGTTTTCTTAGCAACAAGCAAAATTATGGCCATTAAGAGGGGCACTTTTTTCAGGGCCTTTTTAATTTAATCAACAGATGGCGCCTACTTAAATATTTTTATAAAATAAGAGGAATTTGCTATATTTAAAATATAGCAAATTCGTTGAGATAATACTATTCTATAAACAATATTCTAGATCTTAAGCTATTATGAGTTCGTATGGAGTATGTCAAAACACACTCACTTACAAAAAAAGATAATTAAACTTTAATTATAAATTGTGTTTTTATAAATAAATATTACGAACTCAAAATAGCTTAAGATCTAGAATATTGTTTATAGAATAGTATTATCTCAACGAATTTGCTATATTTTAAATATAGCAAATTTCTCTTATTTTATAAAAATATTTAAGTAGGCGCCATCTGTTGATTAAATTAAAAGGGCCCTGAAAAAATGCCCTTCTTAAGAGAAAAACCATTCAACTTGTCCGAGTAAAACTTAAAATCATACAAAATTCAATGAAAGGACAAATCAACATCAATTGTGGATATTTTAAACTTTTGGTAATTAGCTCGTCCCACGTCATCACTTTATTTTTTTAAATTATTAATTTTTTGATTACCATATATTTGACAGCGTATTTAAAATTTTTTTGACTGCATTAAATAAGTTCCAATTTGCACCGCATTTCCCTAGCTCCCCTACCTTAACGACGCCTCTGCTTACATGGCATGTCATGACTGACATTTCATAACCTCATTTTGAAATTTGGACAAGGAATTTAATTTGTAAGTGTGAAAATACACAAATCCGATTATTTGTATAATTAATATGGAATTTTTAGGGCGAAAGTTGACCAATGTTTTTGGTTCATGGATAAAATGAAAGATACATTAAAAAATACCGAGGGCTTGCAAATTAAAACGGAACAAATAGAAGACTATGATATTAAATTAGAAGACTTACATCACTGCATTGACGTTAAAGATGAAGATCCTTTAATTTTTGAACTCGAATTGGAGCAAAAATGTCGACTTTCAGCATCTGAGGTGCTTATAAACAAAAAATTGTTTGTGTGTCAAATTTGTCAGGTAAAATTTGATAGGAAGTCAAACTTAAGAGTTCATCTAAGAATTCACACAGACGAGAAAATATTTTCTTGTGAAATTTGTAAGCACAAATTTTCACGAAAAGAAAATTTCAAAGTTCACTTACGAACTCATACTGGCGAAAAACCATTTAGTTGCGAAGTTTGTGACCAAAAATTTGCCCAGAAAGAAAGCTTAAAAGTTCATTTTAGAGCTCATACGGGCGATAAACCTTTTCAATGTGAAATTTGTCATTATAAATTTACACGTAAGGGTTGCTTAAAACTTCATATCTTGACCCATACTGGGGAAAAACATTTTGAATGCGAAATTTGTCAGCAGAAGTTTTCGCGTAAACAAAATTTAATTGTTCATTTAAGACTGCATACGGGCAGTAAACCATTTGGGTGTCCAACTTGTGACAAAAAGTTTGCACGAAAGAGTGACGTAAAAGTTCACTTACTGACCCACTCTGCTGATAAACCGTTTACGTGTCAAATGTGTCACAAAAAGTTTGCACGAAAAGGGCATTTGCAAGTTCATTTAAAAACTCACAGCAAGGATAAGAAACCTTTTGAAAAGATTAACCAGAAATAGAAAAATTTTATGAGATAAACAGTTTGTCTGCGAGAATTTGATCTGTTTTACATCATTTTGAAATATTGAAAATCCACCTTACTTATTAGACTTAAAGATTTATGTTATAATACATTTAAATACGGTTGAAATGAACTTCCGTTTATAATAGGCTATGTTTTATCTATTGTAATCATTATTTATTACATTTAAAATCCATTATAAGCGGATTCAATACATGTATTAAAAGAGGTTTGGATAGTGTTCTGAAAATTTTGTAAAAAATTTGGGGGCCAATTGTAACTTTTTGTATCTAACCCTATAATGCAGCGATTTTCAAACTGGGAAGCTCGGACTGGTGCAAAGGGAAGCGCGAAAAGTTTAACTGACAATATGTAATTTAAAAATTTTTTATAATTTTTTACCATTTTAAAAAGGTATTATTTTATTAAATAAAAAAATTAGTTTTTGGAATTATTGAATTATTATTGGAAAATATTGGATGTTAGGTTGGGATAAGATGTTGCGTTTTGTTTCGTGTGTTTTGAATTAATCGTAGTTATTTAGAGAGAGTAAAGCGAATAAATGGTGAGAGGGAAAAAAGAAAGAGTGTTTTATCAGAAACTGCTAAATGGACAACAACAAGAAAACGTCAATTCCAATTAACCAAGAAGTAAGCACTTCAACACATGAAGAAATAATGAACGAAATACAAAGAATGGAAAAGCTCCAGGAAATGACAACTTGTCAAATGTGGAGAACCCCAGGAAAGGATATACGACCTGATCCAACAAGTATGAAACGAATAGATGCCTAAAGAATGGAGAGAAGGCGTTATAGTACCTCTAAAAAAGAAAGAAGATCCTAAAGAATGCACCAATTACAGAGGCATCTTCTTCGAGTGCTTATCCGAATTCGGATGTTGGCGATCCTCATGGCTGAGCCAAGACGACTTTACTAGGGAAGTGTTAATGGGGTGGTTTTCCTTTGCCTTCTCCATAGTCCACAGATCGATTTTGGACCTTTTAGATCACAGTTTATATCCGACGCAACCAGAATTAGAACCGCGGTTTCCCGGTCTTTAGTCTAAAAAATTTTGTGTGCAAAATTGTGGAACGGCCCCCCTCCATTGCGTCAGAATCAGTGTTACCACTCGGCCTTTGGAAACTTCTCTCTAAAATTTTTTTAAATGGCTCCCTACGATGCCACGGCTCTGGTGCCTAGCACAGTCTTTCTACGTCAGTGTTTTTGGTTCTCTAAGAGTTCACGGGCCATGTGTATTTGCACACTGCGCACACCGGTAGTTAACGGTGCGGATTAAGATAGCGCATGTAAACTATCGACATTCGCGGATTTTGAAGCTAGCCAAAAGGAAGCTTAAAAACACAGTATTTCAGAGAGCTGGGATAAATGTACCTACCAGAGGCTCATTGAGGAATACACGATCGATGGAAGAATCTTTAAGGTAAATGTCGCTGGTTCCCCCCAAATCGAATTTTTGGGTAAAATTTGACCGTTTGAGCATCAATGAGCTTTCAATATTTTTGTTTGAGTCTCAACCGTCGCGGAGTTATTCGCGAAAACTTTTTTGGGGGGGGGGAGGCTGTAGACATGCTCGCTCCCCCCAAGTGGAATTTTAGGGTAAAAATGGTGTCAAACGTTTGAGCATCAATGAGCTTCTAAATTTTTCGTTTGAGCCTCAACGGTTGCAAAGTTATTTGCGAAATTCTTGGGGGGGGGGCTGCAGACGTGCTTTTTCTATTTTCGTTATTATTTTGAATTTTTTTGTGAAATTGATGTCTATCGATAGAGATTCGTTTGATCTTGAATGAGCTTCCATTCCCATCATTTTAATTTCATTTTCTGCAAAGTTACGAGCATTTCAAATTTCGAGTACTCCGGGTAAGTACCGTACAAACATTTTCTATTTTAATTCTATTTTACCGGATTAAAATTTTTGATCCGATTAAAAAACCTTAATCCTGCTTAATTACCATCATCATCTTGATGGAATAATACGGAAGGTGTAATTTTAGAAAAAAATATGTTGAATAGAATTGTACATTTTAATTTTATTGAAATATTTAAAAAAAAATTGAAGAAGGTCAAACTGACATTTTACTCTAAAAAACTTTTAAGGCCCGCAATCAAGGGCAACTTTCAATATTCTGAAAGTTTATGAATGTACTTGACAAATCAAATTTTCTAAAAAAATGTTTGTTAAACGTTTGAACATCAATGAGTTTCTAATATTTTCGTTTGAGCCTCAACCTTCAGGGAGTAAGTTGCAAAAGCTTTGGAGCAAGGGGGGGAGAGAGGCTGTTAACAAGTTTATCTTCATCCCGTCTTAAAGTAGAATTAATTTTGTGAAATTGGTGTCAAACGTTTGAGTATATATAGTTGGTGGGATGCCCAAGTGCTCCAAATTTTTTAGTTTGAACCTTAACAGACTTATTTTCGAAATATTTGGGGGGGGGGCATACTAACGCCTTCAAGTGGAATTTTGGGGTGAATTTGGTGTTAAACGAATTTCAAATTTTATGATGTTCATACTTTTGACACCAATTTTATTGCAAGATTTAAAAAATATATTAAAAGGAACATAAACTAAAAAGGTCAAAATGACTCGAAATCTAGCGCAACTCCATATTCTAAAAGTTATTGAATGAATATGTAAAGATCGAATTTTTTAGGATAATTTGAGCCATACGTTTGAGAATCAATGAGTTTCTAATATTTTTCGCTTAAGCTTTAACCGTCACGGAGAAATTCACAAAAACTTTAATGGGGGGGGGGATATTTTCCGTACTCAAATAAATTTTTTTATTTATATATAATTAAACGTTTGGTATAGTTTAAGCCTCAATGGGCTTTTAAATTTTTTGTTTGAGCTTCAAGCGTCGCTTTGACACCAATTTTACAAAATTAATTCTACTTTAAGATGGGATAAAGATAAACTTTTTAATAACCTCTCCCCCTCCCTTCCCCCGCTCCAAAGTTTTTGCAAATTACCCTCTGAAGGTTGAGGGTTAAAAAAATATTGGAAACTCATTGATGCTCAAACGTTTAACAAACATTTTTCTAAAAAATTCGATTTGTACATTCGTAAACTTTCAGAATATTGAAAGTTGCGCTTGATTCCAGACCTTAAAAGTTTTTTAGAGTAAAATGTCAGTTTGATCTTTTTACAATTTTTTTTAAATTTTTCAATAAAATTAAAATGTATCGATTATGTTGTTGAATTGAAATTGAGAAAAATTTTGAATTTGGGAAACTTGGTAGTTGGTGGACATACACTTATAACACAGTATTCGATTTTATTAGTTCACGACTACTCTATTCTATTTAACATATTTTTTTCTAAAATTACACCTTCCGTATTATTCCATTAAAATTACCCCCCCCCCCAAAGTTTTTGCGAATAACTTCTCGACGGTTGAGGTTCAAACGAAAATATTAGAAGCTCATTGATGATCAAACGATGCTCAAACGTTTGACGCAAATTTTACCCAAAAATTCGATTGGGAGGAGGCAGCGACATTTACCTGAATCTTTAAAAATAACAAGGAACGACATTGCGAATATTTTGAATAAGGCAAGGGCCGTTACAAGGAGACAAAAAATTGATTAGAGCATGCCAGGGGATAAAACCAATCTAACCTCGTATACCAAATGTACAGACCTAGGCCAAAGAAAACGTGTGCTGGCCACATTACGCGCTGTTCAGAATAACGAGCACATCCAACCACTAACCGGATTGCAAAATTAAGGAAAAACTCTAGTCAACTTCAGTCAGGACTCATCGAGCGGTTGACTAAAGGTTCATCCACAAGGCCAAGTTGAATTTAGTCCCCTTAAAGTGAAATAAACGATAGAAGGGAAGTGAGGAGAAGATAGAAGGGAATCGATATAAGAAAGTCACTTCAAGAATCGCGTGAAGCGCTGGTGAAAGCTGTCAGGTTATTGTTCTTAATTTAAAAATTTAGTAAACATGGTGATAAATGTTGTTAGTTAAAAAAAAACTAAAATTAAAAATACTTGCAGTGCATTCTCTTGAATTAGTGGCCATGCAACAGTTCTGAGCATGGCCAAAGGATTGACAGCGATGACACTGTCAGATCATGGTCTTCGTATGGAAGACTCCTACTCTTTTGCAGATGTTGAGAATCCTGTTCTGGTTGAAAATGTTGCCAGCGGTTTCCGACGTTGGGATGGTGACCATGATAAGGGGAAGGAGCTTTCTGTCTTGACTACTCTTCATCCTGCCCTCCGTACAGTTGTTGCCTTTGGCGATAAGGTCCTCTTTGACTTACTTAGCTAATATAGACATATTGCTAAGGACGCCCCTAGTAACTGCTTTTAGAAGGTTGTCTTCTCTCGACTGATGATAGTACCATCCTCCTTTTTCAGAAGTAAGTACTTCCTTAAAGTACTTAAAAATGGCCTTATAGTCTATTTCACTGGTCGGCAGTATCCCTCAGAACTAACGAAGGGATTCTGGTTTTAAGTGGAACAGCCAATGGGGAATCTGGAGGTGCCATTTGACTCGAAAGTATATGGACTGGGGAAGAGTTTAAAGAGATGTCGGAATTGGGAGTGGAGAGTGATTGATCGACGGATATATGATCGTCTACTACCATTGGTTCGTTTGCAAGTACTCCCGCTAGTTAGGAGTTAATGATGTCTTCAAGTGGTGGGAGGCTAACATAATTGTCAGTGGGTGTAACCAAAGTAGGACTTACCTGTACTTCTGATCTCTTCGTTGGCTTCTTTTTGAGGTCTCGATCGCGGCTTCTAGACAAACTTCCCGAAGCTGTTTTTGTTTTTTTTATCGTGTTTACACTTCTTGTCGCGCTCTCGTTTTTTCTCCCCGCATTATCTTTTGCTGCGCCCGTTGATGAATGGATCAGAATAGTCGTCGATTGCGATTTTGTTGTCGTTAATTGGTTCTTTGAGATTGCCGTCTTACCCTTAGCCGGCTCTTCAGCTTTGGAAGATACAGGGTTACTCGAAGGATTCCTCTGTATATTTATCGGGCTTTCCTTCTTCATCTCTATCGCTTTTAGGAGTGAGGTGGCCACCTCTTCGAAACCCAACAGCTTTTTATGAGCGCTGGATGCTTGGTGCTAGACCATCTTTATTTCTTGGTAGGACCTACTATCTGGCTTACCGCCTAGGTCCTTTGTACGAGTATAATACCATTGCAAGGCTAGAGCCATAAGCGTCTAAATCTAACTCCGTTCGGGCCGGGGGTTCGGATTAAGTACTTGAGCTCAAATTTCAAAATTTTGGGCCAATTTTTTGGGTCTTTCGATGGGTTGATCGTGCTTTGAATCTTCTTTTCTCCAAATACAGCGCGTTATTAACAAATTTGTACCTGCTTACATTGGTAAGGAAACAGCCCACTCAAAAACTATAAAATAAGTGACTAATAATATAAATAAATTCAAAATTAAAATAATATAACTAAAATCTTAAATATTCCCATAATGATTCAAGTGCAAAAAATCGATAGGTGCAAAGCTGACGGAGTGGTCGATGAATGGATAATAAAATGGAGGGAAGGCCGATTGTCACACTGCGATATTCAAAGCTACTGGTACACTCGTTTACCGAAAGTGGAGTATGATCCAATTTACTTGCGCAGTAAACACGATAAAGATTTTATTTATACACTGGAAAAATTTATATTTTATGGAAAATCGCTAGACGACGTCGAAATGACGTGTAAACAAAATGAAAACACTACAAGTTGCTGCAAAGTTTTGCTCAACCAGGAAAGTTTTTATACGTGCGAAGATTGCAAATTAACAGAATACGGAAAATGTGGTTTATGTGTAGAATGCTTTCAGAGTTCAGAACATCGCTGGCATAGATATAAAGTGCGGATAGGTACAGGGAATGAAATTTGTTGTTGCGGGCAAGTTGAAAATTGGAAAAACGAGGCTGGCTGCAGCAGACATTTGATGTCTGAAGACATCGAAGAATTTGTACCGAAAGATTTAATCAGTAGGGCTGGCATAGCGATCGAAGCCATTTTAAGATACAATGCGGATCTTCTTGACAGAAAAGAGTTTGTCCGTGAAGAAAACTGTTGGGACAAAGACTCTTATTGCGCAGTGTTATATAGTTCTGAAAGCGACACTCTCCGGGATATCTTGAAACGCACTACTTTGGAAATCGAACAAATTAGGAATTTGGAAGAAGAAAGCATATTAATTTATCGACACGGCTCAAAGGAATATTGCGAAAATCCTTCTGAAAATAAACATATAGGTAAATCTACTGCAGTAATCCATGCTCACGAAGCTGTACGTCAAAATTTCGCTCTTAGATTGTTGGAGTGTTTAGAAAAAATTTTAAAATATAACAGAAGCTTTAGGAAGGTTTTCACCGAACTTATAACAAAACGTCTATCTCTCCAAGAGTGCTTTATAGAAAAGTTTTTTAACAAAGCCTGGAATAAGTTCTCAAGAAAATTTCGATTTTGTTGTTACACGTTATTGGTGGCAGGTACTTTGAAAGAATACGAGAATAAGCAAATATTGGCAAAAGAAATCGTAGGTGTGTATAAAAATCTTTGGAATCAATGTCAAATTAAAACAGAATTAAATTTTTTTGCATTCAGTCGTCAATTATTTTCTGATCCTTTGATATCAAATTATTTAATCGAAAAAGAATTTGCTATAACTATTTTCTTTAAATCTCTTTTGGAAAACCCTGCATTCTCCAATCTACAGAAACTTAGGTTTAGACATAACGATTATTTCAACTGTTCTCTTTCTCGTTCTTTTGCCGTTTTTGCCGATGTACGAATGTTGTTAAGTAGTGGCCCAAGGACGTGGACGGAGAATTTGCGTAAGGTTTTTCTGGATGGTCTGTCGTATTTTCTCAAAATTTTATCTAAAATGCATAAATTACATGTACATGTGAGGGAAACGACTGATTATGTCAACTGCTATTTAGTTGTTAATACGATTTTTGATACTCAACGGAAATTTGAAAAATGTGGAGCGTATTTTCTTAAATGGTGTCGAGATGATAAGGAAGCTTTGTTGGAAGCCTATAAAGCAACTTTGGTGATACTACAAAATAACTTTCCGGATGATTTTAACCAGAAAACTAAAACAATCAGTTTAATGAATCACAGTGCAAGATGCTTACCTTACCAATCTGAAACCCAATCCGTTTCTTTGTGCTTATTTTTAACTAGGTTTTTGGCAGGTTTGATCCTATTGTTAGAAAGTCACGGTGTAACTTTTAATAGCGTTGAAGTGGATACGTTGAAGTCTGTCGTAGTTTCTGTAGTCGATCCTGTTCTAAAACTACAGGTTATGATAGCCCAAGGATCGGCAGGTTTGTGGAAACGAAATGACAATTTGGTTAACGAGATCGTAGACTTATACTGGCATTTTAGGTTCAGAACAGAAATATTAGATCGCGATATTCAAGTATTGCAAATTACGGCTTCCATTTTGGATCCAAATGAATTTCTGATTCACGTTTTGGATAAATATGATTTGATTGGATGGATGGAATCAAATTTTGAAGAAAGCTTGAAAAGCATTGATGGGGAAGTAGTCAAAGAATTGATTTGCATTTCCGAGAATTTTTTGCAGCTGGTAATAACTGTTGTTGCCGAACGGCACGTTTTTGGAATAGGTTGTGTCACAAACAGAGACTGTCTTAAGCACCAAGTCATCCATGAACTTTGCATGGAACCCAAAACTCACAGCCTCTTAAAACAAAATTTTTCTCAATATACACTTGGAGAACTTGACTTGGATGAAATAATTAATGAAGTGGCAATATTGGAAACAACAGAAAGTGAGTTTTTCCAATTGAGGGAAGAATTTGCTGACCAATACAACCCCTTGTTTTATCATTACAGCGCCAGAGAAATGATGCAATCTCGAGAATTTCAACTGGAATGTCGTAAAAGTGCAAAGCAACCAGAATTTTTACCGCCTCCCAAATTACCACAACTTAAACAATCGTTTTCTACATTGGTGAATATTTTCCAAAGCGATGTCCTTATGCACATAATGCAAGTAGTCATCGAACGTGCCATAGATATAAACTCAAAGAGTTATTCAAATCGGCAACTGGAAAACGTTTTGTATTTAATCGGTTTTGCATTGCTAGATGAAGAAAGTGGTTATTATGACTTCCTATCGTTTGCAGAAAAAGCGGCCAAATGGAACATCTTTAATCTTTTAGAAAAACTTCTTATTAGTCCTAGAAGCGTTCTTCTCAAAGATTTGATTATGTGGATATTTAAGAAATATAATTCAATAGCGGGCGTTACTACAAACACCACTCCGTTAGAGGTGTCCCCCAAAGGTTTGAAGAAGAAAAATGTATTGGCAGCTGAAAGACGTGCCAAAATTATGGAGAAAATGGCTCAAAAGAGAAAGCAATTTTTGCAAGATAATTTTGTCTCCGACGAACTGGATGAAACTGAAACGACTGAAAAGATGGAGGAAAAAACTTGCATACTGTGTCAAGAAACCCAAAGCATAGATCTACAAAATAGACCTTTTATCGTTCTTGGAAACGTTCAAATTTCTTCTGTTTTATGGACCAAACGAAAGAATATATCCGAAGAGATTAACTTACCGATATTGAGTTCCAGCCTTGGTCCAGCCTACTTTACTTCAACTTGTGGTCACGCAATGCACTTAAAGTGTTGGAAAAATTATCTGAAAAATAATGATGACAAGGATATTATTTGTCCGTTATGCCATTGTATAAATGATTTTACTTTACCTTTATTTCCGTTTGTTGATCGAAAAGATACAGAAATATTTGAATTACGATCAGAAACAAAAATGCTGTTGACCACTTTTGCACGAAAATTTCTTAAATTTGAGTGTCAAAATCCACTGGGTATATGGAAATCTCTGGCTTACACAATCCACGCTATGGAAACATCAATGAGAGATTTGAACAAACCTCTCTTGGAAAACTTTTCAAACAGAAACCAATCCACTTTAGAAACGTTAGTTCGAATCTCAGCAGCGGCAAATTTCATTTATCCCCAGGAAGAACTGCATAAATCGTATATCACTCAGATACAGCTATTGCTTTCAGGAGAAACTAACAATTTGGGCACCATTTTGGACTTCGACATGTTTGGATTACTGGTCGTAATGGTGTTATCAAAATCTGATTTAGTAGAAACTCTTCGTATGGTATTTTCAGCAGAACTTGTTAAAATTTTAATTTGTTCGGATTTTGATGGAATGACTGAGGAACGTAAGGAAAATAATTGCAACCAACTTTCTTCTATAAAACAAATTTTGAAAATGGTTTCTAAAGAAGCCCACCACTTGAGCGATGATTTTATTTGGACTTACGTACAGGAAGCTTGTGTACCATTTTTACGATGTTGCGTCTTATTTTATAAATTTTTGGATGATACCCCATCACCCACTGAATTGACGGAATTGGGAGGAGATTCATTTTCAAACCTGTGCTCCTATTTGGGCCTTCCACAAAAGCAAGAAGAAATATTTGGGGAACAACAATTTTCTGTCATGAAAAGTTGGTGCATCTATCCCAGTGTTTTGGACTCTTTAAAGTGTGGAAAAGAAATATACAGTACTGCTATTCCACAACTTATAGAACTACCCGACAAATATTACGAATTGTATAGTAAGGTTTCTTCACATAATGATCAATGCGGCAACGATATTATGCTTTGCTTAATTTGTGGTAAAATTATCTGCTCAAGAAGCTCTTGTATGAAAGTGGAAACAAACGAAATATGTACACAGAGTTATTATTATTGCCATCAGGCAGAATGTAGCGGTGTAGGTTTGTTCTTATGCTTAAGCGGTTGCTGGATTTGTGGGATTACACCGAGTAAAGATGACTGGACATTGTCAGCACCGTATGTGAATAAATATAATGAAAGCGGGTTTTGCGGGTGGAGGGAATCCACCTATCCATTAAAATTTTCTCCAAAAATATACAAAGAATTACATCGCGATTGGTTAAGCCATAGCATTATGGACAAAATTAATAATTTAAATCATATTTAATTTACAATTAGAGGATGCGGATGACGACAGTAAGAAAGACAGATGTGATTGTGAAAATGAAAACTACGTTAGTTATGACGTCTTTAATAATTCAAAGAATTTATCAAGTCTTTTTAAGAAAATAGTTGGTGTTTTTAAATAAAAATTCTAAATTTTAACTAATTTGCAATGTTTTATTTTATTTTAAACGTATACGGATCTTCTGGTTGCGTTGTTAGATGTTAGTGTTGGTTTTACGTTTTCCATAACTTCTTTTATCCTTTTAAAAAAATTCGTCATGTACTTTTAATATTGTACTATATACTAGTTAACCATGATATTACAAGCAAACGAGCAGCAGATAAGATATCTATTATATTAAAAACATAATCCGTACACAATTGCGCACTTATGCTGAATAAAATTGATGGTAAACAACCATTTCAGCTCATTCCCTCTAGTACAAAACTTGCCACCAGATAGCGTATCGCTTCTCTTGAAACGCCTTATATCACCTGAATAAGGTACCGGATACCTTTAATTTAAATTTACAGAATTTTTAGCTAAAAACGTATTATTATATTTAAAACAGGTATTTTCTTTTAATTTACACAAGGTATAACTTTTTTACGATTATACCTACTTTTTTATTAAAATTATGTTTTCAATATTTTTCTAAAAAATTCATAAAATGTTTACAAAACTTTTTCTAAGAATTTTTTAAGAATTTTTTTTATTTGCCGATCACATATAGTTATGTTCAATGCTCCCTAGGAAGGATCAACTTCATCGGATGATGCGACTCTTCTTTCAATATAATCATCATTTCTAGAATAAGCTGTTTACTTGCAACAATAATTAACTTTAAGTTCAGTCTTCATATTAGTTTTATACTAGTGAGGTCTCGAGCCAAAAATTTGTACAAGTTATTTAAAAATAAATAATTTTTAAAAACAGTCTTTTTGGCTCAATAAACATAATTATATCGTTGATTGATTATTTCTCAATCAACGATTATATACTACACAGAAAAAAATAAAATCGTCTTTTCATCTAATCTTAATTAGATGACTTGAAATTATATGATTTATCTAAAGTTTTCTATCTTTCAATTATAATATTTAACTGTTTCAGACAATCAGTTTAGTAAATATATCAAATTTAAATTAAATAATAAATAATTTAAACTATAGTTCAATTATTGTTCACAAAAAATTATTATTTTATTTAATTATGGTCTTTAATTTATTTAAATAAAATTTACTGATTGTTATAATAAACTTAGATGATTTACCTAATATAAATAATTCAATCGTTTACAAAAAATTACTATTTCAATTAATCATTGCCTTTAATTCATTTAAACCAAATTTACTGATTGTTATAATAAATTTAGATGATTTACCTAATATAAGTAATTCAATCGTTTATAAAAAATTACTATTTCAATTAATCATTGTTTCTAATTCATTTAAATCAAATTTACTGATTGTTATAATAAATTTAGATGATTTACGTAATATAAGTAATTCAATCGTTTATAAAAAATTACTATTTCAATTAATCATTGTTTTTAATTTATTTAAATCAAATTTACTGATTGGTATAATAAATTTAGATGATTTACCTAATATAAGTAATTCAATCGTTTACAAAAAATTACTATTTCATGTAATCATTCTCTGTAATTCATTCAATCAAATTTACGAAAAAAATAGAAGCTCATTTAAGTTCTAACAACTTATGGGAGAAATTAGGGGGGGGGGGGCAGCGTCATGTACACAGAAAAAAAAGATTAGCAAATTCATCTAAAAATTATATGAAATCATTTAAAAAAATTGATTGTATTTTAACCATATAATCAAATTAAGTAATTCATTTAATTTAAATTAGATGATTTTTAAACATACCTATACACAATAACCAAATCATAGAAACAATTAGTTGAATCTTTCAATTTTTTTTAATAGTTTGATGAATTAATGTATTTGTTTTATTTAATTGCAATAGACAATATATTGTGGTGAAACGAACCCAATAATTTTATTTATTTAAAATTTTATTATTTCTTCATAATTTTAAAAGGAAGGAAAGCAGCAATTTTAATTTTATTTACCGTTATTAAAGAAAATTTTTTAAATATTTTAATCGTAATTGAAATTTATACAAGAGGATCCCTTCCTCTTGTATAAATTTTTGTAATTAAAAAAATAAAACATGGATAGAATTGGGGAACCAGAAGAAAGTCTCGAACAAACGGAGGAACAGATTGAGGAAGTGATTGAGTCAGGAGACATCACATTCGCTTCTCCTCAATACACAAGTAGCAGGCGAGGAACAGCGGCGATTATGCAAACACAGCCAGTAACAATGGAGACATTGGCAGCTATAATTAGCAAAGGGTTCGACGATATGAACAAAATTTTCGACACAAAATTCAATGGATTCGAAAATAAATTAGAAGAAAGTATAGACAAACATACCAAGTTATTCGCAGATATCAAAGAAAAATTTGAGGATGTAGACAAAAGAATCGAGGACAATAAAAAGGA
This sequence comes from Rhagonycha fulva, assembly GCA_905340355.1. NCBI lineage: Eukaryota > Metazoa > Arthropoda > Insecta > Coleoptera > Cantharidae > Rhagonycha > Rhagonycha fulva. Next base: position 23,604,299 of record HG996554.1, read on the forward strand.
ACAGGAGAACGTGAAGGAGGAAATTACTAAAGAGGTAGAAGAAATAAAAACTGATTTGACTCACACAAAACGGGAAGTTAATGGAATAAATTCGGAAGTGAGAAAAATAAAAGATAAGATTGCTACAGTACCGTATGTTACCGAAAAAATAAATGAAAACAAAGACGAAGAATTGGGAAAACTTAAAAACGAAAAAGAGAAAACAGAAGCTATGGAAGTTGATACAATAACTGCCAGTGAAATTGTTCCTAAAGAACAGATTGACGAAGTTTCGAAAATTACTGAGACTACAAGCGTTTCTACCGAGGAAATGGAGACTGATGAAGCAAAAACAGTAACACCCACTGAAAAAAACAAGCCAGTTGAAGAAACGATTGAAGAAAAGACTGAATCTACTTTGGAGCAAGTTTTAGAGTCTGCAAAAATTACCATCACTCACACCGAAGAATTACATCATTCAATAGAAGCTATTCCAGACGACGATGAATTTAACGACAAAAATGTAATCAATCGAGAAAAATTTGTGATTCCACTGGGCCCAATATCCACTACAAAAGTCGATTTTAAAGAATCCATCAAGGACATCTTAATGGAAGAAAATATTGTAAGGAAATCAGAAAAACCTAAGAAGATAAAACAGAAACTTAAACCAAAACAAGCAATCAATTATAAAAATAATTCGAAGGTTCTGCTGGTAAAATGGAGCAAAAGTTCGACTAAGGCATCAAAACTGAAAAGAACAGATTCCAAGATTAACCGAATCCTAGGGGGTATGATTAAGAAAAAATCAAACACACAGTCGAGCTATACAGAGAACGAAAAGAAATCGAAACTAAAATATTTTCCTGTAAATTCGAAGCATGTAAACAAATTGCGTAAGCGTGAGCGTTTAAAATGCGTAAAAATCACCACACTTTTGGAAAAAGGTAAAAGAGCAGTCAACCAATGCTTGAAACTACAATTACCATTCGAAGGTCCATTCCTGATTGATACAATTAATGGAGATACTTACCAACTCAAGTACCCCGATCCACAAAAGTTTCGAAAAATTTTCATCTGGATATGCAATACACGGATCAAGAAGATGAGAACACACCAAATAGTGAATATGATTCTGAGAGTTCGGAAAGTTAGTTTTATTTTACAATTTTTATTTAATTATGATCGTACCTTAATAAATTTTAAGTCAGTTTATTTTGGATCTTTACTTTAGCAAATGTTTTAATTTAATTTTGACTACAATAATTTTGAGTTTTTTGCAGAATGTTGTTTTAACAGTACGCTTGATAAAAATAAAATAATAAGGGATTAATTTAGTTCATTATAGAAAAATAAAAATTGGAAATTTACACATTGCACTTCATGCAGATTGTAAAAATTTCAAATTTTTGTTTTGGGGTAAAGATGTGGTAAAACGAACCCAATAATTTTATTTATTTAAAATTTTATTATTTCTTCATAATTTTAAAAGGAACGAAAGCAGCAATTTTAATTTTATTTACCGTTATTAAAGAAAATTTTTTAAATATTTTAATCGTAATTGAAATTTATACAAGAGGAAGGGAAAGGTTTGTTCTTTTTAACACGACTGTTACACAAATTTTATTAAAGACCATTTACTGTGTGTGTTAGAAAGAGAGCAAAAGATTGTTCCTGGATTATTGTTAAAAATAGAGTGGGACTCTGGAAGACGTGATTGGTTGAAGTGCCGTTGGGAAGGGAACAATAATGTAAACAACAAAAATTACAGAGGAAGTGACTTTTAGTGAGTTACCTTTCACCTTTTGGGTAACAAGTTGAGCTTTGTTTGTGAAGTGGCTAACGACCACGAACCAATTAAAAGTTTTCTTAATAAAAAGTGCGATCGTACAAGAAAGAAAACCCTGGGAAGGAGATTCCTGGAGCCACAAGTTTCATTATAAGAATCCAGAATTCAGCAAAAAGGGTGAGCGTTTTACTTCAACTTCCATACATCAGCGTTCCACACAACAAAACCAACACGACGGCAGTTTTAACGAGAATTTTTGATTTAATTTGTAAAATTTTGTATTTCATTTTTTTTGTAATTTTATTCGTAGAGGCATTAGTAATAATTTTTCATTTTTTACACTTGACACTGAGAATTGGTAATAAAAACAACTGTAGTAGAAATTTGAAGAACGTAAATGACAGGGTGTTTTTGTTATCAATTCAACACACCTGTTTTTCGCATCAACCTTCGGCCAAGTTGTGGCAATAACAAAAAATTTCAATTACGTTTTATTTGTTTTTCATACACGATTTGTTTAATTTTTAAAATAGAGTCTTGCATATTTAATTTAGCGTTTTTCCTTTTTCTTTAAAATTTTTCAAAGCCAGAACCACCCCAAGAGTGGAGCATTAAATTCATCTCAAGCTCACCGTAGAAAGAGTAGTCGAGGTAATTTAAAAAGATAGGTAGGTAGCAAAATTTTTGCACCCAAACCACCATAATATCTACAAAAATTAACTGAATTTTTAAATAATTTCCCTGAATTGACTAATAAAATTACATTCTTCATATAATTATATTAAATCATAAACATAATATAATTAGTAGAATGTTTTAAATGGTCATTGAATTGGCAAATAAATTTAGTTGTTTTATTTATTTTAATTTACTGATTTATAAAAATGTATTAAAACCCCAAGAGTGCTTTTTTTGTTATAAGTTAATGCGCTAATAATATAATAGAAGTCATAATAACTTTTTTAATTCATTTAAATCAAATTTACTGATTGTTATAATAAATTTAGATGATTTACCTAATATAAGTAATTCAATTCAATTCAAAGTTCACAATATGTGAACTTACGGTTTCTTTGAAATTTTTTTAAATATGTCAATTTACCGCAAAAGTTATGAAATTTTACTAAAGAAAGACTAAAAAGTACACATAAGAATGTAAATTTACCAGGTTTTGGCATCACAAATGTAAAATCACTTTTGGTTGTAGTAAATTTACACCACCAAAAGAAGTTTCTGTAAATTTACATTAAAAATCGTGATACTTTTGTATTATAAATCACGTTACATTATGTATTATGTAAAATTTTATGATTAACAGTGTGAAATTATGGTATCTCTGTAAGTTTCATTGTGTGCTTACTGGATTATATTCTTAGATTATTTATGGTACATGTTGTACATAATTCTATAACTCAGCCTAGTTATGGCCTCGCTCGCAAGCTCGCTCAGCCATAAACCTAGGCTTCGTCCAATAAAGACCTGTATTATGTACTCATGACATAAATAGCTATTATTTAAAATTACAAAAGTGCACTAAAAAGTAAAAAATAATTTTAATAAAAGCAAACACGGCTTGAAAACATCAATATAAAAGCGTGGGGTTGTGAATTTCGGACACCAACAGTGAGCCTGCTTACCCACCTATAAATAAACAACCCCACGCTTTTATATTGATGTTTTCAAGCTTTGTTTGCTTGAATTCTGAAAAATAAGCAAAAAATCGGGAAAAAACTGAAAATCATAAAGCGCATGCGTCAATGCGCATTGACCAATTTTATCATACAGGGTGGAAAGTAACTTAGAATTCTAAATCTCATTTTTAAGGACCGCATTCAGGGTAAAGTTTTTCGTCATAATGATTTATACAGGGTGAAGTATCAAACATCTAAAACACATAAATAAAGAAATCTGATAGGATGAACCTATATTAGTTAAAATACATAAGCTGTATTTGAAAAGATATGACTAAAAAATTAAAAAATAAAAAATTAAAAATTTAAAAAAAACCTTTTATTTAAAATTACAAAAGTGCACTAAAAAGTAGAAAATAATTTTAATAAAAGCAAACAAAGCTTCGTGAAAACATCAATATAAAAGCGTGGGGTTATGAATTTTGTACACCAATAGTTAGCCTGCTTATCCACATATAAACAGCCCCACGCTTTTATATTGATGTTTTCACAAAGATTTGTTTGCTTTTATTAATAATTTTGTACTTTTTAGTGCACTTTTGTAATTTTAAATAAAAGGTTTTTTTAAAAATTTTTAATTTTTATTTAATTTATCAGTCAACTTAGATTCTTAATCTAAAAACAAAATGGAATTTTATTGACACCTTATCATCATAAATATTTTGAATTATTAGGAGATTAACATGTCGATCCTTTTTTTTATTTTTGTCAAGGAGGATTGGTTGTACCTTGTGGCGTTTACTTTGGCGTTACTTTGTTCAAAATATTTTTCTATGGCTGTTTTGCTGTTTACAATAATGTCCCATTCTGCTTCGGTTAAGTCTATCTCAACCCCTTTGGAACTGGTTAATTTGATTCCCACATTTCAATTTTCAGGTTTCAAACCTACTTCTACTGACTTGTTGACTTGTTGACCCACTGTAGAGGTGGGAGCAGTAAACTAGGATGTACCTACCTCCAGTTTCCTATTGGTAGGCTTTTTCTTCTTGCTACGTTTGCGGCTGTAGAAGTGACCCCTAGAGCATGTTCTAGTCTGGTTTGCAGTTTTTCTTTTTCTTTTGCGCTTTTCCAATGCGTTGTTGGTCGTCTGTTAGCAGGGGTTTGTCTTTGCTTAAAATTTTGTTGTCGTTGATTGGGCCGATTGAGTCTCGGTAGTAGTTGTTCTAACTTCGTCGACTTTGGAAAATACATGGTTGCTCGAAAAGTCCCCCTGTATATTCGTCGCGTTATCTTTCTTCAAATAGATCGCCTTCAAAAGTGAGATGATCTCTGCCTCGAAACTCAGTAGTTCTTTATGAACGCTAGTTATGCGGTCTTAGACCACCTTCACCTCTTGATAAGACCATCTGTCTGGTATGCTTGTCTGTTTCTCAGGATCCTGTATACTGTATAATGCCTTTGTTGGGTTAGAGCTAAAGGTGTCGAAGTTAATTTTTGTTTTGGCTGCTAGTCTGGATTGCTCCTCCATGCAAGGCTGCAATCTGGTCATCATGCTTCTCAACTTAGGTTCGTTCATATTTGCAAAACGGCTTCTGCGGCCACGTCATAGTTCTGATTGGTCGGTTAAATTTATCAAGTACCTATTGGTACCACTGTAGGAATCGGATTTAGTGTTTGAGCAAAAATTTCAAAATTTTGTACCTCGTTAATTTTGTGGGTGTTTCGGTAGGTTTCCCTTTTCCCCGAATACAGCACGTTCTTAACAAATTTGTTAGCAAGGTTGGTACTGATGTTGGTTATGTGTAACCAATCAATGGGTTGTTACCAAATTAGTTAACAAATGTGTATCTACTTATAAGGAAGGAAACAGCCCATTCAAAAACTATTATATAGTAAGTGAATAAATAAATTAAAAATTACAATAATATACCTAAACTCTTAAAATCTCAAATATTCCTACAATGGTTCAAGTGCAAAAAATTGATAGGTGCGAAGCTGACGGTGTGGTCGATGAATGGATAATAAAATGGAAAGAAGGTCGATTGTCACACTGCGATATTCAAAGCTACTGGCGCACTCGTTTACCCAAAGTGGAGTATGATCCAATTAACATGCGCAGTAAATACGATAAAGGGTTGCAGGTAGCTACTTTGGGCGAGAAAATACAAATTTTACGATTGAAATCTCGATGAATTCTGAAAGAGTATATTTTAAATAAGAGAATAAGCGGAGGTACAATGCCCTAAGTGCACCTGTTTTTTCAAAAATCGAAATTAAAAACTTCGATTTTTGCAGTAAATTTTAAAGCAAAGTCGCTCGGGATTGGTTAATTCTGTCGGTACGTGCACCCAGATATAGTCTTAGCTTTGCGCGGAGTGGGAGCGACACTTGCATTGCGATGCAGTAACAGAGCACTTCGAACGAAAATCATGGTTTTCAACCCTCAATGTGCTGGTAAAATGGCTTAAAGCGCCCGAGCGTAGCGAGAGGTGCTTTAAGTCGATTTTTCCTTGCACAACCACCTTTCCGAATAGTACATGTGCTAGAAAAATGGCTTAAAGCACCCGAGCGTAGCGAGAGGTGCTTTAAGTCGATTTTTCTTCGCACAAGTACCGTGCGTTAAAAATCCACTGTCACGAGTTTCACATCTCAAAGATCCACCTTTTCATTGATCTGTCGGCCTAGGGATATAAGGGTGCTGAGAGTCAATTTTCATCAAAATCACCATGGCAAGAGCCGGACCTACCGGCAAAAGTAACTACCGTTCGTTAAATTTAAGTAACCCTTTTCTGAGGTAATTTTGGTCCTGAAAAGGACCTTTTTGTCGTGACGTTACACAGGATACCGTTCCGCGATTTGATGGAGGAGTCCATTAAACACGGCTCCTGGTGTGCGCCCAAATATGCCAACCCACAAGAACTGGTCCAAGTGACTCGCAAGTAGAGAGGAATGCATCACACCCAAGCGACGGCAGAACCCCTTTAGCTGCGACCAATAGCCCTCCACTGCATTTGTGCAAACCCCTGTAGCGGGGTCTACAAAATTGCGGCTGTGGTTCACCCATCTATGCTTGTAGGCTGGAGCAACTCCCGGTATCTTATCCAGATCCCAGTAACCCCGCCAACCATCCGTCCAAATTTCGGTCCCGGGTCGTACCAAACCGACGATGAGTTTGTGCAGCGTTTTCTGCTTGCGATCCGGAACGAAGGCAACAACCCCTCGCTTAGCAGTGAGACTGTAGATACCTACAATCCACTGCTGAGGAACGATTCTGCCAACGTTATGCTTACGCTTCGCGACTACACTCTCGTCAATCTGTACCACCTCACCCGGGCCGCCGAGTTGAACAAGTGCAAGGTTGTTGCGGAGTTTCCAGGTGCAGATGCGTCGAAATTTCTGGTGTAACTTATAAACGGCGTGACGATCCATCCCGAGAACGCCAGCAGTTACACCAGCTCGAGAGTTGTTCGCCCAACACCATAAAACGCTGAACACCAGCTTCGGTGGAAGCCTAAGAGCCGCAAAAAAGGTCTTGTCGCTGAGTGAATGCCTTCTCCTGCACTTCGGACACCGGAAGCAGTACTTGAGGTTGTATGTTTGGTCTCTCACCAATGTGCAATAGCGTCTGCACGAATGTTTCGTACAGCGCTTATTGGTTGGCAACAACCGAAGACCCTGCAGGAACTCCACCACCTCTGCATCGCTCCCACTGAACAATGCAGAAACGTCGTAAATAGAATTTACATTTACATCAGGAATCGGGAACGGATTCGCTGCCATTGCGTCGACTACTGAGTAATTTGTCAAGTGCAACACTACTGTGCATTACTCCACGCGTACCGACAACAGAATGCCTCGCTCGCAGAATGCCACCGTGATTAACCAATCACAAGCGATTTATTCTTCGAAAATCAAGCTTTTTTAAATTCGATTTTTGAAAAAACAGGTGCATTTAAGGCATTGTACCTCCGCTAATTCTCTTATTTAAAATATACTCTTTCAGAAAAGTTCGAGGTTTCAATCGTAAAATTTGTATTTTCGTGCCCAAAGTAGTTACCTATCCCCCGATAAAATTTTTATTTTTACACTGGAAAAATTTATATTTTATGGAAAATCGCTAGAGGACGTTGAAATGACGTGCAAACAAAATGAAAAAACTACAAGTTGTTGCAAAGTTTTGCTCAACCAGGAAAGTTTTTATACGTGCGAAGATTGCAAATTGACAGAATACGGAAAATGTGGTTTATGTTTAGAATGTTTCCAAAGTTCAGAATATCGCTGGCATAGATATAAAATGCGGATAGGTACAGCAAATGAAATTTGTTGTTGTGGCCAGGTTGAAAATTGGAAAAACGATGTTGGGTGTGGCAGACATTTGATGTCTGAAAATATTGAAGAATTTGTACCAAATGAATTTATCAGTAGAGCTGCCATAGCAATGGAAGCCATTTTAAGATACAACGCGGATCTTCTCGACGGAAAAGAGTTTATCTGCGAACAAAACTGTTGGGACAAAGACTCTTATTGCGCAGTGCTATATAGTTCTAGAAGCGACACTCTCTATAATATTTCAAAGCGTACTACCTTAAAAATTGAACAAATTATGAATCTGGAAGAAGAAAGCATATTAATTTATCGACACGGATCAAAGGAATTTTGCGAAAATATTTCCGAAAATGAACATAACGGCAAATCTACTTCAGTAATTCATGCCCACGAAGCCTTACGTCAAAATTTTGCTCTAAGATTGTTGGAGTGTTTAGAAAACATTTTAAAATATAGCAAAAGCTTTAGGAAGATCTTCACCGAACTTGTAACAAAACCTCTATCTCTCCAAGAGTGCTTCATAGAAAAGTTTTTTATCAAAGCCTGGAATACGTTCTCAAGAAAATTTCGATTTTGTTGTTACACGTTATTGGTGTCAGGTACTCTAAAGGAATACGAGAATAAACAAATATTAGCAAAAGAAATCGTAAGAGTGCACAAAAATGTTTGGAATCAATGTCAAATTGAAACAGAATTAAACTTTTTTGCATTTACTCGTCAATTATTTTCTGATCCTTTATTATCGAATTATTTAATGGAAAAAGATTTCGCTATAACTACTTTCTTTAAATCTCTTTTGGATAACCCTGCATTTTGCAATGTACAGGAAATTAGAACTAGACATAACGATTGTTTCAACTGTCCTCTTTCTCGTTTCTTTGCCATTTTTGCCGATGTACGAATGTTGTTAAGTAGTGGTCCAAGAAAGTGGACGGATAATTTGCGTAAGGTTTTTCTAGATGGTCTGTCGTACTTTCTCAAAATTTTATCTAGAATGCATAAATTACATCTACATGTGAGGGAAACTATTAATAATGTGAACTGCTATTTAGATCTTCATTCGATTTTTGAAACTCAAAGAAAATTTGGAAAATGTGGAGCCAATTTTTTTAAGTGGTGTAGAAATGATAAGGAAGTTTTGTTGGAAGCCTATAAAGCAACTTTAGCGATACTCCAAGATAACTTTCCGGATGATTTTAACCAGGAAACCAAAACTATCAGTTTATTGAATTACAGTGCAAAATGCTTACCTTACAAATCAGAAACCCAATCCGTTTCTTTGTGCTTATTTTTAACGAGGTTTTTGGCAAGTTTGATCTTATTGTTAGAAAGTCACGGTGTAACTTTTGATAGCGTTGAAATGAATATGTTGAGGTCTATCGTAGTTTCGATAGTTGATCCAGTTCTAAAAATACAGGTTATGATAGCCCAAGGATCAGCAGGTTTATGGAAACGAAATGACGATTTGGTTGACGAAATCGTAGACCTATACTGGCATTTTAGGTTCAGAACAGAAATGTTAGATCGCGATATTCAAATGTTGCAAATTTCCGCTTCCATTTTGGATCCAAATGAATTTTTGATTTGTGTTTTGGACAAATATGATTTAATTGGATGGATGCAATCAAATTTTGAAGAAAGCTTGAAAAGCATTGATGAGGAAGTAATCAAAGAATTGATTTGCATTTCCGAGAAGTTTTTGCAGTTGATAATTACTGTTGTTGCCGAACGACACGTTCCCGGAATAGGTTGTGTTACAAACAGAGACGGCATTAAGCACCGCGTCATCCATGAACTTTGCATGGAACCCAAAACTCGTAGCCTCTTAAAACAAAATTTTTACGATTATACACTTAGGGAACTTGATTTGGATGAAATAATAAACGAAGTGGCAATTTTGAAAACAACAGAAAGCGAGTTATTTCAATTGAGGGAAGAATTTTATGATCAATACAACCCTCTGTTTTATCATTACACCGCAGAAGAAATGATGCAAACTCGAGAATTTCAACTGGAACGTCGTAAAAGTGCAAAGCAACCACAATTTTTACCGCCTCCCAAATTACCACAACTCAAACAATCGTTTTCTGCATTGGTGAATATTTTTCAAAGCGATGTTCTTTTGCACATCATGCAAGTAGTCATCGAACGTTCCATCGATGTTAATTCCAAGAGTTATTCGAATCGGCAACTGGAAAACGTTTTGTACTTAATCGGCTTTGCATTGCTAGATGAAGAAAGTGGTTATTATGCCTTTCTATCATTTGCACAAAAAGCGGCCAAATGGAACATCTTTAATCTTTTAGGAAAATTTCTTATCAGTCCTAGAAGCGTTCTTTTCAAAGATTTGATAATATGGATTTTGAGAAAGTATAATTCAATAGCAGGCGTTACTACAAACACCACTTTGTTAGAGATGTCTCCCAAAGGTTTAAAAATGAAAAATGTATTAGCATCTGAAAGACGTGCCAAAATTATGAAAGAAATGGCTAAAAAAAGAAAACAATTTTTGCAAGATAATTTGGTAACCGACGAGCTGGATGAAACTGAAACGGCTGAAAAGATGGCGGAAACAATTTGTATACTGTGTCAGGAAAGCCAAGGCATAGATCTTCAAAATAAACTTTTTATTGTACTTGGAAACGTTCAAATTTCTTCTGTTTTATGGACCAAACGAAAAAATATATCCGAAGAGATTAACTTATCGTTATTGAGTTCCAGCCTTGGTCCAGCCTACTTTACTTCAACTTGTGGTCACGCAATGCACTTAAGCTGTTGGGAAAATTATCTGAAAAATAAAAATGAAGATGAAGATGAAAATCATGAGGAAGATATTATTTGTCCGTTATGCCATTGTATAAATGATTTTATTTTACCTTTATTACCGTTTGTTGATCGAAAAAACACAGAAATATTGGAATTGCAAACAGAAACAAAATTGATGTTGACCACTTTTGCACGAACATTTCTTAAATTTGAATGTGAAAATTCACTGGGTATATGGAAATCTCTGGCCTACACAATCCACGCTATGGAAACATCAATGAGAGATTTAAACAAACCTCTGTTGAAAAACTTTTCGAACAGAAACCATTCCATTTTAGAAACTTTCGTTCGAATCTCAGCAGCGGCAAATTTCATCTATCCCCAGGAAAACCTGCATACATCGTATATCAGTCAGATACAGTTATTGCTTTCAGGAAAAACTAACAATTTGGGCACTATTTTGGACTTCGACATGTTTGGATTACTGGTCTTAATGGTGTTATCGAAATCTGATTTAGTGGAAACTCTCCGTATCTATGGTATTTTCAGCAGAACTTGTTAAAATTTTAATTTGTTCGGATTTTGATGGAATGATTGAAGAACGTAAGCAAATGGATTGCAACCAACCCTCTCCCATAAAGCAAATTTTGAAAATGGTTTCTAAAGAAGCCCACCACTTGAGCGATGATTTTATTTGGACTTACGTGCAGAAAGCTTGTGTACCATTTTTACGATGTTGCGTCTTGTTTTATAAATATTTAGATAATACCCCGTCACCTACTGAATTGACGGAAGTGGGAGGAGATTTATTTTCAAACCTGTGCTCCTATTTGGGCCTTCCACAAAGGCAAGAAGAAATATTTGGGGAACAACAATTTTCTGTCATGAAAAGTTGGTGCAGCTATTCCAGTGTTTTGGACTCTTTAAAGTGTGGAAAAGAAATATACAGTACTGCTATTCCACAACTTATAGAGCTACCCGACAAATATTACGAATTGTATAGTATGGTTTCTTCACATAATGATCAATGCCGGAACGATATTAACCTTTGTTTAATTTGTGGTAAAACTATCTGCTCAAGAAGCTCTTGTATGAAAGTGGAAACAAACGAAATATGTACACAGAGTTATTATTATTTCCATCAGGCAGAATGTAGCGGTGTAGGTTTGTTTTTATGTTTAAACAGATGTTGGATTTTAGCGATTACACCGAGTAAAGAGGACTGGGACATGTCAGCACCGTATGTCAATAAATATAATGAAAGCGGGTTATGTGGTTGGAGACAATCTACCCTTCCATTAAAATTTTCTCCAAAAATATATAAAGAATTACATAGCGAATGGTTAAGCCATAGTATTATGGACAAAATTAATAATTTAAATTATATTTAATTTACAATTAAAGGATACGGATAACGACAGTGAGGAAGACAGCCGTGAAGATAAAATTAAAAACTGCGTTAAACTTAAAAAATTTATCAAGTTTTTTTTTCGAAAATAGTTGGTTTTTTTTAAATAAAAATTTTAAATTTGAACTAATAATTTATTTAATTAATTTTACAACTTTTAATTCTGTAAGTTTAAAATTACAATTAATTTTTTTTTTGAATATCAATGAGCAACTCAATTTGTGTCATTTAATTTCACACAATTTTAATTATTATGATTTATGTGTATTGTCGTATTGCAAACGGGACGACTCATAACATAAGGTTGGAGGTAAAACTTCAGTTTTATGACAGAATAAATGTGATTGGACCATGCTGACCATCATTTCTCCGCAATGACAAAAATGTTTACCAACCGCTGTCAATACTATAATTGAGAAAATCAACATGTACTGTTCTGAACGAAATGGATCCCAGGTAGCACACCATGTTGGCGCAATATTGGGAAATCAATATTGCCCCAATATCGAGATGTTAAACTTATCCAATAATGGGGCAATATTGCTTTCCAATATTGGGGCAATATTGGAAAAGTTTAACATTAATATTGGAAAGGTTTAACATCTCGATATTAATAAGTTGGTACTCGAGGAGACGTGATAACTACTATTTATATGAATGGAGTTACATCAAATTGTTATCTATTGTAAGTTTGTGGTTAATATAACCGAGGAAGTTAGACATTGTTTTAGAAACAACCTCGGAAACAACTAACGCGATTGCTTGCAAACGCGAGGTAAATAAGAGTTCAAATCCAGGAAAGGATAAAACTTTTTTATGATAAGTCTCCGTGCTTCGGAAGGCACGTTAAGCCGGTGGCCCTTCTGGGTTGGTGAATTTCCATTATTAACATAAAAACCAAGGTTACAGACACATCTGGAAGCCGCTCTAGCAAGCTAAACAACTATATTGTGCTCTACCACGGAAACTTGACACAGTTGTAAGTGAAAAAGATCAATTCATCTCAAAGAAGTATAATGTTTAATTAAAACAAGTTTGTTTATTTCAGTATTGGTTGTTGTAATCTTATATACACAGTAAACGCTGGTGTCTTGTTACCAGCTTTGTTTATTTTTTGTTACAATAATTAATAATGGAGAGAAATGAGCAGGTAAACCGGCGTGGATAAAGCTGCCTCCACTCTGGAAGCATCCCAAAAGTTGTCTCTTTTTCGTTATTTTGTTTATTTTTTCTATAGGTATCAATCTTACAACAATAATATTTTTAAAAATTTTTTTAATTTATTTAAAAAAAAAAAAAAATTATTTTTCCTACGCCCTTTTTATTCCAATCTTAACAAAGGAAAAATATTCATGCTCATCAGTTCTTGAAATATCAGTTTAGCCGCATAAGGCATTTGAACCTGTGAGATTTGCGTTTGGTTCTTACATCTTCGGCACTCGAACGTATTCTTAATGAGATTTGCAATAACAAATGCTCCACACAAATTGCAAACATATACGGAATAAGAATCGGAAACCTCGAACAATCTTTCCTTTAAAAATTGAGCAGCCCCGTGAGAGATTTGACAGTCACGTTCCATCTCACCAAATCGTAATCCACCATCTCTGGCGCGACCTTCCGTGGGTTGCCTCACCAAAATTTGCTTAGGACCGCGTGCTCTGGAGTGCACCTTGTCATCCACCATATGTTTAAGTCTTTGATAATAGGTAGGTCCTATGAAAATTTGAGACTGTAGCTTGTGCCCGGTAAAGCCATTGTACATAACTTCGTCGCCGTACTTATGAAACCCGTACGTTTCCAAAAGCTCTGAAATGCTTTCAACTGTCACGGCCTCATTAAACGGCGTTCCATCTCCAAAATTACCAGAGAGGGCCGCAACTTTACCTAGTTGGCATTCAATTAAATGGCCAATGGTCATACGGGACGGAATAGCGTGAGGATTGATTATAATATCTGGAGAAATACCGTCTGCCGTGAAGAGCATATTTTCTTGAGTATATACCATACCACAGGTTCCTTTCTGTCCATGACGAGAAGCAAATTTGTCACCTATTTGAGGAATCCTTTGTGAACGTATTCTAATTTTACAAAATTTGTATCCGTTTTCGTTCACACCTATCATCACACGATCAACGATGCCGCATTCGGTGCGCCTTATCGTCATCGAAACGTCTCGTTTAACAAAATTTTGAACTTCACCATCCACTTCGTCTTCCATTTCGGCTATAGTGATGGTTTTTCCTACAATAACGTCGTTATCAGACACTGCAGTGTCAACGGAAATGATACCGTTGTCGTCTAGTTTATTGTACTTTTCCTTGCTGCCTTTCATACCCTGACACTTTCCTCGCAAAGGTTTTTCAAACAACTCCGAGTTATTCCCAAAAGTTCTGTTTTCAACATTTTTATGGGTTCGGTAGCAAGTTGACCTTAAAAATCCACGATCGATTGAACTTTGATGTAAAATGACAGAATCTTCTTGATTGTAGCCGGTGTAACTTGCAATAGCAGCTATACTGTTGATGCCAGCTGGTAATTCTTCACAACGTAAATAATCTGCAGAACGTGATGCCACCAGCGGTTTTTGAGGATACCACAGTACATTTGCCAAAGTATCCATTCGGACTTGGAAGTTTGTTGTGTAAACACCCATGGCTTGTTTCCCCATAGCACTTTGATAAGTATTTCTAGGACTCTGATTGTGATCTGGGAACGGTATCATCGAAGCACACACACCCAAAATCATTGAAGGATGAATTTCACAATGCGTATACAAGAGAGTTTCTTGATTTCGACGTAATTCTTTCGGTGTTATAGCAATCAGGGTACTCTCGCTCTCCAACGTATCGATATATTCCACTAAACCACAATCAACTAATTCCTTCCAACCAAAACTATTCTTCCCATTTTTTAATAAAGAAATGTGGCACTTCTTAATCAATAACTTTCCATCTTCCAGAGTAAACAATGGTCTGTTAATTCGACCACCGTCGGTAAAAATTTGGATTTCACGATTTGGAATATCGTATGCGATAGATATCTGCGGCGAAATACTCTCACTTTTCCTAAATTCTTTCAAAGTCTTTAATAACGTACTGGGATCTTCGTGGATCCCTATCCAGGAACCGTTAACAAAAATTTTAGTCATATCTTTAACTTTTGATGGCATAATTTCCTCCAAATTATCCATACCATTGTCTTCCAAAATCTCCAATATTGACGATGATGGAAAATCCACCGAGACGTTCGACATCAAAGCTTGGTTTTTCACAAGACCGACCGCTTCACCTTCGGGTGTTTCGGCAGGACATATTACTCCCCAATGCGTATTGTGAAGTTGGCGCGGTTTTGGCAATTTTCCATTTCGTCCTAGCGGGGCATTGATTCTTCTCAGATGGGACAGTGCAGAAATGTAGGTTAGTCGATTCAATACTTGCGATACACCAGTTCTTACTTGACGAGCCCTTTTCCGATCTCCCCAATTTCCTGTGGCTAACGAATATTTCAAGTTATCTGAGATTAGTTTGCCGTTGATCACTTCTTTAACAGAGAAGTTTCTTCCTCTACTCATTGCATTCTTTGCAAGAAATTTGATTTGGTTAGTCATTTGTTTAAATTGAGCTTGAAATAGGGAAGCCAATAAAGTTCCTGCTAAATCAAATCTCTTGTTTCCGTTGTGGTCCCGATCATCTAAATCTCTTCGTCCCAAAGCTACCAATAACAATCTCTTTACCATGTAGCCTAAGAAATAAGCCTTCCTCGTTTCGCAGAATTCGGAAATTCCAACATGAGGCAGAAATTCTTTCTGTAAAATATATTTAACATGCTTTGTGCGCTTCTCGCTTGTTTCACCAGATTTATGGCTCCTGCACCCAATAAAATGTAACGCCTCATCTTGATTGCGTATTACGCTAGCTTCCTCAAATGACGGTATCAGCATCTCCATCATTTCTATGTCGTTGTAATCGTTGGTGATATGTTCAAAAATATCTTGATCGGTTTCGAATCCCAAAGCCCGAAAAACAATAACGATTGGAATTTCTTGCTTAATGTAAGGTAAAGTTACCAAAATTCGTTGCGGTAATTCTGGTTTGCCAATTGTTAAATGTAGAGCTAAACCAGAAGTCGGACGGTAGCTATTTTCGATACTAGATCTTATTTCGCATCTGTAGGCGTATTTTGCATCTTTCGTATCAAAAACAAACACCATATTATTGGCCAGTCGCTCCTGGGTAATAATCACTTTTTCTGAGCCATTAACTATGAAGTAACCTCCCGGATCTAGAGGACATTCGTTTTTTCCATACAAATCGGCGTCGTTTAATCCATGTAAAACGCAAAATTTCGACCGTAACATAATTGGAACATTGCAAAAAGGTACCATTTTAACTAATTCCTGTTCAGGTTCTGTATTTTTTCTGTGCGTAGTTTTTGTTACATCGACATATAATGGTGCACAATAGGTCAAATCTCTTAATCGCGCTTCATTCGGCGTAATTTCTGCAATAGAACCATCGTCTTCGGATTGAGTCGGTTTAGTTACATAGACTTGACCAAACTTTAAAGAATATTTAATTGGAATTTCAGATCTCTTACTTTTATATTTCTCATCGGTGAAAATTTCAATTTCTGGTATTTCATCGACTATGATTTGAATCGATTTTTCCACGAATTCGTTAAAGCTTTCTAATTGTTGACGCACTAAGCTATTGTTTTTAAAATATGCGTCCACAACAGACCAACAATCTTCTTGAGACAACTCAGGAGCATTTCTTGCTTCTTGGAAATGCATTTTCTTATTTTCTTACTAGAAGTTGATTTTAAATTAAAAATTTTACTTATATAGAAATATTTTGAAATTGGCTACCATAATTAAAGATAATAAGTTAATAAGTAGTGTGCATTTATGGATTAGTTATAGATAGTTAAGTTATTAACGTATGATAATAAATAAATAAGATATTTTAAAATGTATCGAGTTATCACAATAATAGAAGGCCAGCACCTACAAAACAAAAAACAAAACATAAACAAAGCACAGCAACAACAAAAACAAAACCAAAAAAAAATGTATTGCAATTATTTTGGCTCACGCTAACATATCGACGGTATCAATTAGAGATGAATGCGGGACGGGACGGAATATCCCGCGGGATATTTTTTTTGTCCCGCGGGATATTTTAAATATTTAGTCCAGCGCGAGATATTTTGTCAACTCAGTCCCGCGCGAGACAGGATCCCACAGTCCCGCATTTGATTTATTTTATACAACGCAGCCCGAATGAATTTTTTGATTTTTTTGTTAATGCAATGTTGTGAAATTTCATTTTGATAAAATTTTCAAATTTCCATAATTAAAATTTCTCTATAATAATTTTTCTCGTATTAGAGTTGGTTTTTGTTTACTTGGACGAATTAAGGTTGATTTGTATTCAATTATTGTACCGTTTGATTGGGTATTTTGAAAACGAAATTTAAAGGTGGAGGATTGTTCCAGAACCTAAAACAAATTAAATCAGCCAAATTGGATGACATTTTGTTAATTATGATTTTTGTATTGTTTACACTATAGAAAGGTTTAAATAAAAGTGAGTGCGTGTACAGCGAGCTGTAATTCATGATTTGTGTTTAAATTTAAAACAGTTTAAATTTGAATAAAATTAGGAACTTTTAATTTTTTTTAAGAATTTTTCAAATTTGGTTGGCTGGATTAACCAATTACAATTCGACACGATTTTCCAAAATTCCAAGAGAACAGGAAGTGAAAATTTTTGTGCAGGATGAGTTAGTTGTTGACAGAGTGTGTAAGTGGGAAGTGGTCAACTCAACCACAGAATTTGATAGTTTGGTGCAATTTTGCGAATAATATTGTAAACGTTTTGCGAGTTCGTGAAGCAATGGATAATTAGAAATTGTCAGCGAAATTATAATAGTGTGTGGAAAATTTGGTTCGGTAAAGGTGAAGATTTATAAAGGAGGATTACCTGCAGAAATTAATATGATCGACCATTTTGTGAAGGCGATGAATTGATATCTGTTGATAGCTGATCCAAGTGAAGTTATCGAATTGGTAAATAGGTTCTGAATTCTTTTATTTTGCACGATTTCTACGATTACTGTCAACAATTTTGAAAATTATTACTGGAAGAATTGTAAGGTTAAAAACGTGACTTACCTTATAATGTTTGGAATCGTTTATAACTACGTTTTATTAAATTAACGCATCGGCTAATTAGATTCACTAGCACAACAAATTTAATTATTGCTTCAATTTGTTTGGTTTATAAAATTAACAAATTTTAAACTTTTGCGAACGACAAATGTGGTGACCGGCTGATGTCAAATGAACTACTGTGTTTTGAATGGAAACGTTTCAGTAATTTCTCGCGGATTTACTTACAGTTCGGCGCGAATATTTAAATCAGACAATTTTATTTTATGTGTAAAACTTTATTTCAGATTGTTTTTAAATTACAATGTCCAATTTGCTCACAAGTTTCAGTTAAAATTTGATAAAGTACATTTATTAAATGTACAAGCTTGTAGGGGAATTGTGTCTAAGTTTGGCTTATTTCATTGTGGAAATTGATTTAATCATAAAAATTTTGTTTTCTTGTAAAATTTAGAATTTAGTTGTCACCGATATTTGTCTAAGTAAATTGTTATTTATACCCTGCATATTTTGGTTTTATTTTAATTGTGGAAAATTTATTTTAAAATCTCATTGGAACTCACTTCCTGAGGGAGTTTGCATTACTCTACCGACAAATTGAGCACGGACTTTAAAGAGTTGTTCATTAAAACACAACATCTTTTTATTTGGCGCCCAACGTGGGGCTGCAAAAACAAAATGGGGCGGCGAAAATAATTTGTGAGCAGACATCTTTTTATTGGCGCACGAACGTGGGGCTCTTGAGAGTTAGTTGTAGGAAATTTCAAAAATAATAAGGGGATTAATTGAAACAAATTAAAATTAAAATGGATAATATAACAGGGGATAATACATCATATTATTTAAAAATAAGGTCAACTATTACACGTTTTAAAAAATTCAAATTTAACACTTCTTTTATTAGTCATCAATATTGATATCATATATTGCACCAATATTGGAAAACAAGATTGCACCAATATTGCCTGAATATTGACAAACAATATTGGTCATCAATATTGGTGCAATATTGCACCAAGATTTAGCCAATATTGGTGCAATATTGATATCATATATTGCCCCAATATTGGAAAACAATATTGCACCAATATTGCCTGAATATTGACAAACAATATTGGTCATCAATGTTGGTGCAATATTGCACCAAGATTTAGCCAATATTGGTGCAATATTGATATCATGATGTAATGGAATTTCTTTTTTATAAATTTCAAATTTCCACAATTGAGAATTTAATTCCGATTTTTCTCAAGTTTGAGTATTTATTTTGATTTACTCGGACGAATAAAATTATTTGTTTTCATTTATTGTGCCGAAGTAGTGGCATGCAGAAACGTAATTTTCTAGGTGGAATGTTG
This sequence comes from Rhagonycha fulva, assembly GCA_905340355.1. Classification (NCBI taxonomy): domain Eukaryota; kingdom Metazoa; phylum Arthropoda; class Insecta; order Coleoptera; family Cantharidae; genus Rhagonycha; species Rhagonycha fulva. Next base: position 23,623,731 of record HG996554.1, read on the forward strand.
TCCGAATACCTAAAGGAGTTAAATTAATCAAAAATGGAAAAGCGTTTAATTTTAGTAATTTAATTTTTTTTTGATGTTTTGTTTTTATACCAAATTTTAAAATAAAGTGTAGTGCGGAGGTAGCTAACTGTAATCGCTGGTACGCTTGTTAAACGCAAGATGGTGTTCTAATTAAATGGTAGTATAACAAATTCAAAATGTTTAATTTGGTACTGAAGATTTTCAAATTTGGCAGGCGAAGTTAACCAATGGGCGTTCGACGCGATTTCCAAAAACCTGAAATTGTCAGGAAGTGAAAAATTGAAAGAAGGAAGGTGGCATACAGACCATGGGTGTGAAGTCGTGAGCTCAACCAACTAAGAGTGAATTTTTGATGTCTGGAAAATTTGACAATTTTGCAAACAGTTTGCAATAGTTTTTAGCAACTAGAAAATTAATTAATTGTGAGTGCCATGATGATTTGTGTGATGGGATAACTAATAATTTATGAAGATATTAGTAAGGAAGAATCTACCTGTTCGCTGTAGCATATGAGGTCCTCCATTTGTAAAATCATGGATTTGGAAAAATGCATCTAAATCAATTTCACCCATCTGAAGCCATCTTATTGGTAATTACCATTTGAATTATTTATTCACACTATTTCAACGATTATTGTTGATATTTTTTGGATAAAATGCAAGCGATCATTTTTGAGGTTAACCACGTTGTACGAATGGAAAATGTTGAATCTTCGTTTGCGATGAATAATTAATTTATCGCACTTTGTTAATTAAAATCACTAGAACTTTTATAATCACTATTTCAATTTATTCGGTTTTCAAGAAAATTAATTTATGGAAGTGTTTAACTTGCGACGTATTAAGGAAGATTGTGTGTGCTGCACATTTGCTACTAACTATTGTACGGTTATTGCTACCATCAATTTGAACTATCTTATTCGGCGCCAGATTTAAAAAAAAATGAAAACAATTTATTTATTTGTATACAACTTTATTTCAGATTTATAAAATTTTATTAAAACCTTTTAATTATCTTACAAGTTGTAGAAATTATTTGATAATTAAATGTGTAAATTTGTAGGATTATTCATAATTTTTGGTTTTTCAACTGCGTTGAATGAATTTTAACACAAAAATTTCGTTTCATTTGGTATGTCAATTAAAATTTTACTACAATATTCGTCTGATTAAATTGCCGTTAATTCCCTGTAACGACTTTGTTTTATTTTTGATTGTGGAAAATTTGAAATTCCCCCTGAATTCACAAACTGAGCGAGTCTTGTGTTTCCAAGGTATTTGAGTAGCTGGACCTTAAGTAAACCGTTGTTTAACAGAACACGACGATATATTGCCCCAATATTGAAAAACAATATTGCACCAATATTTTCTATTGAATATTCTATATTGGCGCTATATTAGGGCAATATTGCCCCAATATTATGTGCTACCTGGGGTCCGTCCCCTAAACTGAGCACAAAACCAATGTGTCCATACTGACAGAAGTCAAACCTAAACAGCGGTTACCCACGACTGTGTATGACACTATATGCAGATTTTTTGGCCATATTACCGGAAGTGACAAAATGAAAAAACTCATGGTACAGGGTAAACAGGTAAAACTTTTGGCCGCCGAAAAAGGCGTAAATAAGTGATTGATACGTAAAATCGTCTTGGTCTTGTGAGGGCCAAAATTCGTTTCGAGGTTTGAATTGGCGTTTGACCGAAGTTATTGGTCAGTAGTTTGGAATTGTCCATAATTGGAGAAAAAAATATTTGGTTTGCAGAACTTGTAGTTGTCTGGAAGAATTTGCTAATTTTTGGAAGATTTATAAACTTTTGGTGGATGGATCGACGTTCAATGCGAGTCGAGTGAAGAGTTCCAGTTGTATGATTTCAAGGTAAAAGAGCTCAATTACAAAATTTTTAAACATTTTTCATAAATACGCGTTTGTGATATTAAAATTTTTGTGGCGCCGATAAACTTGATTGCTGATTATAGTTTGAATAATTTATTTCACATAATTTTTGTAATTATTGTAAATTTGTTGTTTGCGAACACAAATACACCGTAGTGGGTGCGAATGCGTTATTTTGCTATTTTCGATTGTTTTATCAATTACTGTAATTGTACAGTATTACATAAATAAATGTAATTTTTTCAATTACAATAGCGCATTCGTATTTACTAACACAAAATACACCACAACTTCCAGAACTCAAATTTGTGAGTTGTCAAGAGTCTCTTTGATGAAAATTTAATTGTTAATTTTGAATAAATTAAATTTTTAAACTTATTGATTTCGACTCGATAATTTCATTTTGCATCTGAAACCATGTTACGACTTACGTCAAAACGTGTTTAATTTCCCTAATAATTCAAATTTCTTTCAAAAAATAGTCGAAGAGTCCTCGTATGTCCCGGCAGAATTGTAGCTCGGTCGAGCTATTTTTAGAATTTATATCTTGTTCTGATTGAAAGCACAGCATATTATTTCTCAGAATTTTTAACGATAATTGCCGCTAAACACATTTTAAAATTACGTCATCTTACAGTGACAGAAAAATAGTAATTTGTTCAATTTTAACCCCTGTAAGTATGCAACTTTAAAAGCTTCACCGAGAATCTTAACGAAAACATGTCATTTTTTATACGCTATATTGAAAAATATAGAAAGGAATAGACACTCTTTCTAGTACCTTCGAAGTGATAACTTCGTAAAAACTTTCCCTTCGGAAGATTGAAGATGTAAAAAATTATCTAGTGCCTTTGAAGTGATAACTTCGTATTTTTCTCAAGTATCTTTGAAGTAACAATTTGAGTAATTATCTCATAACTAAAATGTTAATTTTTGTGAATTTTAAATTATAACTAATTATCTCGTGACTAAAACGTTAACCTTTGTGAAATTTATTTAATAAATCGAATTAAAATGTGCCTAAATTTCAAAAGTTCAAAAAGTAAATGGGAACAAATGCGAATTCTTAATTATTAATATTGTCTAAATACAAATTACTGATTTAACGACAAAAATGCCTAAAAATTGTGAATGGATTACCAATCTGAATCTACCACTTAATTGGACCAAATCCTGCAAATGGTGAAGAGATTAATTAACCGAATGGTCAACAAATGGAAAAAGTTAAGCATGGGCAATGGTTTGCATCAATAGAAGGAACCAACAATAAAGGAATTTGAGAAATTCAACAATGCGTGTTCTTCATTCCTGGAAACCTCGCTTGCCGATTTTTAAGAAACATCAAAGGTTAGTGATTGTCATGTTAATATTAAGAAGTGTAGTAATTTCTAATTAATGACGATTGATTTTTTAAATATTTATTTGCTTTACGACCAAAGTGGGTCAAAATCTAATTATTTAAAATTACTTAAAAAGTCAGTCGTTCAAGTTATTACCTGTTAATGGTAATGTACCGAATTTTATTTAATCCAATGTGGATAAATTTATCGTCAATTGTTTTTATTATGATTAATTTAAACTAAGTAACTACTCAGTTACAATTTTATTTAAGTTAAATTTTGCGAAACGTTTCTTCAATTAGGATATTTTTTAAGAAATAATTTGTGTTTCCATGTACCGCATTTATCATATTATCTTTTATTTGATTACATTATATGTGTGAAAAGCACATCTACTTTTATTTGCGTTCACCGATTTTTATTTCAGAGATTTTTCTTTTATGTAAAAAAAGAGGTAAGCGAGTGGGTTGTTCCAATACTGATAATTACTTTGAGGTGAGAGTACTTGCTAATTTTTGGATTTCTCAAATTCCAAGAATTCCAAGAAAGGCTACCGACAAATGAGCTAGACGGAGGACACACGGTGGGGGGTGTGTCAACCACATACCCTGGGAAAGATTTTTGGAGTGTTCCCATTTACGAGCTGCCGGCGCACTTTTTGGAGGTGTCTCGCTGAAAACACTTCAATACATATACGTCACCTACATATACGTCTTATGAAAAGAGGTGTCCATTAATTACGTAAAGCGTTTTTTCTAAATTGGATTCTTTCCTTTTACCTTTAATGAGATGTGATGTGCCCCCTCCTCACGTGAGATTTACCATATAATTTATTTTTAAATTTAAATTTTGTAATACAAAATGTTATCTGTTATAAATAATGTATATTTTCTGAATTAAAAAGTTGATGTGAGAATTTTATTGCCTTTTTTTAAATGAGATTTGGTGAAATTTTAATCCACTTTTAGCTCAAAATTATGTAAAGGTACCCGGTACACTATTCGGGTAATAGGTACATGTTTATTTTTGCAAAAAAGTGCATTTACTAAAATGTAGTAGCTTTCAAAATGGCTTTAATACGTTAAGAACTATTGCTTATAAGATGTCACAAAATCCCATCAGATCGCTGTGAAAAATACAAGCAGAGATATTCGATAGCAAAATTCAAAAAAGTACCCAGTACCCCGATCCGGGAACATTAGTGTTAAATTATGTATTTTCATGTTGCCGTTTGTTCGAAGCCCTTATTTATTTATTAGTATTTAAATTTGAAAAATGTTAACGCTATCTAAAATAAAATGCAGCAAAAAAGTATAATAACACGTGTGCAATGATTTGAAGTTTAACAAGCAAAACTTTACTTTCAACATTCTTTAAAAATAATACTTTACGTAGTCATACTATACTTCTAAAACAATAAATTACTTTATTTCCGATATGCAATTTACGCTAATAAATAAATTACATAATTGCACTTTTTAAAATTAAATTTAATTACCTATTACAAAAATGTTATTTTAAACGCTTAGAAGGTACAAGATTTGCCATAATCCTACTATCAAGTAACAACAACAAAATTAGAGATAAAACAAGTGGAATTTGCACCCAAGGTCGTTTGCGCAGTGTTACTTGAATTAAAATTTAGCTTTATAACTTTTCTAGAAGTGTAGGTAGAAAGCTTAGCTAAAATAAATATCTGCCTATATGATTAACAATGCGCGATTGGAGAACCATCTGCGTAATAATAATTCAACTATATTATTTAATTGTTGCTACCCGGGTGTTTAAATTGCCTTATTGTTATAATTACATTTTTAGTATGTTCTAGGTAAAATAAACTTTTGAAAATTTACATATGTATTCATTTTTGTTTATATAGTATTTCAATTAGTAAAATTTAATTAATTGATAAATAATATAACATTTTAAAATTATTATTATTGTTGTAAATAAAATTGTTATGTTTAAAAATAGCTGTTTCCCTGCGCATTGGTACCATAAATATTATCCCAAAATTTCAAAATTATCAAATCATTCGCTTTCGAGTTAGTCATGTAAAACCAAGTTGATTTTAACCCTCTCTATTTTTAATTTTATTTTATTTTTAATTGTTTATAAGTAATTAATTTCACCAACTTAATTTTTGCTAAAAAATTTACAAACGGGTTATTTTAAAAAAATTAATTGAAAAACAGTTTATTAAAAAAAATAAAATAGCTGAGGATTGTCATTAAGATATCATATATATAATTTAAAAAATTTATGACAATCCATTCATCCGTTTTTGAATTACTCATGTATAACCTCGTGCACTCTTCAATATCCTAGCCTTAAGTAGTGAAATTTAGACCTAACTTGGTCGTAAAAATAAGTAAACATTTTAAAAGTCAATCGCCGTTTATCAGAAATTATTAAACATCTTAAAATTAACATGGCGATCACTAACCTTTTATTTTTCTCAAAAATCGGCAAGCGAGGGTCTTTTGAATGAATAACACGAATTCTTTGAATTTCTCAAAGTCCCACTACATTTTCTTGGTTCCATATTATCACCGTCGACGGTCGAGCCATTTTCCATGCTTCAAACTTCCAATTCGTTGTCGCTCCAGATAGATGATCCATTCTCAAATTGTAGAATTTGGTCCATTAAAGTTGTCGATCCAGATAAATAATCCATTCACATTTTGTAGAAATTTGTCATCAAATCAGTAATTCGCATGAAGATAATAACAATAAATCAGAAATTCGCATTTGTTCCGCATTCACTTGTTGAATTATTTAATAGTTTCAAGCACGTAATAATTAGCAATACTATTAACATTTGATTATTGGAGATAATTTACGGTAGAATTATTCATAACTGTACCAAAAAATAACATTTTAGTTACGATATAATTAGTTATTAATCCGTTGAATTAAAGTCGTCGGAAATAATTTTGGATAAATTTCGATACTCGATAAATTCAATTCACAAAACATTTTTATATTTTAAGTCGACACAAAGACAAGGTAAAGTTACGACGTGATTACTTCGATGGTAGCAAGAGAAGTGTATTTTCTTCTTCATATTTTTTACAATATGGCGGCAAGGACCAAAGAATGACGTGTTAAAAATTGCATTTTTTCAATCATCATTTCATGGTAGCTTTTAAGGTTGTATAACTACAGGGGTTAAATCCCGACAAAAAAGTATTTTTCTGTCCAAGTAAGATGACGTAAGGCTGGAATGTTCCGAGCGGCAGTTATTCTACAGATTTCTTAGAAATTTCCGGCTTTACTTTCAGAAAAAACAAGATATAAATTCTAAAAATAAACTGAACGGAGCCGCAATTTTGCCGGGACATACGAGGAATATTTAACTCTTTTTGAAAGAACTTCAAATTATTAGGTAAATTGAAAACGGTTTGACGTAGTCGTAACAAATAACCATCCCACAAAGAGATAGTGATAACAATAGCGATGATCAAGAATGGAAAAGCACCCGGACGAGATGAGCTATGTGGTGAGCTGTGGAAAAATGGAGGAAAACAACTGAAAGATAGAGTATGCTAATTGATTATAAAAATATGGAGAAGTGAGAAACTGCCAGATAAATAGAGAATAGGCAGAATAGTACCAATATTTAAGAAATGAGACATAGAAGATTGCAAGAACTACATGGGAATAATGCTGCTACCATTTGTTTATAATATATTGTTTACATTAATACTAAAAAGACTCAAGATTTACATTGAAAACCTCATAGGTGATTATCAATACGGATTTAGGCAAGGAAGATCGACAATAGATGCCATCCATATAGTAAATAAAGCAACTGAAAGAAAAATATCATGAACATAGCATCGACCTCCACCTTCTCTTTGTAGATTTCATGCAAACTTTCTTTACAGTGAACAGGACAAAATTATATGAAATAATAGACGATTTAAAAATATCCAGGAAGCTAATAAGATTAGTGCAAGCAACACTGAAAGAAACCAGCGCCACAGTTCTAAGTAAAAAGGGAAAGACACAATAGGTCTGTTTGGTACCACAGTCCTGGTGCTACACTAATTGCACTACTACAAATTAATTGGTGTAAAAAGTGGGTTGGTAATTGTACCACCAATCAATTTGTAGTAGTGTAGTTAGTGTAGCACTAGGACTGTGATACCAAACAGACCTAATGTTTCAATATAACAGCAGGAGTTAAACAGGGCGATGCACTGTAGGCGACACTGTTTAACATCATGATCGATAGAGTGGTGAAAAAGATTAATTGTGAGGGAACAATAGCTACTAAGGAGAGCCAAGTGATAGCGTATGATGATAACATTGTGATCGTAGCAAGATCGAGAAGAAGGTTGGAGGAAATGTTCAGAAAAATAAATGAAGAAATCAATAAAATTGGACTAAAGTTAAACTAGAACAACTAGGTATTAGTTTAATTGAATTTTTGGTTATTTTTGTAAAAATTTTTTTTATTAGATTTTTGTTAGATTTTTATCCGTCATTAATTATAATAATTACTTAAATTGCTTGTTAAGAATAATGATTGATAGACAAGCAGCTTACAAATTTTTATCAAATATCAGTCACAAAACAAAAGTTCCAGCCTATTTTTTTAGATTTTTATCGCACTTTATTTTAATCACTATATTCAAAAACCGCTTTTATTAGTAATTTGAAAACGGACGAAAATGAACGAAAAAACTATTCTAATTAAATTCGGTATTTGTATGGCAATTGTGCCTCCAATTTTCTCAAAAAGTGTAAACTTTCGCAACTTGCATAAATTTTACGCGGGCAGTTTTTGTTTTATTACAATTACTGCTACGATATTTTCTTTACCATATATAATACATATTTCACAAAAGAATGCCGCTAAAGTGGATTTGGGAATCAATTTCATTAGAATTTTTATTTCTCTAATTAAAGTTGTGGTTTCTGTTATACGGATGTCCATATGCAATGTCGACCGGTACAAACATTTTCGAAAACAAATGTCAAACATTGAGGCTACCTACCAAGTAACATTGAAACAAAATAGAAATTTTAGCATTGTGATAATTTTACTCAATCTGTTTCAATCGATCAGTGCAATCGTCATTCTCGTTCAAGATATGAAATATGGATCTGAGAGTTTCAAATTGTTATTTAGTTTTTGCATTACATTTAACCAGTATTTTGATGTGATTCTATTTCTAATAATTTACAATTTCCTAAACCACTTTAATTTCTTATTCCGCGTCATTAACAGCAATTTAATAAAAAATATCCAAAAATACAGAACATTTAAAACTAAAAATATTTTTTGGAGCGTCAGTAAAGTAAGAAAACTTTATGCTAATTTAACGAACACCGTCGATATTTTTAACGTATTATTTGGATGGCAAATTCTTTTTATATACCTGACGTTATCAATAAACATTATAAATAGTTTGAATATTTTAGTTAAATATATTTTAGAAACGAAGAAACATGACCATTATTACAATAATTTTAATTTGGAAGTATTCTTTTTGATGTTAATATTATGGTGCACTATATATTTGGTACGTCTATACATAATAAAAAAGTAGAACTGATAGCAAGCTGGATAAAGATTAGTTTTTGATTATTTCAGCTAATGGGTGTTTCAATAGCAGTAACTAGTGAGCTCACCACAATTGAAGCTAAACGTACAGCGATTGTGTGCTACAATTTAATATTAGATATACCGGGAATAAGTAACAATAAATTTGATCGTCTGTTACGTCAAGAATTGATATTACTAGCACACCATGCAACCCATAAGCATCCTTACTTTTCGGCTGCAGGATTTTTTAATGTTGACTATATTATGCTTTTTCGCATGTTTGGCATGATTACTTCTTATATTATTGTACTTCTGCAAATCAATAAATAATCTTTTGAAGAATTGGTTAAACATCCAGAATATAATTTTGTTTATTTTTTTTGCAACCCATAGTTTATCTGGTTCATTTAGTATCTTAATCTGAAAGTTCTATCAAAATCCCACTTAACTACCCAAAACTCAGCCGAATGTTCCAAGGTGCACCTTGAAGATTGCATAGTTCTGACGGAAGGGTACCTAAGCTGGACAAATCTAAAGGTTTAATCTATCAGTAAAACTTAACCAACTCAGAAAACCTTAGCACTGTTAACCAAAACCAAAAAATAATATACGTGCAGGACTCACAGGGGTTTATGGTAACTGAGTGGGCCCCAAATCCAATACTACTTGAATTAATAACTTAATTTATAATTAGTTTATGATGTGGAAAATTTGGTTTAGGTGAAAACTAAGATGATCTAATGAGCTTATAATCTTAACTTGTAGAGTTCATGGTGCGGTGCAGAAGATAGCACCTATTTTGTATAAGATTGCAGACTGCCTTCCGGTTGAAGTAGAGAAACGCCAATCTTCTGTGCTTCATAATGGTGATGGTTGTATGAGGATTGGAATCCACGAAGAAGGCGAAGAATCTACAAACCGCGTACGCGCTACCCACGCTCTGGTACCGGACGGGAGTGTAATCGCTTAGCTGGCCTGTCTGCCATTCCATCGGAGATCAGCGAGGCAAGTGGTGCAAATTAGAGAAATTTGTGTTTCACTATATGTTTATTCTATCTTAAACCCAAAATGGTTAAGATACCTTGGTTTTTTTTATCAAACAAAACATGAAAAAGCAAATATATAAGGGTTTTTGTCTTATAGATATTTAAAAAATAATTTTAATTTAAATAGTTTGTATATTCATGGAAAGTCACTTGCAGGTCACTGGAGTGATAAATTATTATAATAAAAATGAAAATCTTTTTTTTAAGTTCTTAATGACTTTCCGTCAAACTAGATTTTTTTCTAATCATTTATTTCAAACCGCATTAAATTCCATACATTAATAAAAGAGCTACATGGATTTTTGTTAAAAGTTAGGTATACAGTCCTCTTAATAAAGTGCAAAACTGTCAACAACGTGCAATTGTTTTTTATTACTTATCAAAAATAATTACCTCGGAAACTTACATGGCAAGTCTGATAAATAAAAGTTTTAACAATTTCAAAAGAATTTTTTGACTATTTACGTAAAAGCTAGATAAAATCTAATGCTCTTATCATTCGTAGTTTATATTTCTACATTATATTTGTGTCTTTCAATTTTTTTCTAAAATAATTAGGGAAGCAGGAATTTGCAAAAATAAGTTTTTACATGTTAATATCCTATGTTTTGCCTAACTCATTCAGCACCCGGTATAGTTTTCTATTCATCTCCAAATTTACTACCGGAAACTGCTGAGTTTTATTTTGTAGAGTATTTTTGGAGCGCGGATTTGAGTAGTGCCCGGGGCTGGGCCGCTCTTTTTATATCGTCGGGGTGCCAAGTCCGTTTGTCAACCCTGTAGGCATGTCGTTTTTCTTTTATCAATTGTAGGAGGTGACGTGGAACCAACGATCGGAGGTGCGGTACCAGAGAATTTGTAGTGTTGATTAGTAAGTTTAAAATTCAAATTAATTTCTTTCATGGATATCTATGAGCAATTCAATTTATGTCATTTAATTTCACACGTTTAGGTCCGGTTGCACCAATGTCTATAAAATTGGCATATTAAGCACTATTACCACAATAGCTGTTACTCTGTTAATAGTTATTTAAGTATCAAGAACAGTAAGGTCATTTTACTGATCGAAGACAATTGTTTGTCGAAGTCAATTATTGTCCGAGATCGGTAGTCCTTAATGTTCGAGATGCTTATGACGTTTTTGCGCGATTAAATTTATTAAAAAGCATTTAAATAAAAAATGCACTTAAAAATAAAGGTATGTACTATGTAGTCTTTCTATATCAAATTGCCTTAATGTCAAAATTGGCATTTCGTTGCTATAACAATTTGTAAATAACTGCAGTCATTACAGTGTTTTTGTGAAAATAACATTCAAAAACCAAAATGAATACCTATTTTAAGTGATAAATTGATGATGTAGAAGAAGCTTGGATTGTGGGACGTACGGCTCTTATTCCTGAAAAATCTAGGGTACGCTACAAAAAAATCTATAAAATTTTTAAAGATTGGTGCATGAAGAAACGTATCCAAATTTATGAAAAAGCTTTCTTGGCGTACTTTGAAATTCAAATTAATTGATGTCACTTAATTGTAGCGACAGGGAAGCTCATCCGCAAAAGTCGCACGAGGTTCCAGAGTAGATGGTACTAAAATTTTATCACTGACATCTGTTTTCCAAAATGAGATTCCGTTGACAATTGAAAATTTTAATAATTGTATCTTTAATATTTATGTTAATAAATAAATTATTAAAGTTGTAAGTAAATTAAATAAATTCTAAATAAATAAAAATTCTAAATAAATAAAAATTCTAAATAAATAAAAAAAAAAGTAATTAATATCGATAGATGGCGTGAAAGTTGCAAGTCATTTGTCAAGTTTTTAATAATTGTGCGGTAAATATTAGATATGTTCACCCGAACGGGTGAAACCCGTTCTCGAACTCGAACAAAGAGTGACGGTTCGGTTTTTTTTGTCTTAGGGATGAAAAAAGTTAGGTTTTTTTTGTCCTCGGGATGAAAAAAGTTAGGTTTTTTTTTGTCCTAGGACTGAAAAAAGTTTGGGTCGGTTTCCCTTCGGGTAGCCTGTGACGAAAAAACCTTCTTTACGACCGCAAGACAGGTCGTAAAGTGGTCACTTTACACCCGAAATAACGAAATAGTATATTAAACAACGAGTTTTATAATCGAAGTTTTTATTGCACGAAATCTGTTTAGAAAACGAGCCGCGAAGCGGGGAGTTTTCTAAAAGATAAGTGCAATAAAAATGATTATAAAACGAGTTTTTTATACAATTTTTTCTATTTTGCATTATTTTATGGTTAAAAATTAAAAAAATCTGTTTGTAATTATTATAGTCCATTTGAAATTTTGTTTTATTTTTAAGTTGATTGGTAACACATTTGACATTTGAAACAAATTTGAAAATTTTGAAACTTTGTGTCAAAAATTTACAGGTTAAGACATCGCACAAAAGCATGGACTTAGAAAGATAGGACCAGCAACTAAGATTAAAATGGCGAGCTCTTAACCGTATGGGTTCATCACTTCTACCGCTAGGATCGCTGAATTCCTGTTCCAAAATATTCCTTGAATATTTTATTTTCAAATTATTTTTATTACAAAACTTACTTTTTCATACATATAAAGTTTTTTGAAATAATAAAATACGTATTATTTACGTATTATTTACGTATTATTTACGTATTATTTTAAATTTCTTTTAATTTTTATTACTATTCCAAGCATGCGCGTTGTTGACAGCTGTCAAATTTCTTTACCGAACTTAATCCTTTGTAGTTTGAATAAAAGTGCACGTACATGTATGAAAAATGCATTACTATTTTTAATATATAATATATTTTCAATCTTTAATGTTTTATTTTAATATATTGGTTTAATTAATAATTTTCAATTTGAATTTAAATCGTATTTCTGGAACAGGAATTCAGCGATCCTAGCGGTAGAAGTGATGAACCCATACGGTTAAGAGCTCGCAAATTTTAAGCTTTCAGGTAGGGAGTTGCGGGTCCTATCTTTCTAAGTCCATGCACAAAAGTTTAAATAAAGGAAATTATACTTGCAGTTAAGAATTTTCTTTATTATTGTCTCTAATTTACAGTTAATTAAAATGTTTAACCCAAATTTGAAGATTTTTAATTTCATTTAAAATGACATATTATTTTAATTTTCAATGACGTTTCTGTCGCAAACCTCATAAAACAAAAAAATGCGTTTCATAATAGGGTCCATTTCGATACGCGATTGCGTATCGAAATGACTTTGTTTTAGACGCAAAATAGAAAAAAACATTTATTTCATAATTCAACGATTATTTGTCAACTTTGATGTAGTTCATAACCTAGAAATCTATTATTTATGTCAAAATATTTGTCAATTTATAAATTGAAATACAGAATTAATTTTTAATTTATATAATTATAATATACAAATTATACTACATAAAATATTTAAAATAATAAAAAAAAATAATAAAAAAAAAAAAAAATAAATTCGATCGGTGGTGAGGTAATTGGATGGTATGCCGTCAGTGACACAAAAATCCAGCACAACTGGCAGTTTTTCTCTATCCGTGAGCCAGTAGGTTGGCTGACCGGTAGAACAGTGTTGCAAATTTTTTGTTTTCATTGCACGAAGTAACTGGCGACCTCTCGGGTTGGTCAATCTTCTACCAAGTAATCGACCAAGAATCGACTACCAAGTAAGTTAAAATAGTCAACATATTGGTTCTGGTTGATGATTTGTCCTGGGGGAGAGTAAACTGCGGATATAGTGGTTTTTCCTTCGTTTTCCTCCAAGGTATATAGATTACAAGGTATGATCTACACTTGAACAAAAACTCGTCTTATTCTGCGCATTAAAAAAATGGCCGCCACATGATACTTGCTTTGACGTTTCTTATTGTTTATTTTAAAATTTTTGTTATTTTAAGTACATTATAAAATGTAAAAATGTATAATTTATAAATTAAAATCAAAAATCTATATGAATTTTTATAATATTATTTGAATTCGTAATTGAAGTTTCCAATTTGGCCGCCATATTGAATTATTAAACGTCACAACATGGGCAAGATCATATCTTGTATTTTATGTACCTTGGTTTTCCTCAACTACAACACTTGTAGCTTGTAGGTGCGCCTGGGAATGTTTAGGCAGCTTGTAGTGATTGATGTTGTCTTTAATGATGTTTGCTGTACCGGCTCTCGCTCTTCCACTTGGATGTTGAGTGTCGTAGATTTTGTACTTTGGTACCTTAAAATAGTTTTTATTTGTAAAGTGTGTTTCTGATATCAACATTATGTCAATGTTGTGATTGGTTAGGAACATTTTAACCTCCTGACTATGATTGGCTAAGCCGTTGGCATGCCAGATTGCAATCTTAAGTTGCACTAGTATTATGGCATTTTGTTGATCATGGTTGTGAGGAGGTTATAGGCCAGTCATTGTAGGCTTAAAAAGTGAAAAGTTAGACAAAAATTCCGGAAGTTTTTAAATTTTGGGACAACATTGTAGATGGTAAAAAAATAATAAATTCGAATTTTGCACCCTTTTTTGCCCCCCGGAATATTTTTATATAATTAAAAAATAAACGTAAATTTTCAATAACAATATAGAAAAAAAATCCAATATTTATGCAAATTTTGGAGAACATTTTAATAACTATTACACATCTTTTATAAAGTTTGCACCCTTCTGCAATGACCGGAACATGCAAATAGTTGTAATTATTAATCTGCCTGCCTATTGGGTTGCATAACCAATTATTTGTATGACTCGCACTTTTTTCGACAAGATATACCAAAATAAAATTAATAAACCACTATTTGCCATGCTCCGGTGATCGTAGCAAAGTGCAATTTTTATTGAAGATGTGTAATAATTATTAGAATGTTCTCTAAGGTTTGCACAACTCTCGGAATTTTTTTCAAAAAGTTACTGCACATTTATGTTTTTTGTTAATTTAGCAATGTTCCGGGAGGCGGAAAAGGGTGCAAAATCAAATTTATTATTTTTTTACCTTCTCCAATATTGTCTCAAAATTTTAAAACTTCCGCTATTTTTCATACCTTTTTTGCTATAATGACTGGCCTATTAAGCAACATATCCATTTTCTCCATCATTTTCGTTATCATACTCTCCAGGTTTGAGGTTGTTTCGATTGGTTGTACATTTGGTATAACGAGCTGGGTTGTTGGTACTGGAAAATAGGGCTGTTGTATACCTCTTGTTATGTTTTGCATATGTGTTGTCACTGGAATGTGTTGGTCTATTATTTACATCATTAATGTTTGTTGGATTAGAGGCTGGAACTTGTACTTTCTCTCTTAGTGGTGGATATGTTTTATTCTGAAGGGTCGATCCTTGTATACTATACATCCCCTGTATGTATTATATAATTAATAAAATTTTTAAATTGAGAATTTTTGTTTTCAATCCATCCATGAAGATATTCGTGAGTAAACATGATAAAGGGTTGCCCATGGATTAACCATCTTTTTGTAGAAAAAATATATAGTTGAATTTAAAATAGTTTTGATTTAGACAAATAGTTAACGTGTAAATTTAACTAAATAGTTAATATTTTATATATTGTCGTATAACAATAATCAACTTTAAAAAAAAAAAGAAAATAAAAGGATATGAATAATAATTTTGAGTTAAAGAATAATTTTTTTTGTTTGTTTTGAAAAGGAAAATTTTTTATTTTTGTTGCGCAGTTTTTTTTTTATAGACTTCTTTTGCAAAGAAGTCACCAAAACACTTTGGTTTTTTTTTATAAGGCGCTTGTGCTTGTTCAGAAGTTTGAACAGCTAACGATTCCAATTAAAGGAAAATTTTAAATATTAATTTGTAAAGAACAGGAGTTTTAAAATGTTAAGTTGGTAAGAAAAAGTGAAAAATTTTAATTTTATGGAGTTGGGCAGAAGAGCCGGAAATATCTGAATCTTGATTGGTGGAACGTCAAGTTGAACGGACGTCCTTTTTGAAGTGTTCCTGAAAGTTTTTCAAAATGTTAAATTTGAATCCAATTTAGTGTTAATTTTGCAATGAATCATTAAATACAATCCAAGTGAGGTTGTAAAACACAATTTTTAAAACTGGAAGAATTAATCTTAGAGAGCCATTATAACGTGGTAATTGTGGAATTTATACTAGCAGATGTTCAAATTTGGTAAATCGTGAAAAATCGAAATAATCACATTGTGCATGGATTGTGGTACATCAATTTCAGCATTAGCAAGTTCATCCAATTGAAGTTAAATGGTATTTTTTTAATTCAAAAGGTAGATGTACACGGACAACCATTTTGTTTGGTGATAAAAATTAATGGATTGGAGAGATTTAACTGTTTTCCATGTTGATGCAACAAGATAAGAAGATTAAAAAAGGTACCCAACGTTTTTTTTTATTGTTCATTATATTTTTCCGCAAAAGGTGTTTGTGACCAGTAGGTGATTTTTGATTGTAATAGTATCTGCTCACAGACACATTAAGTGAATCGTTGGCTTTGAATTGTATTTCCTTAGTTCAAACCAAATAATCAAAGTGTGATATGATTAAATTTTTATCTGCGAAAAATTTTTTTCCTTTTTTGATTATAAGATTAAAACTTGTGTTAAAATATTCATATCGTTTTTTTTTATAAATTTTTTTTTAAAAACTAAAGGGCTGGCCGGAGTAATAAAGTTTGTGCTCTTTCTATTTGCTGGTAATTTTCCCCAATAATTTTTGATTTTTTTTAATTTTTAAAAAACAGCAGTAGGAGAGTACAATATATATAATTCGGACTGCTTAATACATTGCAAGGTAAGTAACAAATACATGCTAAACACATGACAATGCACCACGATACAGCTAGAAACCGTTTTATCCGTTCCCAAACTACCAGCCTTGCGGTTGGGTCTGGTTTAAAGCTTTTTACTTTTTTTACCTACGACGAGGGCTGGCCCGTCGGTAGAACCCCCAACCTGGAGGGCCAGCGAGACGGTCGGTATACAGTTGTAACTTCACCCGGATTCGAACCGGGTATTAAGCGTTCGTAGTCAACTCGCATGACCATTGCTCTACGACCGTCTCTAATTATATATGGCAAAGAAAATATCGTAACAGTAATTGTAATAAAACAAAAAATGCCCGCGTAAAATTTATGCAAGTTGCAAAAATTTACACTTTTAATATTTTATATTAACTAAATAGTTAATATTTAGTTAAATAGTTAAGTCAAATTCTAACAAAATGTAGTGCTATTTAAATAAATAAAATATTAATTAATTTTTTTTTAAATAATTTAAATTTTGAAAAATTGTTAGTTTTATTTGAATTTTTGGTTATTTTAGAACAATGTATTTCTACAAATAAATTTTTTAATTAATTATTTACTAATACATCACCTTTCTTTGTTAGATTTTTAGCCGTCATTAATTATAATAATTACTTAAATTGCTTGTAAAGAATAATGATTGATAGACAAGCAGCTTACAAATTTTTATCGAATATCAGTCACAAAACAAAAGTTTCAGCCTATTTTTTTAGATTTTTATCGCAATTATTTTAATGACTATATTCAAAAACCGCTTTTATTAGTAATTTGAAAACAGACAAAAATGAACGGAAAATCTATTCTAAATAAATTCGGAATTTGTATGGCAATTGTGCCTCCAATTTTCTCAAAAAGTGTAAATTTTTGCAACTTGCATAAATTTTACGCGGGCATTTTTTGTTTTATTACAATTACTGTTACGATATTTTCTTTGCCATATATAATATTTGTTTCACAAAAAAATACCGGCGATAAAGTGGATTTGGGAATCGATTTCATTAGTATTTTTATTTCTCTAATTAAAGTTGTGGTTTCTGTTATACGGATGTCCATATGCAATGTCGACCGGTACAAACATTTTCAAAAACAAATGTCAAACTTTGAGGCTACCTACCAAGTAGCATTGAAACAATATAGGAATTTTAGCATTGTGATAGTTTTACTCAATCTGCTTCAATCGATCAGTACAATCGTCACTCTTGTTCAAGATATGAAATATGGATCTGGTAGTTTCAAATTGCTATTTATTTTTTGTCTTATATTTCATCAGTATTTTGATGTGATTCTATTTCTAATAATTTATAATTTTTTAAACAACTTTAATTTCTTATTTCGCGTCATTAACAGTAATTTAATAAAAAATATCCAAAAATACAAGACATTTAAAACCAAAAATATTTTTTGGAGCGTCAGTAGATTAAGAAAACTTTATGCTAACTTA
The DNA here is from genome assembly GCA_905340355.1 of Rhagonycha fulva. NCBI lineage: Eukaryota > Metazoa > Arthropoda > Insecta > Coleoptera > Cantharidae > Rhagonycha > Rhagonycha fulva. The sequence continues at coordinate 23,641,818 of HG996554.1, forward strand.
ACGAACACCGTCGATATTTTTAACGTATTATTTGGATGGCAAATTCTTTTTATATACCTGACGTTATCAGTAAACATTATAAATAGTTTGAATACCGTAATTAAATATATTTTAGAAACAAATAAACATGACCATTATTACAACAATTTTAATTTGGAAGTATTCTTTTTGATGTTAATATTATGGTGCACAGTATATTTGGTACGTTTATACATAATAAAGTAGAATTGATAGCAAGCTGATAAAGATTAATTTTTGATTATTTCAGCTATTTGGAGTTTCAATAACAGTAACTAGTGAACTCACCACAATTGAAGCTAAACGTACAGCGATTGTGTGTTACAATTTAATATTAGATATACCAGGAATGAGTAACAATAAATTTGATCGTCTGTTACGTCAAGAATTGATATTACTAGCACACCATGCAACCCATAAGCATCCTTACTTTTCGGCTGCAGGATTTTTTAATGTTGACTATATTATGCTTTTTCGCATGTTTGGCATGATTACTTCTTATATTATTGTACTTCTGCAAATCAATAAATAATCTTTTGAAGAATTAGTTAAACATCCAGAATATAATTTTGTTTATTTTTTTTGCAACCCATAATTCATTTGGTTTATCTAGTACCTTTAATTAAAAGTTTTATCAAAATCTCACCTACCTAATACCCAGCTTGGTCCCAAGCTGGACCAAGCTAAACGCCTATAGTCCATCCAAGATAAAAACAGTATAGGTGGCGCGTCGTTAGCAAAGTCTATTTTACACCGGGAAACTTTAGATAATTTAACAGTTATATACTTCACAATATACAACAACAGTCAACATTTTGCCTAAGTATTAATAATGAAAAAAACAAATACTTGATACGAACCAACTCTTTAATTTTAACATTACCTATATTATACATCATTCATAAATAACACATATAAAATAACAACAAACTCTCACAAGACGGTTTTATTTTCCTGAAAAAATTTAAATTAAATTTGAAATAATGTAATATTATTAATTTATAAACTTTCCTGTTAGTTCAATAGTTAACATTTTTAAATTTAGTCTGAATTTCAGATTTCTTCGTCAGAGGATCCAGTGTTTACAATAAATTCCAATTGCATATTTTCTATTTGATTATCTACTGGATATATAAATTCCTCTTCTTTAATGGCATGTTTAACACATTCAGCCTATTTTTCTGGTGTAACTTGACTCAAAGCATCCTGAAACAAAATTTTCAGATCAGCAAATTTAAAAGTTTTATTATTGGCAGCAACGTAGCCCTTCACTTGTGCCTAAACTAATTCGATAAGATTAAATTTACAGTGATGTAGAGGTAATCTTAATATTTCTCTGCCAGTGCTTTTAACCAATTTATCCACAACATATGAAGAGCAAATTGGCTCCGCTTTCAGGTGTTCTTTTATTCTTTTATCTTTTATCACCTGGGTATGGTTTCATGACGTGTGTGCTAAGAGCAAAGGCTCCATCTCCCAAAAACACATATGGAACATCTTTTGTCGAACCTGGTAATGGGGCTGATGGTGGTAAGTTGAGATCGTTAGCGCAAATTTGGTGCCATAAAAAACTATTACGGAACACCCCACCGTCGCTAATTCGTCCCTGACTTCTAATGTCAGCGTATAAAAATTTATAATCGCTGTCTACTACAGCCAGAAGCACAATGCTAAAACTTTTTTTATAATTGTAGTATTCTGAACCGCTCAAAATTGGGCTTTGAATAACAATGTGCTTCCCATCAATTGCTCCAACGCATCGAGGAAATTTGAAACCCTTTTCTATATTTAGCCACGATTCTGGATTTGACGGCAACTGTAAAGAAAAATAGAATAATTGATATGTGTTTTACAGAATGTTCTACCCGAATCTCATGCAAGTGAAAAATATGATAGTAGAGTAAAGGGGGGTAAAAGTCCGCATGGGGCAAAAGTCCCAAATTCAAATATCTCACTATATTTCAAAAATTTTTATCATTGTGCCTAAGGTGCAGTTAGTAGTCATCAATTACATTGTCTATACCAAATTTTATCACGCAAAGTTGGATTACTGGAGAACCATGAGGTAATTACGATTTTGCGTATGCCTGATGTATCATTAGCTCTTGCAGAAATTGCGTTGAAATGTTGAAAATGAGTAGTAACCATAACTAGTATGTATTTTATTGAAAATACATGTTTCTTGCTATAAACTTATAGGATATAATCGATGTTAGGTTTGATGGTCTGGAAAGGTCATGACTCGGAAATGTTTTTGGCTACTTGGGGCAAGAGTCCTATGTTGCTGAACCCATGTCAAGCAAAAGTTTGAAGAATTAAAAAAGGCAAGAATTAACCGATGGCAAAGTGCTTTGTTTAGGCTGCAAAGAATAATATGAGAATTTATCAATGAGAGAGTGGATTCAATGCGATAGCTGCAAACAATGGTGTCATGAAGAGTGCACGAAATTGGCCAATTTATTTGTGACCATTGTTGAAATTTTTCTACATTTTATCTTTTTTATATCTTATACTTTTGTTGTTTTTGCTTATTACTTTTCATTTGGAAGAAATTGTTGATTGTAATTTGACTTAAAATAGCGCAGAGTCCAATGGCGGACTTTTGCCCCACCTATTGGGTAAAAGTCCCATTTTCCGCAACTTGTGTATTATGGTTTTTTTATACACACCGTTTTCAAATCATGGCATTAATGTTATTTATAACAAAGCCTAAGTACTGTACAAACTTCTCATCCAAATATTGAGCTGATTGAGTAAAACATATAAGCGTAAAAAAATACAACGTACTAAGTGCGGACCTTTACCTCCCTCTACTCTATACAATCAAGCGAAAGTCAACCACGCGGTGATGAAACTACGATAAGAGGTAAGAGGTTCTTTACCATGCCATATAATATGGTATTCTATTATTTTATTTTGCAGATCAAACAATTGAAAGTTATGTTGATTTGGAATTGGCATCTCCTTCAACACAGCGTCGCCGTTATAACCCACCAGAACTACAAGAAGCAGGAAAGAATATGAAAGAAGCCATATCAACCCTAAATAGAGTTTTAAATGTAAAAAAGTCAACTGTGTCTGAAGACGACTGTGATAGATATAGAAAATAAGCTCAGGACACTACCCGAAATAGATAAACTTTAGTTAATGCATGAAATGGATGGCTTATTTATAAAAAAAACTGTTAATACCACAAGGACAACAACAAAATGACAATTTTCTTCCTTCGGCTAAACGTCCTTGCTATGTTTCATCACCTACTCCTTCGCCTCACCAATTAAATTCACCATCATGTTCATCATATTCCGAACCAGTAATGACAGAAATCCCTCCACGCCGTCCTCCATCTTCATAAACCTTACCTTTGTCTATCTATTCACATCCTTCATTACCTTCCCAACAAATTCAACAATCAACAAATGAAACAATGTTGTCTAATAACATTATCTCTTCTGGGACTTCACAATCTACAACGGAATCTGAAGAAACACTCTATAAAGCGATGTATACTACTGAATATAATGCGATGCACTTTTATTGATTCTTATTTTTTATTTCATTCTTTCATTTTTTCTTATTTTTAATAACCTTATTATGTTACTTATTTTTTCTGCATTCTTATGATTTATGTAATAAAAGATGAAAAATAAAAAATCAAGTTTTATTTAATTACCTGAATTTCATCCTGCAGGACTTCATTTAATGCCGCACATACTTCAGGTACTATTTTGGATATTAGAGAACTTGATATCCTAAAAAGAAAATAAAGGCTTTCGAAGCTATCACCAGAAGCCAAAAATCTTAATGTAATCACAAGCCGTATTTTTGCCGGAATTGATTGTCGTAGTTGAGTTTCTTTTTTTGATATAATTTGCGTTACTTTGTCCAATAAATATTCAAAATCCGTAATAGACATTCTAGTAAATTTTTCAAACTGATCGGATGGCTCTGCCAATAACTCTGCAAATTGGTTTTCCATGCTTTGCCTACAACAGGTTAGTTACAACAATAAGCCAAAATGTAGAAAGTATATATCAGTGCCGTAGGCGGAGGAGGGGGGGACGTTCAAAATTAAGGTAATTTGAGTTCCTACTATAAAATATACTTTTAAAAAATTACCTGCGGCGCTGTTGGGAGAAGTAACTGCTCAGCCACCCCCCAAAAAATTCTGGCTATGGCACTGACTATATATTTGTCATTTCAGTTTGAAAAACATTAAACTTTATATATCATGATTAAAATACGATAAATTACAAAATAAATGATTCTTTTTCTATAGCAGATGTTAAAGTACGATTTGTTCAAATTGATCAAGTAAACACTTTAACAGCAAGAGTAGATAAAGTAACATTTTAACAGCAAGGGTAGATAAAGTACTTTATTTTTATTCAAATTAATTATAAAACTATAGTAACCACGATAAAGATTTTAAAGTGTGTTTGATTTATTGTAAAATAAAACCTGTCAATAATTTAATTTGAATTTTTTATAAATGATTTCTTTAACATCTGCTTTAGAAAAAAATTAAATTCAACATACAATAATAAAATTTCATTATCGACTCGCGAAAAAATAATTTACCTACGACTTCGTCGCTTGTAAATTAACAATTTCCGCTAGTCGATAAAATTCAATTTTATTGGCTTGTATAGAAAACAACTATTATTATTTGTTTTGCTAATAATGCACTATTCTTGAATATTTATCAATTTTTTTAATAAATAAATATACATGTTCTTTACATACCATGTTCTGTTTCGATGCATCGTGATCATCCACCACCTCCGTTTACGCCATTGTTTTTTTATTTTTTTCTTATGTACAGTGTGCAAATATTTATAATAACTGATAGCACATAGAGAAACAGCAGCATCAAGTTCAATTTCTTCGTTCATCTTCTCTGAGTACACAATGACAACTGAATTAGGTTAAAGGTAAACTGTACATCAAAGAAAGGTCTACGTGAGACATTCGGGCGAGAACACTCGGGCGAGAACACTCGGGCGAGAGCACTCGGACGAGAACACTCGGACGAGAACACTCGGACAAGAGCACTCGGGCGAAAGCACTTGGGCGAGACCACTCGGACGTCAAGTCAAGTCAAAGAAAAATCAACTTAAAGCACCCCTCGCTGCGCTCGGGCGCTTTAAGCCATTTTTCCCGCACATTCAGGGTTGAAAACCATGATTTTCGTTTGGAGTGCACTGTTACTGCATCGCAATACAAGTGTCGCTTCCACTCTGCGCAAAGCTAAGACCATATCTGGGTGCACGTACCGACAGGAGAATGAACTGAATGAATTGATTCACCAATCCCGAGCGACTTTGCTTTAAAATTTACTGCAAAAATCGAAGTTTTTAAATTCGATTTTTGAAAAAACAGGTGCACTTAGGGCATTGCGTCTTAGCTAATTCTCTTATTTAAAATATATTCTTTCAGAATTCATCGAGATTTCAACCGTAAAATTTGTATTTTAGGGACCCGTGAGTATACCTTGAACCCAATTTTCTCTTCTTTTCAAACTATTGTCATTCATATTCACTCACAAAAATAAATTATTAACTTAAATTTAGACAGATCGTCAAAACAATCGCTTAATTTATAGGTTAAAATATTGCAATGATAAAAAAGCTTTTGCGGGAAACCGAAGATTTCCCGCCAAGGTTTCTTTCATATCTCTGCAAAAAAATGAAAATTTACCCGCTAGCTCAGTGATGGAGCCATACGTCCCAATGATGGACACTTATCATTTGGTGGAAAAATAAAATTCATAAAATAATAGCAAACAAAATGTAATTCGACGAATAAATCAGTCATCCCATAAACAATTAAACAAAAGATTAGACCTTCTCTGAAGCCTATTATGACTACAGTCAAATTCCTACAGGTCAAATAACCGTGAAAGTGACATTTAATTAAATTAAAACTGTCCTGCACTTTCACAGTTATCGGACGAGACATAAAATTATTTACAAAATCATACAAAATTCAATTCAAAATCAAACATAAAATAATCGCACATTTGCTGTTGTTTATTGAAATTGTCCACTATGCATCAAATGTGTTTGTCGTGTGGTCAACAAATTCAACCACATGCAGATGCGCGCATAAATTCAAAGTTCTGTAATTCTTAAACCACGAATTACAAAAATGCAAATTGGTAATTCAAAAACGTAGGAAAATATTCCGATGCAATTCACGAAAAATAATTGAAAACAAAGTTTAAAAATTTTACCATCCATAGGAAGGCATCGTGGCGTTCCAACGTTGAACCGCTTCAAGGCACGCACAAAATCTTTCAACTTCCTTGTTAAAAATACCGCTTGGCTTTTCCACATTCACGGTCTCAATTTTCATACAGGCAAAATTATCACAATTATCAAACCTATCTTCAATAATTAAACACTTTGATTCGCATTTATAGCGCCTTCAAATCAGATACGTGTTACGCCTACGGGCGCTAACACTCAAAAGCCACTCTTGAGCCGTTTTGTGTTTGCTCGCCTCCTTTTTCCAAAATTGCACTTCCCTCCTAACGTTGCAATTCTCTATAAATTTTCACTGTTGCCCGGTGCGCATGTCTTTGTGCTTGCTCGCCTACTTTTTTCAACATTGCACTTTCCCCCTGACGTTGCAACTCTCTACAAATTTTCACTGTTGCGCGATGCGCATGTCTCTCGTCCACTTCCCAATTTTAACTATTTACAACACATTTTTTCAAATAAAACAAATACGCCTCACATAAATAAAATTTTCAAAAATAAAACTGTACAAATTAACAACTAAAATCAACTAAAATTATTCCGCACGCCTATAGGAATTGCCTCCGTGAACCAAGCTGTTCAGCTGAGAAGATCTAATTCTCATCCCTTCAAATGATTTTCACAAGGGAAAATAATGATAAACATTATGGAATTCCGATGACTGATTTATTGCATCTTTATTGTCCGGCAAACCAAAAGCAGAAATTAAAATTAAAAACAAATATCCAAGATCCATCTGTTGGGACATATTTCTCAGGGTAGAGCCAGATTTAAAAAAATTCATACATCCCTGTCGCAATCTCATACGAGGAGGTTCAAAACATGACAATATATTTATATTTGCTGCCAACTAATTACGTTCAACGCGTAAAAATCCCTTGAAATAGTTCAACTATGGTACAAATGAGCTAATTTAGTCTTATATCTGATTTCTAGTTACTACACACTTACAATGTGTTTATGAATAAAGCACTCTTAAAACGGGTTTTAACTTTAGTGAACGTTTTAGCTACAATAGGTTTATAAGACACTTTTAAGTATTTTTATGAATACGGCTGTAAATCTTTATTTGCTGCACTCAAATAAAGAAATTGCATTAATAGGTATATTTGTATGCTGAAGTGTATACTCCAATTTGCATAATAGTCAAATTGACAATATGGTACAGCGGTCACTGTACTCCTTAACAGTTTTAATTTAAATGGCACCTTATTTTATTTTGTGTTCAACAGAAAAATAAATTAAAATGATTTTTTCCAAATGTGTTTTTTTGAATATGAAGCAATCTTTTTTGTTTTTGACGTGATAACGTCTTATAAATTGATGAACGCCGACACACACAAAAAAACATGACTCATTAGTAACGTTCCGCTGAGCCGTGCGTTCGCGAGAGAGCGCGGAACAAGCCGATGCGTCCGAGTGAAAGATACACAGCGGCATACAGTTAACTGCATTTGTCTACTGTTTATATTTTATAAAGTTAAGTGAAGTAAATGAATATTTAATGTGAATACCATTGTTTATTACAATAACAGTTGCGGCAATAAGGCAATTAATTCTTGCATTCTAAGAATTTGATTAGCTATTTAAAAAATAGATGTCAAACATGTCAATGCAATGTGGATGTCAGTATTAGAAACATTTAATGAATAAAAACGCATAATATAAGTATGTGCTTAAAATTTACACTTCCAATAATAATAATTATTATTATAAAAATATAAAACGTAACTTAATTTATATTACATAAGCAAAAAAAAAACTTCGCCAAGATTTGAACTTGGCATTACAAAACACAATACCCGTTGCCTATGCATCCACCGAACGTTACTAGTAAAAAAAAATTATTTTCTTGAAAAGTCAGTAAAAAATTATACTTTAGGGTAATAGCATTTATATGCAAAATCATTTATTTTAAGTAATTCATTTTTATGTGCAGTACAAATAATGTGTAATATTTTATAACACCATCAAAAGGTCTACTTTATTTTCCACTAAACCATCAAGCTATTGAAATGCAAATATTATTTCTTTGGGTAGTCAATTGGAGTGTATATTTCAGCAAAAGCATTTATCACTGCAACTTCCTCTGTTAAATAAACCATTTTTTTTTGCTTCCAATTTATATATCCCATTGGGCATAAGTGGAGGTAAATGAGTCTTGTCGAGAAAAAAATTGCAGGTGAAATATGTAACATCTTAGAAATGAAATACTTCAAATACTATTTTATTGTTAGAAAACATTTGTAAAATCTTTTTAAATAAAAAACTGCTCATGTTGCCACGATTTTGTAAATTTTTTAAATCCAATTGCATTTGTTTCAAAGGCCTGTTGCATATTCACTTGGGCATGTATTGGAAAATGTCTATATTCGTTACTGAAGAACTTGTATACTTGCACAACTGTAACAATAATATTAAAACTTCAAAATATCGAGTTATTTATAAATTAAAAATTAATTAAAAGATTTATTTAGCTTTCAAACGATTATTTCGTTTGTCATCAGAATAATATACAGATATATTGTGATATTCTGATGACAAACGAAATAATCGTTTGAAAGCTAAATAAATCTTTTAATTAATTTTTAATTTATAAATAACTCGATATTTTGAAGTTTTAATATTATCTAATATCAACGAGTTAATAATTTATATGTCTAAAAATATATTATAATTGCTTATTAAGTGTGTATTACTCGGTAATATCAGTTTATAAAAAATTAATAGTAAAATGTAATTAATTTCTTGAGGGAATTTTATGATTGCGCTGTTTACCAATATCCAACGCTGCTAAAGGTTGTTAAATTTATATACTTATATAAAATTTATATAAAAGATATTTAATAATTTCAATTTGCAGAAATAGATCATTTTAAACATTACCTCAATCTTATCTTTGCAGTCAATCTTCATGTTTAATGTGGAATTGAGAGGAAAAGTAGTGCGGTTGTACTTGTATGTTTTGAGGTAATAGAAATTGTAATACTTCTTATTATAACTTTTCAACTCTCCTCGAAAATCTTTAATTTTGAACTTATGCTGATGAAGCTAATTAATTTCGTTTATAGCTTCTATATTTTAAATATATTATTGGTTTTTTTCTTTGTGGGTAAATTGGATTAATTAAAATGGTTATTAAATAATTAACGTTTCGAGGTTTATTTCCTCTTTGTCTGAATCTATAATACAAATGTGTTTGTGAACATAACAGTAACAATATTATAGAAAACCTACCAATTAAAATAAATCTATGTTATCATATTTTAAAAAACATAATAATTTTTACGTTATTTTAAATCATTAAAATTATTACAGTTCAAAAACAAAAAACAAAATCTACTAAGCAGAAGCTTTCTATTTTTTATTTAGAATAATTTTCTTAACTCAAATAAAATTATGCAATATTTTCAAAAGTGGTATTGGAACTGTTGGAAATAATTAATACTTGTGGAAACCCATTCATTCTAAATTTTCACGATATATTGCTCTTTTAATAAAAGACCCCAGGTTACATACCGATAAAACTATTTAGATTGTAGTTACAATTTATTATTTGGAAAATTATACTATACCAGGAAATCACTCATGCAGTAATTTAATTGTTTCTCGGGCTGTATGGCATGTGGAAACGTCTTCTTGAAACAAAATGTTATCCACATCCATATTTTCAAATTGCAAATTGTAGCTGCTAAACCAAATTTAAATCCCGGGAATGTGTAAAAATTGTATCAATTTTTTAAAGGACCAAATAGTAACGACATATTATGATTGTAAGATGCATGGAGAATTAAAGAGCAAACAATAAAAAATTTAAATAGAAAATTATAGGTACATAAGCGGACGTATTTATTGTAAAAGTTAGCACATTCCTTCGACAAAATTTCCTGATGACCAGTATAACAAGAGATATCGGCAATGAATACCGAAAGTAGTAGCATTAAAGCAATTTCTTTCATTTTCAGCTTGTAAATCAATTAGTTTTTAACAATTGTAGGTAAATTCTCTACTGACAAAAATTTTAAGGAATAAGCAATTTTATATCGTACAACAAATAATAGGTACTAACGAGGTATTATTTTAAAAACAACTTTAAGCTCATAGATAATATAATAGATAAAATGCATATATTTGCATGCTTTATAAATTCCGAATTATATTGTGGTAATTACTTGTGAAAATTGTCAGGGACATCTAGTTACAGTATATCATAATAGAATGGTACAAATTTAAATTAAGGTGGTTGGAGCGTTTCTCCAAATCCATGGAAAAATTATAAAATTTTCAGAGCATATAATTTATGATTTACCACGTACGTAAAAAAAATTTTAAGCGGATTGAAAGACTACTTTACAAAAAAATCGAATTTGAAATCTCCGAATTTAACATGGGGAGTATTGCGTGAACGCGTTTACTTGACACAATTCCCATAAAATAATATACTTAAATCCATGTCAAGTAAATATAAAATATTGTCGTGTTCTGACGAACAACTCTTTAAATGCCGTAGCCGTTATAGTCGGTAGTTTGCACTTTTGAGACGATCTCAGGAGTAGGTTCCAAAATTTTTGCTCTTAAACTATCCACAATAAATGAAACAAAATACTCAGGGACAAATTATAATTTAATTGGATGATAAAAGCATTCATAATCAAATTAGTAAACAAACTGAGACGAAATTTTGTAATTAAACTTATCGTCACAATCGATAATTCCAAAATCATGAAGAATTATCCTACAAATTTACACATTTAAATCTCAAAAACAGTATCTCCAATTTGTAAGATAATCAACGTTCTATTGTAATTTAAATAAAACATCTGTAATAAAAATTGTACAAAATAAGGAAAAATTGTTTAATTTTTTTTAAAAATTAGCTCTTTTGTAACTGTTCAAAAGAGTTGGTATCATTAAACTACCGTTGTTGATATGGTAGCCACTACCGAATACGCAAAATATCCGTACGAAAAAGTTTATCACCTAAATTTAAATTTTGCAATTAAATAACACGAACCAATTATTAAAATTGTTCCACTGGTGTGTTTAATTAATTAAATGTGAAAATCCAATGATAAATGCGACTTGAAGTACGAATTTAACAACGTCAAATGTGATTAACCTCAAAAAATTCTGCAGCATCATAACAAATACCGAAGATAATCACTGAATAAGTGTGAATAATTAATTCAAATGGTATTTACCAAACTGATGGCTTGAATAATCAATGATTGATTCTCGAATTCCTTGCATCCACGATTGACAAAATGGCGACCCCGTCAAGATTGGTAAGTAAATTTTCCAAGTCTTCAGAAATCACAATGAATTTCATAATATTCTTCTTTTGTAGCACACACCATCAACAAAAACCCAGTTGCTCATAATCCTCGCAAAAATTAATTACAAATTTGTAATTTTCAAACACATTCGTAGATAACACCTAGAAGCCGTTAAGTCGTAGACTTCACACCTCTACTACTCTCGAGCAACTGACCATTTATCTCGTTTCCTGTACAAAGTTTTCTCAGGAAAATCGTGTCGCACTCTGGTTGGTTGGTTTTCCAGCGAAATTCAAAATCTCCGATGCCAAATTCAACATTTTTAAGTCACTAAATTTTTAATTGCGAACTACACTGTTGGTTTAAAAACACTGCATCGATGATCGTAGCTACCTTTGTACCAACTCAATTCAAACGTAAGTTAATAATTTTAAGAACAAATAAAAATAAATTAATCAAAAATTTAACGTTTTTCATGTTTGAAATGTTTAATTTTCAGGCTATATGGACTAATCTCCAAACCTAAAAATCTCGTCTCTACACGTACTCATTTGGCACGTAATTGAAAAATAACAGGTTACTACTCATCTAATTAAATTAAAGGAAATTTCACAATCGAAAACTTTGACCAAATGAAAATTTAATTGTGGATAATTTTGGAATTCTGAACCTATTACAATCCACGTCAATATGTTCAACTATAGATTAACGTTTTACAAAAGTCTTAGAAAAAATTTAAAGATATTAACCATCTAGTTTGGCTGTAAATAATTATTGAACTTAACGAAATTTAACTTTTTTAAAACTACAAGCGGCTTGGCAACTTTGGGATACCAACAAAAAACAATAACCACAAATTAAGTGACGTTACGCTTTGAAAATTATTAATTATGTAAATTTTATTATTTAATTGCATCGAAAATTACAAAATGTAACAAAGTTACATGGAAAAAGGACATTGTAAGGATTGCATTTGCGTAAAAAAACAGAACAAATTTTTGTTGTTGCCAAAAACCAAATTCTTTGTGAATCAAATAAGGTACTCTGAAAACTTTAATAAATTAATAAATTCTTTCTTTCAAATTATTTATACTTTTGTCATTCGTTCGTTTTTAATATTATATTTGTATTGATACCTCTTTCATGATTTTTAAAGTAGTGTTAATATTTTTCAGTCACTATGTCTTTTCTCAAAAGGTCACCTCAAGAGGGACCAACCCGAACATAAACCTAAGTTTTATTATGTCCTAGAACTATAAAAACCTAACTTTACAAGGTCCTAGGACTTATAAAAACAGTCTTTGTTCGAGTACCTGCCCGAACGGGTTCATCCGTTCATCATTTATTCTGGTCTGGTGCGAAGCACCCAGGGCTGTTGCCCCATATCTTCGCAGACTTGAAGAGTAAGCTTGCGGGCTTGCCCGCAACGTTACGTCAGATGATTTTTATTGAGGCGTACCTCTGAAAATTAGCGCGAAGCTAAGTCCTGGCTGTGTTAACCTGTGGGACCTACAGCTTTACGTGGAATCCGAACCACGGAGTCGGATAAATTTTGTGGCCGGGTTGGGGATCGAACCTAGCCCCGCCAAACTAGAGTCCTCTCCTTAGCCCGTTCACCTAATTCACCTCCTCTGGTAGCATTAGGTAGCATTACATAGCAAAAGAGCTATTACGGGCTACGCCCGTTTATTCTCAAACATCGGGTAATGACCAATGACAAAGGGAATTTTGGGGGTTTCAAACTAAGGCTGGGAATCAAAATCGAATATAATCAACTAATCGAGTATTCAAATATTCGAATACGAATATTTTCTCAACGGCACTATTCAAATTATTCGAATATTCGAGTTATTTGATTATTCGAATAATTTGAATATTCGATTAATCTGAATATTTGAATAATTTGAATATTTGATTAATCGAATAATTTGAATATTCGATTAATCTGAATATTTGATTAATCTGAATATTCGATTAATCAGAATATTCGATTAATTTGAATATTCCAATAATTGAAGTATTCGAGTAATTTCGATATTTATTCGAATATCCAAATTAAATTTTAATTAATCAATGTAATTGGTGGGTTTCTCTAAATGATAATCTTTGATCCAGAGTAAGTGTTAATCCTGATTAAAGTTATTACTAGGGTAATTCCTTAGATCATATATCTACGGGCAATTCTTTGGTTGCATTTAAAGCCCGTATGACACGATGCATAATTTTGCATACAATTTACATATAAATAGTAACTAACCAATAGAAAAAGTGTATTAGCACCCATCGGACGTTTTTCATTGGTTAGTTACCATTTACATGTAAATTTTATATAAAATTTAGCATCGTGTGATACGGACTTAAAACACGCAAAGTTGCATTTATTAATCATAAAAAAATCATAAAAACTTACAAATATAAAACTAAAAAATTCAAAATTCAAAAATAACTCGTACAGGGTTGTACTTAGTAAATGGTGGCTAACCAATAGAAAACGTCCAATGGATACTAACACGTGCTTTTTATTGGTTAGTTACCATTTGCTGCTCATAACGGGCTTAAGATTTATGGAAATTAAAAATTCAGGAAAAAATTGAAAAAAGAATTTATTTAACTTGTAATTTGTAAAAGTTGCAGGGAAGCTGCAAATATGTAAAAAGTTGCAAAAATTTGCTGTAACGTGATAAGTTGCGCTTTTGTTGCGCTTAAAAGTCCCGTATTATTCATTAGATGCAATCAAAATACAATTTTTCGTTGTTTTCAGACCGTTTACGACTTGTAAAAAAAGTTGCATTTGGTGTCCAAAACTTTCCCAATTTACAAAATATTTATTATTATATAAGCATTGTACTTTCATTTTGGTTGGCCATAAAATCTGACATCAAACATTTTTATTGGTCTTCATTTGACAGATGACAGGTGAAATGAATAGTCGAATTTATTCCATTTAAACATGGACTTAGAAAGTCTTTCTAAGTCCATGATTTAAATTAATTATTCGCACATTCGAATATTTTCTTCGAATAATCAAATATTCGAATATTCGAATAATCAAATATTCGAATATTCGAATAATCAAATATTCGAATAATCTGAGTATTCGAATAATCTGAGTATTCGAATAATCAAATAATTTGAATATTCAAATAGTCTGAGTATTCGAATAATCTAAATATTCGAATATTCTAAATATTCGAATAATTTTGAATAATCGAATAATTTGAATATTCTCGTAATTTGTTGAACGAATATTCGAATACAAAAATGTTAAAAATTCCCAGCCTTATTTCAAACCCGAATGGCCTTGAGCCGGATCTTTATTTAGATGGCGTAAAGGGGAGGGTACTAGGACCTCCCGATTTTTCTACCAAAGCATTAGCGAGCTCGTCGACGACACCAAAGCACACGTGCATTTATTTTATTAAGGGCCAGTTGTATAAAAGAGGATCATCTTTGACCATGGATCAAGCTCCAATTTAAACCAATCAGTACAGTTAAAATTTTATTTTAAGTTTTCTATTGGTTTAAATTGAAGCTTGATCCATGGTCAAGGATGATCCTCTTTTATACAACTGACCCTAAGACAAAATGTACAGATTACAATGATTACATAAATAAATTTAGAAAAAATTACAAAAATCCATAAGATCTTGTCCTATCCTTTTCCATCCATTGCTAATTGGCCTTGATGTAGGAGGTCTGGTACGGATCCAACCAAAAAATGGAGAGCCCGAGCGCTTGCCCAATCAATAATGTATACGCTTGTAACCTTGCAATCTTGTTTTGGAAATCGGCCAATGAGAGAAACGCAGGTAAAAAACGACCAATCCTAGTGGAGTAACTTAACCGATCCAGCAAAGATTTCAAAGTCATCATCCTCTTCTTTATCTTCAGATTGATCGGTGACAAGTGCGTGCCAGGGAGGAGCTTGTTGCGGCATTCGAACGACATCTTGATTCGGCTTTGAGATGATGTGCAAGGGTCTCGGGGTGGAGAAAGCCAGAGGATCGTATTTTCCCAAGCCATTGATAAGGGGGTTTGAGGAGCGAGCGCAACCTTCGTATAGCTTGACGGCCTGTTCCTTGATATTTTGTTCAACTGTTTTGGACCTAGTGGCTGCCCGGATTTGTCTGTTTGAGACGCAATAGGGAGCAGAGAGGGCTTGACGGAGGCACTTCGCCTGGGTGGTTTCCAGGTTATGCATCTGGCTGTTTGAGATGAAACCCCATGACGGCGCTGCGTATGTCAATACTGGGTTGATAATTGATTTAATTATTCTGACTTTCGATTTGGGGGGGAGCTTGCTTTTCGCGCCGATCAACGGGTAGAGCGCCTCCTTTAGTGCTTTGGCTTGGTTGATTATATTGGTGGCATGCTTGACCCACGATAACCTTGAGTCCAGTGTGACGCCGAGGTACTTGACCGAATCTTTCCAGGGAATACGGGTGCCGTTCATTTTCACAATATCGAAGGGCTGACAAGCGTAACGGCCGAACATTATCGCCTCGCTCTTGGAGGGATTTACATCTAACCTCCAGAGGCGGCACCAAGGTTGGAGGAGCTTGAGGGCATCTCGAATTATCTTGATAACGTGTGGGCGACTAGCCGACTTTGCAACGATCGCCACATCGTCCGCATAAAGGGCAAGAAGGGTCTTAGGGGGAAGGGGCATGTCTCTTTGGAAAAGACTGAAGAGGGTAGGTGAAAGTAGGGAGCCCTGAGGGAGCCCCGCTAGCATGGGTCTGGGGGTGGAGCGAACATCATCTATTTTAACACAGAACTTGCGGTCGTCGAGATAACTAGCAATAAGCTGAACTAAACCGAGTTTCATACCGGATTGGAGAAGTTTGAAAAGAAGCCCTTTGAGCCAAATTTTATCGAATGCCTTGGCGATGTCCAGGAGCACCGCCATGGGCTTTAGTTTTTTGCTAAGCGCAAAGGTGATTTTCTCCACCACCCTGAGGACTTGGTGGGTAGTGGAGTGTTTCTTCCGAAATCCGAACTGCTCGTTGGGGATGAGGTTTAATCTGTCAATCTCTTCA
This sequence comes from Rhagonycha fulva, assembly GCA_905340355.1. NCBI lineage: Eukaryota > Metazoa > Arthropoda > Insecta > Coleoptera > Cantharidae > Rhagonycha > Rhagonycha fulva. The sequence continues at coordinate 23,658,414 of HG996554.1, forward strand.
TTTAGTCTGGAGAGAATGATCCTCTCCACAATTTTGGCAAGGCCAGGAATGAGGGAGATGGGGCGGTAGTTTTGGGAAATTGAACTACATTTCCCGGGCTTTGGGATGAAAATTATTTCGGCCGTTTTCCACCTGGGCGGGAAGTATTTAAAGCGAAGGATGGCATTAGTAATCATGGTAAGGGCCGTAATCGCTTTTTTGGGGAGTCTTTTTAGGGCAATGTTTGGAATCTGATCGTGGCCGGGGGCCTTTCTAAGCAATATATTTTTAATCGCGGCCTCCACCTCTTCGAAGGACGCCGGGGAGATGGGTTCTGGGTCAACCTCGCCCATCTTCATAGCAACGTGTCCTTCTACCCTGGATACGTGGGCCTGAAGGTCAAGGTCCAATTGAGGGATTGGATTTGGGGAGAATTGGTTTTGAAACGAGTCGGCAAAAATTTCCACCTTCTCCTGCGGAGTGTATGCGAAAGAATTTGCAGTCTTGATGGGAGGGATGGGGGGGTTTGAGCCTTTTAGGGTTCTCACCATTTGCCACGCGGTTCTGTCTTCGAATGATAGTGATTCGATTTTATCATTCCATCTGTCGTTTTTGTATGTGAGAAGTTCCTGTTTCAGTCTGTTTCTGAGCTGCGCTGCCCGTGCGCAGTCGTCCGGACTCCATGTGCGACGGGCTATGCGAATGGCTCTGCGCTTCTCATGGATCAGATCGAGCAGATGTTGTGGGACTTCCGGTTTAGTGTGTGGGGCAGTACTTGTTTTTGTGGCACACTCCATGGAGAGCCTGATCTTTTGCTCGAATAGGAGGACATAATCGTCAAGTTCCTGCGTCGAGTTTATAATCGGGATCTTCCCCATGTTTCTTCTAAGATGGTCCGTAAAATAGGGCCATGAAGTGTTTTTCGTGATTTTCGTTACTGGGGATTCATCCGGGTTGGGATCACCCAGTGTGACCAAGACCGGTAGATGGTCGGACAACATGTGCTCGCCTAACCTTATTTGGTGTAGGACGGGCATGTTTTTTGGTGATGATGATGTCCAATACGTCATCTCGTTGTTCTTTGTTGGCGCACAGGTGCGTGGGTTCCATAGGTGCGTCGAATTTTATAGGATGGGTTTCCGCTAGTTTTACCAGTTTGTTCCCCATCGGGTTTGTTGTACGAGAATACCAAATTGGATGTTTGGCATTCAGGTCACCCGCGATGAGGTGCGGGGAGTCGCCACTGGTTTGTAATATCGTGTCAAGGTCTTTTGTACAGTCCTGATTGGGCTTATTATAAACCGACGTGATATGAATTAGGCCGTGGCCCTTGAGGGGGACTCCAATGGAGGTGGACTCAAGGGCGGCCGGGGAAGGGGTCTGGATGTGGTGATGAAGTAGGGAGCGCCTGATGTAGATGGCGGTGCCACCCCTACTGTTGTGAGCTCTGTCGTTTCGATAAAGGGTAAAGTTTGGGAGCTTAGCCTTTACTGATTTCTTCCAGTGGGTCTCACCTATCAGGAGCAGATCTAGGTCGTTTTGGATAGCCAGGATGTTTAAAAGTTCCCGCTTTTCACTATTTAGACCATCCGCATTCCAGTAGGCGAGCTTCAGAAAGGATTTTATTTTGTTTGGGCTAGCCATTTAAAGATATGAAATGGTGACTTGGGAGTGTGGGTAGGAACTTAGTCGATAATTTCGTACTGATCCGCGAGTCGTCTGATCTTGGCCGGGTCCATAAAAATGACGGCGACTTCGTGGATTAGGAATGCAAAATGTCGCATTGTGGTTTTGATTTTTGGTAGAGGCTCCTGAGGGTCGGCTGCAGAAGTCTCGTTTGCGATGAGAGGGGCGTGGTCTTGAACTGAGGCAATACAATCGGTTTGAGAAAGTATAGGCGAAAGGGCTTGGTGAGGTTGAGAAAGAAGAGGGGGGGTGTTAAAGTCGTGTTAGTCCTAGAGGCAGAAAAAGCTTTAGCTTTAGCAGCTTCCAGGTAGGAGAACTGACTAGTGACAGGTCTGTAGTGGTGGCGTGGGGACCTATCAAAAGAGGGAGATTGTCTAGGGGGTAGCTGAGATCTCCTGATTTTGGGATAGGAGATACAGCCCTGATAGCAAGCCGGGTGGTCACCACCGCAGTTAGTGCAGATGGGCCTGGCGTCTTTGTGCTTGGTGCAGTCTTGCGTCCAATGAGCACCAGGGCATTTGACGCAGCGCGGTGCAGCACGACAACAGCTTTGCGGGTTCCCAAAACCTTGGCACCTGTGGCATTGCCCAATCTTGTTCTTAGCGTGAGGTACTTCCACGCGGATTTGAATATATCTAATACTGGTTTCATTGAAAATATTGCGAGCGTGCTCGCTTCTTGGCATGGTGACCATGATGAGGGGGAGAGGCCTTTTGTCGCCGTTTCTCCTCATTCTGGCCACCGTGCAATTATAACCTTTGTTTTGTAGGTCATTCTCAACCATCTTTAAATCAAAGTCGCTGGGGATGCCCCTGATTACGGCCTTTAAGGGTTTGTCATCTTTCAAGAGGTGGTAATACCAGCCACCGTCTTCAGGGGAGAGGACCTCCTCAAAGTGACGGTAGATGGCACGGTAGTCATTCTCTGTCGCGGGGGATATACTAAGGCCTCCGGCCATAAGGCGGACCTTAGTAAAATTTATGCCTTTGGCTTCGAAGGCAGTCGCTAACATGTCCCATTTTTTTGTGTCGCGGAGGACAAGGGGGGGTATTCTGAGTCGGGATGGGTTAGTTGTCTGAGTCGGGGAAAGATTTTGATAGTCTGGGAGAATTGAGTTTTGGGACAAGAGTGGTAAACCTGGCGGGGGAGAAATAATAGTTGGGGAAAGAAAGGGGGGTTGTCCTGAAGGGGGGAGGAGGGTGGTTGTCAGGGCTTCATTTGATTGGCCCTGTAGAATGGGGTTATCCGATTGGGTGAGAGGGGGTAAAAGCGGGGCGATGAGCGGTTGCAAAGTGGTCATATAGTCCATAACATCAGTACTTACCGAATTTTCGTTATTTTCTGTGGCCGGCTTCTTGTTTGTGGGCAAACAATTTTCATCAAATAAGGACAGTTTTTCGTGATCTTCCTCGGGATTATTGAAGCTAATCTTCCTTTTCCTTGCACGCGTTTCATCGGGAATTGAGCCAGAGGATGGGGGGTCCGCGTTCTTTGCTTCGTCTGACTTCTTCATAGGAAAAACCTTAGGGTGTTTCTCCTTTGATTGGTTGCTGGAGCGTCTGGATCTACGTTTTGATTTTCCAGATGCAATTAAAAACTTTTCATTTTCCTCCGATTTCACTATTATTAAAAGTTCCTCCCGAACTTTTTTATAATTTTTTAGCGAGGTTTGGGCGGAGTCTCGGGAGGATTTGATCGATTGACATCGATCGCGATCAGCCTGCACTGAATCAAATATCTTAGAGGGGCTTCCCGGGGCGTTCAGAATTGATAGTTTTTTGTCACAATCAGTAATTTCCAACGTAAGGTTTTCGATGGCGTCTGAGAAAGAATCAAGCAAACGCTTTCTTTCATCTTTACACATCTTCTTGAAAGAGTCCGGGGTAATCGGCATGATTGCGATGAAGATCGTACAAATTCAAAAATAAGGAAACGTTGAGCGAGCAGAATTCAAATGCCCCAAAAATTTTAAAAATATTTGAAAATCCTGGCAAAACTTACTGTGGTACGATTCTGGCTACGGTTGGTAGTTCTTCTTTGGGATCACGCCTCGTGGTGTGAATCAAACAAAAGGAAAACCGGTGTTCTCTTAGTACAAACTTGGCAAACTGCGATGTTCTTTTTCAATCGGGTCTTATTTTCACTATTCAAGTACTTTCACTAGATTTAGGGAATATCTTGGCTAAATTTCACTTTTTCACTAGATGTAAGTTATGCCGCATTGACATGTAATTTTGTATACGACATTGCTTCTGTTACCAGATGCTACTGGATCCTTCATCCTAGAAAATATTAAGTTGGACAAGTTAAAACGACTGTAGAACGCCAAACAAATACGCTTCTCACTGATGTAGCTCTTGAGTAAGTCTTTTATCCTATATGCCAATCCAGGATGGTAAGTAATTCTGTGATACTTTTTAATAACATTGACATCTGACGGTGGAGTATTAGTAGATGTAGAAAATCTCCTCTTGTTAGAAAAAACAGAATGATGTGCTAACCTATTAGGGAAATTGTTCTTAATGAGTTGATTTTTCAACTCATGCAGTCTTTTAGCACGAAGATCAGGAGTCACGTAGGATAGAATCCGTAACTTTAAAGTGTTAATAACCCCCATCTTCTGGTTAACAGGATGAGCAGAGTGGAAGTTAAGAATTCTGTCCGTAGAGGATGGTTTTCTATACAAGTCAGTGCACAACCCTCCATTCGACCTCCTACATACAAGTAGGTCCAAAAAAGGAATAGATCCATCTTTTTCCATTTCAAAAGTAAAGTTTAAACGGTCGTCAAAACCATTGAGCACATCCAAACACTCATTCAGCCTATCCAATGGGACAGCAGCCAAAATGTCATCTACATACAGGAGCAGAAATGGAAGCCCAAAGTCTACGGCACCCAAGAAATTTAACAGCAGATCGTTCATCACAAAGTTGGCAAATATGGGACTACAAGGGTTCCCCATTGGAGACCCTACCAGTTGTGAGTAAAACTCACCATCGTATTGGATGTGGGCAATGTCTATTTTGTGTGTTGGCTGTGTTGCCTAACTTGCATTATCAGTTTAATTTTATCTTTACTTATTTTGTTTCACAGTTGAAATCTTTACAATTTTTGCTGTGATTTTTAACATTTTGACATGATTTCTGCTTTTGGGCGACACTGTTGACACTTTTTATTTTTATACATCTATGGTTGTTCCTTTGCGCACTGTAATGAAAAACCGCTGTACACCTGGGTCACGAGGTAGGAATAATTTTTTACTATCTACCGATGTTTTCACTTATATTATTGTTGTAGTCGTGATGATGATTTAGTTATAAATCGAAACCGGTAGACGTTTCCCGTTTTGTGTTTTTTTTATGCGCCCCCCTTGTGCCCAAGATCCTGTTTTCATTAACTATTATTGGGGTGAGAAAACTTTCTTCTTTCTTATGACTAGTCTCCGTGCTCCGGAAGGCACGTTAAGCCGGTGGTCCTCCTGGGTTAATGAATTGCCATCATTAAAATAAAAACCAGGATACATGCACATCTGAAGGCGAGTCCAGCAAACTACTTTATGGATGTCTTTTTGTTCAAGTATCGTCTCCACTACGAAGGTTGACCATCATCATGACTATCTGAACTCTGAATCTCTCTTTCAGATTCTTTCGTCCTACGAAAGGACATAGTGACATTTTTTAAAATGTTTTTTAGGCAAATTACATTTCGGTGGTTTGCCGTTGCCTTCCGAGTGGAGACGGCCAGAATAATATTCTTACTTCACCCGGAGTCGAACTGGGTTTTCTGTATTAGCAGTCTGTGCGCTTAATCGCTATGCTAACGACCGTCTCTGAATAGTGCCGATCAAAACAGCTGGGTAGAGGAGCAGCCAAACCACTCTCTGAGATTTCGCAGCCAGGATATTCTGTACCTACCGACACTTCTCTTGCTCATTATTTTGCCCTGACTAGAAGTAAATCATATCTATCTGCACGCATGACATGGCTTAAATGTTATAGTTTACGAGTTTTAATGCTTAATGCTACTTCTTTTTTCTTTTCCATTCTGAGCACTACCTCCACATTTGTTACTCGATTCATCCACGATATCTTTAAAATTCTTCTATATGCCCAAATCTCAAAAGCTTCTAGCTTTTTCATATTTTCTACTTTAAGTGTCCATATGCCTCCAGTGCATAAAGGAAGACCGAAAAGACATAGCATCTTAACATTCTTATTTTTAATTCCAAACTTAGGTCTCTGTTAACAAACAATTGTCTTATTGTCATAAAAGTGCTTCTTGCCTTTCCAATTCGGGTTCTGATTTCTTCGGTGTAGCTGTTTTCGTCGTTTATCGTGGTGCCCAGGTACTGATATTTATGGACTCTTTCTACTATTTTGTTTTTTATTAACAATTGTTCCACTGGTTTTCTAGATTTTGTTATGATCATATATTTGGTTTTTTGAATATTTAAGGTTAGTCCATATTCTTAACTAATTTTTACAATTTGATCTACTAGTTGTTGGTAGACCCTCCATAGTGAAAAGTTTATTACTGATCTATTCACTGTATTAGTTACTATTATGGCCACGCCATGCTTATGTTGTGTGTCATCTCCTCCGGAATAGTATACCACATGATGATTGACCCAGCATTTTCCTGATTCTGGCCATCTCGCGTTGCTAATTTTAATAATCTCTAATTCCAGCCTTTGCATCTCCTGTATAACATTGTAGCATTTTCCAGGCTCTCGCATAGTTTGCACGTTCTAGGTTCCTATCCTCAACTTCTTATCTACGACATTGTTCAAAACTGCCCCCCCCCCCCAGGAGATCCGATTAAGAAACATATTACTCCGGAATCATTTGCTTTGAACCCTGTCATGATGATGAGACTAGAGATATCCATAGAGATCTTTAATGCAGTAGTTTCTCGTTGCTTTCTGCATTAATTCTTATGCCGTTGATCGCTTCCGCAATTCATCCGTCTTTGAGGTCAATTTCTCAGCCCCAAGACACAAGAGTGCCCTTCCAATTACCAGCTCATCCACCCGAAGATAAACATATATCTAGGAAGAATTCCCTTATCCGCCACCTCAGGAAGCGCCTTGGCCAAAGTGGTAGATTGTTACGGCTAACGCCTAACAATTTTAATATTACTTAATAATTCGTAGCTATTTCAATAAGAATTGAGTATTCCTCGTACGTGCTATAAATGTACGTCATAATCACTGCGCCAAACGGGTTATTTTTAGAATCTGTATCGTTATTTTCCTGAAAGCCAAGCATAAAATTTCCGAGAATTCTGATCGGTAAATACAACTTTTAAAATTCAGAATTACCTCATCTTAACTGGAGTTGAAAAACAAGTTTTTATAGTGATTTACATTCTGTAGGTTAGACAATCTTACTTGCTCTCGTGAATATTTGTATAAAAAATGCATTTTTGTAAAATGGTACCTCCCATTTTGGCCGTCATTTTGTAGAAAAATACGCGAAGGAACGGCACTTTTTACTTTGACTTCAGTAGAGTAAACATGTAATTTTTCTTCCTGACTCCAAGAGAATAACTTCGTGCAATTTTACTTCAAGTTTTTGTGATGACTTGAATAGAAAAAATGTATCTTGTGCTGGTAAATTTTATCTGTTATCATACAATTATCTAAAAATATTTCCGTCTACAATTCCATAAAATGGATTTAACAACTAAATTCTATCGTATACTAAAATGTTATTTTTGGTGAAGTGCTATTAAAAATCATCAATTAATTATCTAAAATAACCGAACGTACAACATCAAGAATGTTAAAATTTATTACGAATTAATTATGTGCGTGTAAATATCAAAACCAATTAAATAAGTTCATGCGAAAACAAATGCAATTTACTGTTTTAATTTTTATTAACTTTGGTGGGAATTACTGATTTAACGACAAAATTCTACAAATTATAAATGGATTATTTATCTGGATGTTGACAACAACAATGGAATGTCGACAATATGGAAGGAATGCTCGCAAATTTACCTGCAACAAAATGGATCAAGGTACTCATCGCTGGAACTCGAGAAATTCAGCGAATATCTGGCCAATTCATTTCATCAAACAACTCGCTTTGCCTGCTTGAAGAAGGAAAAAAGGTTAGTTTTACTGAAATGTTTAATATTAAGGTGTTCACAAATTTCTTACTATGGCAATTGACTTTTTAATGTTTACTTATTTTTTCATGACCATAATGTTTGTCTACAGTTTACTTATTACAAATACATTAATTATTCAATTGTTGAAGATTAATTTTGTTAATTGTAACGTAACAAAATATTACCGAATCCAGTGTGGATTATTTTATCTTCATTTGTTTATTGAATGATTAACTTAAATATAGGTAACTACAAAAGTTACAAGTTTAAATTAAATTTGAATTTTTCGAATCGATTCTTTAACGTAAATTCATTTCTGTTAAGGAATATTTATGTGTTTTTGTGTAATCGCAATTTATTTATATTATTACTATTTCGCCACATTATACGTATGAAAATCAAACACTCTTTTATTTTGAGTTTGATTATATTTTTACCTTTCAGGAATCTTTCTTTTGTTGTAAAAAGAGGTAAAGTGAGTGGGTTTTTCGTTACTACTATTTAACCTGAGATAGGAGTACCTGCTATTCTTGGATTTCTCGAGTTCTAAGAATCCCATATGGGCCACCGAATTTTATGAGCTAGTCCGGAGGTCGTTTTTTGTCGGTAAGTTTTTACAGTACGGGGAGAAGCGTATCAAGATCTATTTGCACACTTATGAAAGAATTTTTGGCGAATATAGCCAATTTGAGATCTTCAACAGATTTTTCCACTCATTGTCTAGAAACGGGACACTCTAGATGCCGATTGCTTGGAGATATTGCATCACGCATGCAAAGGCCGTATGCTGACCCTATTGGAGGGTTTGGAAATTAAAAAAACAATTTTGAACAAGAAATTTTTAGATTTAAAAGTTAAAAGTTTTGTAACTCTTCCACAGTCTGTTCAAACGGTGTTAGTGGCGGGTAAGAAATTAAGCCTGCCTGAACGCTTTCACCTGAGTTAATGCTTTTTAACTCTTACCAATTCCACCATCCCCTATGTGAATTCCACTTAAGACATCAAATTATTTTATAAAATCGAATTTGCTAGCATTTAATGAATCAAAAATCAAAAAATTTAATTTTAGGATAAATAACATTTATATGCAAATTCATTTATTTTGAGTAATTTATTTTTATCTGCAATACAAATAATGTGAAACATTTTATAACACCATTGCAGATCTAGGTACTTTATTTTCCACTAAACCATCAAGTTACTGAAATGCAAATATTATTTCTTTGGGTAGTCAACTGGAGTGTATATTTCAACAAAAAGATTTATTACTGCAAGTTCTTTTGTTAAATAAATCATTTTCGCTTCCAATTTATATCTCCCATTGGGAATAAGTGGAGGAAAATGAGCCTCGTCGAGAAAAAAATTGCAAGTGTAATATGTAACATCCTGCAAATGAAAATCTTCAAATACTATTTTATTGTTAGAAAACATTTACAAAAACCTTTTGAAATAAAAAACTGCTCATGTTACCACAATTCTGTACATTTTTTAATCCCATTGCATTTTCTTCAAAGGCCTGTTGCATATTCACTTGGACATGTATTGGAAAATATCGATATTCGTTACTGATAAACTTGTATACTTGCACAACTGCCTAAAAATATATTATAATTGCTTGATTGAGTGTGTATTACTCGGTAATATTAGTTTATAACATATTAATAGTAAAATTAAATTTATTTTTTGTACGAATTTTGTGCAAATTTACATACTGAAATTAAAGCATTGCACTGTGTACTAACTATAATATGCAAAGCAAATTTCTGCTTTATTTTAAGTCCTTTTATGTATTAATTTAGTAAAAATTTATGTAAGAGATATTTAATAATTTCAATTTACAGAAATAGATCATTTTAAACCTTACCTCAATCTTATCTTTGCAGTCAATCTTCATTTTTAATGTGGAATTGATAACAGAAGTAGTGCGGTTGTACTTGTACGTTTTGAGGAAAAAGAAATTGAAATACTCCTTATTATAACTCTCTAACTCTCCTCGAAAATCCTTAACTTTAAAGATAAGTTGATGAAACTAAAATCACTTATTTAGAATAATTTTCTTAACTCAAATAAAATTATGCGATATTTCTAAAAGTGGTATTGGAACTGTTAGTAATAATAATTACTTGTGAGAAACTTTTTTAAACTGCTTACTTTAAACGTTTACAACTTATTGCTCCTTTATTGAAAGACCTCATGTTACAAACATGTCGATAAAATCATTCGGATGTAACCTGGGTTTACGAGCTATTAATATTTTTAGTTAAAATTTAATTCAGTCTCGTTCTTTCATCGAACATTGCTATGGAATCGTGCTAGATTGCCAAAGTAATTTTCAAGTGCGTTGAGCCTTACGTTAACTATTTAATTATGTATTTTGTATTGTGTATGTTTTTTTAGATGTATACTACTCGTTAGCAGGATGACCATCTACTAAACATAACGGTAGGCTGGTGTGTGACAACGTTTTAATGTATTTTTATTTTTATGACTAATCGTGTACTTCAAACCTTTTAGTCGTAGGTTTGTTTTGAGCACGAAAGGTCAATGGTTATTCTGAAAATCGACTATGGCGCCCTTATACTTTTAGTCCCGATTTGACTTATTTTTAAACCCGTATAGAGCCATAGCACCGCATTTACTTGTTTTGTTTAAAATCCGAACCCTCTCATTTAAACCACTCGAGCTTGCTGGCACTTTTGACGTTTGTTGCAGGTGGGGTAAATGTTGCTTTGCGGATAGAGCCCGTGACACGGATTGTAATTACAATTATTTGAAAAATTACACAACCAGGAAATCACTCATACAGTAATTCAATTGTTTCTTGGTCTGTATCACATGTGAAACCGTCTTGTTGAAACTAAATGTCATCTACATCCATATCTTCAAATTGGTAATTCAAACCAAATTTAAATCCCGAGAGAGTATAAAAATTGAAACAATTTTTTAAACGACTAAATCGTAACGACATATTATGATTGGTAAGATACATGAAGAATTAAAGAGCAAACAGTAAAAAATTTAAATAGAAAAATATACATAAGCTGACGTATTTATTATAAAAGCTAGCACATACCTTTGACAAAATTTCCTGACCAGTATAACAAGAGATATTGGTAATAAATACAGAGAGCAGCAGGTAAATGTCGCTGGCCCCCCCCAAATCGAATTTTTGGGTAAAATTTGTGTTAAACGTTTGAGCATCGTTTGAGCATCAATGAGCTTTCAATATTTTCGTTTGAGCCTCAACCGTCGCGGAGTTATTCGCGAAAACTTTTGGGGGGGGCTGTAGACATGCTCGCCCCCCCCCCCAAGTGGAATTTTGGGGTAAAAATGGTGTCAAACGTTTGAGCATCGTTTGAGCATCAATGAGCTTACAAATTTTTCGTTTGAGCCTCAACGGTCGCAAAGTTATTCGCGAAATTCTTGGGGGGGGGCTGCAGACATGCTTTTTCTATTTTCGTTATTATTCAGAATTTTCTTGTGAAATTGATGTCTATCGATAGAAATTTGTTTGAGCTTGAATGAGCTTCTATTCCCATCGTATTAATTTCATTTTCTGCAAAGTTACGAGCATTTCAAATTTCGAGTACTCCGGGCAAGTACCGTAAAACATTTTCTATTTTAATTCTATTTTACCGGATTAAAATTTTTGATCCGATTAAGAAAACTTAATCCTGCTTAATTGCCATCATCATTTTGATGGAATAATACGGAAGGTGTAATTTTAGAAAAGAATATGTTGAATAGAAATGATATATTTTAATTTTATTGAAAGATTTAAAATTTTTAAAAATAATATTAACGAAAAAGGTCAAACTGACATTTTACTCTAAAAAAAGAGAAAATGATGTATCATGAGGTGCTATTTAAAATTTCGAAGTAGGGGTAGCTGGTAGGGAGAGGGTTAAAGTTAAAATTCAAGTAGTATTGGTTTTGAACGTTTCCCACGCCATGCAAATCGACGCGAATTTTCTTTTCTTCAAATCTACTCAAAAACAAAAATTATTTCTACTGGCTACTTTTGAAATGAACACCCAGTATGATTTACACTAATTACATAGTGTTCTGTTTTAAAGAACACAATATAATTTTACTATTTAAAAAACACAGTCCTAATTTTACCAAAACCATAGTTCTAGATGAAAGAGTATAGGGCTTGTGCCCTGATACTCCAGAGCAGGGGCGGATGAGCCCACCGGGAAATTTCCCAGTGGGCCGTCAGTCAATGAGATCGTGGGCCGTTAATAAAATAAAAATTTCGCCTGCGGCGCTGTTTTAGGCCGTGACAATTACATTTTTGAGCCGCCGGTCGCAAATTTCCCGGTAGATTTTTGATAGCCCATCCGCCCCTGCTCCAAAGATTAAGACGACAGTAAAGGCCGTGTGACATTCATACTATTTTGTCGTTAAAATTCTGTTGAAATTTCATGAGAAATTTCATGAGAAATTTTAGCAAGTGTAAAACTTTAAAATTTCAATACAAATTTCATGACAAATTTCATGAGAAATTTATGCGAGACATGTTCTATTTTTTTTACCTGAATACTATTATTACCTGGTTAGGTAGTAGGTACTATTATTACCAGAAAAGGTGAATACAGGGGATACTATGTTTGTATTGATAATATTATTTTGAAATGTTAATTGCGTGTTGCTGTTAAATATTTAGTTAAAAGAAGCTCATTTATTATTAATTATATAGCAATTAAAAAATAATAAAAAAAAATTAATATTTTAATTTAACAAATACTTAATGGTTCAAAAAAATTTATGTGACAAGAAAAAGTAGGTTTTAGATAATAAGAATAAGTTGCGCTTGCATGCGCATGCGCTTGCGCCAAATTTTACAAAGAAACCAAGTGTCATACAGAAAAATTTCTCATGAAATTTGTCATGAAATTTGTATTGAAATTTTAAGGTTTTACACGTGCTAAAATTTATCATGAAATTTCTCATGAAATTTCAACAGAATTTTAACGACAAAATAGTATGAATGTCACACGGCCTTAAGACGCAAAATTCCCTATTTATTCATATACATATTAAAAAGCAGTGAACGGTAGCGTGCAGCGATCTATTATTATAAGATCGATGGTAGCATGTGAACTCTTGTTCTTAGTAGGGTCAAATTCTGGGAAGCCGCGCCCTAACTATTAAGTGGTATGTGAATGCAGAATTACTTAATAAAAATTTATTTTTATTTTTATATTAATTTTTTTACTAAATAAAAAAACGACAAAAAATAGGATAAACAACGAAAAAATTAAATTTGCAAAATGAGGTCTCTAGAAATCAGAATAGGACTGCAATTAATTTAACAATTAAAACTAATCCAGTGCTAATATTTTGGTATAATAACCTTTTAAGGTAGGGTATGCTTTGCGCACTAACGAATGACGTCATGCAGTTCTAATAACAAACAATATTTACTATAGAAACAAGAAATGATACTATTCAGCGTTTTTCAGTGCGCTTACTTAGCAGCAAAATGGCGGCACCTGCTTTTGTTTTCATCAAACGGTTAAAACAATTGACCGATGCAAACGGCGGCCATTTTAATGATAAGCCTGTACACTAAAAATCTGGATGTCCTTTCTTGTTTCTATAATAGAAGATATTCTTTGCTAATATTTCTAACAAAAAATTGGTTGCCTGTAAAGTCGGTATACGGGCGAAAGTTTTACGTGACAACGACTTTGAGTGGTAAAATAATTTTAATGTGAATATTCATTCGTATAGTAGGAAGAAGGATGAAATAATAGTAACAATTTAAAACATTTATTTATACATTTATTTATACTCTCGCTCTGTCTCTCTCGCTCTTAGGCGGGCTAACTGTGCTCGAGTGGAAGGGACGCGTGCCTTTCACTTTTTATGTCTGTCTCTCTCGCTCTTAGGCGGGCTAACCATGCCCGAGTGGAAGGGACGCGTGCCTCTCACTCGCTCTCATTGTGAGCGCATAACGTGAGCGGAGCGTAACGCAGTTTCTTGAAGTGTCACCCGGCAAACCAATTTATAAGACGTTGTCACGTCAAAAACTTTTAAGGCCCGCAATTAAGCGCTACTTTTAATATTCTGAAAGTTTATGAATGTACTAGACAAATCAAATTTTCTAGAAAAATTTTTGTTAAACGTTTGAACATCAATGAGTTTCCAATATTTTCGTCTTCAGGGAGTAATTTGCAAAACTTTGAAGTGGGGGGGGGGGGAGGTTGTTAACAAGTTTATCTTTATCTCATCTTAAAGTAGAATTAATTTTGTGAAATTGGTGTCAAACGTTTGAGTATAGTTTGTGGGAGACCCAAGTGTTCCAAATTTTTTAGTTTGAGTCTTAACAGACTTATTTCCGAAATATTTGGGGAGGGGGGGGGAATACTAACGCTTTCAAGTGAAATTTTGGGGTGAATTTGGTGTTACACGATCGAGTATCGTTTGTGCCTTAACGAATTTACAAATTTTATGATGTTCATACTTTTGACATCAATTTTATTGCAAGTTTTAAAAATTATATTAAAAAGAACATAAACTAAAAAAGTCAAAATGACATTTTACTCTAAAAGAATTTTTAAGACTCGAAATCTAGCGCAACTTTCCATATTCTAAAAGTTATTAAATTAATATGTAAAAATCGAATTTTTTAGAATAATTTGAGTCATACGTTTGAGAATCAATAAGTTTCTAATATTGTCGCTTAAGCTTTAACCGTCACGGAGTAACTTACAAAAACTTTGATGGAGGGGGGGCATATTTTCCGTAAAATTTTTTATTTATATGTAATAAAACGTTTTGTATAGTTTAAGCCTCAATGGGCTTTCAAATTTTTTGTTTGAGCTTCAAGCTTTGACACCAATTTCACGAAATTAATTCTATTTTAAGATGGGATAAAGATAAACTTGTTAACAACCTCTCCTCCCCGCTTCAAAGCTTTTGCAAATTACTCCCTGAAGGTTGAGGCTCAAACGAAAATATTAGAAACTCATTGATGTTCAAACGTTTAACAAAAATTTTTCTAGAAAATTTGATTTGTCTAGTACATTTATAAGCTTTCAGAATATTGAAAGTTGCGCTTGATTGTGGGCCTTAAAAGTTTTTTTGAGTAAAATGTCAGTTTAGCCTTTTTCGTTTATATTCTTTTTAAAATTTATTTTAAATCTTTCAATAAAATTATAATATATCATTTCTATTCAACATATTCTTTTCTAAAATTACACCTTCCATATTATTCCATCAAACTGATCATGGCAATTAAGCAGGATTAAGTTTTTTTAATCGGATCAAAAATTTTAATCCGGTAAAATAGGATTAAAATAGAAAATGTTTTACGGTACTTGCCCGGAGTACTCGAAATTTGAAATGCTCGTAACTTTGCAGAAAATGTAATTAAAATGATGGGAATGGAAGCTCATTCAAGCTCAAACGAATCTCTATCGATAGACATCAATTTCGCAAGAAAATTCTAAATAATAACGAAAATAGAAAAAGCATGTCTGCAGCCCCCCCCAAGAATTTCGCGAATAACTTTGCGACCGTTGAGGCTCAAACGAAAAATTTGGAAGCTCATTGATGCTCAAACGATGCTCAAACGTTTGACACCATTTTTAACCCAAAATTTCACTTGGGGGGGGCGAGCATGTCTACAGCCCCCCCAAAAGTTTTCGCGAATAACTCCGCGACGGTTGAGGCTCAAACGAAAATATTGGAAGCTCATTGATGCTCAAACGTTTGACGCAAATTTTACCCAAAAATTCGATTTGGGGGGGCCAGCGACATTTACCTGAGAGCAGCATCAGCAAAGTTAACTTCTTCATTTTAAGCTTATAAATCAATCAGTTTTTAACAACTACTGGTACACTATCCACTGATGAAAATTTTTCCAAATAAGCAATTTTATATCGTTTAACAAAAATATATTATATAATTTATCAGATAATATAATTTACCATTGTCTATTCGTGTTTTTATATTTTATTATTGCAAAATGCACATTATGTTACGGTAATGATCTGTGAAAATTGTCAGGGACATGTAGTTATATACATATTATATTCAATGGTAAAAATTGATACAAATCAAACAATTATATAAATTAAACAATTACATATTATTAAATTATGTTGCTAAATTTTAAAATTCAAATAGAGTATAATATTTTTCACAAATCTACTCTATATTATAAAAAGATAAGGGCTCAATATGTAACGTTTTTATGTAACGTTTTTCTGTAACATTTTTATGAAACCGAAATGTTTATCTACCCTATATTATAAAAAGATAAGGGCTCAATATGTAACGCTTTTATGTAACGTTTTTATGTAACGTTTTTATGTAACGTTTTTACGTAACGTTTTTATGTAACGTTTTTATGTAACGTTTTTTTGTAACATTTTTATGAAACCGAAATGCTTATACTATATCTACTCTATATTATAAAAAGATAAGGGCTCAATATGTAACGTTTTTATGTAACGTTTTTTTGTAACATTTTTATGAAACCGAAATGCTTATACTATATAAGATATAAAATTATTTTTACTGTCTCAACCTTTATACCATGGTATAAACTGATAAACTGATCAACATCTCAGGCAATTTGATCTGTTTAGTACTTGAGACGTTGATCGGCCGCAGGCGTCGTTCCCATCAACAAATTACGACCTTTTATCTTCTAAAACATCAGCAGAACGTGTCAAGGAACTCAGGGAAAGACAACAACAGCAACAAAAACTATCAAAATCAAATCCGCCAGCAAAAAAATCAAAGGAACCTTTGAATGAATGCATAAAAAGCGAAAATCAGACAGTAGCTCAAATTGCCAATAATTCTCAAATAATAATAATACTTCATGATGCCGGAGATATGACGAAAAAACGCCGATATTGCAGTGCAATATTTTGGAAAAATTAATTTTGTAAAAAGATAAGACAAAATATGCAACGTTTTTATGCAACGTTTTAGAAGATTGTGACTGGTTCTTTCCCGTTAACCAATAGTAAAATTGCAGAATGTTTTCAAAAAATAAAAAAATACCTAATAGTAATCGATAACATTTATTTTAAATTTTCAAGCTGTATGACGTTATAATCCGTTTAAACGTTAATCCGTTAATCCGTTGAGATATATTAATCATCGGAAAAAAATGTTGTATGAAAAGAAGTTTTACAACTCAAAGTTATTTCGTTTATGTGCTATTAGGGCCGCGAAGCGGCCCTGTCGGTTGGGCCGCGACAGCGGCCAGGGGGGCAAAGCCCCCTTAGTACTATATAAGATATAAAATTATTTTTACTGTCTCAACCTTTATACCATGGTATAAACTGATAAACTGATCAACTGATCAACATCTCAGGCAATTTGATCTGTTTAGTACTTGAGACGTTGATCGGCCGCAGCCGTCGTTCCCATCAACAAATTACGAGCTTTTATCTTCTAAAGCATCAGCAGAACGTGTCAAGGAACTCAGGGAAAGACAACAGCAGCAACAAGAACTATCAAAATCAAATCCGCCAGCAAAAAAATCAAAGGAACCTTTGAATGAATGCATGAAAAGCGAAAATCAGACAGTAGCTCAAATTGCCAATAATTCTCAAATAATAATAATACCTCATGATGCCGGAGATATAACGCAAAAACGCCGATATTGCAGTGCAATATTTTGGAAAAATTAATTTTGTAAAAAGATAAGACAAAATATGCAACGTTTTGGAAGATTGTGATTGGTTCTTTCCCTTTAACCAATAGTAAAATTGCAGAACGTTTTCAAGAAATAAAAAAATACCTAATAGTAATCAATAACATTTATTTTAAATTTTCAAGCTGTATGACGTTATAATCCGTTTAAACGTTAATCCGTTCATCCGTTGAGATATATTAATCATCGGAAAAAAATGTTGTATGAAAAGAAGTTTTGCAACTCAAAGTTATTTCGTTTATGTGCTATTAGGGCCGCGAAACGGCCCGGGGGGTTGGGCCGCGACAGCGGCCAGTGGGGCAAAGCCCCCCTAGTGTATAATATTCTTATACAAAGTAGAAGCAGAAAAATCAGCGTTTACTCAATACGTAGCTATATGTTCTGGTCTCGTGTACGTTCGCCCATCAATTCATTAGCATGTTTTAAATTTAAGAACTATTATTATTATTTTTTTTTTTAATTTGGGAATTGCAAATTGTAGAAAAAAGAATTACAAAATTATATTTCATTTTCTATGTTCAATATTGGTGTCCAAATATTAACACGAAAGAAACCATTTCTTTCGTAAGAGTAAATTGCATATTGAGCTTAGCCTGAGGTAAGAAGTGTTTTTTAGTTTGGTTGGATTAGTAATTACATTTCAAAGTCTGGTTGGTGATTTAAGTGGCCCACTGCCATAAAAATAAATTTTAATATAAATCTCTATTTAATTTTAATTTTAACAACAACTTGTAATACTTGTTTGATTTGTATCAATTTTTAATATTGTATTCTATTATATAATTATGTACTTGATGTCCCTGACAAGATCATTACCATTTGACACCAATGACACGTAAAAAAACCTTGATATATTGTACTCTCCTACTGCTGTTTTTTTAAAAATTATTAGAAAAAAAAAAACAAATCAAAAATTAGGGGGGAAAAATCTACATGCAAATAGAAGAGCACAAGCTTTGTTGCTCCGGCCAGCCTTTTATTCGTCAAAAAAAATTCTTAAAGTAAAAAAAAAAACGATATGAATATTGTAACACAAAGTTTAATATTATAATTAGAAAAGGAAAAAATTTTTCGCAGATAAAAAAATAAATCATATAACACTTTGGTTATTTGGTTTGAACCAAAGAAATGCAATTCAAAGCAAACGATTCACTTAACGTGTCTGTAAGCAGATACTTTTAAATTTAAAATAACCTACTGATTACAAACATGTTGTGGAAATAAATTTTACAACTATAAAAAAAACGTTGGGTACCTTTTTTTTCTTAGATGTCTTCATTCAATCTTATGAAGTAATACTGCCTTTAAATTCTTAATATCCAAATAAAAATATCCAAATAAATGTCACGATGTAAGATAGTGAAAATTTTCTCTTAATCTCCAACACGTTATACGGGAAACGCAAAAAAAACAATTCTCCAGCCTTCCAGAAATTACAAAACTCCTCACACACTTGATCAATACCACTGTGTAAGATTATACCAAATAATAATATGTGAAAATTGGTCCAAACTAGACATTTCAAAAACGCTCTGGAAAAACTCTCAAAAATCGACGTCCATCATACTTGACGTCCCACACCAGATAATCTTCCTTCATTTATTTCCGGTCTTCCGCCAAACTTTTAAAATCAAAAATTTCCACTTTTTATTTTATTTCCATCAGGTAACCGCCGATGCCAACTTACACTTTTCAAATCCCTAACTTTACAAATCTAACAAATTAATATTCAAATTTCCTCTAATTGGAAACGTTAGCTGTTCAAATCCAAAAACAGGCACAAGCGCCTCATAAAAAAAAAACAAAAGTGTTATGTTGACTTCTTAACAACAGAAGTCAAAATAATAAAAAAAATTGCGCTAACAAAATAAAATAATTTCCTTTTCAAAACTTAAAATTTTTCAAGCATTTTGTGCAAAAGAAGGAAAACTGAATAAAGCAAAATGCTACCACATGTCGTATTCAAACTATTAACAATGCCCATATTCAAATTTACAGAGCAATGCTTTACTTATTTTATTTACAAAATGCCATCAATAACAGTCAAATTTTTCGCACTAAAATTGTCCTATAATTATTTTGATAGATAAATCGAAAAATCTATTTTTTTTTTAAATTACTTTGCAAAATTACCAATTCTATAAAATGGTCTATAATTTTCAAGTTTTCCTGTGTGAACTATCAACAAATTTAATTTTTCGTATTATAACAACTTTAATTATTCTTAATTTCTTCAACTTTTTGTACTAAATTTCTTCGCTATTACATTATTCAATTTTCTAAATTATCTTAAATCTCAATAATATCAATACAATAAATTCATTCAATCTAAAATACACTACGTTCATTTTAACTATAGCAAAAATACTAATTTTAATTAATTTATTTAATTTATAATCATCATAATTTCAATCAATAACTTTTCAATTTTACTTGTATAGCGACAAAACTTTTCTAAATTGTTAATTCAATCTTAATTAATCCAATTTTAATTGCTCAATACGGCCTTAAATTTTCATGTGATTATAGTGATTTGTTCACCTTTTACTCTTTTTATTTTTATCAGAAAACTATTTAATTTTTAATTATTTACTACAAATTTCAAATCTTAAATCTTGTTTATCAAAAAAATTCTTGTTTACTCCGTTGTTAAACTTAATATTACGTGCGTTGTTATAAGTCTTAATTTTATTTATTACTTGACATTCATCTAATTATTGATAGTTTCATTTATTTCAAATTTTCCTTAGAACTAATAAAAATGATAAACCTTTAAACTTAAAATAATATTCAAACTCAAATAATTGATATTAATAATCAATTTTCTTCTATCAAATTTACACATTATCAAATAATATTCAAAAATAATTAATCAGCTTTCCAGTTGTCTTAAAATTCCTCTGCCCCTAATTTTTCAACAGAAGTAAATTTAACATTATCTTCAGCCACCTCATTACCATTGTGATAATTTCGACTACTACCTCTACCATCATAATCAAAATATTGAAGTAAATAATCCTCAACCTTTAACTGTTCCTTATTTCTATCATTTTTACAATAGAAAATTTTGACCTCATTAAACTTTTTATCTTGCAATAAATTTTCAAAATAATTTTTCCAAGTAAGAACTTTTTTTATCATAGTAGCATCCTCTAAAATAATTTGATTTCTAGCATCATTATAGAATCGTGAAAAATTATTAATCTCTGATAGAAAAATAAAAAACCCCGGATCTTTCATATCTAAATCAAAATTTTTCAAGTTCTTTTGCCTCTTATTACGTAAAATTTTTACTAAAGAAAACTCTTTTTCCTTCTGAATTTGGCAGTTTATTTTAAATTTTCTTTTTCTTTCTTTTTGAATCTTTCTCCCTCTACTTTTTCTAACCTGTTTTCTATTTAAATTACAGACTTTTCTAATTCTATCACTTTTTAAACATGTTTCCTCCGTAAGAATTTTTTTAGTTTTAAACAAATTTTCAGTTGACTTTAAAATACAACTTTGTCCCTTAACCACTTCATCTAAATTTTCAAAATGATCCTGTGCTATAATTTGCGAATCATTCACGTTTTTTGTTAATTTGAAAAAATTACTTTTCAAATTCTCATTGATACTACTATTGATATTTTCTATTAATTCTTTTAACTTATTGTTCATCATGCACTCTATATTATGTTCCATCTCTTTTCTTTCTCTCTTTCTCCTCGATTTTTTTCTCTCTTTCTCTCTTTTCCTCTTGCATCTTTAAAAAACTCATAATTTCCGAAAAACTCATTTCAATTTAATTTTCATATAAAAATATCAGGGTTAAAGCAAGTTCTCAAGTGACTCTAAACTGTATTCATTTTTTCCCAAAATTTACCATTAAAATTTGTCACCAAATAAGCCCCACGTTTGTGCGCCAAAAAGATGTACTCTCCTACTTCTTTTTTTTTAGAAAATTATTATAAAAAAAAACTCAAAAATTATTGGGGAAAACTTTACCCGCAATAGAAAAGCACAACTTTATTGCTCCGGCCAGCCTTTTAAAAATAAAATTTATAAAAATCAAAAAAATAAACGATATGCATGTACAACACTCTTTAATTTTTTACAAAAGGAAAAAATTTTTCGCAGATAAATTTAAAAAAAATCTTTTTATAATACTTCAATTATCAGATTTGAACCAATGAATAGTAATTCAAAGCCAAAGATTCACTTAACGTGCCTGTAACCAGATACTTTTAAATTTTAAATAACCTACTGGTTACAAACACGTTGCGGAAATAAATTTTACAAAATAAATAAAAAAAAACAACGTTGGGTACCTTTTTAATCTTCCATTCGTCAACTATGACACCAACCCAATTTTTCTTTAATGTCCAAAAATTTATTGCTCACACGTTGTCTCCAAAAATTAAATTTCATCCACTTAAATCCCGTGGTATGCTCAATGAAAATTCTTCACCAAAAATGAAATAATTGCCAAATTGGTGCAAACAATGCAGATCTCTCCAATATTTTAAACTTGGGACTCCAAAATTAAATTACTTCCTCCGTTGTAACAAACTAATCCACGTTTTCGTTTCAGAAAATATAAAAAAAACGCTTGTTTTCAGGATATTAACCAATCCAAATCTTGAAAAATCATGTTCAGAAAATACATCATTCAAATTAAGTCTCAATTTAGACACTTTTTTAAACACTCGAGAAAACGCAAGATGGACGTCCGTCTAACTTGACGTCCTACCCAAGATAAGCTCTTCATATTTCCGGCTTTTCGTCAAACTTGCCGAATCAAAAATTACCACTTTTTATTTTATTTCCATCAGGTAACCGCCGATGCCAACTTACACTTTTCAAATCCCTAACTTTACAAATCTAACAAATTAATATTCAAATTTCCTCTAATTGGAAACGTTAGCTGTTCAAATCCCAAAAACAGGCACAAGCGCCTCATAAAAAAAAACAAAAGTGTTATGTTGACTTCTTAACAACAGAAGTCGAAATAATAAAAAAAATTGCGCTAACAAAATAAAATAATTTCCTTTTCAAAATTTAAAATTTTTCAAATTACAAAACAAAATAAAAATTATTATTCATATCGTCTAATTGTTTTGTTATACGACAATATATTGACATGTACAGGGGTAGTTACCAAAAGTTTAAATTATCCGCAATTGATTTTGATTTGTCTTTTCATTGAGTTTTATATGATTTTTAATTTTACTCTGACAAGTTGAATGGTTTTTCTTTTAATGGTCATTATTTTGTTTGTTACCAAGAAAGCAGGATTTTATGGTGGATAATTTGTTCCAGAAGCCTAAAAAGTTAAATTAATCAGATATGACTGCATTTGATTTTATTAATTATTTTATTGTTAATTTGTTTACCTTCTTTTTAATAAATTAGTGAATGCGTGCATAGAAAACTATAACGTCGGTATGATCGTAAATAACTCTAGATGGTGCGGTTAGTATTGAAAAGTAATTTTAAAAATTTGTGATATGAAGTTTTTTTTTTGAAAATTTTCAAATTTCGCTGGAAAAATCAACGAATCAGCGTGGGCCACGATTTCCAAAAGCCTAAAACGGAAAGGAAAGGAAAATTTTGTAGGAGATAAGGATTACTGACGGAGAGGCCGGAGTGTTAAGTTGTGTTGGTCGAGGAAGCAAATTTTCTCGATAAGTTGTGAAGTGTTGGAATTTCGGCCTGAATTGTAAATTATAGTGGCAATTATGATGAGTACAGTGTCAGTAGGATGAATATGATGGTTTTTTCTGCAAGATTGATTTCCGGGATTGGAGATGAAATTTGATACCTGGGTCGTAAAATGGCTGTAATTTTGATGTTTTCCATCGAGTTTTATTCACATTTAACAGCAAGTAAGGAAGCCATCGAATGGTAATTAGAATTTAAATTCTTTTATTTTGCATTATTTCGATATTATTTATCTGGAAAATGGAATTTATAAAAATTACAATGGAGGTTATGTCAATCACATTTTTATACGAACCTGGAAATTTCGCTAATTATAGACTGATTGGAGTATTATAACAACTTTAATCACTTTGATGCACCAATTTAAAAATTTGTATTAATTAGTTTAACATCGAGATTAACTTTATTTTTTACGATAATCAGTATCAGCTACTATGCTACGCGTTACGTCGAACTTTATTTGTGTTTAGCGGTAGAAATAAACAGTTTTTTATGTGGTTGATAACAGGTCGGCGCGAGATTTAAAATAAGACAATAAATTTGTGCTATTGTTTTTATTTCATTTTGTACAATTTATCATGCCAGATTTGTTTGCAAGTTACAGTAATAATTTTGAAATAGTAAATGTGGGAACTTGTAGATAAATCTCGTCTATATCTGGTTTATTCATTGTGGAATTTGATTTAACAAAAATTCTGTTTTCTGCTTATTATAAAATTTATTCATTACCAATTTGCCTGAGTAAAATTTTATTGATGCCTGGTAAAAAATTTGTTTCATTGATTGTGGATAATTTAAAGATAAATTTGTTTTTTGAACCTACTCCTTGAGATTGTCTCAAAAGTGTAAACTCCGAACAACGAGCTACGGACCTCTTAAGTGCTTGTTCGTCAGAACACGACAATATATAACAAAAGCTACATATTAATATGTAATAATAACATATCGTCAATAATTCAATAATATGTTGTTTCTAAAAGATATGACATTTTTCAGTTCATTTTATTATACACAAAAGTTTTATGGTCTGTGAGTATGGCGAGATCAAACATTACCATATTTTTGATTCTGATAGCAAACATGCACACTCTGCTTTGCACAGATCATTACCCAACAATGAAAATTTGATAATTTTACTAAATTATACATTTCTAAATAATATAACCAGGATATGATTTTATCTATGCTATCTGATATAAAATTTAATGTAGTAACAATATTTTCATCAGAATAGATTCACATTTAGTATAAAATAGTTTGATTTTTCAATTTACCATGAAAAATAGAACTTGGCTGGTAATACTTGCATTATTTGTTGTCGATATTTTTTGTTATGACGGTCAAACTATTTTATCAAAGGTAGGTTCTGACTTTTAATAATATCGATATCAATCAGACTGTGTAGGACTCAAAATTTTAATCAATATTTTGTTATTTACAAGAAAATTAAGAAATTGGATCGCTGTGGTTTCTTGAGATGGTAAAAAGTTACAAAAAACTTCTATTCTCGTGTGTTCTTCATTTTATTGTAGATTTAATTCTTCTAGATGATTAATTTTTTACATTACATTAACATTAATAATGTTGTATTTAACGCCTTATTTCTTTTTAGGAGAGGTTTAGTGGTTAATACTTGGTACTTGAAGTATAAATTGGGGGAAATGTTTTCATTCGGAATGATGGATTTTACTTCATAAGATTAATATATTGCAGCAAATATTCACCAGTAGGTACAAATATTTGGGATTGATTACCAAATATTCTAAATATTTTAATAATTAAAATTAAATCTTACTCAATCAATACCAACGAAAGTTATCTTTAAATCACAGTTGCACAAAAACTCTTGTTAACACTTTATTCTTGAGATTAAAAGCTAATTTGAGTATTACGTATTATGAGTAATTGTCTGTCAGAAAAAATAAAAAATTTTTTATTTTTGGTAAAGACTCTCTAGCGACCCACGATGCTGCGCAGTTGTGGTTTTGTGTCTTTAGAGATTTGATGTAAATTTTAACTAGTAATAAAATTTAAGTGAAGCTGAAAGGTTCCTTGTGCGTTTTTTATTTCTTTTAGTACCTAAAAAAAAAGTATGAAACAGAATGAATAATTTTTGAAGGGCACTTCAAGACAAATTTTGCTTTAATAGCAAGGTCGCACGTTAGCGTTGCGATATTTTTTTTGTCGAAGAAAGCTGGCATATGGGTTGATAAAAGTCCGGCAATTTCATAGTGTTTTTGTATAAATTTAGTTTCAAAAATTTTTGGTTCGATTTAAAATTATTGGACTGGATTATTCGATTGCAATGTATAATTGCCTTCCATCTGTTTACTGATTATTACTCCGGGTACTATGTATTTTAAAAATCCATACTGAGAGGAAATGCAATTGCAATAATTAAGATTACACTTGCAGTTTCTTTAAGTTCAACTAACTTAATTTTCTTTGTTCTAAATTGTTGGATCAATATTCTATATTTGAATTTTACAAAACATATAATTTTAATAGTTAAAATTTTATTCACAACAATAATATGAACTTTTTATTATCTGTTATCCTATTGGTTCTCATAGAACTATTTATATGTTTCCTTGTATAATTAAAGCGTACCCACGATCTCGTACCAACGAAGTTATTAGCTGACAAACTTTTATTACGAGCAGAGAAAAAAATCGACAAAATCAATTCGTAATAGCCTGTCATTTACTATAATTTTTAAGATAAAAGTGTAAAAAATTCACGATGTAGATGCTTATATTTATGCGTTTCTGTCGCCGATATAATAATAATTTATATGCCAAAACCGAAAGTATACTTATGGATGCTCAAATATACATTTACTATTAATTATAAAAAAAATTCTTAGAATTATTGATTCAACACATAAAGTGTACAAGTGTACCCTTTTCAGAAATTTAGAGATATAGAAATCTCAGTCACATAAAAGTTAACAAATACATTTTAAAAAATTTTTTTTTAGTTCTATCAAAATGGATACAAACTTAGAGAAATTAGAACAGATTTAATAAGTTACAGCAAAGAACTTTACAATTTTTTTGAATTTAAAATATATAAATTCAATCGTACTACCCCGGCAATAAATACTACATTAAATATAAAAATTGAAATGAAAGACAAAATTGAGGTAAGATCAAATTTTAAACTTATTCTTTTGAGCTCATCAAAAATAACAATTCCAAATTGATAAAATCGAAGAAAGCTTTAAGAATGATTTAGTGCTTACCTTAAATAACTTAAAATTAAATAAAAATACTTTTTATTGAATATATACTTAATAATTTAATTAATTATAAATGTACAATACTCAACGTACAAATTGTGTCAATATAAAAGTTATTAATAAGCAATACTTTATATGTATTTTTAGCTACTTGTACAAGCATACAAATTCCTAAGTAATGAGTATCGACACTTTCCAGTTAGGTTCCAAGTTAATCTACACAGACTTTTTTAGTCAAACGCAATCGGTGTGAGAAATGTAAAAAATTGTGGTAACATCACATCTTTTATTTTCGAAAAGGTTCTTTAAATAATTGCTAGTAGTAAAATAATATCTTAAATTTTTCTTTTATAGGATGTTACATATCACGCCTGCAATTTTGTTATTGATGAAACGCGTTTTCCTCCACTTCTTCCCAACGGTAGATATAGATTTAATCTTCATCTGCTGTACTTAAATGAAGAAATTTCATTAATTTATATGCTAAGTAGCTGAAGTGTATACTCCAATTACATACCCAAAAAATTGAAATTTGCATAATAGTCAACCGAAAGTGAAATAAAAAAAAAACTGTACTTTTTAACAATTTTGATTTAAATGGCACTTTATTTTATGTTGTGCTGCACAGAAAAATAAATTAAAATGATTCTATACAAATGTGATTTTGTATTGTGTATAGGACACAATGTGTTTGCTGTCCGTGCACTCCGACACATCTGAAATAGAACGAGCGCAATATAAATTTGGTAAACCATTAAAAGCTTTAGTAGAAAGACTGAAAGAAAAAAAAGGTAGTCAGAGGAAATTTTATGAGAGAAGGAGTAAACTTTTCGGCAAGTACTATAATTACTCCTGATCCAAACTTATGGATTGATCAAATTGGAGTGCCCATAAGCATTGCTAAAAATATGACATATCCTAAAACCGTTTCTTTTTATTTATATTATTTTTTTATTTTCAGATTGACAAAATTAGTGAAAAGAGGCAATTTCCTCGGTAATTTCCAAACTCGTGGAAAACGTCATCCTCACTTATCGTCTCTCGTGAAGCATATGCCGAATTCCAAACTTGTTACAGAAAATACTATACTAATTTACAATAACAAAATAAAATATTTTAAAACGTTACCTCGATCTTGTCTTTCATGTCAACCTTCATGTTTAAAGTGACATTAAAAGCCAAAGTAGTGTGGTTGTACTTGAATGTTTTAAAGCTATAGAAATTGAAATACTTTTATTATAACTGACTAAATCTGGTCAAATATCATTTAATCTGAAGCCATTTTGATGAAACTAAAGTTTAATTATTTAGAATTTTAATTTTCTCAATAAAAAACAGCAAGTTGCATTTCTATAACACTTCCAAAAGTTTGCCAAAAAGCGTCTGATCTGCTAATCTTATATTATTTTAGCTCTCTTAAATATTAAAATGCAAATTTTTAGATATAGAAGAAGTTTGCGATTTTTGTTCAATTTTAACTTCTATTGACTTATTGTGTTGAAAGTATTGTGTTGTTGTGAATTTACCGGTTCAAGGTAGCTAGCCTGGGCGCGAAAATACAAATTTTACGATTGAAATCTCGATGAATTCTGAAAGAGTATATTTTAAATAAGAGAATAAGCGGAGGCACAATGCCCTAAGTGCACCAGTTTTTTCAAAAATCGAATTTAAAAACTTCGAATTTCACAGTAAATTTTAAACCAAAGTCGCTCGGGATTGGTGAATCAATTCATTCAGTTCATTCTCCTGTCGGTACGTGCACCGAGATATGGTCTTAGCTTTGCGCAGAGTGGGAGCGACACTTGCATTGCGATGCAGTAACAGTGCACTTCGAACGAAAATCATGGTTTTCAACCCTAAATGTGCGGGAAAAATGGCTTAAAGCGCCCGAGCGCAGCGAGGGGTGCTTTAAGTCGATTTTTCTTCGCACAACTACCCTGCGTCAAAATTCCACTCTCACGAGTTTCACCTCTCAAAGATTCACCTTTTCCTTGACCCACGGGCCTAGAGATATTTTTAAATTAGTTGTCATTTTGATCAAAATCACCCTCGCAAGAGTCGGATCCTAGCGAAAAAGTAACTACCGTTCGCTAAATTTAAGTAACCCTTTTCTGAAGTAATTTTGGTCCTGAAAAGGAAAAGGACACAGGATACCGTTCCACGATTTGATGAAGGAGTTCATTAAACACGGCTCCAGGTGTGCGCCCAAATACGCCAAGCCACAAAAACTGGTCCAGGTGACTCGCAAGTAAAGAGGAATGCATCACACCCAAGCGACGACAGAACCCCTTTAGCTGCGACCAGTAGCCCTCCACTCCATTTGTGCAAACCCCTGTAGCGGGGTCCACAAAATTGCGGCTGTGGTTCACCCATCTATGCATGTAGGCTGGAGCAACTCCCGGTATCTTATCCAAATCCCAGTAACCCCGCCAACCATCCGTCCAAATTTCGGTCCCGGGTCGTACTAAACGGACGACGAGTTTGTGCAGCGTTTTCTGCTTACGATCCGGAACGAAGGCAACAACCCTTTGCCTAGCAGTGAGACTGTAGACACCTACAATCCACTGCTGGGGAACGACTCTGCCAACGTTATGCTTACGCTTCGCGACTACACTCTCGTCAATCTGTACCACCTTACCCGGGCCGCCGAGTTGAACGAGTGCAAGGTTGCTACGGAGTTTCCAGGTGCAGATGCGTCGAAATTTCTGGTGTAACTTATAAACGGCGTGACGTTCCATCCCGAGAACGCCAGCAGTTACACCAGCTCGAGAGTTGTTCGCCCAACACCATAAAACGCTGAACACCAGCTTTGGTGGAAGCCTAAGACCCGCAAAAAAGGTCTTGTCGCTGAGGGAATGCCTTCTCCTGCACTTCGGACAAACGAAGCAGTACTTCATGATGTACGGTTGGTCTCTCACCAATGTGCAATAGCGTCTGCACGAATGTTTCGTACAGCGCTTATTGGTTGGCAACAACCGAAGACCCTGCAAGAACTCCACCACCTCTGCATCGCTCCCACTGAACAATGCAGTAACGTCGTAAATAGAATTCACATTTACATCAGGAATCGGGAACGGATTCGCTGCCATTGCGTCGACTACTGAATAATTTGTCAAGTGCAACATTATTATGCATTACTCCACGCGTACCGACAACAGAATGCCTGGCTTACCGTGATTAACCAATCACGAGCGATTTATCCTTCGAAAATCAAGCTTTTTTAAATTCGATTTTTGAAAAAACAGGTGCACTTAGGGCACTGTGCCTCCGCTTATTCTCTTATTTAAAATATACTCTTTTAGAAAAGTTCGAGGTTTCAATCGTAAAATTTGTATTTTCGCGCCCAGGCTGGCTACCTTTCCCCGAATTTACCTACATTAACTAATGTGCACGTACTTAGCACCGCCACTTTTGAAAATTACAAAAATTTTAATTGTGCTGGATTGTGCCCGGTGTGTGCCGCGTTGTGCCGTATTTTTTGTTTGAAAATTTTTTTTTTCCGGATTTTATGGAAGTAGCCTATTTTGAGGGTGGTGGTTAGCACCGCCATTTTCGATAATCTTAAAAATCTTAATTGTGCTGAATTGTGCCCGTTGTGTGCCATAAATTTTAAAATTTTATTTTCACAAATAAAATTTTTTGAGCCAAAAAATATTTTATCGATGTAAATTAACCCCGCCATTTTAGATAATTTAAAAAATTTTAAATTGTGTTGGATTTTACTCAATGTGTGCAGCTGTGTGAAATAAACTATTAATATCTAAATTTTATGTAATAGGTTTTCAGCACAGTTGAGATGAAAGACACGATAATCATGTATAAGTAAACTACCTCCGATCCTTTTTTGCTTCCTTTTATTTCAGGTAAAAAGTCTCAGCTTTTTCAAATTTTTCAAATTTTAGATAAAAAAAAAGTTATAAAAGGTAAAAGTCATTAGGGGTAGGATTATTTGGATTATCTTTTATTCGGAAAGGGATTAATATCAAATTAATTTCTATACAACCTACTATAGCCTATAGTGAACATTTTTACATAAATTACGATTACAACACAATCAGCCGTTATTCGTCCACTCCTGAACATTAGGCCACCCTTTTTAAACTCTCCCCAACTGGTGGGAGAGAGGGTTCTTGCCCATAACTTACCACGCTGGACAGACGGCTTGGCGAGTAGTCCACAGATCAATTTTGGACTTTTTAGATCACAGCACATATCCAATTTACAATTATTACATTTGAAATAAATCAGCAGTCTGCCATAAATCAAACGGATAGACTAGAGAGTGGGAAACCGCGGTTCTAATCCTGGTTGTGTCGGATACGTGCTGCGATCTAAAAAGTCCAAAATTGATTTTCGGACTACTCGCC
Source organism: Rhagonycha fulva (assembly GCA_905340355.1). Lineage (NCBI taxonomy): Eukaryota > Metazoa > Arthropoda > Insecta > Coleoptera > Cantharidae > Rhagonycha > Rhagonycha fulva. The sequence continues at coordinate 23,689,189 of HG996554.1, forward strand.
AATCCATCTGCCCAGCGCAGTGAGTTATGGGCAAAACCTCCTTTTCCCCCACTTGGGGGGGAGTTTAAAAGGGAAGTCTACATCCAACAGAGGAAAAGAAATTGAAAAGATGAAAGAAAGACATTTAAAATATATAAAATTTTATTAATATCATTTTTATTTTACATTACATTTGGTTAATTTATTGTATAAATACATCCAACAGTTGATAGTGAAAGATTAAAAAGAAGAAAGAAAAACATTTAAAATGTATAAAATTTTATTTAATATTATTTTAATTTTATAATATAATATGAGTTACTAAATAGTAACAAATCTTTTATATATCAAGTTATTTATAATGAAAATATATAATCTATTACAATAATTAATTATATATATAACTTGATATATAAAAGATTTGTTACTATTTAGTAACTCATATTATATAATTTAACAAGTTAATATTCATAATACTCTAAAATATTTTAATTTTACATTATATGTATTTGGCTAATATATTGTATAAATACACATGTAAATACACATGAATTTTTGCAGAATTTGCTACGTTAGATGACTTTCATGCCTTGTAATCTCATTCAAATTTTATCCATCTTTTGTATATTTGCATGTATGCAGTATAGTGGCCAATAGATCTTGAATTGAATGTACCATTATAAGCAATTATTACATCTTCTACCACCGCTTTAACGTGCTTTCCAAATCACTGATAGATTGATCGATTAGATTATCGAGTCATTTTCCAAGAATCGTCCTTTTCATCGATGACTAGATTATATCGACCCCCCTACCCACCCCTCCTATCAACGGCGATAGATTATTCCAGTCAATAATACTTTAATTAATATTATTTTTATTATCTGCAATTGGTTGATATAAGATATGATTATCAATAATATGATTATTGCATACAGCTGCACGCATTGAGTAAAATCCAACACAATTTAAAATTTTTTAAATTATCGAAAATGGCGGGGTTAATTTACATCGATAAAATATTTTTTTAGTTACTAATACATTTTTATTTTACTTTAAAGGATAATCTAAATAATCCTTACTTCTAAAAACTTTTACCTTTTTCATCTACCTGTAATAAAAGGGTTAAAAAAAAATTTTATTTTTCAAAAAAAAAAAAATTTGTGAAAATCAAATTTTAAAATTTATGGCACACTATGGCACACAACGGGCACAATGCAGTACAATTAAAATTGTTAAGATTCTCCAAAATGGCGGTGCTAACGACTTTCGATAAAACACGAGTTACGTTGACCTGTCAGTTACGTTGACCTGTCTATGTCACCGGATAATATGTAATGATAGTATCTTGCTTATCAATAAGCCGAATGCAGATGCATCATAGTCCGGTGACTTCAGCGTGAACTCATAAAGAATATGTAATGATAAGTCAGTCTAGTATTTACCTTTCTTGAATAAACACGTAAAATAAAGCTTTGTCTTTTTTTTTAAAAATAAGATTTCGTTGCCGAAATCTTATCTGGCGCAGTCGGTAGTATCCTCTAGGGCTAGTATTTCAATCGCGAATTATTAGTGTTCGTTTTAACGATTCACTGGAGGAAATTCAAGAAAGCAAAGAAGTTGAAAACCGCACCCACGGACGACATCGCCGAGTTTGCAGTGAACCAACTCGATACCCAACCAACGGACAGCATCGCCGCAGGTTGAGAACGACTCCGTTGCATCATAATAAGAACCACATCGTCTTGTTAATGCAGATCCAAATTCGAAAATATTGGAAAATTCAAATGAAAAAGCAACAAATCCTGTAAGTCATTTTAATTATATAATTTGTAATAATCTATGTGAATCGCGTTTTTAAATAATAAAGGTACAAATACAATTTGCTAACTACGTTAGTATATGTCACACATCGAAGAAAATTTACGCGACCGATCACCTCTTAGAAGGATCACAATGGCAGTTCCAGTTACGCCGAGGTTAGAAAAATTTCACTTAGACACGGTACCTGAATTCGATGGTAATCCAGCTACACTAGCTATTTTTATTCAAGCTAGTGAATATTTATTAAATACTTATATTGATGTAGCTGATATTAATAATCCGCGAAACACATTTTTGTTGCGAGCTATTATAGCAAAATTGAAGGGACGCGCATTAGAATTAGTAGGGGCCCGTAGTAATTTAACAAATTGGAATTCTATAAAAGAATTATTGTTGAGATTCTTTTCCGATCCGCGGGATGAGAAATGTTTAATGGGAGATTTGTTACAATTAAAGCAATTAAAAAATGAAAGCGCTATTACTTATGGTAATCGATGTCAAGATTTGTTAAGTTTGTTATTAACTAAATTACAGTTAGTAGAAGTAGACGGGCACGTATTGAATGCTAAAACACAAATTTATGAACAACAAGCTTTAGATGCTTATTTAAGAGGACTTCATAATAATTTAGCCATTCGGTTGAGGAACCCCCCTAATTTGGAAGTTGCCATAGGATATATGATAGAAGAAAATAATTTTAATTATACGCAAAATAATGCGACGGTAAATTATAATCATAGTAGTAATAATGCACATAAACCAAATGTATTTAATGCAAGCGCTCAATTTAACAATCATAATCAAAGAAATTTTAATTCGACACCAGCCCAAAATTATCGAAACTTTAATTTCAATAAAAACTTTACTAAAAGAAACTATGGAAATGGCCTTAATTATAATAATTACAGGCCTAACACATTTAACACTTTCCAATCGTCTTATCGTCCTAATTTTAATAGACCCGCACAAAATCAAAATTTTAGTAGACGAGTAAATCAAAATTTTAATCAAAGGTCGAACAATGCTAATCAGCAATATCGCCCTGAACCAAAATTTTTATATGGACGGCGGGGAAGAAAATGCAACATAATTAATTTAGCTAATATTAACACGTCCGCTTTACCATATATTAAAATCCCTCACGCAAATTTAATCTTAATGATCGACACCGGGTCATCAAAAACATTATTAAGTCCCCAAATAGTAAATAAATACTACAAAAACTATATAAAAACATCTCCTTTCAAAATTAGAACGGCTCATAAAACAACATTTCACAAATTAATAGCGCGCATTCCCTTACCAAAAACATTTAATACTAAAGAATATTTTGATTTTTGCATATTTGATTTTAATCCCAATTACGATGGCCTAATAGGAATGGATTTATTAAAACATTTAGGTGCTAATATTGATCTAAGAAAAAATGTACTACACACAAAAAATGGTGTAATACCCATATATTTTGAACCGTTAAAATCAAAACAATTTAATTTACCGCCGCGACATCAACAATTTATAAAAGTACCGATAAATACGAATTTAAATTATGGTATAATCGAATACCAAAAATTAGCAGATGGTGTAGAAATCCCTCAATGTCTAGTAAAAATTAAAAATCGCGAAGCTATAATTAGTATAACAAATAGTAATGAAACAAAAAAATTAATAAATATAGAACCCTTAAACGTTATAGAAGCGGAAGATGTAGAACTGATAGAGATGAATAAAATTAATTATGATAAGAATATTGATAAAATATTGATAGATAATTTAAAAAATATTAGATTAAATCATTTAAATATTGAAGAAAGTAAGGCCATTAGAAAAATATGTTACGAATATAGAGACATTTTTCATTGCACTAGTTTACCATTGTCCTTTACTAACATTGTAAAACATGAAATAAAAACAAATGATGAGATACCGGTATTTAAAAAGGCGTATAGAATGCCTCACGCACAACAAAAGGAAGTCGAAAACCAAGTAACCGAATTGCTAGCTAACGATATCATTAGTCATTCGCACAGTGCTTGGAGTAGCCCAGTACTCGTCATTAACAAAAAATTAGACGCATCGGGCGTACAAAAATTCAGAATGGTGGTCGACTACCGTGCACTAAACGAAAAATGCGTTGAAGATAAATATCCCCTCCCACATATTTCGGACATATTAGATAAATTAGGAAAATGTGCTTACTTTACGACTTTAGATTTAGCATCGGGATATCATCAAATTGAGATGCATCCTCGAGATAGAGAAAAAACGGCTTTTTCAACACCGCGCGGACATTATGAATATAAACGTATGCCGTTCGGGTTAAAAAACGCCCCCGCAACTTTCCAACGCGTAATGGATAATATTTTGCGCGGCATTCAAAATGAAGCTTGTATAGTTTATTTAGATGACATTGTAATATTCTCTACGTCATTACAAGAACACGTCGAAAAATTAAGGGTGGTGTTTGATAGGCTTAGGCAAGCAAATTTTAAAATCCAAATGGATAAGTCGGAATTTTTGAAAAAGGAAGCACAGTTTTTAGGTCATATTATTACTCCGGAAGGTGTAAAACCAAATCCTGCAAAAATTGAGGCGGTAATACAATACCCACCTCCTAAAACAACAAAAGAATTAAAAGGATTTTTGGGTTTAACTGGGTACTACAGGAAATTTATAAAGGATTATGCAAAAGTAACAAAGCCTCTAACAGTATGTTTAAAAAAAGGTAATAAAATTGAACATAGTAAGGAATTCCTCGAAAGTTTCAGTAGATGCAAAAATATTCTAATTAATCACCCAATATTACAATATCCTGATTTTGAAAAACCGTTTATAGTTACATCAGATGCTTCCAATGTAGCCTTAGGGGCAGTTCTCTCCCAGGGACCAGTAGGTTCAGATAAACCCATCTGTTATGCTTCACGCACCTTAAACGAATCTGAAAGAAAATATAGTACCATCGAGAAAGAATTATTAGCGGTAGTCTGGGCGGTCAAATATTTCCGACCTTACTTGTATGGGCGAAAATTTATTATTTATTCAGATCATCGCCCTTTGGTCTGGTTATCAAAATTGAGGGAGCCAAACTCAAAATTACAACGTTGGAAGATAAAACTAGAGGAGTATGATTACGAAATAATTTATAAAAAGGGTAACCAAAATAGTAATGCAGATGCATTAAGTAGAATTGAAATAGAGAATAAAAATGATAAAAATTTTCTTAATTTCGAAAGGAATTTCCTTAATAAACAAATACCCCGTTCGCCCACCGTGGTAGAGAAAGTAGGAAATCTTTTAAAAGCTCCGGCAAAGTTTTCATTATGTCATTGTGTCAGTAGTGACCTATATATGAATGCGGGTATTGCATTAGAATTCAAACAAGTGTTTGGACAAGTGCAACATTTAAAAAATCAGAAACCAAAAGTACAATCTTTTGTCTATTTGCAACAAGATAATAGATATATATTTTATTTAATCACAAAAGATAAATACTGGGACAAACCCACTTACGAAAACTTGTTTAATTGTTTAGTTAGGTTAAAAGACTTCTGCGAAAAAAATAACATTTTGAATTTAGCAATGCCAAAATTGGGATGCGGTTTGGATAAACTAAAATTTGAAAAAGTACGTGACATGATTAATTATATATTCGAAAATCAATTTAATATACAAATATATCACTTGGGTAGTAATAATTATGATAGGGATATAGAAGTTAATATAAATGCATTAGAAAATGAATCCATGATCAATAACTTGGATGAAAATGAAAGTCTAATAGACGATTTATTGACAAATGATAATCAGTCACGGTTAGATGATTCCGCTACTATACATTCGGTTAGCCAAAATAATGAATTGGCCCATATTAAAATATGTGCAGATGTAATAGATTCAAAACCAAATCAGTTCTTTATATATGAGGTACATACACTCATGCAACCCGTCAAAATGGAAACTATCGGAAACATAAAACGTTACCATGTCCAAATGAATAGTAATGACGAGGAAAACATCATAAAATTTTTAAAAGAACATACCACAGAATCAAAAAAATATTACATTCATTTTGACACAGAAAATATGTTTCAACAATTTAATAGAGTGGTACAAAAATTATTTAATGCAAAAGGACCCGAACTAATTTATTGCACTGAAAGAAGAGAGATTTTAAACGAACCCAATTTAGTTGAAATAGCCATAAGAAACCAACACGAAGGTAAATCGAATCATCGAGGTATAACGGAAACAATAAAACAACTACAACGAAAATATTATTTCTCCTGTATGCAGGAACATGTAGCTAAATTTATTGCCAATTGTGAAAGATGTAAAAAAAGTAAATATGAAAGAAACCCCCCAAATATAGCAATGATGTTAACCGATACTCCGCACAAACCCTTTGAGAAATTGCATATCGACGTCTATACTTTGGAAAATACTAAATTCTTAACTATAGTAGATGCATTTACAAAATTAGGCCAAGCCATCGAGATTAAATCAAAAAATGCCGTAGATATATTAAATGCCCTGATAACTTATTTTTCTTGTTACGGAACTCCAGAAACCATTAGTGCCGATCAAGGGTTAGAATTTCATAATCACATAGTTGAAGAATTACTAGAGGCACACAAAATAAAAATTCATTTCACTACCCCCCATCATCCCCCCTCTGACGGAATAGTTGAACGGTTTCATAGTACTATCGCAGAACATATTCGGTTATTAAAAACAAAACATAAAGAAGGAATAACTACCCTGATAAAATATGCTATCATTGCCTATAACAATTCTATACATTCTAGTACCAACTTGACACCTTTGGAATTAACGTTGGGTCACACAAAATTAAGAGATCCATATGATTTATTTTACGATAAACAAATGTATAGTGATTACCTTCAAAAACATAAAGAAAAATTAGCTTTAACTTATAGCAAAGTAAACGAAAATTTAATAAAAGGAAAAACTAGAGTAGTAGAAAAAATAAACACAGTAGTTAATAACCCCTTTAAAGAAGGTCAAGTGGTTTATGAAACAAGCTATAAGTACAAAAGAAATAAAACGGGCGAAAAGTTCAATGGTCCATTTATTTTGAAAGAATTAATACCTGGTAATAAAGCCATAATAATAAAAGCTGGCGGTACTACTAAAAATAAAGGTCGGACGGTACATTTACAAAACTTAAGACAACCAATTGTTACAGATCAATTGTCACGGCCTTGTTCGCCGCAGCCCTCAACATCGCGAGAGGAGCAGATAGACATGTAGAGATGGAAAAAATCATCAAAAACCCTGGATTGTTACCACTAAAGTTAGGTACAACTCAAAATGTCATCGATCATTGGCAATTAATACAAATTTATGATTTATCTAGTTTAAATATAGAATTTAATAAGTTAGTTGATAATTATAATAATTTAAATAGTTCGTTTTATAAAAGCGCTTATGGAATAGGATATGCTAAGGAAATGTTTACATACCGATATTTATTAGAATATAAGTTTTCACAATTTAAATCTAAGTATGAGCAAATGACTATAAGTTTAAACAGAGACAAACGTCCCACAAGAGGCTTAATAAACGGGTTAGGATCGATTTGGAAAGCAATATCGGGAAATTTAGATCAGTCGGACGCTGATAGATATGATACAGCTATCTTACAAATTAAAGAAAACCAAGAACAAATAAAAACTATAGTGGAGCAACAACTGAGTATTACAGATAAAGCTCTACACGCATTCAATGAATCAATGTCAAAATTGCAACATAACCAAATATTACTAAAAAAAAGAATAAATCAAATAGCTAGTGTAATGGAAAACATTACAGCAACTTATTTTAACGAAATTGATAGTTTTGTCATGCTAAACACTATTTTTAATCAGTTATTGTCGGCAACAGAAATATTAATAGAAATTATAGATAATGCTGAGAATTCAATCACTTTTGCTAAATTAAACTCGTTACACCCATCAATAATTACTCATCAGGAATTAAAGATAGAATTGTCAAATATTAAGTCAAATTTAAAAAATTTAAAATTGCCATTTGAACTAGATCAAGAGGACCTCGTTAATAATTATTATTCAATAATTAATATAAAAGGATACATACGTAAGGAACAAATTGTATTTATTTTGGAAATTCCGTTAGTAGAGTTAAAAATGTATGATTATTATAAATTGTATTCCCTACCTGTTTCCCAAAATACCTTTTACCAAATTATAATTCCAAAATCTTCGTTCCTCATTATAAACGACGAACAATATGGTTTAAGCGACGATCAGTGTAAAGAAGTTTATCCCATGAACTATTTGTGTAATAATGAAGTAATCAAATCGATGTCTAACAACAACCCTTGTGAAGTGGATTTAATAAATCTCAGTGCGGATTATAAAAATTGTGAAGTGCTTCATAGTTATCTAACAAAAACCAAAATTCAAAAAGTGACCAAAAATAAGTGGTTAGTAATAACTGTAAACGCTACTATGGCTAATGCCAATTGTAATAATGTTATAGAAAAATTGATATTAGAAGGAACATATGTTGTAACCGTTCCTAAAGGCTGTAAATTAAAAATAGCTGAAACTATTTTGAACTCTTTTGAAGATGTAAATCCGTTAATCAAACATTTTAATTTGCCATCAATAGTATTAACTAATGACAACACCTACAATCAACCTAATATGAAGGTTAACGTACTTCATTTAGACGATGTTAATCTTAATGAACTCAAAAATTTAGACTTGCAGTTAAAAATTACTAAACAACAAATTTCAAATATTAAAACAATACCATTTCATTATGACAATATCAGTTTGTATACAATTATTATGTATGTAATTATTATTATTGTTATGTTATATGTAATTAAGATATATTACCCATGCTTAAGACAAAAAATTGTGGAAGTCCAAAATATAAAAACTAGAAATCCATTGGAGGAGGTGTCATTGAAAAATCAGATTTAAAAAAAGAAAATTACCGTACTTCATTTAGACGATGTTAATCTTAATGAATTCAAAAATTTAGAATTGGAGTTAAAAAAAAAAAAAAAAAAAAATTTACTAAACAACAAATATCGAATATTTAAAAACAATACCATTTCATTATTACAATATCTGTTGGTATACAATTATTATGTATGTAATTATTATTGTTTCTATGCTATATGTATTTAAGATATAATATTACCCATGCTTAAGAATAAAAATTGTGAAAGTTCAAAATATAAAAAAACATAAAATCCATTGAAGGAAGTGTCATTGAAAAATTAAAAAAATTCTTCGAATCATAATTTTTCCTCTTGGGCGTGGAGGAGTTACGTTGACCTGTCAGTTACGTTGACCTGTCTATGTCACCGGATAATATGTAATGATAGTATCTTGCTTATCAATAAGCCGAATGCAGATGCATCATAGTCCGGTGACTTCAGCGTGAACTCATAAAGAATATGTAATGATAAGTCAGTCTAGTATTTACCTTTCTTGAATAAACACGTAAAATAAAGCTTTGTCTTTTTTTTTAAAAATAAGATTTCGTTGCCGAAATCTTATCTCACGTTTTGGCCTAAAAAAATTTTATTTTTCAAAATAAAATTTTAAAATTTACGGCACACTGTAGCACACAACGAGCACAATTCAGCACAACTAAAATTTTTAGAATTATCAAAAGTGGCGGTGCTAACGACCATTGATAAAACACGGTTTGGTTCAAAAAAAATTTATTTATGAAAATAAAATATTATGATTTACGGCACACTGTGGCACACAACGGGCACAATTCAGCACAATTAAAATTTTTAAGATTATCAAAAATGGCGGTGCTAACCACCACCCTCAAAATAGGCTACCTTCATAAAATCCGGAAAAAAAAATTTATCAAAAAAAAATACGGCACACATCGGGCACAATCCAGCACAATTTAAATTTTTTGATTTTCAAAAGTGGCGGTGCTAAGTACATGCACATCAGTGGCTTATGGAAATTATGGTAACTGAGTGGGCCCCAAATCTAATAAAGGTGAACTTAACTCATGATTATTTGATCATGACGCGGAAAATCAGCAAAACCATCTAGCTAGTACCCAAATGTGCGGTGACCTTAATTCATAATCAGTTTATGATGTGGAAAATTTGGTTTAGATGGAAATTAGGATGATCTAAAGATCTTAACCTGTGGAGTTCATGGTGCAGGAGATAGCACCCATCTTGTATAAGATCGCAGACTGCTTTCCGGTTAAACTTGAAACAAAAACTGCTTTCTGAGTCTCAACCCCTAATGAGAGGGTTGACCAAAATAGAGACCAGAGTTTGTCACAATCCGAAAAAAGCTTCTCCAGTTTGTGTAGCAATGGTGTTATAGAGCAGCTGACAATGATTGCAAAGGCAAAGCCGTGGATTCTAAAAAATAAAGGTAGTTTGAGAAAAACTTCAATAAAACGTAGAGAATAATAAAATGCTTTTAATGACAATAAAATTTGAGAGGGATAAAATAAAAAATTAAATTAAGCATTAAGTTCACAATCAAAACTGTCCCCACTTCGAATTAACAAGTTTCCATAAAAAAAGTAACCAAAAAAAGCAATTTAAGGACTACCCCAGAATGTATTCAAGAAAGCCAAAGCAATTGCACGTTAATCACACAAAATAGAAAAAATAAAATTACTTACATAAGATAGGGTTGGTAAGTTGCTTGCTGCAGTGTTTGCCACTGGTACTAGACAGGAGTGTAATCCCTTAGCTGGCCTCTCTGCCATTTCATCGCAGATCAGCGGGGCAAGTGACCCAAATTAGAGAAAGTATTCTATTTTAAACCCAAACAAACAGCAGTCTGGCGTATATCAAACACGGATAGACTATATAGTCTAAGATCCGGTATAAGAAATATCTACCCTCATCTGTTATTTATTAGTGATAAGAAATAAATGATAGATAAAATACACATTGACACATTGTACATAGGTTGCCTAGTTAAATTGCGTACGGACAATATTAAATAATTAAATTTTTAATTTAATTTATTTCATCTACTTCCCTCATTAGTTATTTAAAAAAATCTTACATTAGTTAAGAGAGTACACCCAACAGAATTGAAAAAGTAAAGGTTGCCTGCTTTCCCCTTTGGGCAACTGTGGAGTTGCCAGGTATAAACAGGTGAGTAAATGTTATTAATATACCCTCATCAGTTATTTAATCGTATGTTATATCAAATGAAAGCTTATTTTATGCTTAATCTAACTGTATTAGGTTGCCTTATTAAAAAGTTGATCCAGTCTATGGTTGCCTAGATTTTAGATGTAAATATTAAACGCGAACGGCGAGTTACAGAGATGCGTTGCGCGCGCAACTCCATGCGACAGACAATGATGGAGCGACTTCTTATTAATAAAGATTTTTTCCATAGCGTAAGCGTGTTTTATACATAAAAAATACTGAATTCTATGCAGTTTAAATATTAACAACAATATGAAATTATTTTTAGAAAAAATGTAATATAATATCCTATTAATTATATAAAGTATTTTTATACACATTTATTTATTAAAAAATTACATAATTATATAAACAATTTTTACAAAATTTATTCCGATTCTGACTCGTCAGAAGTGGCTACGTCAAAGTCTAGTTCTTCATCGTTTTCTTTTTCTTCTGATACTGCCAGTACATCCTCAACTTTTAAAGGTGTGGGGTCGCCTGCGAACCATCTAAGCTTCAAATAGCCATTCATAAACCAGCCACAATCTTCAGGATTCAGTTTGACGCTTGCATCTGTTGCATGAAGCCACATTGAATTTACATAGATTGTTCGTAAAATTTTTTGTTTTAGAGACTTCCAGCATGGTGGAATTAGATTCGAGTCCATACCTTTAATTTTCCTTATAAATTGCTGTTTCTCATTGTATGCTCCATAGGTTTTTTGGAACAGCTGATATCTGGCGTCATTGATGTAATTGCAATTTTTGATCCCATACAAAAGAGCAGAAAACTCTTGAACATACTGCATTTTTTCGTCTATTAATACATCTATTGGGTCTTGGCTTTCCCTTTGTTATAAAAGGCAGCAGTATAATCACAGCCCGTAAATGCATGGAAAGCTGGCAAACCCAAGCATAAAGTGGGCCCCAATTTCCTTGCCAGCTCAGTGCAGTTGATGCAGTCAAGATCCTTCTTCCTACTTTTCTTACATGATGAACTCCCCAACCAAGTTTGAGTTTCCGGAATTTTGTGGATAGTAGCCAGTAAAATTACTAAAACATCGGTGTCATTTGCTTTAACTAATATTTTCGAATTAGGTGGGGTTTTGGATATATGAAACATCATCCGCGTATCTGCCTCTTCATGTTGGCATAAATAATCTTTTTCTTCCCGTTTTACAACGTAATTTTCGACTGTATAGTACGAAAAACATTGTTCTCCAACTGTTAAAAAAATTTGTTTGTTTTGAATTATTGAAACTAGATGGTCATTTTCCCAGTAATTAGCCAAGAATTGAACCAGGGCGTCTTTAAAACGAAAATTTTTTAGACTTCCAAGAAAATCGCTAGGCCTTGGTTGAAGAGGTCCTTGGATGACGTACGGTCGATCGAACTCCAGCCGACTTTGACGTTCACAGTCCTTAATAGAGGGTGTTAGGTACCTATCAAAAATGATGTGTACTTCAGAGGCGTTAGTTGAACACAATTTGATTAAAATAGATTCAGCAATCTTATCAAATGTGTGCGGCAAAGATGATCCGATTATGTATAAGTAATAAAAACCGTCTATTATTTCGATATCAATACCGGTAGGCTCAACAGTTTTTACATTACTCTTCAATACTTGGGCTAGCTTAGATTTATCAGTTTTGACTAAGTCACCAGTATAAGAGAAAAGAGCAGGCGGCACAGGCGCTAACGGAAATGTTAAGCAGTGCTCTATGTTGATGTTTTTCTCAATACTAATCGCAAGTAATCGTCCGAAGATATCTCGTTCCATTTTAAGAACGGCTCTTTTACTTTTATCTTTGCTGGTTTGAGCTTTGACGGCAGACTGTGACGCAAAATTCAGAATTTTGTTACGCTTTATAGGTTTTTCGAACCTTCCGGGAGTAGAATTACATTCTGAAATAAACGTCAATTTTTGTTGATTTCCAACGGACTTAACGTTGATTAGAAAATCACAAACTTCAGGAGATGCTGCTTTACCAGTTGAAATATTAAACAGAACATTTTTATCGATACTTTCAATGAAGGGATTCAGTGTATTTTTTATAGTCTCAATGATACTCTGAAGACATTCGTTATCTTTTTTGATTCGACTCTTTCGCAAGGCATAACAAGTATCATCTTTTTGCGATAAACCAACTTGCTCTTTAACCACGGATACGATTTTGGTTCTTATGCTGTGACTAAGTGCCCATCTTTGTCGTGCTGATATAGACTCTGCGGCAAGATTATGTGTCAATTGATTTGAGGCATCAGCATTTATGGTCTGCTCTAAGGTTAAATCAACAGGTGATCTAGAGAAACCAGATTTGGTACGTCTGATACCAAATGCTCCTCGTCTAAATTCATATACCTCCTGCTAAGACCTGTGCTTGAACCAAAACGTCCACCAATCCACTGCAGTCTATATATTTGCCAATAGCTTTAAAGAAAGCCATCTGAGTGTGAAATGCCCCCAAATTAATGAATATATTGTCATATTTTGGTTTTTCACTTTGCTGTATTTGCATCGCCATTTTAGCTATGGCTAAGTCGTACGTGACAATTATTAATTCTTCATTACATTTCTCAGCAATTTCATTTGCCATGATGAGCGTTTCATTTACTATAGCATACGACGTTGGCGAAGAATTGATTGGAGGTAAATAATCTACAGTTTGCATTTGGCTACAGTCTGTCGTAACCATGCAATTATAGCCTAACCACATAGGTACCAAGTCCAGCTGTGCTAGAGTCATTATCCATAGTAAATCTATCTCGATGGCAATATCTTTAGCGCCTTGACATGCAACCATCCCCTCTGCAATGGAATCAACGGTAAGTAATTCCATGGTTGCATTAGGTTTTTGATAGTATGGCTGTACCTCTCTTGAAATTTCAATAAAGCGTCGTCTTTTTCGTGTTGCCGGTTTTAATTGATTACTATTATCATGATCTTTAAGGACTGATGATGTTGAAGCTCCAATACTATTTAAATCTTCATCGCCAGCGGTAGAAAATTGATAGATTATCCCAACGGTGTCGTGCATGGTATCTTTTCCGGACATAGTATCAACAAAGCGATCAAAATTGTCAAACGCTACATGAGTGCTGCGTCCATGAACTGCATTGATACCGGATGGAATGACTTTACTTTGTTTCACTGCTTCGTAAGTCATTTCAGTCTCCAACTCTTCAGCCAAGTTATACCCAATTGTGTGACCGTATCTGTTGAGTATTGTGATAACTTGGCGTGAATTAGTCAAAGATTTCAAAGCCAATCCAAGATTTATATTTTTCTCAGGCTTAACTCGACCATTCGTTATCATGTAAATTATGTCACTACATAGTGACTTTATTTTAACAGTGACTTGGTTTGAATCATCATGAGAAATATCTGGTCCTCCGATTAAATTGGATATAAACTCATATAGTTGATCTGGAATCTCGCATTCTCCGTTTATTACATCATCTACTGTTAGACGACTTGGCAGCTTACGGCTGGGCATACTTTTAACACAATGTCTCAAGCTATATGCCACGTCTGGAAACCTAGTGTTTTCTGTTTCTTCAAGTTCTACAACTTTATTTACCAGTGTTGATGTGTCCGTATCATTGAGATATATAATCTTTTTGTTATGGGGTCCAGTAGATGATTCAATTGTAAGAAGGTTATCAAAAACTTTTACAATTTTTTTTTCAAGATATTCTTTCCGATAAAGTGAAAAATCTTGAGGTAAATTCTTGTCCTCTGCAAACTCCAGCAATAAAGCTTTATACCGAGAGAACAGTTGCGAGACGTACATTATTTACTTTATGATTATTGATAATCTCTTGCTTTATAAATGTTGCAAGAGAGTTAAACGCTAACTTATGTATTTCTCGGTCTTTATGCCAATTGGAATCAGCGTGCTTTTCAGTTTGGCGTTTTATCCGTACTTGATATGATGAGAAACAAGTTGGATGGTACGCGACAATTTGATTCTCAAGTTTATCCAGTACCTCAGAATCATCCAATAATGACGCAATTTTTTTAAGCGTGGTAATAGTAGCGTCAGACTTCGGAAATATTACGTTTACTCTTTGCTGACCAATTTTCTTCCGAGTACAGTTGCAAAATAAACAAACTATTTCTTCATTTGTTGTGGTAGACGACCGTCGCGATGAAGAAGCTTCAGCAGAAGCGTTATTAACACCGGGCTCCAAGCGTGATGAGGTCCCGCTACCTGATATTACTGATTCACTTGGTGCTGTTTGGTGAGGTGTGATTGATGAAGAATCAAAACCTACCTCGCCTGACGATACACCACGAGGTACCTACAACAAATATTTTGTATGAAAAAACAAGTACAGTTGCAAAATAAACAAACTACTTCTTCATTTGTTGTGGTAGACGACCGTCGGGATAAAGAAGCTTCAGCAGAAGCGACATTAACACCGGGCTCCAAGCGTGATGAGGTCCCGCTGCCTGATATTACTGATTCACTCGGTGCTGTTTGATGAGGTGTTATTGATGAAGAATCAAAATCTATCTCACCTGACGATACACCACGAGGTACCTACAACAAATATTTTGTATGAACAATTTACTTATTTAAATACGAAACTAAATATTATATTATACTCACATCATGCTGCTTGCAAAATTGTCTGAATTCATCCTTATATTTCTTGCTTAAAACAATCACTTTTTTGTAGCAAGTAGAATGATAGATGTAGAGAATGATAACCAACATTATCAATCGAATCCAAGCATAACGTAACTTCACCATGCACGAATTTTTTTTCACTTCGAAATAATAACTTTAAATAACAGTTTTTGAAAGATTCATTATTAAAATCAATAATAGAATTTTCTGAACCACATAAAAAACACTTTTTCATTTTTAATAGCACGTTCGTTCACAACGAAAAAACAGATTTACTTTAAACTAGCTGCTAGGCGCAAACCTACTAGGCTCAAACCTACTAGGCTCAAACCTGCTAGGCTTAAACCTGTTAGGCGCATTGGTGTTATGCGCATACCTCGCTTCATCATTGTCTGTCGCATGGAGTTGCGCGCGCAACGCATCTCTGTAACTCGCCGTTCGCGTTTAATATTTACATCTAAAATCTAGGCAACCATAGACTGGATCAACTTTTTAATAAGGCAACCTAATACAGTTAGATTAAGCATAAAATAAGCTTTCATTTGATATAACATACGATTAAATAACTGATGAGGGTATATTAATAACATTTACTCACCTGTTTATACCTGGCAACTCCACAGTTGCCCAAAGGGGAAAGCAGGCAACCTTTACTTTTTCAATTCTGTTGGGTGTACTCTCTTAACTAATGTACGATTTTTTTAAATAACTAATGAGGGAAGTAGATGAAATAAATTAAATTAAAAATTTAATTATTTAATATTGTCCGTACGCAATTTAACTAGGCAACCTATGTACAATGTGTCAATGTGTATTTTATCTATCATTTATTTCTTATCACTAATAAATAACAGATGAGGGTAGATATTTCTTATACCGGATCTCGCACTAATAGAGCGGGAAACCGCGATTCTAATCCTGGTTACGTCGAATATGTGCTGCGATCCAAAAAGTCCAAAATTGTTCTGCGGACTACTCGATAACACGTCTACCCAGCGTGGTGAGTTATGGGCAATTTCTTTCTCCTCCCATTGAGGGGAGTTTAAAAGAAGAGGCTTAACGTTCAGGAGTGGACGGATAACGGCTGTTGAAGAAGAAGAAGGAGAAACCCAAAATGGTTAAGATACCTTGGTTTGCTTTATCCGAGAACTGGAGAAACAACTCAAGTATCTATCAGTTTTGTTTCTTTCTTTGTAGAAGATACGAAGCTGTTGAAACAATAGAGTAGAATAGTCCTAAAGCGACAGTACAAGAAATTCAAAAATAACAATAATAGTAATGTTCTTTAATGTAATCTCTCTTTTATAAAACTATAAATAAACAAAAAATGCAATAATAATTTATTTGTGTTCACATTCCAACAGTGAGACAGTTGTAGATAAATGAGTATTTTTACACACAAATTTACTGTATAATGTGCAAACTGATTGGCTATTGCAAAATTGTTTTAGCAAATATAAGAGTAAATTAGATAAAAAATATAAAGAAGAAATTATTTTATTTTATAATTAATTAGCCAATGTCCGATGGGGTTCCAAAAATTTGTGTACACATGTACGGCAATTCCAACTAGACATGTAATAATTATATTAACATCGGCGATGTTAAATTTTTAAAAGTAGCATTAATATTTAATCGGCGACATCGTTTTTATTTTACATATACAACAATTTAAGTAACATCGCAAGTGAATTTTTGATATCTGGTCAACGTTGTGAAAATGTTATATTGCCTAGTTGGTTTTTGCTTGTCGATTTAGTACGTCGTGATACTATTATTATAACATCACTTTCGCTTATCTATTCTCCATCGAAACTTTTCTTTACAAGTAAATGTGATATTATTCACACTGAGAAAAAAGATTTGTAGCTGTAAATAAATTTTAGTAACGATAACTAACTATTTGATTGAAAATGGCACCAGCACATACGACAATAGTCGTTGTCACTAAAATATTTTAGTTACTTATTTATCAATAATAACACATTTTATTAGTTAATTTGACAAATAAAATTAGTAGAGAGAAATAAACTTGGATTTTTATAGTAACTAGAATGCTTATTAAGAAGAAATAATATTTATTAGTTAATTGCCATAATACCTTTTTGTGAAATTAACTAAACTTTACTTATTACATTTACTAAAATAATTTGTAAGAAGTGATATTATTTGTTAGTAAATTTTGTACTTTTTAATAACCTACCTTTGTTATTATTCTTTACCATCACTGTTACTTAAACAAAAACATTTATTACATTGAAAAATTTTATTATTATCAAAATTTATAATTAAATTTATTAAAATTAAAATATTACAAATAAGTATAGAAAAAATAAATAACTCAGTTTACTCAGTTACAATATTATAGGTACGTTTGTCCATATCCGTTTATGGCGGATTTCGCATAGCAACAAATAATTTTCCACTCGCCATCACACATAACATTGCAAATGGAAATTCACATAAGTCACAAAAATTTAATAACAGAGACACAACACTTGTAACACTTTTAAAACTTTCTTATAATATTATAGTAGGTAGGTACATCTAAATCCAACGACTTCTATTTTATTATGGCGCAATTGTATGCTGAAAATGCAACTTTGCAGATTTTTTATCTCGCAACGGAATTGTAGGTGCATTGATAAACCTCGTCATCACACATCTAGTGGGTACTTGCAAAAAATTTGTTTTTTAAAATGAATAATTTTTTACTACTGTTGACTAAATGTAATAAAATTAACTAAATTTTTAGTACATTTTTTTACTTAGACTAGCAAATTATTTAGTATCGCAAGGTAAAATCTTAGTAACACTTACCAAAAGTGTTGCATGTAAATACAAAATATTTTAGTATTGTTGACAACTTTTGTGTACAATAAATGTTTTTTTAAAATGAATAATTTTTTACTACTGTTGACTAAATTTTTTAATAAAATGAACTAAATTTTTAGTACATTGTTTTACTTAGACTAGCAAATTAATTATGTCGCAAGGTGCAATCTTATAACATTTACCAAAAATTTTACATGTAATTACAAAATATTTTAGTATTGATAACAACTTTTGTTATTTCATAATCATTACAAATTTATTTTTCTCAGTGCATCTTTAATTAACAGTAGCTTATAATACTAACATAATTTAAATACTAACTAATTTGAATTATTTATTAACTACTTATTTCGAAAGTACAAAATTAAAACGTAGTACATTATTTTAAATAGAGAACTTGTGCTACAAAAGAAAACCGTGTTTTTTCATTTATAAATTTGAATCGTGCTGTGCAGCTGCTACTATTTTAGCCAATAAACTGTAGCCTACATTGTGAGTGTATTCTACTTGAAACCCCCCGACATCTTCGGTTGAACATCAGTCCGGTTAAATAGCTGCGCTCAATATTTACACTAATCAAAGCATCACAGTGACCAGTTTACAAATTACAGCTGTGACAAAGCCATAATCTAATATATTTTATATTTACACAAAATATTAAATTAAATGGTCGTTACCACTACATAAAACTATATCTATAAAAATAGTAAGATCTAATTCTTACGTTCATTTCTTTAAGGTAGTATATAAAGTTTAAACTGTCTCCTTATTAATTTGTATTAATACAATTAGGTACGAAGTAACCGTGCCTACAAATCCAATAAGCATAAAATAATCAACGTTAAAAAATCCAGCAGCAGAAAAATAAGGGCACTGATGAGTTGCTCGTTGTGCCAGTAAAATTAGTTCATCTCGTAAAATACGTTCCTGCATGGTACTGCAAATTGGTGGAACATCCAACAGCAACTTGTAGCATATGGTTGCTGTACGCTTAGCTGCTCTTGTAGTCTTTTCGCAAGTTACAGCTACTATTATCCCCAAAGTCTAAAAAAAATCTACAATTAAATTTTTATTTATTTTACTTATAGGAAAATGACTTAAGCTATGTAAGACGAGTGTAGAATTTTATTTAGCCTAATCAAAACATAGTATAGTTTTAATTTAGAATTTTAAATACTATTGTTTTGTTTGACGTTTACCCGTAAATCTAAATTTTACTTGCTTAGTTGGGGGTTTTGTGTATTTATCTATACTTTATTTTGAAATTATACAATGTCAACTCCACGTTTTACTCAACTTTTGTTGTTCTTTTTTGAATAAAACTAATTATTCTAGTTCTTGTTTTATTATAAAAAATTGGCTCCCAAAATATTGTTTCCTAGTTAGTTGCCAAACCATCTCCTAACCTAAGCTTCGGTACTGGATGGGGGTATATATGGGAGTTTTTCGATCTCTTGGTTTTTTAATACAGCTCCTAATACAAATATATAATACATCTGTTGTTGCTAAATTACGTTTTTACTGTAAAGCACAACACTACTACCAATATAATTTCAATGTTTACCTAAACAATAATTACCTATATGGTATAATAAATCATAATTTTATATGAAGAATATAAAAATGTAAGTATTTATTATTTGGCTAAAGTAATTAAAAGCACATTTATCAACATTATTGGATCAATACAGCTAGAAATAACTTGATAAACGCTTAATTTTATTAAACGGTTTACTGCAGAAAGGGAAGGGAAGGGCACATAGGGACAATGGGTGAATGTGAACGGTAACATTTTTCTGGTTAAGATATTTTTAAACTTTTAGATCATATCTCGACAAACTTATTTTTTTGTAACTTATTAAAAGAAATTTAAAAAAGAACTTATTTTGACAAAAACTGGACGAACTAATTACCCTGAACCTATCACTCACAACAGAATATGACATAGAAGCAGCAACTGTTGCATTGACTAAAAATATTCAAAAAGCAGCTTGGTTTGCTACTGCAAAACACTAATACGACACACATAATAGAGAAAGTCCCACACACAATTTAACAAAAAATTGCTGAAAAAAGGAGTCTTAAAACGCAATGGCAGCAAGCGAGGGGTCTAGTACAACTCGCCGCGGCCGACTCGCCGCTGACCAACTTGCCGCCGGTCTAACTCGCGGCCGTCAACTAAAAAAGTTTGATTTTTATGATTAACTTTTTGAACGCTTAAATTTGGTGAAGTACTCCGGATATTTTCTATTTTTTAACGATTAAATCGATTTAGTTCATGGCGTATAAAAACCATGGATGCAAAACTTTGCATGTTTCAGATCCAATTTTATGTTTTGTATCGAGCGTTCAAAGAATTAATATTTGAGTAGCTGGTCGGAAAATCATCGTTAGATGGTTAACGATTACTATAAAGATCTTGTGACCCTTTTACTATGTTAAGAAAGTTGGCAACAACCCATTGATTGGTTAAACAACCAACATCGGTACTAACATTTGTTTGTTTTACCAATCAATGAGTTAGTACCAAATTTGTTAACAAATCAGTACAAGTGTCATGCAGCCTTAGAATGCAATTTATTTATAAAATGTCTTTGTTTATAAGTGATTTTCCGTCTAGTTACTCAATTATTATTAATTTTATGAACTCTCGATACAAAACATAAAATTGGATCTGAAACACACAAATTTTTGCATTCATGGTTTTTATAAGCCATAGACTAAATCAATTTAATCGTCAAAAAGTAGAAAATATCCGGGGGACTTCACCAAATTTAAGCGTTCAAAAATTTAATCATAAAATTCAAATTCTTTTTAGTTGATGGCGGCGAGTTGTGCCGGCGGCAAGTTGGTCAGCGACGAGTTGGGCTGGCGGCGAGTTGGCTGCGGCAAGTTGAGCTGACGGCAAGTTAGGCTGGCGGCGAGTTGGCCCGCGGCAAGTTGGCCGCGGCGAGTTGGCCGCGGCGAGTTGGTCGCGGCAAGTCGGCCGCCACAAATTGTCCCAGCCCCGCAAAAGAGAACAACTGAAAACAAAACAAAACTGAACAAAACAACTAAGGAATTGAAAGATGAGATACTTAAAGAGCACAAAAATAAAGGCATCCAGGACTATCTGGAGAGTTTAACTCCAACAGAAGTTACAGACTATTACTTATGGAATGCAATCAGAAAACTTAAAAGATCACCAGTATCACAACCACCAATCAAAGATGAAAACAATAAATGAGCAAGAAATAATAAAGAAAAAGCAGAAGTATTTGCCAAACACTTGGAAAAGATCTTTCAACCATATCCTTCAATGTCAACAATAGAAGAAAAACGAAAAATAACAGACTATCTCGACGAACCTTTTCAACTAGACCTTTCCATTAAGAAAATCAAAATTAAAGAAATCAAAAATGTATTGCAAAAAGAAATTAAAATCAAAAAATCTCCTGGGTTTGACCTAATTATGGTTATGTTACACAGAGTGCTGCGTGTTTGTTTCGCTGGTCGGTTTTTTTGTTGTTGTACGAGTCATTTGTAGATAAATCGAAGATTATCATGTCTGTGGTCGATATTAGAACCTGTATAGCATGTGATAAAGATGTAGTTCAAGGCGACAGAATTAGATGCGATAAATGCAGAAAAGGTTATCATGGGCATTGTACGGGTTTATCAAGAACAGTTGTATCGGCCGTATTGGAGAAAAATTCACAGTTGCGTTATGTGTGTAAATCCTGTTTGACTGTAAACGAGGGTGTGTCGTCAGGTAGTGAAATATTGAATGCAATGAAGGAACAGTTCAATGAACTGAGGAATGAAATAGCAGAGTTAAGAAGTTCAATAAATCGAGATGGTAACACAGGTCCTTCCACTGTAGAGGACATAATTGAGAAGATAAGAGAAAGATCTGTTAGATCATCTAATGTGATTATATATGGGGTTGACGAGCTGAATTCGAAGTCCGTGCGCGACAGAATAGAACACGATAAGACTTGTTTTTCGAAATTGTGTGATGATATAGCTTTTGAGGGTGTATCGACTTCTAACATTAAAGTATATCGACTGGAAAGGGCCTCGAATGATGGCTCCCGACCATTGAAGGTTGTGTTGAATAATTCAGTCGATGCAAGGCGATTTCTGGCTTCTTCTCATAGGTTACCTCGGGGTAATGGAGTATCGGTTGGATCCGATCGCACGATGGCCGAGAGAAGATATTTGACCCAGTTGCGGGGACAGTTGAAATCGAGAATGGATAGTGGTGAGAGTGATTTAACCATAAAGTACTTTTTTGGGCGACCTAAAATTGTAAAATTGGGAAAAACAAAAAACGATGCGAAAAACGGAGTCAACTAATGATATATTACCAAAATGTTAATAGACTTAGAAGTAAGCTTGATGTTTTAAAGACTGAAATGTCCCTTGTCGATTTTGATGTTGTGTGTTTTAGTGAAACGTCCTTGACGTCGGATTTTTTTGATGCGGAACTGGGTATGCATCATTTTAATGTTTACCGTGCTGATCGTTCTGTTTTGAGTAGCATAAAACTTTCGGGTGGGGGCGTATTGATCGGTATTAACTCTAGGTACTCATCTCGGGCTATCGAGTCCAGTGATCGGATTGAACAGCAATTTGTGTTGTTAAAGAATGACGATGTTGAATTAGTGGTTGGTTGTGTGTATATTCCTCCAAGATCAGATTATGAAGTTTATGCAGTCCATTGTAGTGAGGTGGAGCGCATTCGTTTGCTATATCCAACGGCAAAGTTTTTGATATGTGGAGACTATAATTTGCCAAACTTGCATTGGAATTCTGGATATCTCGGTGATGGTGCTATTGATGAATAGTCTAGATGTTTGAAAGATTTGTTGGAGTTTTTAAGTTTTGATCAGATAAACTGGGTTTTAAATGAAAATGGAAGAACGCTTGATCTTGTACTTACTGATGTTGAAAGTGCGACTGTGTCGCTGTGTGACGAGAATATTTTGCCAGTTGATGTTCATCTTCCTGTTTTGATGATTTCATTATCTCTTTGGAGTGGTGAGGGCATCAATTCGTTTGAGGCAAGAATTTTCAACTTTAAGAGAGGAGATTATGCTGCGATGGCTGAGTATTTGAATAATGTTGATTGGTATGTGTTGCAAGATTTGGACATCGATGATGGTGTCCGGTATTTATATGATAATTTATATTATGCTATGCATTTGTTTATACCTGTAACTATTGTGCCCAAGGGTAATTGTTTTCCTAAATATTATAGCGCGGAATTAAAAAAGTTGATCCGTGAAAAAAGGAAAGCCCATAGATTATTCAAAAAATCCAACTTGTACAGCGATTATTTGAGATTTTCTGATTTGAGGACCAAGTGCAAGTCGTTGGCTCGTAGGTGCTATGAGTCGTATATTGCGTCGGTTGAGGCTTCCATACCTGTTGATGTGGGAGGGTTTTGGAATTACATTAACACAAGCAGGTCTTCTGGAGGTATTCCGGGTTCTATGTTCCTGGGTGATAAAAGCGCTGACTCACTTGATCAGGTGTTGCAGCTCTTCTCGGATTATTTTTCTGGTGTTTATAGTGATGGGACTGTATTTTCGAGGAATTTTGAATTTGATAGAACAGTGAATCTGAGTCTTGCCATGTTTCTGTAGAAAATATTTTGAAAAAAATGAAGAAAATTAAAACTAACAAGGGTCCTGGTCCGGATAATGTTCACCCGGTTTTGATAAAGTCATGTATGCATTCGCTTAGCCTCCCATTGTTTATTTTGTTTAACAGGTCTTTGTCCGTTGGTGTACTGCCAACTATCTGGAAGCAATCATTTGTGGTACCAATCTTCAAGAAGGGAGATAGGTCTGATGTGTCGAATTATCGCCCCATTTCAATTCAATCTGTAATACCAAAGATATTTGAGGGCTTGGTGCTCGATGCTATCTCTTCTGATCTTTTGAATCTTGTTGTTCCTGAACAGCATGGATTTCTGCGGGGGAGATCTTCATTGACGAATCTCATGATGTATGAAGACTACATTCTTGAGTGTTTTGGGGACCGTGTTCAAGTTGATTCTATTTATACGGATTTCTGCAAAGCTTTTGATAGAATTAATCAATCTATCTTGTTTTCTAAGCTGTGGGCGATGGGTATACGCGGATCTTTATTGTGTTGGCTTATTAGCTATATTTCTGATAGAATCCAGTTTGTTAAGATCAGAATGCAGTTATCCGAGCCAATAAAGGTGACTTCTGGAGTGTCTCAAGGATCCCATTTGGGTCCGTTGCTTTTTATTCTTTTTATCAACGATATTGGCAAAGCTTTGGGATTGGATGTTAGATATCTGATATTTGCCGATCTTAAAATATTCTTTATGAAAAGATCGGTCGAGGATTCCATTAGAATTCAGAATTCTTTGGATGCGCTTATGGTGTGGTCCGATTACAATCAGCTGTTTCTAAATATTAGCAAGTGCTGCGTTATGAGATTTTGTCGGGGTGAGTCGCCAATTTTCTTCCAGTACGCATTGGGGGGCGAAGTTCTGCGATCGGTAAACACGGTGAGTGATTTGGGGGTGCTTTTTGACGCAAAGTTGACCTTTAAGATTCATATAGAGAGCATTTGCGCCAGGGCGATGAGAATGTTGGGTTTTATACACCGAAACACAAACAATTTTAAGAACATTTATACCCTGAAGATTTTGTATATGACTTTGGTTAGGTCGCTTCTTGAGTATGCTTCTCCAGTTTGGTCTCCCTTTTATATGGTGGACTCTGATCGTATTGAGAGAGTTCAAAATAAGTTTTTGCACTTGATTGGAACTAGACTTAATTTGGGAAGTGATGTGTGCGTCAATGATTCTGTGCGAGCTTTATTGTCATTGTCGACTTTGCAAGATCGAAGGGTTGTGACCGATTTAACCTGTTTATTTAAGATTGTGAATGGCGGTTACAATTGTGCTGAACTTCTTCAAAGAATTAATTTTCGGGTTCCCCAATATGGAGTTAGGCTTGGTAGCTTGTTCTCGGTCGATTTTGCTTCTACCAACTATGGCTACAACGCTCCTATGAATAGAATTCAGAGATTGGGTAATATTCACTTGAGTGGTGCTGACGTTGACCTGTTCAATTCCTCTTTGAGTGGCTATACGAGATACTTGCGGCTTAGGTTGGGTTGCGACCAGTAATTATGTTGGCAAATTTATGTTTGTGTTTTCCTGTGTTTGTTATGCGATTTTGGGGGTTTGGAAATGTTAAACTGTGGATAAAATGTTAATATTGTAAATGTATATTGTATTGGTTGTGGATATTGAGTTGTACTCTGTAGATGGTAATTGTAAATGGGCGATTGCCCGTATTTAGTAAATAAATAAATAAATAAATAAATAACAGATGAGGTCTTACAAAAGGGAAAAGTGCATTAAACTGATTACATTTATCTACAATGCAATAATTCGCGTACATTATTATCCAAACATGTAGAAAGTATCTCAAATAATTGTGATACTGAAACCGGGCAAAAAACCGGAAGATGCAAAATCTTACAAACCAATAAGTTTGCTGTCAATGCTTTCTAAAATCTTCGAAAAAATATATCTCAAGAGACTTAAACCTTTACTGGGAAAACTTAAAATTATACCCCACCATTAGTTTGGTTTCAGCAGCAAGCATGGCACCATCAAACAAGTTTATAGATTAGTCAACATAATCAATAAAGACTTTGAGAAAAAGAGATATTGCTCAGCAGCATTCCTAGACGTGAGTCAGGTCTTTGACAAGGTTTGCCACATGGGATTGTGCTACAAAATCAAAAAGGCATTGCTATATCAGCACTTCTTAGTATTGCAATCCTACTTACAAAATAGGCACTTTTTGGTAAAGCAGCAAAATGAATATACAGATCTATATTCCATCTCGTCAGGAGTGCCTGGGTCCAGTGCTTTACCTGATTTACACAGCCGACCTACCAACTACTCCACTAACAAACATAGCTACTTTCGCCGATGATACTGCAATATTGGCATCTCATTCAGACCCTCTAAAGGTATCAAAAAATCTCCATCACATAGACAAAATTCAACTATGGCTACAAAAATGGCGCATGAAAGTTAACGAAATAAAATCCATCCACATCACCCTAAATAGGACAACTTGCCCAACAGTAACAATGAACGGCCAGCAACTCCCCGAGTCTGAGGATGTCAAATATCTTGGTATCCACTTAGATAGACGACTAACATGGAAAAAACACATTTTGACAAAAAGGAAACAGCTTGAAATCAAATTTAGTCAAATGTATTGGCTAATAGGCATACAATCCCAACTTAGCTTAGAAAATAAGCTACTGCTGTACAAAGCAATACTCAAGCCAATATGAACCTATGGAATTCAGTGTGGGGCTCAACAACCAACTTTAACATCGAGATACTACAAAGATTTCAAAACAAAATAATGAGAGCGATGGTTGACGCACCCAGATATGTAACTAATGATGTGATACAACACGATATATCAATACCCACCGTTAGTGAAGTCATCACAAAATTCAGTGCTAAATACAGTGAAAGACTTATCCACCATCCTAATGTATACGCGAACAAACTGCTCGAGAATACAAGTGAAGTGCGGCGATTAAAAAGATACCAGCCTATCGACCTGATAAACAGATTTAAGTGAATAGACAAACCTGTAAGTGATGAAATAGATATTGTTTGTTGGAACAATTTTCTTTTTGTTGTGTATTTATCAAACCAAATGCCTAATGCCTTCGGGCAAATTGCTGTACTGATGGAGATAATAAAAAAAGATCATATCTCAAAAATAGCAGTAGTAGTCCATGTCAACGTACTGAAAATAATAATTAAAACAATTTAAGTTTCTCGTGAACATATTTTGGTCAAAATTAATAAAGTTGAAAGTAATGATTGCAAGAATCTAAGGTGTAATCACACAATGCAGACGTGTGAAAAATTGATGTCAAACGAGGGAGCTTTTTTTGAACCTGAACGAGCTTTAGTGAGCAAGAGTTTAAGTTAATTTTTTACGAAGTTATGGAAAGTTGAAATTTTTGACTAAACTCCGAGCAATATGCTTAAATAGTAAGGTTTTTAAAAATTTTATTTCGGCAAAATGGTGGTAGTACCCAGTACTATTTCCGACCAACACACATGTGATGGGCTCCATGGGGCTCCCCCACCACTTTTTTTCAAATAACTTTTGCGACCTTTAAGGCTCAAACAAAAATAATGAAAGCTCCTTAAAGCTTAAACGATGCTCTAACGTTTGTCACTAAATTCATCCAAAAATTTGAAAGTGGGGGGGGGGGGCACTGACATGCACGCAATTTTCTTGAGTAGCGTGGAAGGACACCGATATTTTAGAATACCACCCGACATCATGGAACAGCAACGCGTAGAGGTAGGTGGATTCTAAAGAAAAACGGTGAATTAGGGTGAATTCGATTTTGTGAAGAAATTTTGTATTATTTGTTTTATAATTTTGTAAAGATAATCTTAGTTTTATTTTTAACATCATTGCCACCAAATTGATAACAAAACAACTGCAGAATTAAATTTAAAATCGTAAATATCAGGGTGTTTTGGTATCAATTTAAAACACATGTTTGACACCAAACCTTCAGTCAATTTATGACCATTTAAAAATAAAGTAAGTGCAAAAGTTTCTTTCATCTAATTTAGCGTTTCCTTTAAAAATGTTTCTCAGGCAAGAATCCTCTTTTAGAGTGGAGCTTATATTATCTCAAGTTCATTTCATTCGAGAGCGATCGAGGCACAAAAAAAAGATAAGGTAGGTAGCTAAATTTTGCAACCTCCACAATATATTCAAGTACATAAGTCAAGTAACTATAGCATTTAGTAACAATTACAAACTTTGTATTGTATTGTACTTAGAGGTAGATTGGCTGTGAGAGCCTTTCAGAACTGCGACCAGTATTGATCTTTTGCTCATAATCCTACTAATTAGATATTCAAGAATTCAATTTTGCTTGCAAAACTCAGAATGCACCTGAAGGGTTTTCTTTTTAACTCATTAGACGTCATTTGTATCTGTCTCATATGTTTAAGTCTAAGTCGCTAAGGCATTGCAGTTACAGAAGATGTGCTCGGCCGCCTCTGTTTACGATTCACAAAGTCTGCACCTGTCGTTTCCTTCCAGTTTCATTTTTTTGAGGTGGTATTTCACCGGACATTGTGACAGCCCCGTAATGAGTCTAATTTCATTATTTGTCAAAAGAAGAAGCTTTTTAGCCTCTGCAGTCGAGTACTTTATGAATTTCTTCGCCTGTCTTTGTCTTGGTGTATTTTTTCAGAAGGTTTCTTTGCTCTCTGCCTCTGGTTTTTAAACCTCCAGCCCCCTGTGTGCTTTGGTTAGCCTACAGAATGGTTTGGATCCGGTTGGGGGCGTTTTTGAGCCTGATTTAGCTAGTTTATCAGCTATTTCATTACCTTTAATTTCCTTATGACCTGGCACCTAGCGTAGGGCAATTTTATTGTCCATTGCCCGTTTTTTGAAATATTGTGAAAATTCCCATGGAGACAAGCATTCAAAACTATTTGCTTTCAGTGCCTTTATCGCAGCTTGGCTGTCCGACATTATATTGATCTGCTTGTCTTTTAAATTCCCCCAAAGGCATTCATGGACACACAGTTTAATCGCAAGTATTTCAGCTTGCCTAATTGTGGGATAGGTTCCTAAGGCTACAGATGCCGAGTAATTTGGGCCATGTATGCCTATGCCTGTTCTCTGTTCAGTTTTTAATCCATCTGTATACCGTAGGAGGACTTGTTATCTACTTGTATTATTTAGTTTCTAGCCGTATTGCGGTCCTGAATAACAACCTCAAACGGCTTTTGAACGTCAAAAGCTTTTGGAATAATATCCAAAGGTTTTTCAAACAAATCTGGCTTTAAAAAGTCCAGTATCTTTAGGTGACCTGTCTTGCCTCCTAGTTTGAGTTTCCTGATTTGGGCAATTTTTATGGCAGCTTGTAGACCTTCCTTCTGCATCTGTACGTGTAGAGGCGGTAAATCTAAAAGTGCTTTCATAGTTACTGTTGGGATTGTTCGTATTACAAACTTTATCTAAAGGAAAGATTTTTGATTCACGAAAATAATTGAGCCAGACATAATAATGGGTACTAATAATAATAATTAATATTTGTCATCAACAAATTCAACAAACAAACAACTTCATAACGTCTCACAATACCAAACTAGCTTTGTTGCTAATGAATTTTATAACGTCAATTTATATGCTCCGTGTACAGCCTCACACACATATTTAAGGTCAGGGGGAGCGACTGCGACTCTGTAGAAGTGAAGTGTAATTTCCTTTTAGTAATTGTTGGCATATGTTACTGATAATTTGTAGGTCAATAGCTCGCACGTGAAGAAACACCAGATATTTAATTAAATGATCAGAACTTCATAACACGTTCTGGTTTTTTGTGAGAAGCCGCAAAAGTTAGTGGATTTCTCATAGTCATGCGTTTTATTTTCTTTAGTTTTTAGGTACATTTCATTCGATGTGGTTATTGACATTGCCTGTTTTAATTCAATTAATTATAATTTTCTATTTAACTTTAATTATTTTGTGTGACAAGACTTTATTCGTTTTTCAAAAAATACTCTACTAAACAGCCTTACTGCATGCAGAACTGGATGGCACAGTATTGTTTAAGCAATTAATATTGTATTCCGTAAGCACTGCTATAATAATGTTATAATAAAAACTTACCATTGAGATCACTGCCAATGTAGAAGGATTTATCGTCAGCGACACTTTCATGTCTATTTTGTGAAATACAAACGCTAAAATAATTTTGTTCAAAAAGTTGATTAAGTTTATTGCAATATGAATATAAAACAGCAGAAGTGGGATACCAAATTGTGAGTTAAATAATTCTACCAAGTCACTGTTTAGTTTATAAGCTTCCGCGATTTTTAACAATTTTATTGATTGTTGCTGTCTTCTTTGATGCCAAATATTCACTACAAAACTTATACTTTCAGAAGAATCTGTCTTTTCAAAAAGTTTTTTTAACAATATTGATATTGCAAAAAATCTAATTTTAATTCCCGTGCACAAATCAACAATTAAAAATAAAATTATACCTATACAATAAATACCAAAAGCTAGAAGAGCAATATGAAAATATGCGCTTAATGGCACTTCGTGATGGGTTGACAGATATAAAAAAACAATGAATAAAGTGAAATAAAAAACATTAAAGATACAAAATCGATTGTTGATTTTAATTTGCACCTTTTTTAAATCAAACTGAAATATCAGTAACTTATCAAGAGTGTTAGCCAGAAAAGAAAAATTTTGAAACTTTTTAAAGTTAATAAATGACAACATCATCGATGATAATGGAATAGAACTATGCAAGATATCTTCTAAAATGTAACATATTAATTCCGTATGCGTGTGGACTCTCAGTTGCACTCGGTATGACCCCGATGTATAAAAATAAATATGAAGAGCTGTAAGGAGACTAAAAGTAATTATGATGAAAATATTATAAGAATAGAAAATTGAGTTTCGTTTTCGCTCCAATTTAATACTTGGCGGCATTAAAGCAAGCCATCTTGCAAGTCTGTAAGAATAATTATAGTAATAAGCTGTATTGTATTTTACTTCATCGGATTTCATTTCCACACAAAAAATGCAACACGAGGTTATAATACTAAATAATGCAATCCGTAGTTACACTTATTCTGACATTAATTCTAAATTTATTTTTTTAAGATGGAGAAATTTTAGTTTCCTAATGTAACTCTTCATACAACTCTAATACGTTGGTCTTCTGATAGAAAAATACAAAATTTGTTTAGAAATTCATGTTTTCACTGTGAGGCACGACACTAATATAATATTGCAATGCCTACCGCAGCAATAGCGACGACACTGACGTTTATTTCCTTTTATTTCCCGGTGTTTATATACAACATCAATACACGAGTGAGTGTGATTACTCCTAATAATTATAATATAGTACAATATTTTATATTTTGATAAAAAAAATATAAAAATTTAAGTACTATTATTATGCTAACGTAGTTAAAAACCAATTTTTTTAAATTATTGGATCGATACGGTTAGAAATAATTTAGTAAACGCTTAATTTTATTAATCGATTGACTTTAGGTAGGGAAGAAGAGGCACATATGAGCAGCGGGTGCATTTAAAAGTTGAAATGTTAAGATATTTAAGATATCTTAAGATATTTAAAAATTATGAAAATAATTAAATTATGTTATTCAAATTAATTTTTAAAAGATTTCTTTGTTTATGTATGTGATATTCACTTGAATATTGCAAACATTTAAATTTACAGCGTTATATTTTTAGTCACCCTGCATGTTAATGGAAACCGCACAGAAATCAAAATTACCCCCAAACATGATGCATAATGAGTTTCCTAACAGATACAAGGTACAAAGAATCGTAAAAGTAAAAAGAATTGATTTTACGTGGAGAATTGACATTGTTTTTAACGGCCCCCCTCCTCAGAAAAAAATCTTAGATTGGCTAGTTTTGCATTGTGGTAACAATATCGGGTTTTCATAGTTTTCAATAGAATTAGGGAAATGTGCAAATATACCAAGCGATGATGGGAAAAGAATATTGAGATTTGAAGACAAGTTAGTGTGTTAAAGTAAGAGCAGCGAGTTTCAAATTTTTTGTGAAATGTTTTATGGAGATTTTAATAATAATTTTTAATACAAATTTTAAGTAAACTAAAAAGTTGCAAAAAATGTATTTTATTTAGTTTCATCTACATATTTTTTATAGAACTTCAATTCGGTCAAATCCTAGTTTTCAATTTATTACTTTTTGTTTGATCCTTCCCCCTTTCCTCCCCAGATAAAATAAATACTATTAAACTAATTACAAAGAAACTATAGGTTCAATAATTTTCTATTGAACAAATCGCATGGATTTGTTTTATCATTTGTTTTTAATACTAATAGCAATAGTTTGCTTTTCATTAATTCAATAGTATTTTTACTTACAGTTGTTATCATGAAAGATGAAGCTTCGTCATAAACGGCATTTGTATGAAATAAGACGAAAATTGTAAGTCAAATAAGTGTTCGATATAATAAATTTAAATCATAATAATTATTATAATCATTATAATATCAGCAACAATACTTAGTTCTAAAAAAAATCAACAAATTTTAACAAGTTTATAGCAAAACAAAACTTACAATTAACGTAATATATTAAATTATATTAAAACTTCAAAATATCGAGTTATTAATAAATTAAAAATTAATTAAAAGATTTATTTAATATAAAATAATTAATTACAACGAAACGGCAATATAACCTAAAAACCAAAGTAACTTGTCAAAATTATAGCATCAGTCAATATGAAAAACTACTTTTATTAAAATTACTATGCAAGCTATGAAATATTGTATCTATCTTTTTCTATCTCATACGTTGGATATCATATAATTTTCGACGTATAAGATTTCTAAAATCAGACATTTAAGAATTATTTATGTTAGCGTGTCTTTGTTGCACTTATGTTACTATAACTAATTTTAAAAAAAGATTGTCGGTTTTTAATTCAGATGGTTGTGACGTAAGCTTTATCTTTCAAGATAACCACTTTATCTAATCACGCGTAAATGCGATTTTTTGCAAAGTGTGACGCACCCTATTTAACTTTTTTATTGGTGCAACTATCCCTTTTGCATCCATGCTGTCGCCACTTACCTGCTAAAAGATATCCCAAAATGAACTGACATTTTAAATTATTGCCACATTTCTTTTCACGTCAAAGACAAAAATTTTGAATTTTGGATTTAAAATAGTCTAGAACGTTTGTAATTCGTTTGTGCTTAATTGTGCAAGTTTTATTTTTGTTTGTACCCAAATAGTTTTTGAGATTTTAAAAAAAAACATCAAGGATACTGACGCGCATGATTAAGCTAAGGAGATTCTGGTTAAGAGGGGCATTTTTTTCAGGGCCCTTTTAATTTAATCAACAGATGGCGCATACTTAAATATTTTTATAAAATACGAGAAATTTGCTATATTTAAAATATAGCAAATTCGTTGAGATAATACTATTCTATAAACAATATTCTTGATCTTAAGCTATTTTGAGTTCGTATTGAGTATGTAAAAACACACTCACTTACAAAAAAAGATAATTAAACTTTAATTATGAATTGTGTTTTTATAAATAAATATTACGAACTCAAAATAGCTTAAGATCAAGAATATTGTTTATAGAATAGTATTATCTCAACGAATTTGCTCTATTTTAAATATAGCAAATTCCTCTTATTTTATAAAAATATTTAAGTAGGCGCCATCTGTTGATTAAATTAAAAGGGCCCTGAAAAAAATGCCCTTCTTAACTCCTAAAGGATCAAGTTCAAAAAAGTTGCAATTGCCTGTAATTTGTAAAATCAAAAATTTCAAAAATTAGGTGGGGAAGGGGAGCTGAATACATGCTTTTCGTAATTTTAATTTTTATATTTTGAATAGTCTTGATCGTTTGTGTTTTGTTTGTGGTTATTGTATGGAACTTGTTCGGTATGGTACTCTAAAATTTAAATTTTCATAACTTTGGCGAAAATCATAGTAGTACTCAGAGTAGTTTGGAGTAACATGACAAGTAGACCTACTATTATTAAGAGTATAATACTTGAAACTTGGAAATATTGAGAATCTATTAGTAACATTAGTTTGTTAAATTTTATGAATATTGTTACCTTTTTAGGTTTCTATATCAACTGTTTGTCACTAGAGGGAGGGTCATAGGAAATACTAATAATACTATTAAAGTTTTTATTCGCAGCTTTGATTAGATTATATCAAATTATTTATAAAAGTGTGGTCTATGTAGGGGTAGGGAAACGTGATAGTAAACATATCACAATTTTTAGACAGACCAAAAATGTATTAGACACTTTCAGAACTAAAAATATTAAAAGTTGACACAATGTAAATTATACTAAATGTATAATTTTTATTCACAAATAAATATTTTCGTCATATAAAAGCATCGCAAGGTTACTAAACTTGTTTAACTTTGGTTAAACATACCAGCAAGATAGGAGAGGGAAAAATAAGTTATTTTACATTAAATTATTAATATAATATTTAAAATATAAATGGGTAAAAAAAATTAAATCCATAATCGCCATAATATTTCATAATAAAATTCAAAATTTGAACAAATTCTATGTGTATCTCTGTGCTAAGAGAATCTCGATAATCCACTCATGCACGTCAGTATCTATGATGTTTTTTTGAAAATCTCAAAATCTATTTGGGTACAAACGAAAATAAAACTTGCACAAACAATCACAAACGAATTACAAACGATCTAGACTATTTTGAATCCAAAATTCAAAATTTAAGAAAATTCTGTGTTTCCTCGTGCTAAAGGAATCTCGTTAATTCATTCAGGCAAAGCAACAAAGCACAAACGATTTAGACTATATTAAAGTCAAAATTCAACATAAGGGGGAGGGGGGGCTAGCATGTCTCCAGCCCCCAATTAAAAATAACCAAATTGTTTCAGATTTTACAAAATTCAAATATAGAGTAAAGGGAGGTAAAAGTCCGCATGGGGCAAAAGTCCCAAATTCAAATATCTCACTATATTTCAAAAAATTTTATCATTGTGCGCAAGGTGCAGTTAGTAGTCATCAATTACAGTGTCTATACCAAATTTTATCACGCAAAGTTGGATTACTGGAGAACCATGAGGTAATTACGATTTTGCGTATGCCTGATGTATCATTAGCTCTTGCAGAAATTGCGTTGAAATGTTGAAAATGAGTAGTAACCATAACTAGTATGTATTTTATTGAAAATACATGTTTCTTGCTATAAACTTATAGGATATAATCGATGTTAGGTTTGATGGTCTGGAAAGGTCATGACTCGGAAATGTTTTTGGCTACTTGGGGCAAGAGTCCTATGTTGCTGAACCCATGTCAAGCAAAAGTTTGAAGAATTAAAAAAGGCAAGAATTAAACCGATGGCAAAGTGCTTTGTTTAGGCTGCAAAGAATAATATGAGAATTTATCAATGAGAGAGTGGATTCAATGCGATAGCTGCAAACAATGGTGTCATGAAGAGTGCACGAAATTGGCCAATTTATTTGTGACCATTGTTGAAATTTTTCTACATTTTATCTTTTTTATATCTTATACTTTTGTTGTTTTTGCTTATTACTTTTCATTTGGAAGAAATTGTTGATTTTAATTTGACTTAAAATAGCGCAGAGTCCAATGGCGGACTTTTGCCCCACCTATGGGGTAAAAGTCCCATTTTCCGCAACTTGTGTATTATGGTTTTTTTATACACACCGTTTTCAAATCATGGCATTAATGTTATTTATAACAAAGCCTAAGTACTGTACAAACTTCTCATCCAAATATTGAGCTGATTGAGTAAAACATATAAGCGTAAAAAAATACAACGTACTAAGTGCGGACTTTTACCTCCCTCTACTCTATTACTGATTCTTTTCCCAGTTCCTTAAAAATATGTAGCGCTATACCTCCTAGAATCTATAGACTAACAAAAATCTATAAAGCTGGGAATCCACTTCGTCCTATTGTGGTCAGCAACAAATCCCTAACCTACAAGCTATCCAAATTTCTTTCTAATACTATTTCTAAAATTTTAGGTAAAACAAACTACCATACTAAAGATTTGTTGTCTTTTATTGAAGAATTAAAGGAATTTAACGTCCTAGATAATTATATTTTCATTTCACTGGACGTTAAATCTTTATTTACTAACATACCCATCAATCTGGCTATCACGGCAGTTAGTGAAAAATAGAACGAAGTCAAAAACGTCACTAATATCCCCAAAGATAAGTTCTTGAATGCTCTTAGGTTATGTTTAGACACGACCGACTTCCAATACGATGGTAAATTATACCAACAAATCTTTGGGACTGCAATGGGTAGCCCTATTTTTGCCACCATCTCTAATCTGGTCGTGGAAATCTTGGAAAACAATCGGATTTCATCCCTCCCCTTCCAACTCACGTTTTTTAAACGATACGTGGACGACATTATTACGGCGATCCCTAACGACAAACAAGACTTCATCGTCAAACATTTCAACAAATTTCATCGCAAACTACAATTTACCATAGAAAAATAAATAAATAATACCATATCATTTTTTGATATCAAATTAATTCATCATGAGAATAAATAATATTAAATACATGTGGACGCAGAAACCAACATGGTCTGGTACATATCTCAATTATAATTCTTACCACCATAAATAAAAAGCCATAAAATCGGGACAGCAATTGGACTTATCGACAGGGCACTCAAACTAACGCATAGCGATTTCAGAAAGGATACTCTGAATCTGAATATTGCAAAGCAAACTCTGATAAGCAATAACTATCCTTATCCACTTGTAGTTAAATTAATCAAAGATCGTGTTAATAGATTGTACAATGGACATATTGCAAAAAGAAAAAATCATAACAGCTATTCGGTGATTCCGTTTTTTGTCAATGGGTTAAATGAACAAATTAAAAGAAGCCTTATATAAAGAACACAACATTAATACCACTTTTAAATCTCCTAACAACATTGGTCTTTTATACCTACGTTAAACTCAAAGACCTGATCCTTTTTGAGAAGAAATCTGACTTGATCTATCAAATGGGCTGTACAAATTGTAACTTGGTGTACATCGGACAAACCAACCAATGGTTGAAAAACAGAATAAGCGGACACATCTCAACCATCAGATGTAACAAGCTAGAATCTAACTACAGCCATCGCCAAACATATTTTAGTAGATGGACATACTGCGGACTTCGAAAACACCAAAATCGTCAAGTCAGTTCCCAATTACAAAGATCGGCTGGTACATGAAATGATTTGCATTAAGAACACATGCAAGAACATAACACAATGAACCGGAAAACCGACATAGATGGCTTAAACAACATTTACAGCCAATTACTCATTTAAGTTTTTTTACGTATTGGAGTTAGGTTTTCCTTCTTTGCCAAAACACAATTTAGGTTTTTCCTAACTCACGGTCCTAGGTTTTTATCTAGTCACCGTTCAAATGACAATTCTTGTTTCTATTTCTATGACTTGTTTATACATGTAATCTCTGTAAATCTTATTCTGATGACGGATGAAATAATCATCTGAAAGCTCAATAAATATTTTAATTGATTTTTTTAATTTTTAAATAACTCGATATTTTCAAGTTTTAATATTATTTCATATCAACGAGTTAATAATTTAGCATTTTAAAATTATTAGAAGTTGAAATAATGTAAATTAGGTATACTAAATGTATAATTTTATTCACAAACATATAATATGTTTATCAAGTTGCACTGCTTACACCACACTGTTATAAATTATAAAATAATTTGAATTCTAATTAGAATACATTTGGTTCGTTTTATTTTTTTACAAATTTAACCACATGGTGTTTCTTTTTATCATAGAGGACCAGTATTTCAGTGTCGTAAAGTGAAATAAAGCAAAGTGTAATTTTAAAATTGCCTATTTTTACAAGCTTTTATTAAGCTTGCAATTTTGTTTGTTAAGATCAAATCTTGCAACTGAATTTTAAAGCAGTTTTCTTCTACCGATTAAGGTAAAATTTTGCATACACGTTTAGTTTTGATGACAATGCATTTTGCAATGCAAAACAAAATTATTAGAACATTTTACAGGCATTTTAAGAAGTCCTGGAGTCCCAGGGACCCCAGTATACCATGCAAAGGTTAAATTTTAAACACTGTAGCGTTGAAGCATCGTTCCGGTTGGGAAGCATAGAAGCGAGCATTTTTCTGCCTAATGTGAAGCGTCGGTAGCGAAAGTAGTTCTAACCCAAACTCGGGGCTAATATAACGACCAATAATAGAGATACCTAATTTTATTGCAAAAACCAATACGATGTACTTATTAACAGCTTTCCTATCAACAGAAATCCGCCACTTGGTTCAGGTTAGTGCATGCAAACGGACGAAACGTTCAGATATTTATTGCGAATTTTAAAATGCGAGAAATATACCTACTCATATTTCTTATATAAATCGTATGCAATTTATATATAAATGTAAATAGTCAAAGAATATCTATTAGGTATAGGCATAAAATGTTACCGATGAGGGCGCTGCAAAAATGAAAAATCGCTGGCTAAAGCAGTACTTTTGATAGCTGTCAAATCAGTTATGCGCTATATACGCATGCGTTATACTGTTTACGCCAGCCATTACTGTACTTGAAATTTCAGCCGCTAGACGGCGTTTCGTTAATATTTTTTGCCTATACCTTATTTATTTATTCTTGATATGAATTCCAAAATATGTTAAAATGCTTTTGCTTAGACGCAAGTTTATTTTATGGCATATGAGGGGTATAAAATCAAAGGTGGCTATATCCATTTTTGCGATTTTTCAGTATAGATGAAAAACTGTTTTAAACTAATTGTAAGGATACTAGTCGCTCATATATGAATTTTCTTATATGTGAAGATTCTATAATCATTTTTTAAAATAATTCTACCGTTTCCGAAATATTTACTATCAAATCAAATATTGGAAATTTTGTCAAAATTCATAAAAGTAACCTTTATTTTGAAGAATGTGTAATATTAGATTCACATTTTAAATTTGCCGCTATGAGGAAAATAATTTTAGTAAAATATTTTCGTACGCTTATGGAGTGGAATGCGATTATAACAGGGGCTTGAAGGCAACGAAAGAGGGACGCACGGTAACCTCAGCCCTTTCTGGTTGAATTTGTACTTCAGTACAGACGTGCCTTTTAAGATTTTCGAGTGCTAGTTTTGTTAGCTTGAGTTTTTGATTTTAATAATCAAATAAACTATAAATAAACTACAATTTTTATGTAAGTAATTTTAAATTGATATTTCTAATTAGTAAATTTAAAGATAGTATGTTTTTAAATAATTTCGCATACACGTGCGTTACGATGAGTAACCATCGACGTTGGTTTTACATACATAGGGTGTTTTAAAATTAATGTTGCTTTGTTCATAACTACTTTAAACTTAATTATCTTTTTTTGCAAATAATTATAAATTATATTTTGTATATAAATATTGGTGATGAAATTCAAATAATCTTGGTTATATGTTGGCTTTTGGGAATGTACAGGGTGTGGAAAATGTTTCATAATTATTATTTAATTATTGGTGTTGAGGTTTTATTGAGGTATTAAAAGATGATTTTAATAGATCGAGAGGGTTGATAATTTATACGTTTTCAAGGTATGAAAACAAGATGGCGCCGGTATAGCGTCATTTTGAGGTAGTGTAACGTCACTAGACGAGGGTTGATAATTTATACGTTTTCAAGGTATGAAAATAAGATGGCGCCGGTATAGCGTCAACTTTTGAGGTAAGGTGACGTCACTAGATAACGAAGTTTGCCCTAGGTTAGCGTTCATATCATGAACTTCGCTGGTGTGAATGTAGTAGTATGTACGAGCCTGCGGGGATGAACCTAGAATATTCCGTATTCGAGGCTAGAGTCTGCACAGGCCTCGCAGGGCGTGATAACTGGCATCCAAAATCGTACACGATAGTTGGTATGAATGTATTTAGTAAACCATTACGTAGTAGAGTGTCCCCCAATCTACCATAAATATGTCCCGAGTGTGGGTTCGGTGGTATTGCACTATCCGAGGGGTAAACTTTGTTGGGTGATGTTGATTGGTTTGAGAAAAGTGATAAATATAACAATTACGAATTTTAGGCTCTATGTATGTATCAAAAGATAATAAATAAATAAATACGACAAAGTCAAAAGACGCATAAAAATGCAATAACAAAGTCAAAAGACATCATGGGCGCCCATAGGGGGGGGCCAGTAGGGGCCGTCGCCCCTACTGAGAAATCCACTAGAAGTATTCATTCATACTTACTAGTTACAATAGATTCAAAACATAAAACAAAATACATAAATTAATAAAATGTAACACTATAAAAAACAGATTGAATTATTAAAATAGTAAAACTATGACATCTAAAGTTACAACGAGAATATTTTCAGAAGCACACTACAGCCTCTGCTTATACCTATGGATGCCTATAGTATGCCTTTTTCCAACTTCTTCTAAAATCTTTAATTATCATCATCATCATCCGCACGTTCAAGACCAGCGGCCCGTTACTTCACTCAAATTGATCCCGCCATCTCATTCTGGGGCGGCCCACGGATTAATTAATTAATTGATTAAAATTAAAGATTCATTTTTTTTCCATAAAAAATACTTAATTTTACTGTACTACAAAAATACAGTGTGTTCACGGAAAGTGGTAACAGTGAATAATTCTTAAATATTACTAGATACAAAAAAAAGTTTAAATAGTTTTTTATTCAACTCTAAATTTTCTATTGGAAACTGTTAAAGTATATTTTTTTATACTTTAAACTAGCTGACCCGGCAAACTTCGTTTCGCCTGAGAATCGATAAATGTGTTAGCTTTCTAGCCGAATGAAAAACACCCAAATTTAGATCAAAATTTTTAGTAACCAATAAAAGGAGCGTATTAGTAGCAATCAGACGTTTTTCATTGGTTAGTAGGATAGGATAGGTCAGTAAGAATGTGGCACTCCCCCCCCTTCTTAGTGGGGGGCGCCTATGCAAGGTTTCCCCACTCAAACACAAAAAAAAAGTTGTCCACCCATTTGTGACGAAACCTACGTATGTGTGCATATATATTATTAAGCATA
Organism: Rhagonycha fulva; assembly: GCA_905340355.1. Classification (NCBI taxonomy): domain Eukaryota; kingdom Metazoa; phylum Arthropoda; class Insecta; order Coleoptera; family Cantharidae; genus Rhagonycha; species Rhagonycha fulva. Next base: position 23,730,402 of record HG996554.1, read on the forward strand.
TATATTTTTGCGCACAGTACACATAAATTTGCTCCGAGCAACATGCGCAAATGTTATTTGCTCCGAGCAACATGCGGGTCAGGTAGTACAAGTATAAATGGTTTTTCATTGGTTAGTTACCATGTACTACATGAAAATTTTGTGTAAATTCCAATGAATGGATTGTTTTTAATAATTATAACTTATAACTTTATTAAGACTTTTCGGGTGGTGGGGGCAAAGTTTTATTGAACTGAGTTCCAAAGACTACCATAATATCTACGCTAAAGTGTTCTGCGGTTTTTTTTGTAAATTTGTAGGAATAAAATAAAAAGTAAATAAAAACACCCTGCGCATATATTGTCAGTTTTTAATTATTATTACTTTATTAAGACTTTTGGGGGGGGGGGAAATCTTTTATTGAACCGAGTTCCAAAGAGTACCATAGTAAAATTTTTGTAAATTTTTAGGAATAAAAAGTATATAGAAACATTCTGCGGATATATTGTCAATGAATGGATAGTTTTTAATTATTATTACTTTTTTGACTTTTTAGGGGGGGGGGACTTTTATTGAACTGAGTTCCAAAGATTTACTATTGCACCGAAATGGGCATATGCCGAACTGTACTCGCACCGAATTGGGTCTGCGTCAAACTGTATTAGTGCTGGGACATCGATGCAAAACATCGATGTCGACATCGAACCTGGACATCGATGTGAGCATAACATCGGTTGCAAAACATCGATGTTTTCGCGACATCAATGTTATTGCATATTAGTTTAAATAAATCAGCAAAAACACTATTATAGCAAAAAATTTATTTATGAATATTAATAAATGCTACAAATTAAAAAATTAGCAAATTAGCCAGGTGTGGGGGGGGGGGGTAATTAAAGATTAGAATTAAAATGAAAGATCTTTATATTTAATATTTAGTTAATTTTAAATTTAAGCGATGCCTTTTGGGTAGCGTGACTAAATTTATCTGGACAGTTAGCTAACTAATACATTTAAGGTCGCACACTGCCGGACACATTATTCAATTAGTGCGTCACTAATTTGATCGTGAATCGAATTACCTTTCAGGAATCATCCCATTTATCGATAACTCGATGCCAAAATCCAAACACCGGATTCGATGTTTTTCTTGTAGCTGTAGCTGACACTTGGCATCTGCGAAGCAGATGCGGGCGATAGCCCGCTTATCTCCTTCGTCTGATTAGAAACCTGACGTTGAGAATTTTTTACAGGGATTTCAAACCCGAGGAGCGGCGTCGAGCCGGTGTCTTGTTTGTTATTACGCTATAAGGTAAGCACTGCGGGGACGGAGGCTAACGTCGAATTGTCCGCGCGTGCATGCACGGGTGAGACAATCCCCGCGCCCGCGGCGGCGCGATGTGATTACCTTGAGCCCTTTCTACAATAACAGAGCCTCAGTCGCGCCGTTGCTACAGCGTTTTTATTAATATAAAAAAAATAATTTTTTACAATTTAAAAACACAACAATAATCTAATAGATTAATTTCTTATTGGTGAATAGATTTATCTGTAGAGATGTTCATTACATTACTTGAGACAATGTAAGGTGGCGCTCTCTACGCGACTAAGTACCGAACTAACTCGTAAGTCAAAAAGTGAATTTTCTTCATAAATCGTTTTTTCGTGAATTTTTGCGATGTTTTAATAGTTATTCTGCTAATCGAGATGTCGAGAAATCCAACAAATCAAAGATCATAAAAATCGGTTCAGCCGTTCTCGAGTTATAAATGGTGTAACTAACACGTTGTTCTTTTATATATATAGATTTAACCGGAAGTAATCATAAATTTTTTTTTTTTTAATTAGCAACATGTCTTTTTTTTAACATTTTTGTAATCTGCAATTTTTTCTCTATAAATGCATATAAAATTGTCATAAGGTTACATAAGAAAAAATTCGAGGAAACACAAGATTTAAACAAACAATAATAATTTATTAATTACGTATGTAGAGTGCTATGAAAAACAAAACACCATTATTATGATATGATACCATTAGACTCTTTCTATGGAGTCATTTAAAAATGGTATATTAGGAAAATCTCTCTTTAAATTTAAAATTTTAAAAATCAAAATTAACTTAGCATCTATCAAAATTATCACCAAATCGCCAAAACTTTTGCAAAAATTAGAATCATATCTTGAACAAAACGGTGGCAATTTTGAAAAATTTATCAGCTAAATGAAATGTTGTGTTTTGTTTTTCATGGCACTCTACATACCTATGTGTAAATAATCAGTAAATTATTATTGCTTGTTTAAATCTTACATTTTCTCAAATATTTTCTTATGTAACCTTATGAAAATTTTATAGGTATTTATAGATAAAAAATTGTAGATTGCCAAAATGTTAAAAAGAGACATGTTCTTATTTGAAAAAAAAATGTTATGCTTACTTCCGGTTGAATTTGAAGAATAAAAAAATATACTTTGACAGTTTCCAATAGAAAATTTGGAGTTGAATAAAAAACTATTTAAACTTTTTTTTGTATCTAGTAATATTTAAGAATTATTCACTGTTACCACTTTCCGTGAACACACTATATATCTAAATATTCCTAAAGTCGATCCAAGGACATTTGACCTTGAAAAAACAAAAATTTCGCGTTTTTTCGAAAATTCAATGAGATACGATACATAATTAAATATACAATGGCCCCTACTGAAAACATTTTATATGGGCGCCCATGAAAGACATGAAAATATAATACAACTATAATTAAACTATTACTAATAATAAAATATTCTCAAAGAGAATCAAACAAATATCAATCGATAGAAAGGTTTTACCAAATTGCTACCAAGATTATTAAACGATTTACCAGTAAATATATATAAAATGTAATCAAAAGTCATTATCAATTCGTGTTCAAATATGTTCAGTTACTCAAGTATAATTGAGAGGTGGTGCCCATTTAAGTTGGCTTGTTGTTCCTATCCCTGCTTTTTTTTTACATAAATAAATATAAATTAATCCCATTTTAGTGTTTTGTTGTGTTTATTAAATGAGTGGAGAAATAGGTGGCGTTTAGATGCGATTCGACGATCTGAGGTTGAATCATTGTGTAATTATGTAGGTTTACTAACGACATTTTAGCATTACCAAGGTATCGAAGTGTAAGTTTGGATAGGAGATTAGTACTGACTTCACGAACTGTGTCTTTCGGTTCTAAAAAGAAGTTTGGTTCTTATCACGACTTGCGCATTTACAACGTGGAGGTTCATTGACGATCATAGGATTACGACGAGGTTGTTTGAATTTCTAATAGGTGGAGTTAAATGAGAGCGGGAAATTCAAATTCAAAGGTCGATATTACAAATGGATAGATTGGTATTTTTTTTTTATATTAAGTTGCTTTTAAAAGGCCTTTAGAAGAAATTTTATTTGAAATAAAACAAAAAAAAGATAAAAATCCAAAAAAAAAAAAAAATAGTTAAAAATTTAAATTTTTTAATAACTATAATAATTGCTGGAACAGTAATAAGCACAAACAGTCACTAAAATTGCAAAAATAAATCAAACTGACTAAAATATAGTGTTATTATGGATAATTATAGCGATTTTGAAACTAAGGGCCAACTTTAAGTATAAAATTTGACTAATTTTTTAGGAATTGATTAGTGGGTTTCATAAAGAACTAAATTTTTAACAAAATGATGTATCTATCTCAATTTCGCTAAAAATGGATATAGCCACCTTTGATTTTATACCCCTCATATCTTCTCACTGTCAAATCAAATTCTCCAGAAGTTACATCACTTCACCACAGATGACACCACAGTCACAGCTAGGTTACTTTCGCGATACACTCGTTTTTAAAACTGTCATTCTTCAGTAGATTACGGTGGTATCTTAAGGTAGGGTGACGACGGCTACCATTTTAAAATCACGTTTTTTCTTTTGTGGGGCAAACGAATTTGTTCATTAATCGACGTTATATTTTGTTAGATCGAGAAAAGTGAACAATTAGCTACAGATAGAGTTGAAGAAACATTTTCGAAGAGTTATAAATCATGGAACGGATCGACAAAGTATGGGAACCTCCAGATAATTCTAGTAGCTATAAAATTAAAGTAGAAGACCTAGAAGATGTGGAGTTTAATTTGGAAGATTTACATCATTCGATAGACATCAAAGACGAGAGCGATGCAGAACAATTGACACTGGAGAAACAGGTAAGAAAAACTATAATCTTAAATTTTATTTGTCAGTTTTGTGACTATAAATGTGCTTACAAATCAATTTTAAAACAACATTTAAAAAAACACACAGGCGAGAAATCTTTTGCATGTGAGATTTGTGACTATAAATGTGCTCACAAATCATCTTTAAGAAAGCATTTAAAAACTCACACAGGAGAAAATTTTTTTGCTTGTGCGATTTGCGACTACAAATGTGCTCACAAATCATCTTTAAAAGTACATTTAAATATTCATACAGGCGAGAAACCTTTGGCTTGTGAAATTTGTGATTATAAATGTGCTTATAAAGCAAATTTCAAACGACATTTAAAAACTCACACGGGCGAGAAACCTTTTGCTTGTGAAATTTGCGATTATAAATGTACTCAGAGGTCATATTTAAAAGACCATTTGACAACTCACACAGGAGAAAAATCTTTTGCTTGTAAGATTTGTGACTATAAATGTGCTAACAAATCATCTTTAAAAAGGCATTTAAAAACTCACACAGAAAAACTTTTTGCTTGTTCGATTTGCGACTACAAATGTGCTCCCAAATCATCTTTTTTAGTACATATAAATATTCATACAGGCGAGAAACCTTTTGCTTGTGAGATTTGTGATTATAAATGTGTTCATAAATCAAATTTCAAAAGACATTTAACAACTCACACAAACGAAAAACCTTTTGCTTGTAAAATTTGTGATTATAAATGTTCTCGGAGGTCATATTTAAAAGACCATTTGAAAACTCACACAGGAGAAAAATCTTTTGCTTGTGAGATTTGTGACTATAAATGTGCTCACAAATCATCTTTAAAAAGGCATTTAAAAACTCACACAGGAGAAAAACTTTTTGCTTGTTTGATTTGTGATTATAAATGTGCTCACAAATCATCTTTAAAATTACATTTAAATATTCACACAGGCGAGAAACCTTTTATTTGTGAGATTTGTGATTATAAATTTGCTCATAAAGGAAATTTCAAAAGACATTTAAAAACTCAACACAGGCGAGAAATCTTTTTCTTGTAGATTTGTGACTATAAATGAAAAAACCACAGACACCATTTAATAATAATATTTATTAGTTCTAATTAAACTAAATAAAAATATTAAAATAAATAAAAAAAGCGACAGCTGTAATTTGTTCCGCTAATGTAATATATTGTCGTATTATTTTTGGCATGAAGAAACTTTGAGCCAATATCTAATTTCTATTATTACTTTAATAATTATGATAAGAAAATTTTTATAAAAATGTAAAAATTTATGAGACGCCCCTGAAAAGTTGAGGTAGGGGATCAAGGTTTGCAGTCTAGAGATGAATGCGGAACGGGATATCCCGCGGGATACTTTTTTGTCCTGAGGGATATTTAGAATATTTAGTGGGACATTTTGTCAACTCAGTCCCGCGCGGGACGGAATCCCGCAGTCTCGCATTTGATTTTTTTTGTTAACGCATACGATATTGTTCAGAGTTAAATTATGAAATCAGAGGGGAAAAAACTCGTACCACGCGGGACTGAGCTGACATCCCGTCCCGCGCGGGACTGAGTTGATAAAATGTTCCGCGTAGGATTAAATATTCTAAATATCCCGCGGGACAATAATATATCCCGTCCGGTCCCGCTTTCATCTCTAGGTTTGCACCAAACTTCGGCAGTGAAGTTTGTCACAAAGCCACTTGATCCTTTTAGAACAAAAAAGGTAGCTAACTTCGGGTATTTAACTCACAGTCGGAGAGTCATGGGTTGCGCGATGCGCGTTTTGTGGGTCCCAGAAAATATCTAATGTATCTGCGAAAGATGGAAATTGGGCGTCAGTTGATAATAAGAAACCTTATCACCAACAAAATCGATTTTTAATTTGCAGCAAAAAAATGTATAAATAAAGTGCAAAATCACTTACCTCAACTTTCTCGACCTTTAGCATCATTTCAAAGTTGACGATTTAATGGACCAGCACCTGGTCATAGAAGCTGAAGTGATTGATAATTGCAGTATGGGAATTGTAAATGGTTTTAAAAATTTTTTATAACCAACTGTAAACCCTAAATAGAAAAATAAATAGTAAGCATTTTTGATTCGTCAGTAATTAAAATGAGCTTATCTTTATGAACAACTTTTTTGTCAAAATGTAACAAACTGTCATAAAAAGGATTACCATTTTCCTAATTTTTAAAGAGTCTGGATTCTTTTCCCTCAAGCATTGCCTTGCGTTAGGTACGTAACAAAATTAAAAATTGGTAACACAATCTACATATAACTTTCTGGTATCGAACTCTTCTTATTTTTGCAATTCAAAAACTTCTTTGGTACATAAATTTCACTAAATATACGCGACTATAACTGTATTATATTCTATTAATTTAAATATGGTCATTACTGTACGTAAAAACATAAACAATCTAAAAAACTGTAACATAGCATATAACTTGCATGTAATTTATGTTTGTTGTCTCCCGCTGTAGTGTTAAAATCTGCCGTAAGACGTCGTAGTCCTTAGATGGATATCCCAATAATATGCCAAATGCTAGGTTTTCGACAAAAACAGCCAAACCTCTGTGAACATACTTCCTAGTGTTACCATAGTTTGGGCCAACCTCAACTATGTGTTGTTAATTAGATTTAATTAGTTATAAGTTGTTATATTGTAAAATTTGATCAAGTAGGTTTAAAACCAGCGACTCGATAATTCAATTTTTAAAAAGTGTTACAAGTTTTTTGTAAAATTGGGAGATCGGAGCTTAAGCGTATTTGACCGACACAGAGGAGGTCGAAAAATATTGGTGACCCAATGAATAGGTCTATGTCACCTGGTTGACCAAACGTTGGATCAGCTAGATATATGTTTTCTGGTATTTTTATAAGTTTCCGGTCTTTTATGAAACCTGAAGTAGTTTCGGTTATATGTTTTATTACAAGACACGTCAATTTGGTTTTGTAATTTGATTGGTCGGAAAATATTTCTAATTCGCATCGAGATTGAATTGTTGAGTTAGTATTGTTTAATCCGGTATCCGCAATGTTAACAATTTGCATGGGCATATATAAAATTTGATTGGGACCCTGAGTCCAAAAGTGCCTTTACGGTGTGGTAGACTTCTTTTTTATTATCAATGACTTTAACTAATGCGATTGGTAGCAGGATGTTTATTGCATTTGAACAGAATGCCGAAATGATTTGTATAGTTTCGAGTTTGGGTTCCGCGGTTTTGTAACTTCCTGATTGTACCAACGTCACTGCAGGTTTAAAACTTTCATGTAGCAATGAAAGATGTTTTTCATTGCATATCCTGCAGGTGAACCGCGAATTGCATTGTACTTCGGTGTGGCTTTTGCCCAAGCAATTGAGGCAGAGTTCGAGTTCGTTGGCCTTTGTTATTTTTTGTTTGACATCCATAGCTTGGAAAATGTCACATCTTGTTAAGAAATTATCCTTCTTGCAAAGATAACACTTAGAGTTATTTGTGATAAAGGATTTTGATTGATATTTAATATTTTCAGGTAGAATTTAAACTCTTTTTTTGTTCTACGTTTTCTAAAAATACTGCGTGATTGTTAAGAAACGTTTTGAATTCGTCTAATGACCATCGCATCACTTAATTTACGTAGGTTGGGCGGATGATTCGTGAGAATCTATCGCTATCACTACCTGGATACAGTTCGTATACTCGTCTTAACTCCCACCTCAATGGTGCTAGTCCATCTTCCTTTACGATAACCATCGTTTTGACACTTAGAAGCGTGGGGTATCGCTGCTTCCATTTACATCTTGTTTGAAGTTGAGCTACGTATTCTTTTGACCATCGACTCTAAAACCATTGCTTCAACTGCTGCAGAATTTTGCGGTTAGTGAACCTTTTAGACTCCCCTCTTACATTTAAGATTGCTTAGTTCCATTTTATCAAGGATAAATATTTTAAATAAATTTTTAATTTTAATAATAATAAATTAATCTTGCTTAATTATAAAGATTTAAAACAATGGAACTGACCTTCTTAATTTTGATCGCATCTGCGCAAGTCGTTGACGATACGGATGATTTTCGTTTAACACGCATCTTTTTACTGGAAACTTTTCTTATTTTTTGTCTTTTTACTTTTTTCTTAGGGACATTCTTATCCGGATCGAAGGACCATGATTCCTTATTTTTAATGGAGTTTCACTGCTGGTGATAATTTCATAAGATTCTGGTTTGTCGCACTTACGCGTCACCTTTGCTGGTGTCTAATTTCTCACGGAAGTTTGTACCATTACGTCTTGATGTTCTTGCAAATCTGACAGTTCATATGGGGTTTTGTCGTGATATTGTTTTTGTTTTAATTGATTGGTCTTCATTGTGTTATACGATTTGCTACATTTATATTTGGGTGTCAATGCACTTTTCGTAATCATTAAATCTGATCTCAATTTTCTAACCATTATTAGTTCCGCTAGTGAAGGTAAATTATTTTTATGCGTAGCGTTGTAATTAAGAATTGCCAATGATAAACTGATACTTGATACCTGATAACTGATGATATCTGATTCAATTGCTTTAACAAATAAATTTTTAACAGTTTGTACCATTCGCTCAATTAAACCGTTTGATCTCGCATACGTTGGCCTTGACGTAGAATGTTTTATTCCATATTCATTCAAAAATGCCTTAAAATGTAGAGAATTAAAGGAGAAATAAATGAGGTTCCAAAAAATACTAGCACCTAATAAAATGTCTATTGGCTTTTTTAAATTCGATATTTGAAAAAACAGGTGCACTTAGGGCCCTGTGCCTCCGCTTATTCTCTTATTTAAAATATACTTTTTCAGAAAAGTTCGAGGTTTCAATCGTAAAATTTGTATTTTCGCGCCCAGGCTGGCTACCTCTCCCCGGAAAGTGGATATAGACGGTAATAATTATAGCTTTTTCTTAAATTTAAAAAATTATATGATTCGGTTTATTGAATTATAAAATGAATTTAATTTAGAAGATATTATAAAAGTTCAAAGTTAAAAAAAAATGTATTGAATTATTTAGTAAGCTTAGTGAATTTTGAAGTCTTATAATTATAATTACTTATACTTAATATACTTGTCTTATGCCCGTACTAATAGTCGAGGATCAATCCTCGGATCAATCCTAGATCCAGCAATCCTAGATCGTAACAACGATCTTGGCGTAACAAATAGTCCCGGCTTCGGGTAAGATCGGTGAATTCTAGATTTGATCTTGGATTTGGTAATATATCTAGTAATATTTAGTTAGTTTCTATTTATAACCATTATTAGTATCTATTTTATAACCATAATTTTTTATTTTATTATTAATTTTTAAAAAAATTTTAATTTTTAATATTATGTCGTCGTTCCTGTTCAGTTCCTATAATAAAAGTTTTTAAAAATTATTTAATTATTATGAGGGTTAATGCACTATGACAACATAGCAAACACGCATGCGCCACAATGATCCGAGGATTAATCCTGGTCAAAGCAAGATTGGTTTTCGAGGTTCAATATTGATCTCGGATCGTGTTCAATCCAGGATTATTACAACTATTGGTAGCATTTTTGAACGATCCGAGAATTAATCCTTGATCTCGGATTGATCCTCGACTATTAGTACGGGCATTAATTATATGTAAAGTGAGCTAAATTTGAATGGTATTTTTAAATAGTTTTATTAAATCCTCTAGTAACGTTGATATTTAAAGTGTCGATATTTATTTATTTGAAAGTAGAGATTGCTTTATCATTATTGGGAATTGTGAAGCTTGACAGTATTACTATTGTCATTCTTAAAATCGCAAAAGTGAAAATTAATCTGAAGCAATGGGAATTCTTAGTTCTTTAATATGAATAGTTTCTTCTTTATTATTTGTTTTATTTTTTATTTTGATTTTATTATTTTCTGGCAGATCTACTAATTCAAATGGTCTTTCTTTCTTATTTTTTTGGTGATTAACTTTGTGAACAGTTTGACCTAAGGACTGTTTGGTTTTGAACTCGTTGCCATTAGCCATTACAATTTTTGTCGGTCTGTAGTAAGAAAAGTATTTAATTAAAAAATCACTGATTTCAATAGCAGTTTTTCCTTGAATAGGAATAGTCTGTCTTAATTTAGAAAATGCGCCAATGATGGTGAGAAAATTTTGGTTGTCAAATTTACATAAATACGTCGATATGTAAAATTTGAAAAGATTTTTCGGTTTGTTCTGTTAATACTAACGGTACATCGGGTTTCTTTCTTGAATATTTTGTGGTTTGACAAATTTTACAATTATTGATATAATTTGTTATGTCTATTTTCATTGAAGGCCAGTAATATTTTCTTTTTAGTTGTTGATAGGTTTTATTAATTCCACGATGATTACATTTTCCTTCATGTTGAAGTTTTATCTGCATGATGCGAGTGTCTTGTTGTACTACAGATTTTACTATTTTGGTGCATTTAATTAATTTAAGTTTTTTTGGGTTAAAGAAGTTCCTATAAACGTCATTAAGCTCGACATACTGTGTGTCGTCAAAAAAGTAGAGGAGAAGGTGGGAATATGGAACCCCTGTTTGTTTTATTGATTTTCACTTGAAACCAAATGTCTCAATTAATTAAGTTTTTGTTTCGAGTGTCCCTACACTAATCACCTAATGATATTTTATACGAAAAATAAATTAAATAATCAGTTTTACAAAATATGTAAATTTATTTAACAATATTAATAGTTCCATATACTACATCAATAACAAAATTAGTTACAAAAATCGCAAATAAAGTTTTCATGTTCACATCCTGAGCATTGGTCGTGACCCCACTAATTACACATGATACACTGAATCCATAATTCAGCTTTTTGGTCTTCGGAGAACTTGCCATAGCAGAACATGCACTGAGTGTCATCAGGTGGTTGACTGTTCCTAATATCCGACATAACTGACTCCCCAGAGCTAATTGTTGATTTTTCATCGGTATCTGAGCTGCTTTCACGTATGAATCCTGGTCCAATAGATGCAATATTTGGAGCAGAAGAATTAGGAAAAATATTACAAAATGGGTTTCAAAAAATTAATGATGGAATAATTAGTCAAGAAACAAAATTAGGATGGATACTATCAGGTGGCATTGCACAAGAAGCACACAAGCCAGTAGAAATAATTAGTATGATCAGTCGTTATAAAGAAGACAAAAAGCTACAAAAATTTTGGGAACTGGAAGAAGTTGAAAATGAACGACCAATTTCAGAAAACGAAAAATGCGAACAACATTTTGAAATTAACACGAAAAGAAGGGAAAACGGCAATTACATAGTAAATATACCATTCAAAGAAGACCCACCACAGTTAGGTGAATCAAGACAAAGAGCCCTCGCAAGATTTCATCAATTGGAAAAGAAACTTGAACAACCAAGAAATCAAGAACTCAAAAAACAATATAACAACTTCATGCAAGAATATTTAGATCTTGGTCACATGGTACCTGTTAAACGCAAAAATCAGGGAAAATATTACATTCCACATCAACCAGTAGTCCGTGAAGAAAGTACAACCACCAAATTAAGAGTAGTATTTGATGCATCTTCAAAAACAACTAATAACAAAAGTTTAAATGAAACAATGCACACCGGTCCACGGCTCCAGCAAGAATTGAGAGAAATATTACTAAGATGGAGAAAGCATCCTGTAGTATTTTGTGCAGATATTGAAAAGATGTATAGACAAATCGAAATCGCAAAAGAAGACCGACAATTTCAACACATATTCTACAGATTCAAAAAAGAACAACCAATACAAGAATACCAGCTAACAACAGTAACATATGGAACAGCTTCGGCCCCTTATCTGGCAATCAAAATTTTACAAAAATTAGCTAACGACGAAGAAAGAAATTATCCAAAAGCAGCTCAAGTGTTATTAAAAGATTTTTACGTGGACGACGTAATGTCAGGAGAAGAATCAGAAGAAGAAGCACAAAAATTACAAGATGAACTGATAAAACTACTGCAATCTGGAGGATTCAATTTAAGAAAATGGACAAGCAATAAACAAACAGTGCTAGAAAAGTTACCGGAGCAACTGAGAAGCAAAAATATTACAGAAATTAAAGATGATGAAGTACATAAAGCATTAGGTATATATTGGGCACCATACAGTGACACGTTTCAATTTAAAACACAAATCAAAACATATGAAAAAACAACAAAGAGGACGATTTTATCCGAAATAGCAAAAGTATTCGACCCACTAGGATGGCTGTCACCTGTAATAATAACAGCAAAATTGATAATGCAAGAATTATGGGAACAAAAACTGAATTGGGATAAACCAGTTCCACCGTCAATATACGAAAAATGGACAAAATATTACACATCATTACAAGAAGTAGAAAATATAAAAATTCCAAGATGGATCAATACATCAAAAAATACCAAGGATATAATTGAGTTACACGGATTCTGCGATTCATCCGAAAAAGCATATGGAGCAGTCATCTATGTACGAGTAATAACAAAAGGAGCAATAAAAACAACCTTATTAATCGCCAAGTCAAAAGTGGCACCGATTAAAGTAAAAGCATCTATACCACGACTGGAATTATGTGCAGCGGTACTTCTTGCAAAATTAATGGAACACGCACAGCAAGCATTAGAAATTACAAACATTCGACAAATGGCATGGACAGACTCGACAATTACGTTAGCATGTATAAAGGGCAATCCAGAAAAATGGAACAAATTCGTAGCAAACAGGGTATGTGAAATAAACAAAAGGGTACCAGCAAAATTTTGGCAACATGTAAAAACAACCGAAAATCCTGCAGATATGATATCAAGAGGAATAACACCGTCAAAAATAAAAGAAAATACATTATGGTGGCACGGACCAACATGGTTACAAAAAGAAGAAATAAAACAAGAAGCTGAAATACCAGAAACAGAACTCGAAGAGAAAAAAATGTTTGAAAGTAACAGTCAGAACCAAAACTACAATTAATTCAACAATTGAACGCTTTTCTTCATTAACAAGAATGCTGCGAGTAATTTCATATTGTAACAGATGGCACAAAAGAAAATCAGAAAAAACTTTAAGTATATCAGAAATTCAAGATACTCTAAATCAAATAATAAGGAAAATACAACAAGAAACATTCAGAGAAGAAATTGGAGCACTCGAAAATAAAAAGGGAATTCACAAGAAAAACAAGATATTAAATTTAAATCCGTTCCTGGAAGATGGCATACTAAGAGTAGGAGGAAGATTGAAACATTCCAATTTATCATTTGAACAAAAACATCCGATAATTTTACCATATGAACATCATTTAACAACGTTAATAATCAGGGATGCTCATCATCAAACATTACATGGGGGAAGTCAACAAACATTAGCCTACACAAGAAGAAAATATTGGATCATAAATGGAAAAAAGGCGGTGCGAAAGGAAATAGGAAAATGTGTAACATGCATCAGATACAAAGCAGAAACAGCTAATCAATTAATGGGAGATTTACCAGCCACAAGAGTAAGACCATCACCACCGTTCTTTCACACAGGAGTTGATTATGCTGGACCCATAATGATAAGAATGTCTAAAGGTCGAGGAAATAAATCACATAAGGGTTACATCGTTGTGTTTGTGTGTTTCACAACCAAAGCAATTCATTTGGAAGCAGTTACAGATCTAACAACTGATGCATTTTTGGCCGCACTACGAAGATTTACTTCTCGAAGAGGACAGTGTATGCACATGTACAGCGATAATGGAACAAATTTTGTAGGAGCCAGCAATTTACTAAGAAAAGAAATTATGAAAACAGTGAATGACAACAAATTTCAAGAAAAAATGGGATCAATAGGGATACAGTGGCATTTTATCCCCCCCGCAACCCCTCACATGGGAGGATTATGGGAGGCAGCAGTGAAGTCCATGAAACATCATTTCAAAAGAATTGTTGGAGATAATAAATTAACATTCGAAGAAATAACTACGCTATTATGTCAAATAGAAGCCTGCTTAAATTCAAGACCACTCTGTACAATAAATAATAGCCAAGATGACTTAGAAGTACTTACTCCAGGACATTTTCTGATAGGAAGAGAAATAATAACACCAACGCATCCAGCAATGACAATGGTCACAGCCACATACAATTCAAGATGGAAATTAATTCAAAAAATAAAAAAAGACTTGTGGAAAGCATGGTCCACAGATTATTTAAATCAACAAACAACAGCAACAAAGATACAAATGGCAAACCAAACAAGAAAATTTAGGAATAGGTGATGTAGTAATACTGAAAGAAAAGGATATAAACCCAAGTCAATGGCCATTAGCAAAAATATGTGACAAACATCCAGATCCAGATGGAATTGTGCGGATAGTAACAGTGAAAAAAGGAAAAGGCCAAGCCACAACGAAGAGCATTCACAACATCATACCACTAATTGAGGAATCAAAAAATGATACAATTCAATCAAGCGAATCAAAAACATCAATATTAGCACGAACATATTCACCGACAAAATTTGCAACAAAAATTATGATGTGTCTTTTTATCATAATGAATGTGGTCTCGACAAACAACGCAAACTTCAACATCACAGCAATGGAATCAGAGATATACGTGGAACATCTAGGAAATGCAATGATTGAAAGGGGAATATTTCAAGTAGAAATGAAATACAGCATTCAAAAGCTAAAAGAAGATATAGCATCAGTGAAGGAAGTTACAGAAAAATTTCAGCAACTTTGTAATACAACGAAACAACTGCATCCAGGAACAATTTGCAATACATTAGATCATCATTTAAAAAACGGTCTGAATAAAATGATATGGATCAATGAAGGGTTAATAAAGAAACAAACAAGAAAAAGAAGAGGATTTTTAGGCAAAATCATGACATCAATATTCGGAGTCAATGATGAAGTTTACACAGATATCGAAAATATGGACAAAAATCAACAGGAACTAAAAAATTTGGCAAATCATCAAACAAAATTTATGTTATCCGCATTGTCTACTTTCAATGATACTGAAGTGAGAATAAACCAACAATTGGAAAACTTTCGAACAAAATTAAACCAAGCGATAGAAGTAATACAACATTGGGAATATTATCAAGGGCGAGAAAAACTAGATATTCAAATTTTAAGTTCATTCCAAATAGCGAATAATTACATTTTGGAAACATGTGATTATTACGAAAAAATTCTTATGGTTGTGTTTGGAGGTGGCAACTTACATGACCTAGTGTCACCAGTTCATGTAAACCAAATCCTAGACGACGCCCAGAAAAAGATGGACTCGACACTGCAAATTATAAGAAAGATAATAATCAAAACAAAAGTAAAACAAGATGAAGAGGACATACATGTATTCAGTCAATTTTTATTAGTTGGGATCAACAAATTTACGGTTATGAAGATAACTCCGGTTCCAACCAAAATGGGAAACAGTTCGACATATTGGATAACTGATGTTCCAAATGCATTCATCGCAGTAGACTACAATAACCAACTATATTTTGAAAGAAACAATGAAGAGTTTAAAGATGCAATATCAATATCAGAAAATAATTGGATATACTCGCCAGCTACAGTAAAAAATTTAGAAACTACTCCAAACTGCATCATTGATCAGGTGTATCAACGTCCTAATCCAACCAGTTGCAGCACAATACAAACTACACTAACCAATACTATTTGGAAACAATTATGCACACCCAATGCGTGGATGGTGGTAGCTCCAAAAGCAGTTAGATGTGCAATTATATGCAACAAACAACGTCAAGACATATTAATTAATATCACAAGCATCATACGATTATCACAGGACTGCATATTAAAAACAAACCATAACGTCATAGCACCTCAAAGAATTAATACAGTTCAAATATTAGGATCATACCATAAGCAGATGCCAATTGATAACAATTCAATACAGTTTCAAGACATCCATCCATTAAAGGTTCTGGAACCTGTCCTAAAACATTCAGACGAATTTAAAAACTTAATCAACGATCAAATGGAAATTCAACAAAATCTAACAGACTACAACTGGAAGACAATTCAGCATCACTCGCTCACGTATAACATTCTAACAGGAGCAATCATAATCCTAATAATGAGCTGCATCTTAACAACATACCACTGCTGGAAAAATCATCAAGAAGCAACCTACAAACCAAAACGAAAGACACAGATGGAGGATGCAAGCATAGAAATGGTCCAGATACAGCCTCTCTAAATATCCACATTCAACAATCATCACTCGAGGTGGCAGAATGTTTAAAATTAATAAATTTTCAATTTTTCTCAATTTTAACCATGGAAATTTTTAAGGTCAACATTTATTGTATGTTAGTATTGTAACACTTTAAATGTATTCCAACACAATTGTGAAATGCATTTAAAGCAAATAACTAACCTACTATTTTTGTTGAACTTGTTATTAATTTTATATAAATAGGGTCTGTTGAAAATAAAGAATATTGAGTTTTGAACACTTAATTGAATTCATTCTCAGTCGCAATAAGGTTCCTTAGGGAATTTTATTTAACTTGGTGATGTAAAGATGATAAGGAATACTATACAAAATGTATAAAAGTACTTCCTTGATGAGTCACACATACAATATTGTTGTTGTAAACGTTAATAATTAAAATATTATCCAATAGCACTGACATTTGGAATTCATTACCTTATGAACTGTTGCATGAGATATAACGGCTTGATATGTTATTATTTATTAAATAACACCGTGCACATTTATTACATATAATATGCTTTATTATTGCCTATCGATAGATATACTGTATTCACACTATATAAATGAGTATGGTTTAAAGTAAATTAACAGTATGAATTAGATATTTTAAAATATATCGATTTATAAAATAAATAATTAAATTACCTAAGATTTTTAAGTTTTAAGACGTTAATACGTTCTTTGTTAGAAATAAATAATTACTTATTATTATGGGTAAGTTCTAGATTACGGTCATACTTCATGATCTTCTTCATACTTGGTGTAGAGAAGCCCCTTGATGTCCTGAACACGAATCACTAAAAATTTTTGCGCGGAAACTATTTATAAGCCCGTAAAAAATTTATTTCTAAATTTAAAATGACACAATTATTGTTTGACATTTGCTTTTCGATGGAAAATGTAGTTGGTAACAGTGAGCAAAAAACTAGTTATATAAATTTTTATACAGAGTCCGGCAAAAGTTAAAAACAATTGTTTTTAACGAGAGGATCGTCAAATGGATTATTTACTGGTCTACCTAAAATTATTAATTTTAAGGAGAGATTCACGATTAAAAGGTGGATCCCGATTGAGGCTAGGTTACTGTTAGTTTTAGACTTTTTTTTTAAAGAAAACGTCATTAAAATAGTGCACCCTGAACGAAAATCATGGTTTTCAACCCTAAATGTGCGGGAAAAATGGCTTAAAGCGCCCGAGCGCAGCGAGGAGTGCTTTAAGTCGATTTTTCCTTGCACAACCACCTTTCCGAATAGTACATGTGCAGGAAAAATGGCTTAAAGCGCCCGAGCGCAGCGAGGGGTGCTTTAAGTCGATTTTTCTTTGCACAACTACCCTGCGTTAAAAATCCACTCTCACGAGTTTCACCCCTCAAAGATCCACCATTTCCTTAATCCACGGGCCTAGGGATATTTTTAAATTAGTTGTCGTTTTCATCAAAATGGCTCGAAGCGCCCGAAGGGTGCTGAGAGTCAATTTTGATGAAAACCTCCCTCGCAAGAGTAGGATCCACGCGAAAAAGTAACTACCGTTCGTTAAATTTAAGTAACCCTTTTCTGAAGTAATTTTGGCCCTAAAAAATGAGAACGCATTCCTACCATAGCGTAAGAGTTACTGACAAATTTGTTAACAGTTACACTCTTATGTATAGGAACGCACGTACCGTCAGCACAATGCATTGATTCACCAATCACGAGCGTTTTACCTTCAAATTTGGGTACAGTGAAAATCGAGCTTTTTTTAAATTCCATTTTTGAAAAAACAGGTGCATTTAAGGCCATTTTCCTCACCTAATTCTCTTTTATTTAAAGTGTGCTTTATCACAATAAATCGAGGTTTTAATCGTAAAATTTTTATTGGGGGCTCTACGTTTCCTGCCTTTCCCCTTTACAAATTATTATTTACAATTTATTATTTACAATTTACAAACTATTATTTACAATTTACAAACTATTAATTACAATTTACAAACTATTATTTACAATTTACAAACTATTATTTACAATTTACAAACTATTATTTACAATTTACAAACTATTAATTACAATTTACAAACTTATTTACAATTTACAAATTTACAAATGGGAACCCGGACCTAAAACAGACAATAAAGCAATATAAAAGCCATTATTTCATTGTCGTAGTCTTACCTAGAACGCCTCATCATCTGTGACATCTTCGTCATCAGGAATATTCCCGTCCTCGTGTGGTTGTGGTTGTTGGGGGGTCAAGGGGTTGTACAAAGTACCCGCAAGCTTGAGGAAGGCCACCATCCTGTCTTCCTCCAGGCACCTGCAACGTTTATTGAACATGTACCTGGCAAGATTACCAGGAATGCTAGCCTTCGTGCGGCCCCCCGAGGACATGACGGCCTTAGCAGCACGCCACGATGACTCGATGGAGTTGGTGTGAGCGCCAGTATCCGGGTCCACAAAATTTAGAGAATGATTCACCTGAAATATATAAATTTGTTACATTTTAAATGCTTCATTACGTAAGCCAAAAATATTATTTACCTTCAGATGCTCGTACCCTATTTGGTCCAATGCATCGTACGCCTTCCAGCAGTCGCTGATGATAGTGGTACCAGGCCGGATCCACTGCTCAATGATGGGCACTAAAGTTGTGGCCTTGCGGTCTTCCACAATGACCATGAAAACGCGGCCAGTGCCGCGTTCATAGCCACCAAAAACCCAGTGCCCCTCAACCATCCGACCTCGGTGGTACTTTCGCTTGCCGAACTTCGATTCGTCAATTTCCACCGTACATCCAGGTCCACCAAGTTTTTCCGGGTGGTTGATGAACGCATCCAACAACACCTCCCGGCAAAACGAGGCCCAATCTACGGCTGTTTGCGCGGCTATGTCGGTTTGCAATCTAATGTACACAAGAGAGCAGTCGTGGACCCACATGTGCACAAAAGAGAGCAAAGCCAACATATCAATGCGCATCTGTTCGAGAAAAGTACCTTTGCGAAACTCCACACGCATTCCGCAAAGCTTCTTTTTCTGTTTTCGAACAGATACGGCATTATAACATGACCAACGCCAGCCGTCAGCCCTACAAAATTTGAATATTAGAATTAATAAATTATAATCTTAGAATTTCCGGCTTACCTGGATGTATCGCTGTTTAATTTCAACGCGTACGAGCATTTAGGACACAAATATTCACCTTCTTTGGGTACGAGCCCCCAATCTTGCAATTGGGTCAGGAGCACCCCCTTGTCGCCTCTCACCAAATCTATAATTTTTATTATGGTCCACATCATGTATGAGAAACTACAACAATAATAAATTTAATATTAATATTGTACAATTACATGTAATTATAATGGTTTAATGTACGTACCACGAGATGCGAAGTTAAGGTTATGAGGCACAATGGCGGGATGTCGTGGCTCAGGTTATGTTTGCACCGCGGGATTACTCGTTAACTGTCGTTGATCGTTCCATTCGGGTCGGTTATCTCCGTTGACATACATTTGACATTTCAATTCGAATTTTAGGTTATAATTATTTGCAACTTTAAATTGATTTTCTACCTTTATTTTAAGTTTCCGCGGATAATTTTTGCTGTTTTTCGGGCATTTACGTTCCCCCCCCCCCCCCCTCCCCCCCCTCCCCTCCCCCCCCCCCCAAATTTTTAATTTTTACTATGACCGTATACTAGAATCATACCCTTTTTTTACATACAAACAACGAATAGTAGAATATAATTCAGTGCAGACTAAAAAACTAAATACTCCAGTATGGTTTACTTCAAAAGCAAATAAATGGTTATCAAACATTTTTGTTTCCAAATATTCAACAAAAAAGTATATTTTATTATTTTTCTTATCATTAATAATATTGTTTAGAACACCAAATTTTGGTTCAAATTCTTCTTGATCATTTTGTATAATAATCACTTGATTTACATTGACAGAATATGTTACATTCAAGATTTTTACCCAAGAACAGGTCAAGATAGCGTCTGTGTCTTGAAATTCAGCAGGCATTGTAATATTTTTGTAAGGAGCAAAGTCTTTTATTTGTTTTTGCTTAGTAGGATCTAATTTATGTTCACATTTTTGTTGAGAGAGTAGATGGATGCAACGCAGTTGGCTATCTTTTTAAATTCTCTATGTTTTGCTTCAAATCTCATACAAGAGTACATAGGAAATGGCCCAGAATTTTTAAACGCGCGGCTATAGTGTAAAAGTACGTGATTTTTAAATTTTAAATTTATTTTAGTCAAATCTAAATATAACTGATTATGTTTCTCGGTTAGATTTTCAATTATAGTATAACAGTTTTTTGGTAACTGTTTAGCAGTAACATAATCCAATAAATGTCTCAAGGAGGTGTATAATTCCCAAACACAATAATTTTTTGGAATTAAGTCACCAATTAAAACTCCAAAGTACCTGGAGAAACATAACATTTCAGAAGAAGACATTCGGATTTTGTTGCTCTTCAGATGTTCTTCTTTGATAATAAGTGGTATATTTCTTTCAAATCCAAAATTAAAACTTATTAAACGATTGTTTAACACATTTAAAGAAAATATTTTTTTTTTCGATACAGTCCCGAATAATGAATACAAAATCTGAAATGCATATTCCTTCTAAAATATCATGCATATAATCGACTGCCCAGTTAGTTGTCATATGAAAATTATTAACATTGTGCCAAACACACGATTCCCGAATACCACCATTACGGTAATTGTTGATCTCACAGTCTTTATTATAATTATTTATAGTTCTAAGATCTTGAACATATTCTTTACATTGCATGTGTCGCAATTGCTTAGGAACTCGGCAAAACCTACAACAATAGTCAGAATTGAATCACTCCGTCAACCCTAACATCATATTTTGTCCCAAATTATCACCCAAAACAAGACCCAAATCAAAATAAATTCGTTCTCCTTTAATAATTATACCATCAGTAGAATTTAAAAAATTTATTTCATCAAATAAACATTTGAGCATTCGTTTCTTTCCAAATTCTTTTAAATCGGAACTTTTGAATAGCATGGTAACAAAAATATTTGATAATGATTGAAACTCGGGAGGCAAACATGGGATATTATAATAAATACCCCCCAATTTATTAATACCAGCATGTGAACCTAGAGGGTTACCCGTTTCAAATTCATCAAAATATATAAAAATTGGAATGACTACTGAATCTTTTTGATAATGATTTCTTAATTTGTCTCTCCAAAAATCTCCTTGTATAAAATTGCTCAATATGTTCTCTTCATTTAACAAACTAACAATATACTTCTTAGTATGTTCCAAAAGTTCCGTATTATTTTCAAAGAAGTGTTTCAGAGTCTCCCTTATAGGTATAAATTTTACATAAAAATTTACTGCTTTGAATGTTTGCAATAAATTAACTTTCTTTTTGCGCAGTTTAGATCCTATTAGGACATTGTGAGCTTCAATGTACAAATTATTACATTTAAAAAAATTTAAACATTTATGTTCACTCGAAAATTTTTTCATACAAGTTTTGATATCTATTATTATGTTATTAATTAACTTTGGCTTTTCAGAAGAATTTTGGGCCATTATTGTATTAAATAAATCTTGTAACATGCTCAGTATTGGTTCATATAAATTGTGAACATTATTGATAATTTCGTTAACGGTTTTCCTATACAATGATCCGTTTTTGTAAAGTCCTAATTAATATAAAATGTGATACATTTTTCAAAATCAAACTTGAAAATCTACTCTCCCAATTAATGTGAAAATTAACCTCTCCTGCATCTTCAGTAACATTTATTAAGCTAATTATTTTGATTATTTTTACTTGAATGCAAAACTATGTCTTTTCTCAGAAAATTCTCAGAAAATTTTTGGCATTCAATTTCGTTAGCAACATCTGAGGCGTGAACATTTTTATAATGTTTTCTATAACATTTTGCTGAAGAGAACTCACGATAGCAAGAGTTGCTATTACGTAAAATTGACCGGTAATTTTTATGAAAAATGTCGTAGTGGACTATGAAAGCTTGCAGTGAATTATATAACCGCTTACATTGTTTGCAAATCATGATTTATAATATATTATGGCTATGTATATAAATTTAAATTATGTAAAACACCATCAATGTCTGACTTAACTGCACTAACGGATCCAAAATTTGTATCTTGATTAGTGTCTATGGAATAAATATGTTTTTGTAAGTACATATACACTTGCTCACATTCCCGGGGATATTTAGCATTTAGTGCAAAAAATGTTTTAAAGCACAAATCCACACACTTTACAATTGTTTCTACATTAAAAATATACCTATTAATTTTCACTAAACCTGAGTGGCTCTTCTATTGGCCCTACAACAATAACTAGTGGCTGCTCCGTAATTTTTAATCGGGCGAATTTTTCTTCCCTCGCTTCTAAAATTCCATGTAATTCCACTTCGGACTAAAAAAAAAAAAAATTTTTTTTAAGTTTTTGAAAATATACGGAAAAACTTCAATAAACTTACATTTACATGTAATATAAATGAATTTTTTTAAATATTTTTTATTATTGGACAAGTTTTCCTTCGGCCAATTTTTAAAACAGCTTCGCTGACTGTTGACCATGCTTGATATAATTTATTTGACGAATTTGGATGTATAGATATAAAATCATTTTCTAACTGTAAAAGTAATATAATAGGAATATAAAACAATTAATGTTTGCAATATTTTAATTTTTTGAGATCTTGATAATTGTTTTTTTTTGGAAAATTCGATTGTAGATTTCTTTTCTGAATTTTATTAGGATACCTACAAAAATCATAAGAGATAATATTATTATTGTTGTGGCGGAGTAGTGAACGCAATGCATGAGTGGACGTATTGATGGTTTTTCTTCCATTTTCTTCAGGTCTCTTTTTAATTGTTCTAAATTTTCAAGGTGTTCTGTTTTTAGCTGAACTTCATATGCGCCTTTTAATTCTTCTTGGTTTGTTTTGGGTATTTGAATCGTAAAGTTAATAAATTTGAGATTGATGTTTTGGTCTTGGATTATGACGTTACATTTTGATTGTATGAAATTAGTGCCTTGAAGTGTGTACTTATTTATTCGGTAATTGCAATTTTCTATTATTTCTTGTGGTGGATTGGAGCTGGTAATTATTCCTGTTGATAATACTGCATAAATCTCGTGCGTGCCTTCCACTTGAACTATTGGACATTTTTGCAAGTTTTGCAATTTGCATGCTGTGATAACAGGGCTGTAGCAGACTGTTTGGTTTATTCCGTGTGTGCAATCTTGTAACCATTTTTTGTCTTCGTTTCTTTGCAAGTGGTATGAAGTCGGTGGTATCAAAATTTGAGGATGCAAATTTGGAATTGGGAGTATTTTTGTAAGTGTGTAAGGAGTTGGATTTAGAATGGGAATTTTTAATATCATTACTACTGTACTATTTGCAATTATTAGAGTGAACTTTGATAAATCTAGTATTTCAAATAAATGAGTGTCGTCTAAAAACAATAGGTTATCTTTTGTATAAATTTTAATTAAAAGATTGTAAATTTCTTGTAATTCTGAGAAGGTTATTAATTCAATGTTGGGAATTTCTAGTTTAACTAAATTTATTATTTTTTCTAATGTTTTTATAATTTTGTGATAAAATTTTGGATGTTATGCAATTCTAAATCTAATAGCTGGTTTACGTTAACTAATTCTGTTAGGGATTTGAACGCATTGATCGTATCGTTTTGAAATTTGTTTAATTTTCTCAAATCATTTTCATAACGAGTTGTGATATGGTTAGCGAAAGAGGTAAACTTTGATATTTTAGAGGTTTGCTCTTTTTGATTAGAGAACAAGATTTCTAGATTTTTATTAATGTTTGAAAGATCTTCCTCATCTAGGTTTCCGGTGATAAATTTAATAGTACTCCCGAGAAAGTTAATTAAACCACGTTTCTGTTTGAAATGTAACAATTTTTCTAAAGTATTTTCTACTGCTAATGTTTCTAATTGTAATTGATCATATCGACGCTTGTTAGGGCGTCTAAAGGTATTTTATGTTCTAAAATGATACCGTTTGCTATTAATTGTCTAAGACTAATTTCTAATTGCGTAAGATTAAAATAAAAATAAAACTTATGATAGTGCGAGTGTACTTTTGCTGTACCCAGTTCTTCGCCAAAGTATCCGTTACTCTTCTTGAGTTGGGATTTTGCAAAGAAATTGATTTTCTTAGTCGTTTGACTTTTCTAATGTGTGTATCAGTTAATTTTTCTTTGACAGATTTTCCTTTGATTACCGAATCCGATTTATTTAAGATGTGTATTTTATCGTATATTGGATCTGTTTTACTTGGTTTTGGTTTCCGAACAAATACAACATCGGTGTTAATTTGTGGGGGACTTTCCTTATTTTCATTCCTTTTGTCCAGAATTTTTATTTCTTTGGCTTTACTTTTTTTATAAATTTGATCAATGAATGGCATTAATTTGTTTTTTTTTCTATTGTTATATTTTTCATACATATATGGTCAAGTCTAGAGACAAGTCGATTTCGTGCTCGTAGGGACCGTAAAAAAAAAAGAATGGTGAGAATCCGGTAGAAGAATGAATCGATTGGTTGTATATTAGAGTGGCGGTTATCATTTGATTTTGTGGGGTTTCTTTAGGTTCTTTTAATTTGAGTATTCTAAGTTTTTCTAATAAAGTTGAATGTAATCTTTCAACCGGGGAATTTGAATTAGGGTTATTTGCGGTCGTGAAATGTAATTCAATTTTGTGTAGTTGACAATATTCTTTAAACGTTTGTATGTCAAAGCTTTCTCCAAGAAGAACAATGAGTCGGTTACTAAAGTTGTTGACAGGGAGTTCTGATATGGGGATTATTTTGCCATCGTCGTTATTACTTACTGAGTGTACCGTGTTTTCTAATTTGTTGAGGATCCGTTGATTATCTGGGGAATTATCTCGGGTAATATCGATTATAATGTCATCCAAATCTTCCGGGTTGGGAGGTTCATCTAACAGAGGTATTATCGATAGTTCGTCGATTTCTTTGTTGTTATAATCTCGATGCGTGATAGTGCATCGGCTACTACGTTTTCTTTTCCTTTTCGATAGATCACTTCGAAATCGAATTCTTCCAGTGTCAATTTCCATCTCACTAAGCGAGAATTTGGTTCCTTGATCTTGTGGAGGGGGGACGAGCGGATTGTGATCTGTTTCAATTTTAAATCTCCTTCCGTAAAGGTAGGGTCTAAAATGTTTCGTCCCGTCCATTATAGCTAAAAATTCTTTTTTAATCGTACTATAATTCCTCTCCGCAGAGTTGAGTGTTCTGGAATAATATCCTACGGGTTTATTGTTTTGGCTAAGTACGGATCCAATGGCTACATTCGAGGCGTCTGTCGTTAAGACGAAAGGTCTCTCGACCTTATATTGGAGTTCGTGAACTTTTGGAAATGATTTAATTGTATTTGTTTCGGGTTGCTGAATATCTAAATATTCTGTTGGTAATACTTTTATTCGTTCATTAAAGTTAATTTCTTATCCGTCTGTTGGATTTGGAATTTTACAAATACCTTTTCTTGCGATCGCGATACATTCCGGTATCTCAATGGTATTGTTAATTTTAGTATTAGGTATGAGAACTTCACCTTCGTCAATCGTTACCGGGATATCGAGACATAATTTGTTGGTCATTTTTATGTTTACTTGGGTTTTGTTAAATTCTAGAAAGAACGGTATTTCGATGTTATCTAACGTGAGCATTTTATCTTTGGAATTTAAATTTGCTTCGAGTTTTTGCAAATCTTTTGTTCCTATAAGAGCGTCAAATTTTTTGTGCCAATAATAATTCTAAGTTTTAAGGGTTCGTTTATTCCTAATTCTGAAAATATCGGATAATACAAATTTTGATTTGATGTAATTTGGTTATTTAAGCTTGAAATTATGAAAGGTTCTGAATAAAAGTAATTTCTGAATTTTGAAGCGGCATCGATATTAATTATCGAATCCGTGGCTCCTGAATCTATCAAGATTTTTAAATTTAGTTGCGGTAGGAAGAAAAATGGTAATTTTGGTTTAGAGCATATTGAATTTAGATCTACGGTTGCGAGTCTTGCGGGGGTTCTATGTGAAAATTTTCCGTTTCTTGCGATTCTTCAGTTTCGTCGTAGCTTTCATACCATGCATTTTCTTCGAAGTTTTCTTGTTCTTCTACTTCTGTGTTGAACAATTCTTGCGAGATGAATGACGGTCTATTTGTTGATTGAAAATGATTAGGTTTCATCCTATTTTGAAATGTCGACGTTTGTACTGACATAGGGGTTGGTTTATTGTAATTATTAAATTTCTGTTGTTCAGGTTTATTTCCAAAAGTTTGTCGATTAGTCGGAAATTTCGGTGATTGTGTAATAGGTTTATTAATAGGTCCTGAGAATGGTTTCGGTTGAAATTGTGGTTGATTAAATGATCTTGGTTGAAATTGTTGTTGATTAAAAGGTTTCGGTTGGAATTGAAATTGATTGAATGATTTTGGTTGATACTGAATTTGAGATATTGGTAATTGTGAATTTTGCCATTTATCGTTTCTCATTAATTGTGTTGGTTTCATTTTTTGTGAGGGAGGCTTTGGAGTTTGAAGCTTTAAGCACACTTAGGCGACGCGACACCACACCACAGACAGAAGCCCACAACACACCAGGCGACGCCACAGCTTGGTAGGGTCCGCACATTTTTGTGTGTGTTGAGGGCTTCTGTCTGTAGTGTGGTGTCGCGTCGCCTAAGTGTGCTTCAAGCTTTATATTCTTGTAGTCGCCTTACTTACCGTAATCCGTGTAATTATTTTCCTGCATTTTGTTGTCGTACATTCTACATTTTTTCAATGCCTCATCTAAGTCGATTAATTCAAAATTCATCACGTACGCTCGGTAAGGTTCTAGTAACCCAGAGCAAAATATTTGTAGCGTTTGTTTTTGATATAGCAATTTTTTGAACATGAACATATTAGGATCGGTTTCATGCAATTGAACGTATTGTAAGAGGTCGTTTTGCGCTAATAGAATTTTATCATAGTAGTCATTATAATTTTCGTTTTTTAATTGAATGGTGTTGCGCAATGCGGATATTAATAATTCCTCATTTTGTTGATCGCCATATTTTCTTAAAAGCGCGTCGCGTATGCCAGGCCAGTCGTTTAAATTGTGAAAATTGAGATAATCTCTGGCTTCGTTTTTTATTTTTGATAAAACAGAAACGTTGAATAAGTAAGTTTGAGATTGACTTAATTTATTCTCTAAAAATTTCGTTAAATTATCTACACTCGTTACGAAGGTTGAGAGATTGTTACCGGAGTAGAAATCAGGTAGCGATTTTGTTAATGCGGTCAATTCCGTAGTAGGAAAAATTGCTAAACTAACCTGCGTATTAGCTAAGTTTAAAACTGGTGGCGTAAGGATGTTTTGATTCGGCATTTTATAAGGGCTGAATCTACTATTATTTTTATTATTATTTCTAAAATTTACGTTAATATTTGATACTAATGAAGTATCGAAAGTTTTCTCTAATAATTCAATTTCAATGTCACTATCGGACATGAGAATAAAATAGTAATATTATTAAAAGGAATGGATTCAAAGACTTTCAGCAACAGAAGATGATGAATGGTCATTCTCGATCTCAAGTTTGATTTGTTGTCCTAGATGACTCCTTAATTTTGTGGTTTGTTCGTAGATTGCTTCTAAGGTGTAGAGACACTCCAAGTTCGGTTTTCTCTAGGTCTGTACCAAGTGGAAATTTTCAGTTGATTTTCTTGCACTGGATTTTCCTGATTTCTGCCAAATAAGATGCACCGAAATTGTGAAACAATCCTGTTCGCAGCGCCAATTAAATTCAGATTATAATTAATTAAGTTTTAAAAAAGATTTATTTATTATTAAGACAAGTACAGTTTGTTACAAGCGTATGCATAAAGAATTACTGACTGTGGTTTTTGGGTTAACATCCCCTTATATAACTTTATTATCTAAACATGAGATTAACAAGAGTGAACAGTTTACAGATTGTTTGCAGTTGCAACGGCCAAAGGTGCATTACCACCATAATGTTATAATTTTATATTTCTTTATCATCTATTTACAATACGGCTCCAGCAATGGCTCTTTTGTGTGTCGGCCACTTAACTATATGAAAGTCCTTCTTTATGATTGAACTAGTACGCGAATATTTCGTAGCATTTTCATTTGCTAATTCAAACAGGCATCGTACCGCGAGAAATGATGCAGATGTTGTGCCGTACGTAATAGTATTTAGTTCGTAACAACCGATTTTTTCGTCAGGATTATTTCGCCAAAGAATTCGTTGAAGCGATCTTTGATCTTCAGTGATCAGCACTTGTCGGTATATTTTAGTAACGTCTGCTGTTAAAACATAATTATGTTTTTTAAAACGACTAACTATAGAAAATAAATCGGACTGCAACAAGGGCCCTGTGGCTTGTATATCATTAAAGGAATAACCACTGGAAGTTTTGGCCGATGCATCAAACATCACCCTTAATTTTGTCGACCTCTTGGTTCAGCCCGAAAACAGAAAAATTAATTTTTTAAACCGGCAAATTTAATTTATTCGAAAGTTTGCTGGTTATAAAGTTACCTACTTTGTGACCCGCTGCCTAATAAAAGTCTAGAGTTATAAATTTTATTTTGATTATCAAAAACATTTACAACCGCTGTCGATAATAAAACTTGAGTGAATCCGTTGAAGGAGCTCTACAGGGATGTACTAGTACCCTGACTAATGCTACACTCGCTAGATTCGATCTTTTGGACTTTTTATTGCTTAGTTAAACCGCTCATTTTATTATAATTATTATAATTGTGTAATGCAGTGTTGTGATGATTTTTACATTTAATACAACCGCGTATTCTGCAGTCAAACGATTTATGACCTTTTTTGAAGCAATTTGAACAAAGCCCTAGTTCCTTCACCCTCTGCAAACGCTTATCAACTGAAAGTTTTAATAATTTATCACATTGATACATCGGGTGTGAACACATGCAATTGTTGCATTCTATATTAACACCTGCAAAAAAACTACTGCGCTTTTGCTTGTCGCTTTTGCGTTCCGACACGTTTGCGTCTAAAATACATAAAAATTTTGATTCCTTCTTGAGGAAGCCGTAAACTTTTCCATTGTAGGTAAATTTTCGCTAAATTGAAACTCAAATTCTCTCCTTGTTGTTTTGCCTAATTTTTGTAAAATGACGTAAATAATTAGGGTGTCCCAGTGTTCAACCGGTTGGCCTAAATACCCCTAACGCTTTCATATGTTTATTTAGGTCATTAGTGATTTTTTTTTAAATATTCGTGTGACTCGCGGGTATTACTTGGCAGTTCGAATATGACTTTTATGTGTTTTAGTACGAGTAACCGCTTGTCCTCGTACTGCTCGTGCAATAATTTTCATGCAATTTCGTAATTAGCACCGGAAACTTCAAGAGATTTTATAATATCTCTTGGTTCCGATTTCAAACTTAGTCTCAAGTATTGAAACTTTTGTATCGGCGAAATTGACTCGTTTGAGTACACCATCACTTTAAAAGTGTCTTTAAAAAATAGCCATTGATCATATTGACCGTCGAATGTCGGGATATTTATTCGAGGCAATCGGATCTGATCTCCAAATTGCCAGCGACTTAATTGACCGCTGCTGGTGGCTTGTGAAATTGCGAAATGCACCGATACCGCGCTTTCCGGAGGACTTGCGACTTGCCGTATTTGTTTCATACTTTGCAATTAAATCGTCTGCGTCACCCAATAATTTAAAAAATGTATTTTCAAATGATTCCCTTTCAATTTTTGAATTTTCAGTCTTTTCTTCTCCTAAAATTTCAATTTTTGTTTGTATTTGTTCAAATTCTATTAGCAACGAATTTGCGTTTGCAACACGAAGCTTTAATTCTGTTAGCTTTAAATTTTCTTCGTCTAAAACTACTACCTAGTCGTTTTTGTTTCTTGACAGAAGCATCGTGACCATTAATTTTAATATTAAATGGTTCTCTTGGCAGATTACTCTCGGTGGTTTGCCATTGCCTTCCGAGAAGAGAGGGTAATAATGAAGTTGGATAAATGTTGTAGTCGGGTTGGGGATCGAACCTAGGGCTTCTAGCCTAGAGTCCGGTCCTTAGTCCGGTTACGTAGCTCACCTCTCTACTACAGTAGATGTTAATTTCTTGACAGATTCTTCAACGGTGCGAATTTCCTCTTTTGTTACAGCAGTAGTTTCTTTAACAAACCTAAATCGTATTGGTCTGCAATATCTAGTTGATGACGGTGTTGGGTTTTGCTAAATTATTTTTTTTCGTTCTTTGTCACAAATGATTCGAAGTGGTACAAACGAGCTTAGGAATAAATGTGCATCTGAGGCCGCGTCATCATCGAATTTTTGTTTATATTTGGCTTGTTGTGATCCTTCACAACCCAGTTTACAAATAATTTTTAAAGAATTTCTTTCATTTTCTTTTAGAGAACAAACGATTTCTTCTAATGACATTGATAAGCGCTTCACGGTATTGTCTACTAAGCTGTAAGCTGCTTTCAGACATGGTACTTGTGACTTTCACATAATCTTTGGGGGGGTAGCACTCCCATTTTTTAGCAATAGATCGTAACATGGCTAAAATGATGTATTGCTATTTCTAATAATTTCATATTGCCGCTTGGTTAGATTGGCTTCCACGAACATTGCTAAGGCTTTCAATGGTGTAAGAGAAGTAATTTCTTTTTTTTTCTTTTCTGTATAATTTTCTGCATTTTTTTGCACGAGTTGAAGATTTTGTAATTTCTTGTAATATTTTGAAGCATCCCTTTTTCCTTGAGCCTTGCCAAGGAAAATGTCATTTTCCACCACAGGAAATATCTGTGGAAAAAAATTATTTGACATAACGTCAAATGTTGGAATTTTTTTGTTTTTTTTGCGACGTTTAAAAGTGTCTGCCATGGCTATACAACTATTGTGGTTGTCTGCCATTGTTATTTTTCAGTAATAATAATAAAAAAATATTTTAAAATAATCAAGCGGCAACCTGGTTACTATGACGCCAAATTCAGTCAAAATTTTACTTCTTCGACCCAGAGCGACCGTAGGTATCACTGGCCGGGCTAAAAAGTCCCCATTTTATGTTCAGCATATTTCAGCTGTGTTAAAATACCGTAAGTCGGCCGGCCACTGGCTCTTAGGCTATAAGTTTTATAATAATTGTTACTCTCATTAGCTTATATCTTTGCGAGTTTTACTCCGATTGACTTGAAACTTTCACATAATATTTCTGAGATGATGTACTTTTATATAAAAAAATAAAAAAAAAGAGTTTTTTTTGAATTTGTGACTGTACGTAAGCCCTTAATAATTCAGATGGTTCACCTTCAAGTGTAGGTTTTAAGTAAATTATCTTTTGCACATCTGATAAATCAAAATTTAAATGTATTACTGTTTTGAATGAGTCATAAAATTCTTGCCACAGCGTGAAAATACTATCGAATTTTGGTAATTTTATTAACGGTAACTTAACCGTTGTCTTATTGTGTGAATTTGTACATTTTTGGGAGACTGATGCGTTTGAATTGCTTTGTTTTTTACTACTGCTAACGTTTGCCAAACTAGATTTAATGCTAACTACCTTTTGTTGTAACAAAATGCGTGATGCTTGACTTGTAAAATTAAAGAATGAATCTTGAAATACTTCCCTTTCATTTAAATTTTTGATTACATTTTCTGGTTCTAAGTACTGTATTTCCTCTTGAATTTCAAAATAAATTTCATTTTGTTGAATTTTGAATAACCTTTGCTATAAATTTGAAAAGTCATCGTCATTTTAATTCGTCTTGCTTTCATGTTTGTTATGTATTTTTCAAATAGTTGCCGTTTGGCCTTTTTGAAAGACCCTTTTGTAATGTAATTGCTTCAATAGCTCGTCTTTGTTTATTTTTGTAATTTATCAGGAAAATACTGTTTCACAAAGTAACTACTGTTGAGTCGGTCCAAAGATATTCTTTGTGAAATGTTAAAAAGACTGATTTTACTTTGTTGACTAATTTTGATATTAGCGATGGCCCACACAATTCTAACCGAAGTAACGATAAGTTTTTGACTGGACTTACACGACTTTTTGCGCATAAAAAGTTTGTGACAAATTTTCCGTTTGATAAGGCACATCGAATGTAGAGAACTCCCCTATACGCGCTTTCACTTGCGTCCGAAAAGGCATGTATTTCTACTGCGATTGTTTTTGGTGCTATCACTACCTTAGGTATTTCTATATTGCTTCATCCCATGAATTTTTATTTAACCACTGTTTTGCATAATTATTTTGCCTGTTCTTATTACCGGTTCTAAATACCCTAGTGGGTCGAAAAACTTTGAAATTGTTGAGAGAATAATCCGTTTTGAATTTGATGCTGGTAATGTTGTTGTGATCTAATGTTTTGGATTGTTGTTTTTCTTCCAATTGAATCGAATCGGTCATTTCTTCAGTTTTTAATAGTTTAATTTCATTTGACATCCACATTGGAAAGTCCCCCGAGTTTAAAATATGTGTTGTTGAAAAATAATACGAAATCGTAAACACTATCGTTATTTATTATCTCCGAATATTTATTTACAATATGTACATTTAATTGCGTGTAGTTTTGTGAATTTGTTGTTTTCAGTTTGAGCTATAATTCAACACTGCTCTAAAAACTACCCTAAGTTTCAATGAACAAAGAACATATTAAACTATTTTAAACTGGACATGCGTGAAACCTTTGGACAAAATAAAGTCATTTCACGCTGCATTTATGAAAATCTAGAAATACATAAAAAATGAATAAGCTACTTGTGATTTTGGAAAATTAATTATCAAGAAAATAGTTAACAATAAAAAACGTTTTAACATGTGTTATTTCATTTTTAATTATTATTAACTCCCATACATTGTCGGATCCGCATATTAAGTCGTCAACGTAAAAGCATGTGTTTTTTATTATGTTAGCAGTTCTTTTTTTTTTAAAGAAATAAAACAAGAACGAGAACAAAAACAAGAACATTAGCAAAATACTTATTATCTAAGAATGTCAGTAATTACAATTTCGGTTGACAAAAACCAGTTTTTAAAAAGTAAAAACCTTTATTACACAGGACTTAACTACTTCTACAGTGAATTAGAAAACGCGACTACTGATGCTCTGCACCTCTATTTAACACCTTTGATATCTTAAATCTAGGAAAAGCGAATGAACTACATCTTATCATTCTACGTATAACATGAATATCGTAACTCCTCTGGCCTAAGATGAGAACTATGGGTTACCAGAGTTTGAAGATAATTTGATGTTGATCTCCTTTTTCGGATTACCATTTTCTTCTTCGGCTTCCTCTGCTGAGGGCTTCAAAATTTTGATTCTATTATAATAATATTTAAAAAATACATAAATTAAAATTACAAAGATTATAACATAAATGATTAATGTATATCCACTAATTCTGTGGAAGTGAACCGAAGTATCATTTAATGAATTTAATTTTTCTTTTTGATTTGACAAGTCACTAAAAATATTTTTGATTTCTTCGACATTTACTGAATTTAATTTTTCAGTTTTAAAATTAAAATCGTTCTGTACTTTTTGATTTTGACTATAATATAATTTAGGTAATTCAAATTTTTAAATTTCAAATTTAAATTCTTAAAAGTCTTTAGTGTTATCTCTTCTATTTTCACTTCACATTTTGTTTCTATTTCAACTACGTAACTCCCGTTTAAATACACACTGTCTTTGTCATTACCGCACTTGTTCGTAGCAACAACACTTTTTAGTGTAATGATGATCCATTGATTATTTTCCAATTTTTGAATTTTGATGTTGGTTATTTGAACATGAATTAATTTACAATTCGTTGCATTTTCCGAGTGTCATAGTAGTTGGATTTCACATGGTGCATCTTCTTTGAAATCGATAATTTCTCCATTTTGACATAAATATTCCTTGTTCGAAATTTCAAGACATCTTGCAGTAAGAAATGCATATTTTTGCTCATTATAAAGGAGGTATTCGGAATGAGGAATTATTGTTTTGAAGGATGTATAGGATAATATTGGCAAAGGATATAAATGATAGTAATTGTAACTTTCAGTTTCTACTATTGGAATTTCTAAAATAAAAATGATTTGATTTTCTTTACTATAACTTTTTATTTCCATAATTTTTTCAAATAAAAGAATATTTTAAATTTCTGGTTCAAATGGAAATTTATTTTTATTGTTCAGTTGTTTATTAATTATTAAAATTTCATTTAGTAATTCTTTTGGATCTAACATCGAATTATGAAATGTGTTAATTTTTGAAAAAGTGATAGCTACTTCAACTTTTTCCAATGAATCGTAGATTGTTTGAAAAGCTGACATTATTTGTGAAATAAACATTTGTATAAGAAAGAAATGATAAGTTTCGATATTTTTAAATTCCATTGTTTTTAATATCTTTTCTATTTGTAAAATTTTGGATTCTAATATTAATTGATTTTTTGCTAATGTTTGAATGTTTTTCTGATAATTGCCAATTGAATTTTGTAATAACGTTATCTGTTCTTTTACTAATGATTTAATTTTATCTTGGTTTCCTGAAATTGTCATTATTGCTTTGTCATATTTTTCCGCATCATTTTGATCTAAATTTCCCGTGATTGCTCTAATTATGGATCCTAAACCGTCTACTAAACCTCGTTTGGCTCTATTTTGATTTAAAGGATTTAATTGATGAATTTGTAATGTTATTTTTCTTTCTAAAATATTTATTAGATCATAGGAATTATTTATTTCTTGTTTATAACTTTCAGTAAGATTTGTCGAACTAATTTCAAATGAATTTTTTAATTGATTTAATTTTGTTTGAAGTGAATTGAATTCTCGTATGGTATCAGTAATATCAAATATTTGAATGAATGACCAAGTATCAATTTTATTTTGGGCATTTCCTAATTTTAAAGGTAAGAGTCCAGGGTTTTCAGTTATTTTGTGGAATTTTGTAGAAAAGGTTGCGGTTAACAAGGTGAATCTGAAACAAGAGGCATCTTAAGTTCTTTGATATGAATAATTTCGTTCTTGTTTTGTTTGTTAGTAATTTGTACTCTATTTTTATCTAAAATTTCGGTAATTTGGTAAGGTCCAATAAATTTGTTCTTTTTCTTATTTCGAGTTTTTGGATTTTTCTTAAAAACAGTTTGATTTAATTTAAAAATGTCATTAGAATCTCCGTGAGTGTTATGTTTTGAAACTACCTTACGTTTCTGGTCAAATTTTGGAGGATTCCAAAAGAAGTGAAGTATTTAATTAAAGCTTTGCTAATGTGAATAGCAGTTTTACCTTCTATAAAAATTGCTTGAGCAAATTTAGTAAATGAATCTACTAATGTTAAATAATTTTTTTTATTGAATTAAAATTATTTGTTCTTCAGGGGCGGTTACAGTATTAACTCTTTTTGTACATCTAATTAATTTTAGTTTGTTACCAGTAAAATGTACTAAACAAAAATCCTTGTACAATTGATCATTGTGAAAATACATGCAATAAACTTTTTGTGGGTCCGTGTATTTTTTCAAAAATTTTTTCTAAATTTTCATCTTTCAATTTTATTTGTTTGATTTCCAAAATGGTGTTTTGTAGTAAGGTTAATGTTGTAGTATTTTCATTAAATAAAGTTTCTATTTGATTTTTGTAATTTTGAAAGCAAACGTTTTGTCTTAATATTTGTGTCAGGGGTTTTAATTTGGATATCGGATAAAATTTTAATTTTTGGTTCTATGTCTTTACTAGTCGAAAGTTGGGGTTGGTCTGTAATATTTTCAACAATACATTCACATAAAAATTCAAGCGGATTATCATCTGCTTCTCTAGGATTATTAATTATTGATTCGTTTTATAAATCGCTAATTGAAATTCTAGATAAACAATCTGCATTTGTGTTATATTTCTCTCTTTTATTGCAATGCTCTAATCTAATATTTTTAAAATTTTGTTTTGATAAATTTAAATTTTCTTGTTCTAAATTTAATGGTTGATGATCGATATCTATTTGGTCAACAAAGTTTAAATCTACTAAATTTCTTGGTTCAATTTTGAAATGATCTGAAAGGTTTACTTTTGACTTATTTTTTAAGGTTTCTTATCAGTATCGAAAATTATTGAAATTTCAGTGCATGTTGTTGTAAATCTTCTTTCTGCAATATTAATTTTAGCGTCTAATTTATCGAGTAAGTCAAATCCGATTAGTCCTTGGTAGTTTTCGTTTAATTGAAAAAGATAAAATTTACGATTTTGATTTGTCTTAAAAATTTGAAAGATAGGAATTTCGGCTACTTCATAATGATTTGAGATGTCATGTGATGTTTGAATATTAAAATTTTCGTTTGAAATGAAATTATTGTAAAAATGATAAGCTAATTTTGGATCGATTAAACTTTTTGAACTACCCGTATCTATCAAAAATTTTGCATTAATTTCTGGTATATAAATATAGGGTAAGTTAGATTTGAAATTATGTAATTGAACTATCTGGGTTGGTTGGAATAAATGACTTCGCGAAAATTTGTTTCATTATTATCATTGTTAATGTCGTTGTGTTGACATTGACCCTCGTCTATAAATGTGTTATCTTGTTGCAAGAATGCATTTTGAGGGTACAAGTTACATTCTTCCGGCAGGTTGTTAAACTCGTCTTGATTTACATTTTCCGTATAATTAAATAAATTTCAAAATTTGTTTTCGGTTTCTTGATTTTCAGTTACATTCTGATTAAAAAGGTGGTTCATAGAATATTTTGATCTTTCAAAAGTAGCATGACCACTACTCGTATCCATTGGTTCGTGTAATCGATTTGTAATTTGTGTTCTACCAGATCTGTTAAAATTTTGATTCATACCTTGAAAAGGTCTAGGTTGATTTTGAAAAGTTTTATTAAAATTAGTATTTTGAAATGAAGGTCTTTGATTAATTGCAGTTATTTTGAAATGATGAAAATCGATTAAAATTTGGGGTGTTTTGAAATTGTGGGGTTTTGTTAAAATTTGAATTATTTTGAAATAGTAAAGTTTTATAAAAATTTGGGTTATTTTGTTTGCTAAAATTTGAAGTATTGTGAAAATGTGAGGATTGATTAAAATTTTGCGAATTTTGATACTGTGGAAATCTGTTAAAATGTTGAACGTTTTGAGTTGTTGGAGTTTTATTCAAATTAAAATCGGTTTTTAAATTATTATTTAATTTTTCAGGTGTTAATCTTTGTTCCGGTCTAAACATAATATTCGAATTTAAATTGTTATTTTGGTTAGTGGAATAAAGAAAATTTTGTTCTTCTAATAATAAGCTCATAGCTTTTTCAAGACTATCTGGATTTCTTAATCTAACATTAGTTTGAATTTGTCCAGTTAGACCTCTTATAAAAGTTTTTAAAGCTAAATTATTGTAATTTTTTATTTGAATCGCCATTTCTTCGGGTGGCATTGATGTTGAATTCAAATTTGACATGATTAACGATCGTACGTCCTGACAACGCATGCCAAAATTATAAAAAGATTCATTTTTATTTGGTTTCAAATCAATTAAATCTTGCACGAGACAATCGATATTTCTTTGATCTCCGAAACTTAATTGTAATGCTGATTTTATAGCTAACCAATCATTGAGTTTGCTACAGGAACCAATTAAAATTAAAGCTCTACCTGTTAATTTGCCTAATACTGCTCTTAACAAAAATTGGTTTAAAGCGTTATCGGTAACACTTGAAAATGTATTTATTAAATTTTGACAATTATCTATAAAAATATTCAAAGTGTGAGGGTTTCCCTCGTATTGTGAAATACTATCTAAATGCAATTTTAATAATTGATAATTTGTTGCCATTGTTGATGGTTCTAATTTTATGTTACTAAATAAATTTGTTAATTTGTCCAAATCAATTTCTGGGTTTATAAATTTCTCGGAAAGGTGCGATTGAAAGTTACACTTATCTATCTTATACTAGGAATTGAAATGATATGAAATTAAATGAGACTTACAATAATGCTGTTTTCATTCTTTGCGGTTTGTTTTCTTAATTGCTAATGCCTATAAGTTTGGACGATGCTTGTTCCTTTCTCAGGACTTCCTAAATTAATTGTCAACAGTTCGGACGATGCTTGTTTCTCCCTTGATGACTGCTGTGCTGTTTTTGTCCAAATTCGATTCGAATCGATGATTCGAAAATTGCTCTTGCGATAAGGTCAATTTTGGGAATCCTACCGACTGCGCCAATTACAATTTCGGTTGACAAAAACCAATTTTTAAAAAGTAAAAACCTTTATTACACAGGACTTAACTACTTCTACAGTGAATAAAAAAAAGCGACTACTGACTATCAAATTTACGAATTTGATAGTTCGTGGTTATAAAGCTTTGTTTTCCAATGCTAATTGATGTAAACACCTTATCATTAAGAAAGGACTTGCAGCTTGACCATATGTTACGGTTCTGAGATTATATTATTTCTTGATCTTTTCGTTTTTATCGCTCCGCCAAAATGCGTGTTGAAACTTTCTGTCTTCTGAGTATATTAAAACACATTTATACATAGAATTTATGTCTCCGATTAACACGTATTTATGTTGTCGAAAGCTAATAAGAATGCCGAACAAGTCTCTTTGAATTGTTGGACCTACCCGTTGCGTGTTGTTTAAAGAAATTCCCAATGTGGTTTTTATACTTCCATCAAATACTACTCTTATCTTTTGATTAATGTCATTTTGTTTAAAAACTGGATGGTGTGCCAGGTAATATGCAGGATTAATGTTGTAGTAAGACACTCTTTCATTACTACGCTTAACTAACTAAATGAAACTAATGACGTAAAAATTGAACATAACTTTATTAACGGTACGCATACAACAAATGCTTGTTTTTTCAAGGGGCCCATAATGATCTATATGTAAGCATTGAAATGGAATGTTTCCTTTATCAATTACATGTAATTGTTCAAGTTTATTCTGATTACCAGAAAAAGTTATGCACTTTAAACAATTTTGAATAAATAAACAAACTTTTTTTCTTGTTTCTGGAAACCAATACGTTTGTAATTCATACTATATACTTTAATGTTTTATCTAAAGCTTGGTGGCCTATTGCCTCATGACTACTTCTAATTATGGAAGTCTCCATACTTTCCGGGACATAAAATAATATTTTGTCTTTATGTTTTCGGTAAACTAATCCATTACTCATTTTAAAGTGCTTATTGTTTTGTTTTTCTAATTTAATCTTAAGTTTTTGAATTTCTTTATCACCTTGCAAAATTGACAAATTTATTTCTAAATTATTTTCTGATATTATGAAAATACTATTTTGACGGCTTAAAGCGTCTGCGTGTTGCATTCTTTCACTTGACCTATGCTCTAGCGTGTAATCATAATTTAATAAAATTAAGGACCATCTCAATATTCTTGGATTAACCTCTGTTTTCTCTAAAGTTTGTTTTAAACTGTTGCAATTGGTTATGATCTTAAACGGAATTCCTTGTAAATATACCCTAAATCGTTCTAATGAATAAATTATGGCGAGTGCT
Source organism: Rhagonycha fulva (assembly GCA_905340355.1). Taxonomy (NCBI): domain Eukaryota; kingdom Metazoa; phylum Arthropoda; class Insecta; order Coleoptera; family Cantharidae; genus Rhagonycha; species Rhagonycha fulva. The sequence goes on from HG996554.1 coordinate 23,770,434, forward strand.
TCCAACTTAAAACTATGATATTTTGATTCCGCGTCAGAATTGGGTGAAATTTCCCCTTAGGTTGCTCTTGCATCATAATTGATCCATATCTTGAAGAACTGGCATCACAGTGTAATTCGGTTTCTGCCTTAGGAGAATAAATAGCTAATAAGGGTTCAGATGCTAACATCTGCTTTAGCTTCTCAAAATATAATAATTCCTGATCACTCCATTTAAATTCAACTTAGTTCTTTAATAGGTCATACAAGGGTTTAGCAATACTTGCAAAATTGTGAATAAACTTTCTAAAATATGATAAGAGTCCTAAAAAACTATGTAGTAAATTGCTTAAAATTAGTTGGAACCGGATATTCCACAACTACGCTGATTTTTTCGGTAGTTGGACGTATTTCGTTCGCATTAATTAAATAACCCAAATAATTTATTTCGGTTTGTAAAAACGTACATTTTGCAAATTTCAATTCTAACTTATTTGAAACCAAAATTAACACATATTAATTAAAATATTCCAACGCGCCCAAGTTTTTGTTTACATTGTCTAATAATGATCTTAAATTATTGTGGACCTCGCGCTTTACTTGTTCCAAATCAAAAATCGCAGCTACATGATTTTGGACAATTAGCCTTTTGTTTTTAAACTTTTCCAGTAAAAGATTCCAACCGATCATATAATTTATTTGCATTTGTCAATTGCACCGAACTTAAAATGTCGCCGGCCCTACCCTGTAAGGACGTTTTTAAATAATGTAGCTTTTGTACCTCAGATAATGAAACATTTTCGTGAACAAATGCCATAAATCAATCCCTAAACCCTCACTATTCTTCAAATTTCCCGTTAAATACTGGCAATTGTATTGTCGGCAAGTTTGCCCTTAAATTGTTACCCCGAGTAAAAACATTTGTGCCTAATTCGCTTGTCTTGCTATTACCGGATGTCGGCGGATTTAACTTTACAAACATTTCTTTTAAATATGTTTCTACTTTGGTAGTTTGAAAAATGTGAATGTGAAGTTCTTCTTCCGTTTGTTGATAATTATACGTTTTACTTACTTGATAATTCGTTGCTTTGTTCGATTTCCAATGTTGTGGAATTCGTTTTCATTTCTTGTCTTCGCTTGAAAACCATATGTATTTTTGTTTATTTATGCTTCATTCGTTGTATTCTTCTCGAAGGACCAACGTTATGTTGTATAAAAAAACACCTTTGAGTTTTGAAAGTTTTATTGCATCAAAAAAACGCTTGATGGTAACTCATTGACTGTGCTAACAGAACTGAGTATTTGCTGCGATGCAGCGAACATAAAAATGTATTGTTTACATATAAAAGCCTAGATGGCGTTAACATTCTGCGACCTGAAATTTATTGCAAAATGCCCTTTGCTTAAGCAATTTGCACATAAATATAATTTCCTTGTCTTGTTACTTCGTGTATTAACATTTAAATTTAAAAACGACTTACAAAAACATATGAGTAAAGAAACTTTTGTTTTTAAATCTTTATTTTTTGTTATTGCACTTTTATTACAAATACCGGTTGTAAGACGGAATCAGTCGTGGTACTGTGGTGACAGCTGACTTGATTAGGTGTGGCGGGATTTGTAAGGCCTGAGTTACGTTTAGTGGCCAAGAAGAATTAAAAAAAAACAAATTTAATTTAAAACATTTACTGAATTGATAACATCGATTTTAGGAGTTATACAATCAATATTCCTAACTACGTTAAAACATTACGAGTGACCGTACTATACTATGATTACTATATGACTCTCTGTACATAACAATGCTTTTCTATTTATTACATAAAAATGCTTACAAACTATTTGCAGAATTAACATAAAAGAACAAGGGTGACCCTATTAAAAGGTCAATTTTGCCTGGCTGATCGAATGTGGGGTCAGAAAGGTATATGTTTTTAGGAATTTTGATTAACCCTTTGTCTACCTTGAAACCGGGCGTTGTTCTAGTTATTTGATTAATAACAAGGTACGCAACTTTGCTTTTGAATGTAGATTGATTAGAGACAATTTCTACATCACATCTGGCATTGATTTGAAAATTGGAATTATTCCAATTTCCTGAAACTGCAACATTTACATGATGCAAGGGTAATGCTAACTTATTTGCCATTTTGGCGGACACGAAATTTGACTGGGAACCTGAATCGAGGAGTATTCCGATTGTGTGATAAGCACCGTTCTTATCACTTGCCTTGGCTAGTGCCGTTGGCAATAAAACGTTGTCTGAACTTAAGCAAAGGCTGATATAGTTTGACTTGGCTCAGGATTATCGGGCAACTCTGAAGTAGTTGATATCATGACGGCTGGAGTTTATGTAAATGCTGCGTACAAAATAGTAAGATGCTTTGAATTGCAGGTTCTGCACGTAAATTTCGATTGACAATTGTCTTTCGTGTGTTCTTTCTCAAAACAATTTAAACAAAGAGCTAGTTCTCTTACTTTTGATAGTTTTTGTTTGACATCTAATTTTTTTGAAGATATCGCACCTAGATAAGAAATGTATTTTTTTGCGCAAATAGCACGTAGGGTTGTATGCGACTAATGATTTTGAATAAGACGACAAATGAATTAACAATGTCTCAAATAGTTGTTCAACATTGCTAAATGAGCGCAAAGCATTGACATTTTTTGACAAAGTATTGTTTAGTTTTTTCAATTTTGCAGATGAATCTTTGGTTAACGTTTCCTGCTCAATTATAGCATTTAAATGTGTTCTAAATAATTTTGGTTGATTAAATCGATCAATGATGGTTTGAAATGCTAGCTCAGAATTTTCTGCAGTGAATTCTATTGTGCTGATGACGTCAGCAGCTTCATTAGTTAGGCTATTTTTTAAATAATGGAGCTTTTGTATTTTACTCATTTGTTCATTTTCATGAATCATATTGATATAAGTGTTTTTAAACTGTACCCAGTATTCACCTCTTTTTTGTTTTAAAGCATCCATAATAATTAATTAAGTAAATAAGCTAATTAAAAACTTGTTGGATTTGCAAATGAATTTGATTGCTTAATTTTTTTTTTTTAATTTACTATAAAATAGCAAACACCCTGTGCTTAGAATTTTTACGATTGAAATTGTCATGAGCAATAAATTTAAACTCGAAATGATTTCCACCTTGTACTTTGCTACCAAGATAAAGGCTTGAAATGATAACGGAAAGAAAGGAATTTGAATTTTTCTTATCACTGACAGGCGGGAAATCTGCGTCACTTGTTTTCTCTCTCACTTGTAGACCACACTTGTTTGGTTCAGTTGTCTAATTAAATCGAACACTGATATAATAAGCTAATCGGGTTTCTCGAAGGACCATTTTTAGTTCTAGGATTTTACCTTTATGCGATTTCTTATTGTCCGCTCTTACTTGACTTATTAAATATAACGATACTTTTAACTCAGCTGTACTTGATTTCTTGTTTTTGTTGCTTGATTTGATTTTTTATCTTGTCTAATATCACCTACTTCTAATGCACTTGTACTTGATTTTTTGTTCTTGTTGATTGATTTGATTTTTTACCTTGTTGAATGTAACTTTCCTTTCAGGGCACTTGTAGTTAATTATGTTTTCTTATCGATTTGTTTCTTTTCGATTCAAAGGACCAATGTTAATGTGTTAATGATATCATCTTTTTTTAGTATTTTTGTTAAATGAATTGTACATGATTTGATATTTATTCTCCATAATAATTATTTTGTTGTTACATCAAAAAAACGTTGTCTAACTTACTCAGCCTGCTCTCGGTTTACAAAATACTGTAAATAAGCTTTTCCTTGCCAGGGTCGTCTTAACATTTTTAATGATTCTTTTTATTACTCTTTTCAGCTTAAATTTTTAATACGATGATTCATTAAAAGAAGGGCTTTAAGATAATCTGTAATTTCAGTATGATGATTGAAGGATTTGTTTGAAAGACGGTGCACTGTGTTTCTTTATTTTTTATTTTTACGAAGACACTTACAGTTATTGGTGAGTGATCAGAGGAGAAATCTTGACAAGAATCTGCTTTAATTTTTCTAGTATCGATTCCTTTTGTGACACAGAAGTCGATTAGGTCAGGTGTTTTTTTCCGTCAGAAGGCCAATAGGTTGGTTTGCCAGTAGATATGGATTTAGGATTGTTACTTTGTAGAGCTTTATATTGGCGTTTTACATTAGTGAAACGCCACGTAGTGTCCTTAATGGTAACTAATTTAAGGCCAGGTTCTCGTGAAACTCGATCAAAAAATTTAATTTTTTTTTATTATTTATTTTGATAGCCTATTTAGAATATATTCCCCAAACAGTTTGACTGAAATAATTTTCATAAAAAAGTTATGGCACAATAAGTCGACCCACCTTTTTACGCGAAAATAATGTTAAGTGTATAATTCTACATAAATTTTTTTTAATGTGCTAATTGTATTCGGCAAACATTAAAACAAATTTTAATAAATGAAATTTAAGTTTATTTACAAAAATACGGAGTTTAAACAGATACCCTAATATCGAACTTTTGACCATAAGTGACCTCTAAAACCACATTTATGCAGATCATATTACATTATCCTTAATCTTGGGGTAAAAGTTATTAGAAAAATTTAAAGCAGCTGTGAACAAAAGCTACCGCAACTGTATAAGAAAGAATAATAATTAATAATTTAGTCGGAGTTGATTGATAAATAATATAACTTGCCAATATTGTTAAAAATAACTGGACTAAAGATTACCTCATATATGTAATAAAATATAAGGCGTCAAAAAATGCGTAACTCTGATGATTAGTCTCACATTAAAACTGAAATTTACGAGCAATAAACTAGAAAAGAATAAATTCTTTTTTCAGCTGAAGTTCTTCAGCATTCAGCGTTAGTTGACTACGTGTTACGTATAAAATTAGTCGTGTAATATTTAATTGTGTATAAATATGCCCAATTTAAATAAAAAAGGTGTTAATCATCCAGCAAGAAATCGCAAAAGAAAATTTAGCGGAAATCGATTCACTGTGGAATGTGAAAGAGAGTATGCTAGCACATCGGCGAAAAAATTAAAAGGTACAGAATACAACGAAGTGACTATAGATTTGAGTTCAAATTACGTTATCTTACAATTTTTACATGTTTTTAGTTTTATTAGCGAGTTTGTTAAGTGCAAAATTTGTGGTAGTGACATTAAATTTTTGAGAACAAATGGGGCAGGTGTTTCTTTTAAGTTAGTAGCCTAATGTAATTGCTCGTCCCGTTCATGTTATTCGACTTCAGCTACATCAAATCGTTTTGTTGATGTAAATCGTAGTCTAATGTTTGCTGTACGTATGTTGGGAGGACTGCAAAATTTACGATTGTTTTGCGCAATTTTAGATATAAAGTCGTTATTTAGTAATAATATTTATTACGCTTTCCTCGACAACTTACATACAGCATCGAAAACAATTTTTGAGAATTTCCAAGAAAAAGCAGTAAAAGAGGAAATTGAAAAAAATGCTGCAGCTGAAAATAATCCTCTACATTTAACTGTTTCGGGAGACGGTTCGTGGAAAAAGAGGGGATTTTCTTCACTGTTTGGTATTGCTACCTTGATAGGAAAGTTTTCAAATAAAGTTTTAGATGTTGTGATAAAATCTAATTATTGCCAATCCTGCGCTAATTGGAAATCAAGAAAAGGTTCAGTCGAATATGACTCATGGAGAGAAAATCACGACGATGTGTGTACTGTAAACCACAAAGGAAGTTCTGGAAAAATGGAGGTTGACGCAATAAGAGAAATGTTTCTACGTTCAAACGAATTGCTTGGCGTCAAGTATGAATATTACATAGGCGATGGAGATACAAAGACCTTCAAGGCAATTCTCGATGTAAATCCTTACGATGATCTTGTCGTGAAAAAAAAAGAATGTGTTGGCCACGTCCAAAAAAGGATGGGAACTCGACTTCGAGCAGTTAAAAAAAATATAAAGGGCCTTGGTGGCAAAGGCGCTGGAAAATTAACTGATAAGTTAATTTCCGATCTAACTATTTTCTACGGTTTGGCAATTAGGAGACATCCAGATTCAGCAGAAAATATGAGAAATGCTGTATGGGCTGTATTTTATCACAAAATTTCGACCAATAAAAAACCGCAGCACATGTACTGTCCGGTTGGCAAAGAGAGTTGGTGCAAGTGGCGCGTGGCTGAAGCTTGCGGTACTGCTACATCATTTGAGCACAAGCCTCCTCTTTCAGATAAAGTTCAAGATGCCATAAGACCCGTTTTTGAAGCTTTATCATCAGATGATTTAATGCAGCGGTGTACCGGAGGAAATCAAAAACTGTTGAGATTGCCACTTATATAGCGGTCAGTTTATTTAATGAAGGCTATATAACTATTTTAAAAATAATGGATTTGTTGGGAATCTCCGTTGGTACCGAAGTAAACAACTTTGCTCGAAAAGCAGATGCTAAGGGTCAGTTGTATAAAAGAGGATCATCCTTGACCATGGATCAAGCTTCAATTTAAACCAATAGAAAACTTAAAACAAAATTTTAACTCTACTGATTGGTTTAAATTGGAGCTTGATCCATGGTCAAGGATGATCCTCTTTTATACAACTGGCCCTAAGCGTGTTACTGCAGCTGAATATAATTTGACAGACCGCGCCAGAGCAGCTTTACTATCTATATTTACTATGGCCCTGGAATTGCTGATTAGCCATAAGGTACATATTTTTTCAATAAACCCAAAAATATCGTTAAAAAAATCTTTAAATGCGTTTCTTGAAAAATTACATTTTTTACATTTGCAGCCACGATAACTCAAAAACTACTGAATGGATTCACTTTTTTTTTATATTGTAGGTCATTAAATTTGTTGGAGGATGATCTACAATGAAGAAAATATTTGCTGTGTTGTTTGTTTTATACCACTTTAAAGAGCGAGAAATTAGTGAAAAAACGGTACGAAAAGTTTGCATGTCCGCATTTTTTAATTTTTGACTTTTTTCTTATCATGTTAGTTCATCCTCCAACAAATATTGGGCAAAGGTAGCTACTTTGGGTTCGAAAATACAAATTTTACGATTGAAACCTCGAAGAATTCTGAAAGAGTATATATTAAATAAGAGAATTAGCTATGACAGAATGCCTTAAATGCACCTGTTTTTTCAAAAATCGAATTAAAAAAAGCTTGATTTTCGAAGGATAAATCGCTCGTGATTGGTTAATCACGGTAAGTCAGGCATTGTGTTGACGGTACGTGCGTTCCTATACATAAGAGTGTAGCTGTTGACAAATTTGTCAGTAACTCTTACGCTATGGTGGGAATGCGTTCTCCTTTTTTATTAATTAAAAATTTTAATATAAAAATTTTAAATTATTTAAAAATTACTTCAGGAAAGGGTTACTTAAATTTAACGAACGGTAGTTACTTTTTCGCGTGGATCCTACTCTTGCGAGGGTGGTTTTCATCAAAATGGCTTGAAGCGCCCGAAGGGTGCTGAAAAACGACAACTAATTTAAAAATTTAGGCCCGTGGATTAAGGAAAAGGTGGATCTTTGAGGGGCGAAACTCGTGAAAGTGGATTTTTAACGCAGGGTAGTTGTGCAAAGAAAATTCGACTTAAAGCACCCCTCGCTGCGCTCGGGCGCTTTAAGCCATTTTTCCCGCACATTTAGGGTTCAAAACCATGATTTTCGTTCGGGGTGCACTGTTGCTGCATCCCAATGCAAGTGTCGCTCCCGTTATCACCGCTCTGCGCAAAGCTAAGACTAGTTGAAAGTGCACGTACTGTCAAGAGAATGAATTGATTCACCAATCCCCGAGCGACTTTGCTTAAAATTTACTGTGAAAATCGAAGTTTTTAAATTCGATTTTTGAAAAAACAGGGGCATTTAAGGCATTCTGTCATAGCTAATTCTCTTATTTAATATATACTCTTTCAGAATTGTTCGAGATTTCAATCGTAAAATTTGTATTTTCGGACCCAAAGTAGTTACCTGTAACCCAAATATTATATAGTTTATAAAAAATTTTTGTTTTTTGAAATCTGATAATTTTTTCAAGTGCTACAGTGGAGATAGTTAAGCCACCTTTTTTTGAGACGCTCACGTTACAACCCCTATAAACATTTTCCGTGACGTTATTATCATTTAAAAAAAATTTTTTTTGTAGTTTATAAATCTATAAATAAATGTCAAAAATCTTAAGTTGCTTATTTACTTCCTTCTATGATTAAAAAATTCAAGAAAATCACCTTATTTATAGGTCGTTTCATGAGAACCTGGCCTTAAGTAATATTTAGCGTGTACTTATCGTTAAATATGAACAAATCACAGGTTATATAATTAACTAAAGGCCGTGTGGCATTCATACTATTTTGTCGTTAAAATTCTGTTGAAATTTCATGAGAAATTTCATGATAAATTTTAGCACGTGTAAAACCTTAAAATTTCAATACAAATTTCATGACAAATTTCATGAGAATTTTATGCGAGACATGTTCTATTTTTTTACCTGAATACTATTATAACCTGGTTAGGTAGTAGGTACTATTATTACCAGAAAAGGTGAATACAGGGGATACTATGTTTGTATTGATAATATTATTTTTAAATGTTAATTGCGTGTTGCTGTTAAATATTTAGTTAAAAGAAGCTCATTTATTATCAATTATATAGCAATTAAAAAATAATAAAAAAAAATTAATATTTTAATTTAACAAATACATATGGTTCAAAAAAATTTATGTGACAAGAAAAAGTAGCTTTTAGATAATAAGAATAAGTTTTTAATCCTTGCGATCCGTGGTGTTAGTTTCTAAATTTTTTTTCAAAATCAGTCAATTGTTAGGGCCAATTTCATAAAAATTTTAACGAGCCTTTTCAAATAAAAGTGGAATTATATTGGCTTGTTGGAGTTAACACACGTTCTCTATTGGTTAATTAAGTCAGTGGCGTAACTAAAATTTCTGCCGCTCAGGGCGGTTCCAAAATTTGCTTTCTTCTCTCGTTATTTTTTAAAAAGCTTTTACTTTTTTTATGTATTTTTTTTTAGCTTTTTAGGTTGACCTTTTTGAGGCAATTTTTAACCAACTTCCCTACGTCCTAGAAATCTGAAATTTGATACACAGCTTTCACTTGCGGAGCATTTTGATATTTTAATTTTGTATTTCTAAAGTTTTGAAAAATAAGCAAAAAATTGGGAAAAACTTAAAATCATTGAACAATTTCATCATACAGGGTGGAAAGTAATATAGATTTCCAAATCGCATTTTTAAGGACTGCATTCGGGGTGAAGTTTTTAGTTGTAATAATGTAAGTGGCATTCACATAGGGGATTGTATTTGGATGGTAGAATCCGGCACTGCTGATTGGTTTAATGAGTCGAATGTGGTTGTTCGGCCTTTGGCCTCAATGGATGAGAGATGTGGCCATCACATGACTTCACCATACATTAATTTTATGGTACTATAATATTATGTCTTGGACACAAAATCTGACATAACGGACGTCTTATGTTAGTTAACTAGGACCTTTCAGTTAAGTGGACATTAACGCTTTTATTATGAAATCGACCCTAAGGCCGCTTCTATAATATTTATTACTAAATATTTTTAAAAATCACAACATTGACCGACAACTTTAAAAATCTAACAGATTATATATTGGTATTAGTTTCCCTTATTTTTGCGTATATAATGCAAAAAGTATATTATAATTTATAAGTAATTGTAAAATTGATATAATGTGGTCCGAAGAGCAAGTAAATGCCTTAATCGCTGAATATAAAAAGCATTCATGTTTATATAAGCCACCTGGTGTTTTTGGAGATTATGTCCAAGAACAAATGAACAAAATCAAATCCAAAAAAATCCAATTGGAAGCTGAGAGCCAAATCACTCAGCTTCTAATCCAATTTAGAAGACAAGATATGAATGAATCGGAAACATCGAGGGAATAAATTTTTTTTATGTAAATTTATTAAAAATAAAATCTTTCATTTAATTTTAATTTGTTTAATTTGCAGTAAGTAAAAAAAAAATAAAAAAAGTTGAGAGCGACCTCCTTCGACAGGAGGATTCTCTCCAAAAAAAAACACAAAAAAAACTATAAAATACATTGTACAATGTGTCTGTTGTATGAGTCTAAGAGTAACATGTTTAAAAGTGCCTGAAGGGCGTATCTTATTGGTGTTCCATTCCGATTTGATTCGTACCAGCCAATGGAGCTTGTTCCCTCAAGAAATGTGAACGCATTAATTGTAGTAGAAAGAAAAGTCTGTAATAAAAAAAGATTAGTAATTATCATACAGTGAAACTTTACCTGATGTTTTCCGTTATGTATTATTATTTCTTATTGCACTTTCTTGCCAATGAACCGAGCCAAGTTGCGAATTAAAGAACGATTGGAATTCGTCCCTTACTGCTCGAGCAGAATCAGTCGAACGGTTACCCCCTTGTTGACCAATTCTATCTTGTTGTAGTACTTCATAATTACTTTTACTTATTACTTACTTACTAAAGAACTAACTTTTTTTACTTCATAGCTATGTCATACAAGGGGTTTAAACCCCCAAACTCCCCCCCCTTATATAATGCTCTGTATTGACATTCTATTAGATAAAAACAAAAATAACAATAAAAAAAAGTTTAAAAAATTATAAATATTGATGAATATTATGTAGTGTGGTTAATAATTTTTTTTTGTATTGTATTGTTTAACAATCGATTATACAAAAACCCCAATTCTAAATTAAAAACTACCGGCTTTCTAGTATTTCCTCAACCCCCCCCCCCTTGAGCACGTCTCTGTTGCAATTTGTTTTTGTACTAAAAATAAACTTCAATCAATTTATTATATGTTTTCCATTTTGTCTGATGACCTTTTGCCATCTTTCTGGTAACGATTCCACGCTCACTTCTAGTCTTTATCAGAAAAAAACTTAACCAAGTGCGATTAAAGTCAAACTCAAATGATTATTTTGTAACTATTAGATGAATAGTTGTATCTTTTTGTATCTAATGTCTGCCTGACTAAAATTCAAAGAAAAAAATTCAAAGACTAAAATTCAAGGAAAATTAAATGTTTGTAATTATTTGCGCCAAAAAGTCTTCGCTCCTAACTGGTTTGCGCCAAAATGGGCTTGCGCCGAAAAACCTTTACGCCCAACCGGCCCGCGCCGAAAAGTCTTCGCGCCGAACTGGCTCGCGCCGAAATGGGATTGCGCCAAAACGATTTCGCGTCGAAACGGTTCGCGCCGAACCGGCTTGCGCCGAAATAGGCTTGCGCCGAACCGGCTGCGTCGAAACGTACCATCCCGTTTTCAACTATCCTCCTTGCTCTACTTAAACGATAATTGAAAATTCTCATATGGTGGGTTAACCCATGCTGAGGATACGGCTTCATTAAATTATCCAAAAGCGGAAAAGCATCATCGGCTACGATTACAAATGGTACTTCATTTTACATACCTAAAATATATGAATTATTAATTTTAAATAAAAATCTGTATTGATTGCAAAGCATTGTAGAAAAGTTATGAATAATTTTAATTTATCATTGTACATACCTGGTAAACATTCCGGAGGTGGAAAATTCAAACTGTTGTTAATTAAAGCTTCGGACAACATAGAGCCACGAAATACTCCACCATCGCTAATTCGTCCGTTAACACCAATGTTTGCATACGTAAATTTGTAGTGTGCATCGACCATAGCAAGCAAAACAATACTGTTGCAACCCTTATAATTGTAGTAATAAGAGCCATCCGATATAGGAGCTCTAAAATTTATGTGGCGTCCATCCAAAGCTCCTAAACAATGAGGAAAATTCCATAGCGAATTAAATTCTTCGGAAATCTTTTTCCACTCTTCCATTGTAGCAGGAGTCTGTAATTATTTTATATTTCAATTCGAACTATGATTTAAATTAGCCTTTACCTTTAAATACATTGGTTTGAGATGCTTAATGATTGCATCGCAAACTATTGGAACAAACTTAGAGATAGTGCTTTCGTGAATCCTACTTGCGTACATTAACGATCGATAGCTTTCTCCAGTAGCCAAGAATCGCAATGTAATTTGTAACCTGTAATTATAAAAAAATATATATTAACTTATCATAATTTGAAATAATGTTAATTTAACTGTACTAATTACAAAACTTTTACTTACTTATGTCTTGCAGAAATTGCTTCTCTCATAAAAGTGTCCTCTTTTTTATGTCATTCTCAATTAGAGATAAAACATAATTAAATTGTGCACTGGTAAGTCGAAGAAAATTAGTGTAAGCACTTTCGTCTTCATTTTCTAACTCTGAGTTTAACATATTTAGAATGCCTCTCCCTTCGCATTTTCGCTTTAACCACGATCGACACCACGTTTTTTTTTTTACACGTTTTACGCTTTTTTGTTGAATTTATTACAGCAACTGAAGCTGTAAATGCAGCAGCAGCAAGCAATAATAATTTTCGATCCATATTTATTTTAAATTCAAATCAGCAAACACTGATCGCACTGATAAACAAAGATATAAGCAAAAATCACAGTCTTCACAGTATAACTGATGAATCCTGATTAAATTACAATTTACATTACAATAACACTTTGCAGACTGGTGGCCATTTTGCTATTGACAATTAACAGACATCATGCGCTTGCGCCAAATTTTACAAAGAAACCGAGTGTCATACAGAAAAATTTCTCATGAAATTTGTATTGAAATTTATAAAAATAAAATTTATCATGAAATTTCTCATGAAATTTCAACAGAATTTTAACGACAAAATAGTATGAATGTCACACGGCCTTAATACGAACTAAATTGATTTAAAAACACGATTTCCAATGTAAACAACGTAAAAGGCAATGTTTAACATAGGTTTAATTTAGCAGATGTACTACTTATGTCGTCCATGTTGTTGAATTACAACGTCATCTATACGTAATGTAAAACGCCAATAGTTCTCTGCCTTTTGTCGTCTTTAATCGTGAGCCCCATATTTGATGTTTTGCGTTATAGTCGCCACCAGCTATGAATCGATTCCCAAGAGAGTTGAAAAATTTTTTAGTCATCTTTTTTGGTTTTAAGCTTTGGCGGGCAATACAAAGCTGTTACGGTACAGTCGCCGGAGTCACCTTCTAGGACAACGCTAGTGGCCTGAATGTACTCCTCCATGTTCTCCTCTGCTTCATGGTGCTTAATTTTGTCATGTATAATCAGGGCTGTTTTTTAATGTGCCTTTCTTTCTTTAGGATGCTTAGTGTGGTATATTGTATATTTTGGGATCATATGTAATGCTTATCGGTTAAGTGGGAAACTTAAAATAACATGATATCAATGTCTTCTTCTGTTAAAAATATTTTAAGTTCCTGTAAGTATTGTTGACAAGCATAGTTACATGGTTTAATATAATGCTCATGTTACGGGAGTTTTCTTTGTTTTGTTCTATCAGCTCACGCATCAGGCTTTTCAACACCACAAATTGCTCTTAATTTGCGTCGCTTGCCCCGCTGATCTGCGATGGAATGGCAGACAGGCCAGCTAAGGGATTACACCACCGTTCAGCACCAGAGCATAGGTCGCGCATGCGCGATTCGTGGATTCTTTCACGTTGTGACTCAGACGATCTTTGGCAACTAACTAAGGAAAAAAATATAATCTGGCGCTAGTCTTTCTAAATAAAACACGAAAGTAGAAGAAGGGGTGGTTTTATTTATAAAACAAAAGTCGAGATAAAAGGTGGGGTTGACAATGTTTGATTCCAAAACTCCATATAGGAGAAACACAAACACATAACAATTCAAGTTAAATCCAGGATACCCTGAAGGGATACCCTGGGACAATAAATCAACATAAAAGAAATAAAAAATACAAATGAGTTGCCATATGAAGACAACCCACCAAAAATAATATCGCGCATCTAGGAAACTGCCCAACGCAGACATAGCACGTCGGTAACATTGACTACAAATACTCATTCGCAAGAGATATCATCAATTAGAATTAAATACAGTAATTGCCTTTTCAACTTACCCTTCCACTACAATCATTCCGATTCAACATCGCTATTCTTTTGGAACCTCTGGAATATTAATGGTTTATCGTGCAAACTGAGTTTCAGATGTAAAGCTAAAAATAACAAAACTGCAATAATTAAAGAAGAATCAATTCACCTGCGAAAGGTAACATCTCAATGTCGATGTAAATTATTGAAGTAAGCTAATTTCCTAAAAGCGCTTTTAACAAAATAAAAATCCATGGTTTTCCGGTCATCCCACGTCGTCGAAATTATCAAAATCAAAGCCGATAGGGCGGCGACGTCAAACGGACAAGGTCAGCGCTAGTGGACTGATAAGTAATAAAACCAGATGCGGAAAACTCCATTAAAAACATCCATGGGAATAAAAAGTAAAACGTCCTCATGGAAATGACTCCAACACGCTGATTGAACAATCGAAATATATCAGCTCCACTTTAAGTTTGCTTCCAGAAAACCATAAACAAAAGTTGAAAACCAAAATGGACGAACACAGTAATGGACAGGTGGTAATAAAAAGCTAAATTTATCAAAGTCAACCTCCGCTCAAAATGGAAAATATGAATGTAATGCTTACCCACAAACACAAAACTGAAGGTTATTAAAAAGATCACTTCATTAAAATAAAGTTTGTGGCTTTTAAAACTCAAACATTACACAGAACAAAAATGAATGTTGGGTTTTAAGAATATCAGGCTTTTAATGTTTAAATAATTTATTTTGCAGTGGTTAAACGTATAGAAATAAAGCATTAATAGTTCTACATACGGCGTCTTTGATGCAACTGTCTGGAACTGGTGTCGTTCCTACACACATGTATGCAAAAATACATGCATTGCATACATGCAAATAAAAATACAAAAATAAATACGCTATAATATACAACCACGAACATTTGAATATTCTCAACACCCCCTCTCAAATGTTACATGGTTTTTAACAAAATTTTAATATTACAGAAAATTTTCAAGTTGTTATATAAAACAAAAATTTTAAACGGTTTTACAAACATAATTAAAAGTTTTTTTTTTTTAATTTATTTTAACATGTTTAACATAATTTTATCTCTAAAATATAACAAATTTAACACTGTCTAGAGGCTTTGTTAAAATATCAGCTAAATTATCATTTGAATTACAATGTTCAATTTTAATGGTTCCGTCCATTATTTTTTCGTGTATAAAATGATATCTTACGTCGATATGCTTACTTCGCTTATTTAGCACACCATTTTTCGCTAGGTCTATTGCACTTTTGTTGTCCACTTTGAGTGTAGTTTTCACACTTTTACCTTTGATTTTTTCCAAAAAATTTTTTATATATATTAGTTCCTTTACGCACTCTGCCGCAGCAATGTACTCCGACTCGCAACTGCTTAGCGCTGTCACACATTGTTTTCTTGAAACCCAATTTATTAAGCAATCATTGTAAAATATTAAGTACCCGGTTGTACTTCTTCTTTTTTCAATGCATCCCGCAAAGTCTGCATCTGAAAAAGCAATTAATTCTCCGTTTTTAACACCGTTATTGAATTTTATTCCAAAATTTTGATTTCCTTTTAAATATTTTAAAATGTGTTTAACATTGTTCACATCACTTTGGGTTGGATTTTCCATATACCTACTAACATAATAATTTACCGCAAAACTGATGTCAGGTCGCGTTTTGTTATTAAGGTATAGTAAACTACCAATCACTTCTCGATATGGAAACTTTACATTTTTAATTTGTTCATTTCGTTGAATGTCACTTTTATGCAATGGTATTTTTAATGAATTACATTCTTGCATGTTGGTATTCTTTAGTAATTGTTCAACCATTTCCGTTTGACTTAGCACTATTCCGGTTTTGTTGCGTTTGATGTTAATTCCCAAAAATGTTTTTGGGTTCTCGGTGATTTTAATTTTAAATTCTTCTTCAAGTTTTTTTAGAAAATTGTCAATTTTAATTTTGTTTGTTCCCATTAGTAGACCGTCATCGACATATATGGCTAAAATTATGTCGCCTTCTTTATTTTTAAAAACGCATCTTTCCGATTTTAATGGTTCCATTTTAACGTTTTTTAAAAAAATCGTAAATCGTTCGTTAAATTTTAACGATGCCTGCTTGAGTCCGTATAAGGCCTTTTGTAATTTACAAATTTGATTGTTATTTTTATAACCTTGTGGCATTTTCATATAAATGTCGTCATCCAATTTTCCGTACAGGAATGCTGTTTTTATGTCGAACTTTATTAATTTACTATTTTGTTCAGCTGCAATCGCAAATAGTAGCCTGATCGCACAGCTGCTGATTACAGGGCTGTATGTTTCCTGGTAATCTATTCCTTGAATTTGTTCAAACCCACGAACTACCAATCGTGCTTTATATGATCCATCATCTTTTATTTTAAATACCCATTTATTACTTAGCAGTTTTTTATTTATTACATCGGTTTTATTTATTAATGTCCATGTTTGATTTTCTTTCAACGAATCCTTTTCATCGTTGATGGCTTTGATCCACTTGTCTTTTTCATCACTATTTACAGCTTCTTCATAAGTCAACATGACGTAGTCTTGAAATAATTTCGGCGCTTTTCTTACTCGGTTTGATCTTCGCAATTCTTCATTCGGTTGTTCATCTTCTGTTTCATTTTCTTCGTTTTCTGATTCATTTTCAGATTGAATCATTTCATCATTTTCTGATTCACTTTCGGATTGAAATATTTCATCTTGTTCAATATCGTCATTTTCAATTAATTCCGGTATTTTATTAATTGTTTGGTAATCACTCGTGAATATTACATTTCGGGCAATTATTATTTTTTTTTCTTCGTCAAAAAGTCTGTAACCATTTGGAGCGTACCCTACAAAAATAAATTTCTTGCTTTTTTCTTCAAGCTTCTTTAAATATCCTAGTCTTTTTGCATAAGCAAAAGTCCCAAAAATATGTAAATATTTTAAATTTGGCTTTTTGTTGTACCACATTTCGTATGGCGTTGTTTTTACTGTTTCTGTCGGAATTCTGTTGATTAAGTAGGCGGCTGTTTGTACAGATTCACGACAATTCCGATTAAGCTCCAAATATATTACATTTTTTCCCGATATTTAAGAAAATCACAAATTATTAATTATTATAAGTTCGAGAAAAGAATGCATAATGAAATAAAGTTAACAAAATTTTAATTTAAAAATTCAAAATCGTTTAAAGCTGTTTTTATTATTTTATTACTGTTTTACGATCTAGTAGCTCGTACATCGATGAAGATGAAGGGTGGCATAAACCCTAGAATAGTTTCGAATACAATGGTTCTAAAAAATATGTAGGTATATAAAATAGAAAATTTTTACGTACTAATTTTTACTTTTTTTTGTGATTTGTTAACTTATTTTTGTAACGTTTTACAATTGAGTTAAGTAAACAAAAAACTACAATTTTTTTTTTACTCGCCAGAGTTCCACTTTGTAGCTGTACCATTGATAAATTGAAAGGGTAATTTTAACTTTTCTTAATGCTTTTTTGCAGCATTTCCGAGTCAGTTTAAAAAATAAACCTTTTCATGACATTGGAAAGTCCATATTTAATACAATGGTGAGTTATATTAAAATTTATATTGATTTAACTCTTCTACTTCTTCTGAAAAGAAATTTTTATTACTTCTTAGTCGACCCTGCCCTTCTGAAAAACGTTAACAATAACAGAATTTTTCAATCTTTTATTTATATCTTGTTGGGTTGTGCCTTGATATTGTAGTGTGTTCTTGAGTTTTTGACTTGATTTCTGATATTACTTTGAAGATGTAACAAAAATTAACTCAATTACCTGTCTGAAGTTGAAGAAATTAAAATATAATAATCAAATCAAAATGATTTTAAACGAACAATTGTTAAACAGCAATTTGTTAATTCAGCGTTTGTTAACTGTTTACCTTTACAAAATCACTTTTTTGCTTATCTATGCATATATCAAACGTCAACGCCTACTACCACCACCACTAATATTTTAAATGGATCTAGAATGGTCCTAAAACCTTTTCAACTTGCAATTTGTGAACTGCAGTAATTTTACAATATTCGTTGGCGCACGCGCATTTAACTGTCCCATTACAGGTTGTAAACTGTAACAGAACCATCGGTTGAAAAGAACCTATTAGAAACGAGAAGGAGTTCGACATTAAATTATATTCACGCCGTTTGCTTACGGGTCAGGCAAGGAACAATGTTAAGCCACAAAACTGAACTTAAAATACTATATATTTTTTTATAATAATTCATTTATGAATTAGGGGGTGCGAAAGCAAGGGGGTAATAAAGGCATGATTAATTAATAATTATGCATAATTAAAAAAAGTGTGAAATTTTACTTTATAGACTAAGTAGATAAAGAGATTCAATAATAATGTTTTCTACTTAAACTTCTTGGTTTCTCACCCCCTCATTTATTATGACTGACCTTGTCCATATTTACAATAGATTTAATTTTACCAACTATCCGTGATACATTCACTCTTCTGTTAATTTAACCATCTATTTACAACAAATATTCTAAGAAAATGTACAAAACTATTCACTTCTTCTAGTAGTTCTTCATTCATACTAACATAAGCAAATAATTCATTATCATTAAAAATTACTTTGGTATGTTTGAAACATTTATACAAAGATCCATTCATCTATCGCAGGCCGCGACATTCCAGCTATTTATAACGTATTCTGCAAATCTCTTTTGTTCTCGGCCTTTAAAGCTGCAATTCTTTTGACGTATAGACAATTATTATAACTAGGAGTTTACGATTACATACTTGAACTTTGAATTACAGCGACCGCGTCTAAATCTGTGTACACAGTGAACGGTGGTTTCCGATTCGGTTTACCCGCTTTAATCTTTACATTGAAATATCAGTTTGGTTTCTACTTTCGTTTGTGTTCGTTTACATTAATTGACATTGGAGGAATATGAGCTGGTAAACCAACGCGGTAAATCTGCCTTCACTGTGGAAGCAGGTTAATGAATTGCATCTTAATTCAACAGCATTATGTATTTAACGACATTCTCACATTTGCATGACCCATTTGAAGGATACACGGGATTAATGATCAGAGTCACAAGTATTATATTTCGCGGAAATGCAACTTAAAGATTTATAAACTCATAAAGGATAATCATTAATCAAGTAGACTTTGATAATTATTATATAGGGTCAGTGGCGAAGTTAGCTTTCTAATTTTGGGAGGGCTCAAGCCCCAGGACCTTGGGAAAATTATATTAAAAATTGTCAAAAATTTTAAGAGGGTCGATTTTAAATTTAGGAGGCTGCCCGACCCCTAACTTCGTCACTGGAGGGGTGAACTCTAATTATTTTTATATAATATTTTTTATTTTAAAAGTAGCTTCCATTACCATCAATCAAATGGCATTAATTGTTTATTTTTAAACAAAATTGGACTCAAATCGTTATTCTTGTGTACCCTTTTTGCAAACCGTCTCGTTTTGACAAAAAACAAGAAAAATAACGAGTGATTATTTTTACAAATATTTTTTCTTTATTTTTAGATATCAACATCAAACCTGAAGTTGCCATAATTTGTTATTAAACATAATGATGAACGGTTTATTCACGAGCATTTAACATTAAATTAATAAAAATTTAAAGACATCGTATTGTAAAACATAGGTGTACCTCATCGATACTTACTCGGAGTAAGTGAATCTTACCCCATAAATCATTATTTGCTTTTGTTTCAAACATTAACGACCTCGATTTATTCATCAATGTTCGGTTGAGTCGTTCCGATTTTCCATTTAATTGTGGAGAATGAACAATCGTAAAATCCATTGTTATCCCCTTATTTTTACCCCAATCAATCATTTCATTGTTTTTATATTCTTTTCCGTTATCCGATCTTAATATATTTACTTTTAAGTTCCATTTTGATTCAGCTTGGTTTATAAATTCTTTTACTGCATTAAAAGTTTTATGCTTACCATTTAACAATTTTATCGTACAAAAATGTGTATAATCATCTAGGAATGTTATGAAATATTTCTTGTCATCCCACGTTGGTTCGAGTGGTCCTACGATGTCGCTGTGAATTATCTGCAACGGTCTTGTTGCGCGTTCTCGAATTTCACTAAATGGTTTTCTTATCTGCTTAGCTTTTATGCACACCTCGCACGTTATGTTTTTAAGTTTTTTAATTTCGGCGTCACTCAGATTTAACCCGATACTGTTTGATTTTAGTTTTAACATGTTTTTACTCGTTATATGTCCTAGTTTTTTATGCCAGTTTTCAACGCTGTTGGTTTCACTTACAAGAGCATTTTCACCCGTTTTAATCAATTTTATTTTATACAGTTCGTTTTCGCGTTTTCCTTCCATGATTTTATTTTTATTTTTATAAATTTCGACCGTATTGTTTTTAAAATGTACCTCACCACCGTTTCGCGTTATTTTATTCACTGATAATAAGTTTTTAGTTAAATTCGGAGCAAATTGAACATCTGTTAGTATGCATTCATTTGTTTCGATTTTTCCAAATCCCAAGGCTTGTAATGTTTCACCCTTTTTTGTGGTTTTAATTTCTGTTACCCTTTTTTATGTTCTGTATGAAATTTTCTTTATTGACCATGTGCGATGTTGCACCTGAATCCAAATAAAAGTCAATTCCATTGTTTATGCTGCTCGAATCTTCGTGTGTTAATAAAGCCGTTTTTTCATTTGACTTTCCTTTGTTCCCACTGGTTGAAGCGTTTTTGTTTCGAAAGAAACAATCTTTTTCAATGTGGTTTGTTTTTTTACAAATATTACATTTTATTTCTGCATTTTTACACTCTGGCAAAATGTCCTGGTTTTCCGCATTTAAAGCAGGTTTTATTATTACTGTTTTTATGAACAAAACTCTTTTTAAAATTTTTACTCTGCTCACCTGTGAACGCTGCTTCTTGTTCACTTGAATTTTCATGGTTTTTATTGCGCTTCTCCTCAGCCAAAAGTCTTGAAGTCAATTCTGATAAATTCTGTTTGTCTTCCGAGCAAGATTCCCACGCACTGATAAAATATCGGTATTTTTCTGGTAGTGTCGATAAGATCTTTGTTATTATCATTGTTTCACTAATTTCTTCTTTTAAGCTGTTTAGTTTAAACGCTAAACTTTCCAATTCACATATGTATGTTGTTATATTACTGCCGCTTTTAAAGTTATAATTATAAAACTCCTGAAGTAAGTTATATTTCTTTTGTTGATTGTCACGCTCAAATAACAATTTTAGTTTGTTAAACATTTCACTTGCACTCGAGCAGTTTATTAGATGCATTAAAATTTTCTTTTCAACAGTTGTTACAATTATTCTTTGGGCGATAGCATCCTTTTTATTCCATTCTTCTTTTGATGTTTCGTCTCCTGTTGGACATTTAGTTTTACCCGTAGCAATGTCGTATATTTGCTTTGCTTTGAAGAAAATTGTAATTTGGAATTTCCATATTTCGTAATTTTCTTCATCTTTAAGTTTTTTAATGTTTAAGGTATCCTCCTTGTTAGCCATTGTTTTATTTTTATTATTCTTACCGGTTTTTAACACTTTTTGATTGTTTTTAACACTTTTTTACTGTTTTTTTTAACGAATCGCACCTCTATTCAACTTTATTTCTCACTCTGGGCACACTAACCTGTTGGGTTTTAAGAATATTAGGCTTTTAATGTTTAAATAATTTATTTTGCAGTGGTTAAACGTATAGAAATAAAGCATGAATAGTTCTACATACGGCGGTGTATGCTGGTGTCGTTCCTACACACATGTATGCAAAAATGCGCGCACTATAATATACAACCACGAGCATTTGAATATTCTCAACAATGAAACTTCCATTTTAGATGGTGATAAACGGAAGAATGCCAATTTGATAAATTTTCGAAATGTTAACGCTTGCGCGTGATGGATATGCACAGGATGATGCGTAGATTTCAAACCAATTTAAATAATAGCATTTGGAATGCTACATCGTCCGTATCATGATTTGTGAGGTGATCATCTTTATTACGGGTTGTAAGGTTTATTTGTTTGCTAGATTGGACGATTCGGCTGCGCTATGTTGTTGCATGTTTCAGCGTATATTCCATTTACTTGAGAAGGAAGTCTGGGAAAATTGTGATTGTAGTTACTGACCTGTGCGTACGATGTTGGTTGAATTTGTTAATTGGCATGGCTACAATCCTTTTTTGATGGAGGAATGTCATTGTTCGTTGAGGTTTTTGTGGTTGGTTTGAGGTGACTTTTGTTTTTAGTTTTTCTCTTTTCTTCCTTAGTTTAGGATACATTTTTTTGCAATTGTTAGTGTACCATGCAGCCCCGATAGTTGGCAGGGTACTTGTCCACACAATTGACACATTTAACGTTATCGTTAAATGACGTTATTTAACGTTTCGGGGGCAATCTGTGGTTTCATGTGTTTCCGCACATTTTACGCATCGGAGTTATTTTTTACAATAGTTTTTAGTGTGACCATATTCTTGGCATCTCGAGCATTGCGGAATTATGCGCTTGGCTTGGGGAGGCTCAAATTTTACTGCATGATTTCCAATTAATTTTATTTTGTAGATACCCTTGTTGTTATCGTTAGTTTTTAGATCAATGAAATAAATCGGCATTGGTTTCTTGGTTCAACCTGTGTTTAATGTTTCATGTGTTGGGTAGTACTTCGTGTCCGGCTTCTAGTAGTGATTGTTTTATGATCTCACTTGGTGAGGAGGCGTGTATGCCTTTGAGAACGATTCTGAAGTTTCTATCCTGCTTGAATTTATAGGTGTGATATTCCGTACCCTTTTCTTCAAGAGCCCGTATTACCGGATGTTAGTGTTCAGGCTTCAATAATTGTATTTTCACCGTATTATCCTCTATAATCTTCACTTGATATTCACTTTTTGCTGTTTTTGTAACAACACGTAGAGGGTTAATTTCTTCTACCTTATAAAAGTAATAGGTGGTGGTCTTGGCTTTTTATTATGTTGTTGGTGGTTTGCTTCCGTTTCAGTTATGTTTTGATAAATTATTAAATCATCTTCTAACTTCTTCATTTTGAAATATTTATTTTTGAACATATTTAATTTTATCAGCAAAGTAATAATTGAAATATTCAATAACGAATTTAACGCTACGCCTATGCTTTAAACGTTGACCTTAATATTATTTTATACGACTTGAATGAGCTTATCTTATCTGGAATCCAGGATTCTTGCATCTATTATAACATGTCACTCTAAAAAGCTAGCTTTTCCTTATGCTTTTGAAGGTAATCAGTATACATTTATTTATCATGAAATAAATCATACGGATCTCTTAATTTTGTATGACCTAACATTAACTCTAAAGGTGTCAAGTTGGTACTAGAATGTATAGAATTGTTATAGGCAATGATAGCATATTTTATCAAGGCTGCTATTCTTTCTTTATGTTTTGTTTTTGGTAACCGGATATGTTCCGCGATGGTAGAATGAAAACGTTCAACTATTCCGTCAGATGGGGGATGGTGAGGTATGGTAAAATGAATTTTTATTTTGTGTGCCTCGAGTAATTCCTCAATTATGTGGTTATGAAATTTTAAACCTTAATCGGCACTAATCGTTTCAGGAGTTCCGTGGCAAAAAAATAAGTTATAAGGACGTTTAATTTATTTACCTAATTTTGATATTTTTGGTGGGTTTTTTCGTACTTACTCTTTTTACACCTTTCACAATTGGTAATAAATTTAGCTACATGTTCCTGCATATATGGTGTAAATTTGAATGATTTAGAACGTTAATTTTTAATTATTTTAATTATAAATTATTTTAATTTATTGCTTTATATACATAAGATGCACATAAGATGTGAACGTTCGTCTACTAGCGAGAACATCATTCATACTACTCATGCGTCGTCTCGTCTGTCAGTTCCTCCCATTGCAGGTACAAGGTGCGTCAGTGTTATGCGCCCATCCAAATTTGCGTAAACATGCTCCCCGACTTTGAAAGGACCGACTTCCAAAATTAAACAATATCAAAGTTGAGTAAAAACATAAACAATATATAGTGTACTCTCCTACTGCTGATTTGAAAAATTAAAAAAAAATAAAAATTATTGGGGAAACTCAATTCGCAAATAGAAGAGCACAAACTTTTGCTCCGGCCAGCCTTTCTGTGAAAAGAAATATAAAAAAAAACAAACGATATGAATATTCTAAACACAAAGTTTAATTTTATAATTAGAAAAGGAAATAATTTTTGCGCAAAAAAAAATTAAAACAATTAATCATATACTTAACACTTCGATTCTTTCGTTTGAACCGATGAGTTTCAATTCAAAGCCAACTCTCCAATGAATTTGCTTGTAACCAGATACTATTAATATTAAGAAAAATGACCTGCTGGTTACAAAACACTTTTTGGAAAAATTATATTTACATAAAAGAAAAAAAAAACGTTGGGTACCTCTTAAATCTTCTCACAATCTTCACGACCAAACCAACAATGATGATATTTGATTATCCAAACTTCAAACATGGCACTGATATGAATAAAATTGTTTATTAAAAAAATTAACTTTTATAAATTTCCATCGCACTTTAGTGTTTTAAAATTTTAAATCTTGAATCATCCAATGTAATATCTTGATTTGAATCACAAACTTGGTTTTCAATAATAAAAGAATAACGACGCTGTAATACCATGCACCACGCTACAATGGAACGCCAACAAAAAAAACTAACTCCTCGATCCCAAGTATTTAAACGCTTTTTACACTCCGATAACTTTTGGAAAAATATCATAATCTCAAAATTCAAAACAAACTGGTCCAAAATTAAACATTTTGGGAAAAACTGACGAGGAAAACCATACAAGGACGTCCATTCGCCCTGACGACCTTCCAAAAGATAAAAATTATATCCGGCTTTCTGCCAAACTCGAAAAATCAAAATTTCCATACAATTCTATTCTGCCACTCCTGCTACCAACTTTTCCTTTTGAAATCCCTAACGTTTACAAATTAATATAAAAAAATTTCCTTGAATTGGAAACGTTGACTGCTCAAACTTAAAACGAAAGCACAAGCGCCTTATAAAATAAACAGAAGTGTTATAGTGACTTCTTCTCAACATAAATTTGAATAATAAAAATTGCGCCAACATACTTTAAAAAAAATTTCCTTTTTTTTAAAAAAAAAACCAAAAATTCTACAATTGAAAAAAAAACAAAAAGTCATTCATATCGCTTATTTACATATTTCCTTTTAAAAGGTAACTTGTTATACGACAATAGATATATAACAAAATGTCTTATGCTGAAATAAATTACTAAATCAAAATTAAACATGAGTTCAAAAAAATTAACACTGAAGTTCACTACTCCGTACGAAATCGGTAAGGGACACACACGGTTTGTAACCCGTTTGATGAGCCCATCTGCGGTGCGGAAGATCATCGTCCCAATTTAACTTTTCCTCCCATAATCGTAGTAGTAAGAATTTACTGGAACGATGCATGGGCTTAACAGTTCGAGTGGGTCAAATATTTGGGACACGTCAGATAGTATTCTTTCTTTTGGTAATCTTGCGATTACTAAACTTCGAAATGCGATAAGTTAATGTGTCGTTATGAAATGACCAAACCAGACCTAACGGTTTAGCTTGACCTTGTGCAAACTCGTGAACTTGCGGGTGAACATCTGAACGTTCGACTTTTATTAACACCTCAGGGTCGTTTGATACCCATTTTCTTAATTTAAATGCACCTGACATTAAAACGGATGATAATTCAGAACAACTATTTTGCGCCTTGGTGAGTGTATCTTCTCCTGACAGGACATCATCAACTTAAAAGTCATTTTTAATAATTTTCGATATCCGTGGATAACTATTGGAACATTCTTTCCCTAACTGGTATAAACTCCTTATTGTAAGAAATGGTGCGGCTGCCGTACCGTAAGTGACCGTGTTGAGTTTATACTTCTTTATGACTTCGCATGGAGAAGCCCTCCAAAGAATCTTTTGACAAGATCGCTGACTTCGATCTATGAAAATTTTTCTGTACATCATTTGTACATCAGCAGAGAATGCATATAAATTTTTGCGAAAACGTAACAAGATAAATTTAGCTCTTGCTGTATGGTTGGGCAGACCATTTGCAAGGAATTGAATGAGTTACCCGATGTTGATTCAGTGGAAGCGTCAAATACACGTAACTTAGTGCTCAGGCTTTCTTTGAAAATTCCAAAATGTGGCATGTAGTAAGAGCGTTGACTATCGTTTGGTTGTGACTCTGACATGTGCCCTAATGACTGATATTTGTTCATGAAGGCAAAGTAGGATATTAAGTTTCTGATCGGATTGAAATCGTTTTTCTAGATTGTATAATCTGCTCTTTGCATTTTCGAATGATTCACCTAATTTGTTTGGGTTGTCTTTCAATGGGATCGTGACCGTGAAGCGGCTACTACTGTCACGTTTATGCGTTTTTACGAAATGCGACTCGCAATAGCGCTCTTCAACCGTCAGAGGCTTGTCCGTTGGCCCATTCTCAAGTTCCCAAAATTTTGTTAATTGTTCGTTTAGCTTAACTTCAACAGAGCTGCTGAAATTGCAATGATACTGTTTGTGTGTAAGAAGGTGTCATTGGTCCCGTTACTATCCATCCGAAATGAGTGTTCTGCAATACAGGTAATTTAGGTCCAAGATTAATTTGGCCATTGTCGATTATTTTCCAAAACCAATCGCTACCTATTAAGAGGTCGATTTGTCCCGGTTTGTGATAGCCGGGATCCGAAAGCTTAACGTGCTTGGGTATTTTAATACGAGAGGTGTCTACTACAAAATTGGGTAAATGACCAGTTATGTTATGGATTACTAAATGATTACTTATGTGAACTCAAAATTTTTATAAAGTTTGTGACGAGGATTGGCCGATGCCGTTTACCAAAACATCGGCCTTCTCAGTTACGAGTTGCAGCAGATTGCATGTGCTTTTACTAATAAATGATGAGCGACTGCCTGCATCAAGTATTCCCCTGACATGTGGTGTGCCATTAGCGTCTGAAATAATTACTGTAATTGTGGCAAAAAGAACATTGCTGAATTGGGCAGAAAATGCCGCGACGCTGGCGGTAATGGTTTGGGAGTGTTTTCAACTAATAATAATTCAGCAATGACTTGATAATAATCATTTTCGAAATCATCACGTTGTTTTAATTGGTCGTTGACTGCGGTTTCATCCTTTGCTAAAATTTCAATTTCGATTTGTGAATCATTGAATTTTCCTAAATATAACTGTGCATTATCGAATCTTCGTTGAAGCTCAATTAATTCAATTTGATTTAGTTCGTTATTATCTTTTGTGATAGAGCCAATGTTTGAAAACATTGTGAGTTGACTTTTAATAGAGGCTCGCTTCTTAATTAAAGTATCCATCGTGAAATGCGTATTTTTTACAAGAGAAATGTGAGTTAATGTAATTAACTTTAATAAACAAATAAGTATTTTTTGCGTGTTTAAATAATATTCCTTTGTTAAAAACAATACGTTGCAAGTTCAAACTTAAGCGGAATAAAATATGAATGAAATAAATGGAATACTTGCAGTTTGTGTGTGAATGCACGCCAACCATTTCAATACAGATGAATTTCGCTTGACCTCTGCAACCGTTTTGAACCGATGCTGCTGTGGATTTTTTCTTATGATTTTTTTATGACGGCTTGTATGCGTTGTAATGTAATCAATTTAATTACCATTTTTTCTAATTCATCCGGTTCGAAGGACCATATGCAAATTTGAATATGAAGTCATACAGGTTGAAAATTTAAAATAAATGTTATTGATTATTATTATTTTTTTATTTCTTGATAACGTTCTGCAATTTTGCTATTGGTTAAAAGGAAAGAACCAATCACACGCTTCCAAAACGTTGCATAAAAACGTTTCATATTTTGTCTTATCTTTTTTCAAAATTAATTTTTCCAAAATATTGCACTGCAATATCGGCGTTTTTCCGAGGTACATGTCACTGCCCCCCCCCCCCCAAATCGAATTTTTGGGTAAAATTTGCGTCAAACGTTTGAGCATCAATGAGCTTCTAATATTTTCGTTTGAGCTTCAACCGTCACCGAGTTATTCGCGAAAACTTTGGGGGGGGGGGGGCTGTAGACATGTTGCCCCCCCCTAAGTGGAATTTTGGGGTGAAAATGGTGTCAAACGTTTGAGCATCAATGAGCTTCCAAATTTTTCGTTTGAGCCTCAACGGTCGCAAAGTTATTCGCGAAATTTTTAGGGGTGGCTGCAGACATGCTAGCCCCCCCCCCCCCCAAGTAAAATTTTGGGGTAAAGATGGTGTCAAACGTTTGAGCATCAATGAGCTTCCAAATTTTTTGTTTGAGCCTCAACCGTCGCGGAGTTATTCGCGAAATTCTTGGGGGGGGGGGCTGTAGACATGTTTTTCTATTTTCGTTCTTATTTCGAATTTTTTTTTGAAATTGATGTCTATCGATAGAGATTCGTTTGAGCTTGAATGAGCTTCCATTCCCATAATTTTAATTTCATTTTCTGCAAAGTTACGAGCATTTCAAATTTCGAGTACTCCGGGCAAGTACCGTACAAACATTTTCTATTTTAATTCTATTTTATCGGATTAAAAATTTTGATCCGATTAAAAAAACTTAATCCTGCTTATTTACCATCATCATTTTAATGGAATAATACGGAAGGTGCAATTTTAGAAAAGACTATTATGTTTAATAGAATATCGTGAACTAATAAAATGGTGATATATTATAATTTTATTAAAAGATTTAAAAAAAAATTTAAAACGGATATAAACTAAAAAGGTCAAAATGACATTTTACTCTAAAAAAAACGTTTAAGGCCCGGAATCAAGCGGAACCTTCAATATTCTAAAAATTTATGATGCTTAAACTATACCAAACGTTTGACATTCATTTCACCCAAAAATTTTATTTGAGTACGGGAAATATCCCCTTCCCCCATCCAAGTTTTTGTGAATTTTTCCTTGACTGTTGAAGCTTAAGCGAAAATATTAGAAACTCAATGATTCTCAAACTTATGACTCAAATTAATCTAAAAAATTCGATTTTTACATATTCATTTAATAACTTTTAGAATATTGAAAGTTGCGCTAGATTTCGAGTCTTAAAAATTCTTTTAGATTAAAATGTCATTTTGACTTTTTTACTTTATGATCCTTTTAATATATGTTTTAAATCTTGCAATAAAATTGGTGTCAAAAGTATGAACATCACGATACTCGATCGTTTAACACCAAATTCACCCCAAAATTCCACTTGAAGGGGTTAGTATGCCCCTCTCCCCCCAAATATTTCGCAAATAAGTCTGTTGAGGCTCAAACAAAAAATGTTGAACTTTTGGGTCTCTCACCAACTATACACTAACGTTTGACACCAATTTAACAAAATTAATTTTACTTTAAAATGGGATAAAGATAAACTTATTAACAACCTCTCTCTCCCCCTCCTCCAAAGTTTTTGCAAATTACTCCATGAAGGTTGAGGCTTAAATGAAATTATTGGAAACTTATTGATGTTCAAACGTTTAACAAAACTTTTTCTAGAAAATTCGATTTGTCTGGTACATTCATAAACTTTCAGAATATTGAAAGTTGCGCTTGATTACGGGCCTTAAACGTTTTTTAGAGTAAAATGTCATTTTGACCTTTATAGTTTATATCCTTTTTAAAATTTTTTTTAAATCTTGCAATAAAATTGATGTCAAAAGTATGAACATCACGATAATCGATCGTTTAACACCAAATTCACCCCAAAATTCCACTTGAAGGCGTTAGTATGCCTCCCCCCCCCCAAATATTTCGCAAATAAGTCTGTTGAAGCTCAACAAAAAATTTGAAACTCTTGGGTCTCTCACCAACTATACACAAACGTTTGACACCAATTTAACAAAATTAATTCTACTTTAAGATGGGATAAAGATAAACTTGTTAACAACCTCTTCCTCCCCCCTCCAAAGTTTTTGCGAATTACTCCATAAAGGTTGAGGCTCATATGAAAATATTGAAAACTTATTGATGTTCAAACGTTTAACAAAACTTTTTCTAGAAAATTCGATTTGTCTAGTACATTCATAAACTTTCAGAATATTGAAGGTTCCGCTTGATTCCGGGCTTTAAACGTTTTTTTTAGAGTAAAATGTCATTTTGACCTTTTTAGTTTATATCCTTTTTAAAATTTTTTTTAAATTTTTTAATAAAATTATAATTATCACCATTTTATTAGTTCACGATATTCTATTAAACATAATATTCTTTTCTAAAATTACACCTTCCGTATTATTCCATCAAAATGATGATGGTAATTAAGCAGGATTAAGTTTTTTTGATCGGATCAAAATTTTTAATCCGATAAAATAGAATTAAAATAGAAAATGTTTGTACGGTACTTGCCCGGAGTACTCGAAATTTGAAATGCTCGTAACTTTGTAGAAAATGAAATTAAAATTATGGGAATGGAAGCTCATTCAAGCTCAAACGAATCTCTATCGATAGACATCAGTTTCAAAAAAAAATTCGAAATAAGAACGGAAATAAAAAAACATGTCTACAGTGCCCCCCAAGAATTTCGCAAATAACTCCGCGACGGTTGAGGCTCAAACGAAAAATTTGGAAGCTCATTGATGCTCAAACGATGCTCAAACGTTTGACACCATTTTTACCCCAAAATTTTACTTGGGGTGGGGCTAGCATGTCTGCAGCGCTCCCCCCCAAGAATTTCGGGAATAACCGAACCGTTGAGGCTCAAACGAAAAATTTGGAAGCTCATTGATGCTCAAACGATGCTCAAACGTTTGACACCAATTTTACACCAAAATTCCACTTGGGGGGGGGCAACATGTCTACAGCCCCCCCCAAAAGTTTGAGCAAACGATGCTCAAACGTTTGACGCAAATTTTACACAAAAATTCGATTTGGGGGGGGGCCAGCGACATTTACCTTTTTTCCATCATATCTCCGGCATCATGAGGTATTATTATTTGGGAATTATTGGAAATTTGAGCTACTGTCTGATTTTCGCTTTTTATGCATTTATTCAAAGGTTCCTTTGATATTTTTGCTGGCGGATTTGATTTTGATAGTTTTTGTTGCTGTTGTTGTTTTTCCCTGAGTTCCTTGACACGTTCTGCTGATGTTTTAAAAGATAAAAGCTCGTAATTTGTCGATGGGGACGACGGCTGCGGCCGATCAACGTCTCAAGTACTAAACAGATCAAATTGCCTAAGATGTTGATCGGTTGGTATAAAGGTTGCCAGACAGTAAAAATAATTTTATATCATATATACTATAAGCATTTTGGTTTCATAAAAATGTGACATGAAAACGTTACATAAAAACGTTACATATTGGGCTTATCTTTTTATAGTATAGAGTAGATTTATATGGAATGGAAAAAAGTGAGGTTTTTTGTTTTGTTTTCCGGAGCGAAAATATATGTTAGAATAAGCGAAAATTACAGAAACTTACACCCTGAAGCCGCACATGTATGTGACACTTAATGAAGGGGCTATCCATGCTATTTAAATTTAAATGAACTTAATACCAACTTAAAGTTACTTCACTTGAGTTGGTATTATAAGGATGGATGGTAATCGACTGAACATGCTATATAAGAACAAGGAGAAACAACAAGAATAAGAAGAATAGAAGAAGATGAGAAGAATAAAAGAAGAAAAAAAGAAGATAACAGGTTAATGAATAGTAATAAAGAATAATCGTAGAATTCCCAGTTATTTAATTGAAATATTAGAAAGACTTAGGTCATTCTTACATATATAATGATAATGACTTGCCGACACGCGAATACGCGACATACAGTTGTCCATGGGCGAAACACGGAAACTCCAAGTTTATTTCGCAAACTTCGAACGTCGGTCCTTGTGATTTGTTGATGGTCATCACGAAGGCCAAACGTACGGGGAATAGCAGCCGTTTGAACTCAAATGGCAAATCCGTTGGAATCATCGGGATGCTCGGAACCAAAACATCCTCCCCCTTGTACTTTCCCTTGAGAATTGTTGCCTCGATGACGTAGTTCATAAGCTTTTTCACGGTCTGTCTTGTACAATTGCATAGTCGAAGTTGATTGATGTTACGCAACATAATGATGACTGAGAGCCTACTTTCACTTGCAAATTGTAAGGTGGTAATCAAGGCAATTCCAGCGAATTCAAAAATTCTGTAGGATAATTGACCACCTCCTCTTGGTTTATAACTGTGTCGATTGATTTGAAGGAAACCAACTGTCCCGGAATGAAATTTTGAATTGTCATATTTAGGTTATGAACATCGGTGTTTTTCGCCGCTAATATGACTCGTTCGTTTAGCTAATTTTGATTTTTAAAGTTTGGCGCTACGTTTGGGAAACACGCCAAATAAGTTCCTCTTTCGATTCGGTCAACTGACAGAAGTTAGTGGGCAATGTGACGAATCCGGTGGAGATGTCAACTGTAATTTTGCCATTACCGATATCCAACAATTGCTTTGAAAACACTTCTGCATTTTGATCGTGTTGCAAAAACACCCGCATGTTAGTCGTCAATTGGAGTGTCTTCACATGCCACCACAAATATGATGATTTTAAACTGGCGTTTAGTTCGTCAGCTGCAGTTGATCGTGGAATAACCGGAAGGGTTTGACGATACTGATAAATTTTTATAATACATTGCAATTTTTTATAAATGCCACAGCAATGAAAGATTTCTGACACTGGGTGAGTAGTAACTTTTATGTATAAAAATTTCTAAGATTCGTGATAAAAATTTTATCACATCAAGGTGTACAACATTATCAGTTGTCAGGGCATTCCTTCTTTGTGTGTATCTTACATTTTTTACATTGGAAATGTTGTGTCATAGAAGGCCAATCACGCATTAATTGTTTAATTAATGAATAGCATGTGAATGCAGCATTTAGCTCCAAATGACTATTTAATAGATTTTTTTCTGATCTTCCAAAATAGAGTTTAAAATTAATGCTCGTTTTTTGTACGTTTGTACAGTTACACCATCTCGAATCAAATGAGCAATCAGCTCATACAATGTTAATACTTTTCTTGCGTTTACGAAATTGGAATATTTTCCCCATAAGCACAGCACATTATATGTACTATCGAATTTGTATAGGTTGTAAAGTCCACATTACTTCCGTTCTTCAGTAACCCAATTACTGAAGATTTTGTTTTACTGCTATCATTATAATGCAGAATTGTTGAATCCTTATCCAAGTAATTGCGTTTTTTATTTTTGCTGCATTTTTTGTTTTCGCCAAAACTCTTCCAATTTTCTATTGCAATTTTACAAACTAATTCGAAATTATCAGTATCTTCTACTTTACGTTCTAATACATCGTAATTTTCGACATTATCGTTTATAACTTTTATACCATCTTCTAAATCAACTTCTACATTACGTTCTGTTACATGGTATTTTACATTTTCTACATCATCGTTTATAAGTTGTACATGATCGTTTAGAACTTCTATATTTTGAAGCATCTTCTATTAAATTATACTTTGATTTTAGTCGAATCATAGAACCAATGATACTTTGAATATGAATTTTTGCAAATTCATCAGCTTTGCATTGGAAGCGTTTTATGATGAATGATTAAATAAACTTTCGGAACTTGCACTTGTTTCAGTGAGATGAGCGTATGAGCGAGATGGAGTCGGGACTGAAGACCAGCATGGTAGTAATTTACAAAAACTTAATAGTTTTTTTTTGCAATAGCAGGGTTATACTGCATATTGTCGTGATCACCACGATTTGATTCACATTTAAAATCACTGCAACAACGATTATAAATTGTTTTAATGTCTTTGAAAATATTCAAAGTTTCTTCAATTTCATAATCGGTATTGGAAGAAAATATTTCACTATCTTCAGTTTCGTCATTAGTGTAATGGTCTTTTTTTTCATATTCAAAAACCACTTCGTGAGTTGCTATCCTGCTTTTTAAATAAATTTTGGCTATTTCACAACTTGTGGCATTATTTCCATTCATTCTTTCTTCTTCGTGTAATGCCATAGTAAATATGTAAGTTAGTACTTGATGTCTTTTACATTACATTTTTACATTATTACATATTATATCATATATTTATTGTTGTGGTAGGAATTTTCTCGTGTTTTGTATATGTTTTGTACATATATCTATTTCCGTTGCAGTCCAGTAATGCATAAAGAAAAGTTTTTTTCCCATATGACGAATGCAAACATCATAAGGCGACATACCCTTCATCATAGATAAAGATGTAATAGGATTTTTATTGATGCGGTTCTTACTTAAATGTTTATATTTTATACACCTAAGTGCATTTGAAATCGGTAAATTACTAGGTTCGGAATCATCATATGTCGAATATTTTTGAACTTCTTCATTTAATATAAAAGGCGGTGTCATTTTCTGTTTTACCATTTTGAAATTACTAAAATTTCCACTGTACGTGCAATTTAGTGAAATATGACACCCCAGATTTGGAGCATTTTCTAAAACGCATGTTAAAACGCCGTTGTACGATTTACAATGACCACTTATGTTAAGGAAAGTAACTCCATCTAGATGTATCTTACAGCGCTTATATGAAATACAACAAGGCAATTTGGTCTGTCTCACAAAGTTTTTATTAATTACATCCGTCCAGTAATGTGGTTTAAGAATATCGTAATTTCTTGTAACGCAATGTCCATCAGATCTTTTATTATAATTGTTAGACATATAAAGGCTTTTCCACTCATCTGCAGAAAAAGTTATATAAAATTTTAACCTAGCTTCATTTTCTTCTTTTTTGCTGTTTTCCGGATTGTAATTACTGGAAACATTTTGTTTAGGCAAACATGGTAAATCTGGTTTTTAT
Organism: Rhagonycha fulva; assembly: GCA_905340355.1. Classification (NCBI taxonomy): domain Eukaryota; kingdom Metazoa; phylum Arthropoda; class Insecta; order Coleoptera; family Cantharidae; genus Rhagonycha; species Rhagonycha fulva. The sequence goes on from HG996554.1 coordinate 23,805,335, forward strand.
AAAATATTGTGCCTGCTTAATTTCACATGATTTTATAGATGCATATTTTGACGTAACCTTAGTGTTATTTAATTCTTTTGCTATCTCCGACCAGCATGAATGTGACGAACCCCACAACTTGCTACTAATGGTATAGAAAATTTTTTGCTTGTTCTTCAAAATCGTGAGGTTAAGAAGTTTTTTATCAATTATTGCTGTTTGTGGCATTGTATTTGTTGTTCTATTTTATTCTATTTATTTAATAAAGAAATTCAAAATTGTAAAAAGTAAAATTGTGACTAAAATGCTATGTAAATTTGTAAAGTTGTTGATGCACAAACAATACTCAATCGTTTGACACTAAATTCACCGCAAAATTCTATTTGAAGGCGTTAGTATGTCCTCCTCCCCAAATATTTTTTGAATAATATTGGAACATAAATCCGATAAAGCGTACACAAACAGAAACACAATATATAACCACGTGCAAAATTAACCGAACTTTTTTTTTTTTTTTTTAGCATTGAGCAGGGAGGTGAGAATCTGGAAACAGACCCCGGGTCAATCTGCCCGGGAGTGTGGGGTTTTACCCACTAAACTCACCCCCTCTTCTCTCCGTTGGAGCCCGGTATTCGCCTTCCGGCATTCCTTCAGACTCCAACGGTGGCTATAAAGCCGGCTCTTGTCCTCAACGTGTTAGGCTGTCGGAGGATCTTTGTTTCGAGGATGTTTCTTCACTATGAGTTGTCGCACTTTGGTGTGTATCTCCGATTGAGGTGTTGCTTCTTTCTTCTTCTCTTTCGTCGCGTTCCTTGGTCTTTAGAGTGGACGCGACAAAAGCGGCAATCTTGCTCCAGCTTTCCTCATCTCTGAGCATCAGATCGACGATGTTGTCCGGGGTAAGCAACTCCCCGAACTGCAGAGAGAGGAGCTGTCGCTGCCGTTCCCACCTCCAACACTCGAAGAAAGTGTGTTGGAAGATGTCACTACAGTCGCAATAGCGGCATTTGTCCAGAGGTCTAAGTTTGAACCGGTGGAGATAGGCTTTGAAACAGCCGTGGTCGGAGAGCATCTGGGTTAACCAGTAATTGAGCTCCCCGTGATCGCGATCGACCCAACACTTGATGTTCAGTATGAGCCGATGCGTCCAACGGCCGCACTCCGCACTATCCCACCGCATCTGCCACTTTGCGACTGTTGCACTTTCGGCACTATCTTTATTAACTTTATTTTTTATTAACCTTTATTAACCTTATTGTTACTATTTACAACATTACAACATAACTGAACTTAACTTAACGTTACTTAACATTACTAAAGTTACAATTACTAACATACTACTACGACAACTACAACAGTATTACCAATTTCAACTCAAACACGCAATCTATGATCGACATACAAAAACCGCGCACAATTTGAATTTAAATGTAATTCCAACACTCCTCTCATTTAAATAAGTCCAACACGGTCCCGCAAAGACTGATACCTGTATGCTGCCAATGGTTTCGTTAACAAATCTGCCAGCATGTCGTTTGTAGGACAATATACACACACAACTATTTTCTTCTCCACATAGTCTTTCACAAAATGCAGTCTCGTATCAGTGTGCTTTGTACGATTTAACAATTTCTCTTCTTCAATAATATTTAAACAGCTTTGATTGTCTTCATAAACAATTGTTGGTCCATCCAAATTTTGATTCATATCTTCAAGCAGTCTACGAATCCATATTACTTCCTTACAAGCATCCGATAATGCTATGAATTCAGCCTCGGTTGACGATAATGCAACACATGTTTGATTGCAGCAACACCAACTAACAATTCCGCCATTGACCTTAAAAACGTATCTGCTGCTTGACTTTCTGCTCGTCTTGTCGTTCGCCCAGCTTGCATCTGCATATCCGTAAAACAACAATTTTTCGTTTTTACTGTTTAATTTCAATTTCATATATGCAGTCCCCTTCAAGTATTTGACGACTCGTTTCAATTCATTCCAATCCTTTTGTTTCGGTGCACAAACCTTTTGTGCCAATATGGAAACTGCTGCTGATATATCCGGTCTTGTATTCACCGATATGTATAATAAACACCCAATGAGCTTCCGATAATTCTCATTGCATGTCAAAACTTCCAGATCGCTATTATCGTTACCATATCCTGGATCGATTGAAATGCTGGATGGTTTTGCATCGCTTAATCCAAATTCCATTGCAATTTATTTGATGTAGTTTTCTTGGCGTAAATGATATGTTCCACAATCATCTATCGTAACTTCAATTCCTAAATATGTACTAATATTGCCCATATTTTGAATATCAAATTTTGTATTTAATTGTTTCTCAATTGACTGAATCACTTGTATTTGTTTACCTCCTATAACAATGTCATCCACGTAGATCAATATGTAGCACCAATTACCGTTACATTCTTTGTAATAAAGGCACGAATCCACCTTACTTTGTTGAAATCCAATCTCTAAAAACGTACCGTTTATTGCTTCGTTCCATGACCTAGCTGCCTGCTTAAGGCCATAACGTGATTTTCTTTATTTTCTTCTGGAAATCCAGGTGGCTGCTTCATGTATATGGTTTCCTTTAATTTTCCATTCAGAAAAGCCGTTTTTGCATCTAAATGTTGCACGATGAATCTTTCTTTTGATGCAATTGATAATAGAATTCTGAAAGTCGTTTGCCTGGATACTGGTGCAAATACTTGATCATAATCTTCCACATACTTCTGTGAATAACCTTGCGCCACCAAACGAGCCTTAAACCGTCGAGTATTACAACCAATACCTGATTTAATCTTGTAAACCCATTTACATCCTATAGCGGTTTTTCCTTTTGGTAATTCACAAAGTGTCCATGTTTCATTCTTCTTTAATGAACCCATCTCTTCCTCCATAGCTTTGATCCAATCGTCTTTGTGTTTACTTGACATTGCCTCATGAAATAATCTTGGTTCGACTGCTTTTTCATTTTTCTTTATCACGTAAGCTTCTTCAATGAGTCTAGTTGGCGGTTTTCCTTTATTGCATCTTTGGAATTTCCTTATATCTACAGCCTCCTTGACCTCATCAACTTGTTGTTCTGTTTCTTTATCTGTATCTACCGAGTCCTGTTCAATTACCTTATCGGATGGCTTGTTTGTATATTCCACATTGAATTCTTCTAAATTATTTTCATCAACTAATCGAACATCTCTGCTAATTACTACCTTGCCCGATGTAAGATCTAAACATCTGTAGGCTTTTGAAAATTCATCGTATCCTATGAACATCATGCACGCTCCTGTTGGATCCAATTTTCTTCTTTTTCGACTGGAACATGTACAAAACATTTAGAACCAAATAATCTGAAATTACTCACATTTGGTTTTGAGTCATTCCATCCTTCGTACGGAGTGGCCATTGTTGCTCTTTTAGTGGATAACCGATTTTGAATATAATTTGCTGTGGACACTGCTTCTGCCCAAAATTCATTACTTAACTTTGCATCAAGTAACATGCGCCTAGCCATTTCTACCAATGATCGATTTTTCCTTTCGGCTACACCGTTTTGTTGCGGTGTATACACTGTAGTGTATTGAACTTGAATACCTTCATTTTTCATAAATTCCTTCATGCTGTTTGACATGTACTCTCCTTCTCGATCTGATCGTAGTACTTTAGGTTTCTTTAAAAATTTTGTCTTCACCATTGCAACATATTCCTTAAATTTATTTTCCACTTCTGACTTATGTGCTAAAAAATAAATTACCGTGTACCTTGTAAAGTCGTCGATAAATTTACAATTAAATGTATCGTTTTCCACCTTTTGAAACTATTTGCATCGGACCACAAACATCTGATTGAACTAAATCGAGTGGAGTTCGAGTCTGTTACGACTACGTCGAACAATCCTTAAATTCACTTAAAATTTTGATTAAATCATAAGATTTATTTGAACGAGCCTGGTATATGTAACAGACAGTCGTCTCCACTTAGTTATTTTTAGAATTTATCTACGTGAGGATAGGCAATTCTTACTAAAGATTTCCTAGAATTTTGTCCTTAACTTGCTAACAAGCAGAATAAAGAATTACGTCATGTACCTCGACGAGAAAAATAAGAAATCGGTTCATTTTGACTCCTATATCTATGCAACCCATTAACCTTTAAAGAACTTTTAGTAACAATCTTTGTTAAATTTCAAGAGCCATCTTGAAAAACGACTTCACTTTCTGTTCGTCAGTCAACCAAGTAACTTCGTAAAAACTTTCCTGGTGCTGCTAATCGAGCAATATGTGTTAATTTTTGTATCGTGCTTCAAATAAATAACGAAGACTTTGTCTTGTGCCTTCAAACGACAAACATGTATAAATTGTTTCGTGTATCTAAAGTCGAATAAATAACGTGTATAAATTGTTTGTTTCGTTAACTACTATTAACTATTTCGTGCCTCCAACCCAGAAATAAATTGAATTATTGTGCATTAACCAAATAATGGTGTTGTATTATCAGAAATATTTATCTCGATCATGGAAAATTTTAAATAAAGGCAAGAAATTCAATACTTTCAACATATGCCGACGATGCTAATTCAATTAAATTGTAAAGTAAACCAATTATTAATTTACGAAAATAAGTGTACCTATTGGATGAATAAAATTTGGATTATTAAGAAAATAACGTGTACCTATGGGATGAAGAAAATTTGGATTATCAAGTAATCAACGACGACTACAGGAAAAATGGATTTGGAATGATGTGCAATCAACATGTGTACCGACAAACCAGCTTTTTTGAGTTTGAATTCAGAAAGAGTGAATCATGTGTGCACGATAAGTCGTGCACACATGATAAGTGTCACAGATAAACGTGATAAGTCACGTTTAACCAGGTCAAAGGTTAGTTGTTGTTAAATTTAAATGTATATAGCCACATGCATAATTGATACGATGGATTTGTTGTAATGTTTATTCAAACGACTAATTGGTCCATTTTGTTCATTATGATTACAATAAAAACCGATCGTACAATTACGTATATTATTTATCTGTACAAATTATTTATTTGTATAAATTATCGAAGTTTAAATCAATCCTTAAAGGATGACTTATCGTCAATTGTTTATTATCATTCATTATTTGCTAAGTAACGCAGTTACTAAATAATTTTAAGTAGTCTTGCGGAACGTTCCTTAATAAATTAGGTAAAATTAAGGAAAGATTGTATATGTGTACCGTATTTATGTCGACGTTTTCGTTTACCTTTATTATATGTTATGACAACAAATATCTTTTTTTTCAAAAGCGCCAATTTATTTTCAGAATTGTACATTTATGTAAAAGCGAGGTAAGAGTATATTTTGGTTCACGCAGGTACCACCCTGAGGTTAAGTTCTCAGTATTTTTGAATTCAAATTCAACAAATCTGCTCACCGACAAAAGTGAGTTTAGCCGGAGGGTCCAAGTTGTATCAGTTGCGCTCAACGAGGTCCGAGTTGTATCAAGTCCTCGTTAATGATTTCTTCGGAAATGGTAAACGCGTCAACTTAGCTTGTAGACATATTTCACATTGAATCTTCATTCCACAATTAACGATATTAATCAAACCATCTGAATGCATAGTTCTAATTACCTCCGGATCACGATAACCAAAAACACGATGCTAATAATGTATGCAATTAGAATAATCTTTGTTGATCACTGTGTAAATTTTGTTTGTTTCTTGCAAAACAAATAAATTATCATCACTTTCACCGATTGCTATTTGTTTGTTGATTCTCCTTATTTCACAATAATCCACAGTATCCCTTTTGTGAAAGTTAACTATAAAACCGTCCTTTAATAACTTTCTAACTGATAACACATTGCCTTGAACTGTTGGCACGTATATAAAACTTCTTTAAGATTTATTGACGATTTCTGTCCGTTTTCATTTATAACATACACAATGCAATCGCCTTTTCCGAAAGCTTTTGCCGTTGTACCATTTGCCATACGTACGTTTTCTTTATAACAGTCATCGAACTTTACAAATTTTGTTTTGCTGCTTGTTATATGACAAGTAGCACCGGAATCGATGATCCATCCCGTACTTGCTGGCGACATCAAGAAAAGGTGTTTCAAATTTTCTTGAACTTTATTTACAGAATTTGCTTTCTTTGTTTTCCACTCTAAGTACTTTTTACAATTTGTCTTTAAATGTCCGGTCTTTTTACAAAAATAACATGTCCTTGAATCCACACCACTGTATACTTTACTTTTGTTAGTCACTTTCAAAACCGATTCACTAACCTTATCCATATTATCGTTTCTTCGATTGTAGGCATCTATTAACTTTGATTGTCCTAAACTAAACGTTATTTGCTCATCTGGATGTGCTTCCAGAGCCATTACCATGGTATCCATACCAGAGCCATACCATGGTATTGGTAGTGTGCAAGCAGAATGGCCACACCTATAATAAGTGAGGTTATGAGAGCATACCAGGTAAAATTAAACAAATTATCAAAAAATGAACTCATTGAGCTGTTAATAAGGAATAAACTACCAGAGAAATATGTAGAAAATGAAGTATTACGTGAGTTTGTACAAATCAACGAACGAAAATATGACGAAAACGTGGAGCAACGCATCGAGTATAGTGGTAGTTTAAAAAATCAAATCAACATATTAGAAGCAATGGTTAACGATAAAATTATGATCATTGATTTAATAAATGGAAATAAGAAACCAACCCAGCCATCGATTCCAAATTCAAATTTACCACCACCAAATCAAGTGAACGCTGCCATAGGAAAAGTTAGCGTTAACGAATATGCAACCAAAACAGCATCTAATAATACAGAAAATTTGACATTCGATGAAAAAACCAACACAAGTGAAAAAAAAGAAGTCGCAGTAAACAAAATCACGTTACCCCATATGAAGCAAGCTGTTAGTCATGCTCTTAGTGAACAGCAATTCAATAAACAAGAGGAGAAGGAATTTAAAACAGTATCGCATCGAAAAAGAGGTAAACGAACCAAACTACCAACAGGCTCGAATACCGAAACAAACACGACTGGCTTTGAAGGCAACGTACAAAACGTAAATAACAAAAAACTATGGCTTCTTATATCAAATGTAAAAGCTAGTGTAACTGAAAAAATGATTTCAGATTATCTACAAGAACGAATAAAGGATTGTGATGCAAGTGTAATGGAAGCCGAACCTAAACATCGTAATGAAAATAAAAAGTATTTTAAGATTGGTGTCAATTTGGCTGCAAAAGATAATATTTATCAAGAACATTTCTGGCCAGTGGGTGTAAAATATAGAAGATTCTCGTTTATAAAAGGTAAAAATTTTTTAAGGAATCTCTCAAAAAACACCTCAACAATAGTAAATAATCAACAAATAAACTATTCGGAATGGAATATATTACATCTTAATATATGTTCCATTGAAAGCAAAGTTGGTGAAATCGAGGTCTTCCTCAAATGTAAAAGCACAAAGAATTATGGTATATTATGTTTTACCGAACACTTCTTAACTAATGAAGAGGCATCTTTTCTAAAAGTTGAAGACTTTAACGTGGCTTCCCATTTTTCAAGAAGAACAAGGCAACGTGGTGGAGCTATGATCTTATGCAGGAACGGTATAATACATAAAAATCTTGTTAACTTGGTTGCATTATCCTATGAAATGCACTGCGAAGTCGCAGCGATCGAGATAATCAAAGAAAAAATGATTGTGGTTACAATATACAGGCCACCGTCGGGTGACTTTAGTCTATTTCTCCAATGTTTCAGCAATCTATTGGACCTGCTAAGCACGATGGACAAGCATACAATTATTAATGGTGATTTTAACGTTCATTTTAACCAGGACAACACAAAAACGCAGCAGCTTTTAGATGTTACCAGATCTTATGGTTTTACACAAGAAATATTTGAAAATACAAGAAAGAATGCATGCCTGGATAACATTTTTGTAAATTTTAATGGCATACTGAACTACTCAGCAAGTGTACTAAACATCAACCTAAGTGACCACTGTGCAGTGGATTTGACTATGAAATTCAATAAAGGGGATAAGAAAAAAAAGATCAACAAGAAGATGCACCGACCACTGGCGTGCCGTGGACAATTCGAAATGTATAACTTGTTGGAAGCTCAAGAGTGGAACTTTACACATTCAAATTTAGGTATCGAAGTAATCTTCAACCAATTTATGAACACATTGTCAAACATGATCAATAGGGCGTTTCCCTTGGTAAAAAAGAAAACCAAAACTCATCTCAAAATGTCGTGGTTTACGGATAAACTAATGCAAATGAGAAATGTTTTTAAGCGTATGTCTAACATACCTGAGGTCTCGAGGACACCTGAATACGAGGTAAACCTAAAACAGTACAGACAGAAGTACAGATCAGAAATTAACAAAGCAAAAAAAGTGGCAAATTCTAAATACATATTCAAAGCTGAAAACAAAGCAAGAGCATCGTGGGAGGTTATAAACAATTGCAGAAGAAAGAAATACGAAACAAACGAAGAGGTCAACATCAACGCAGACGATTTCAATAACTATTTTATAAATGTAGCAAATGAACTTATTTCCAACGTAAACAATACTCATAAGCTGGCAACATATACATCGAACACATTACCACATCAAGAAACCTTTAGATTCAAGGAAGTATCTCTAATAGACGTAAGAAATGCGATTAACAAACTAAAAAACAAGAATAGCCAAGATGTGTATGATATGAGTTCCAAGCTCATAAAAAGTTTAAAAAACCAACTGATAAGTCCACTCACCAAACTTTTTAATGCATGCATAAAGGAACAGATATATCCCACCTGCCTGAAAATAACGAAAGTAATCCCGATATTCAAAAAAGGAAATATAGAAGACACAAACAATTACAGGCCGATATCCTTGATACCGATAATATCCAAGATTTTCGAATATTTACTAGAAGATCAGTTGCGTAATTATCTTGAAGGAAAAGGACTATTAAACAAAAACCAGTACGGCTTCAGAAAAGGGAAGTCAACTACAGAAGCAATCAACAAGCTAATAGAATATGTGATTAGGGGATTTGAAGATGACGAATATGTGGGTGCGACTTTCTGCGACCTCTCAAAAGCGTTCGTTTGTGTGTGTCACGTTCTCCTATTATTCAAATTAAAGCAACTTGGATTGGGTAATGAGGCATTAAACTTACTAAGAAGCTACCTTGAAGAAAGAACTCAAAGGACATTCTATGATGAACAGCTATTGGAGGCCAAGCGAGTTTCAAGTGGGGTGCCGCAGGGAACGGTATTGGGACCATTGCTATTCCTGGTGTACATCAATGACTTGAACAACATCAAAACTCAAGACGACCTACTAATCTTATTTGCAGATGACACGACAAGCGCCTGTAAATACAAGCACCTGAACACATTGAAACAGAGGATTGAAGATAATAAAATTAGTCTTAAAAACTGGTTCGGGGCGAATCAACTAAGCCTAAACATAAGCAAGACACAATCAATGATATTTACATTGAAGAAACACGATTACGAGAATCCAGATAGCATATGATTTTTAGGGGTATACATAGACCCAACCCTAAATTTCAACAAACATGTTAATGAAATAAGCAAAAAAATATGCCGAAACATGTTTGCACTGCGTAACCTCGTGAAACATGCGGAAAAGAATATATGTATAACAGCCTTTCACGCGCTAATTCAATCAATTGGAAATTACGCGCTATTAGTATGGGGCCATACGTGCCACATGGAAAGAATCTTCAAGCTCCAACGCCGAGCCATAAGGATAATTGAAGGAATGAATTACCGGGCAGACGTAAAGGACAAATTCAAGGAACTGAATATCCTCACTATACCATCAAATTACATATTGGAATACCTCATATATGCAAGAAAAAATATAAATGATTTCAAGATTATGAACTCAGTGCATAGCTACAATACGCGAAATAACGCAAATATCCATCAAGAACATTTAAGATTGACAAGATCAAGGAATGCTAGCATATACTATGCTCCCAAACTTTTTAACAAGTTACCAATGGTGATCAGAGAGCTTGAACTAAAGAAATTTAAAACGGTAATAAGCAAATACCTAAAAGAACAAGCCTTTTATAATGTGGACGACTTTTTGAGAAACACAATAAACATCGTCAACTAAAGCAGGCAAATCCTCTGGGTCGTGATGAAAACCAGCTACTGAAGCTGATCTCCGCTTTTTACGAACGCGTGCTGGAACATATATTTTGTATCTTGATATTGCTTGTTTGTAATAAAGTAAATTATTATTATTATCGTAACTTGAAGGTAAGCTTCGCATGAGCATTGCTGCACTCCATTTATCGGATAACTGTTCTTCTCCCATATCAGTTAATTTTTGTAATAAACTTACCATCCGATTTATGTGCACCTCCACATTTCCACCTTCATCGAGCTTCATTGAACAAATTTTTTTTTCCCATAAGACTTACTCGATTTGCAAATGTGTCTTTTTCGTGGTATTTCTGTAATGCATCCCAAGCTTCTCTTGCAGTTTTGCATTTCCTTATATGATGTAATTGTGAGTCTTCTATAGCCAAACCGATTGAAGCTCTCGCCATATTATTTTCTGTATTCCATTTTGCCAATGCAACCGCTTCTGTTGGAGCCGAATTTGTTATTATATTCCACAAACCTTTTTTTATGAGAACCATTTCCATTTTAAACTTCCATACGGAATAATTCTCGTTGTTCAACTTGACCAATTAAAATTTACCTTCTGCCATTTTACACGAATTATATACTGTTAACCTTTATGTTCTGTTTAACAAACTGAGACCATAACCTATTGGAACATAAATCCGATAAATTATATTAAAACTTCAAAATATCGAGTTATTAATAAATTAAAAATTAATTAAATGATTTATTGAGCTTTCAAACGATTATTTCGTCCGTCATCAGACGGATAAAGCGTACACAAACAGAAACACAATATATAACCACGTGCAAAATTAACCAAACTTTATTTACCTTATTGTTACTATTTACAACATAACTGAACTTAACTTAACCTTACTTAACATTCCTAAAGTTACAATTACTAACATACTACTACAACAACTACAACAGTATTACCAATTTTAACTCAAACACGCCATCTATGATCGACATACGAAAACCGTGCACAATTTGAATTTAAATATAATTCCAACAGTAATTATGTACTGTGTCGTAAGACGAACAATAATGGCCGTTACAGGTAGCTATAGGATTAAGTGCTCCTGTGTTTGCGGTTGTCGATATCTTACAGGGGGAAAGTCTGCATCATTTAGTGATGGAGCAGTTGTCTCGATAGTATGTGGTAGCTGTTTGGGTTTTAGTGGGGGAAATTTTTTTTTTTGAATTTCCTTGTATACGGAAGATCCTTTGTAATTAGCTGGGTAATTTCTTTGACATAACGCACAAATTAAGACCCGGTTTTACCACCTCTTGTTAAGTGATTGTTAACGCTTAACTAATAGTCGACAACGATTTTGCCGTTTTACAATCTGTAGTGGAAGAAAAGTGACGTCGTCGACTAGTAGTTAAGTCGACTAGCAGATTTTTTGCTAGTCGATTCCGTTAACTATTAGTTGACGAGAATCGTAACTTCTCGTTCTTTCCGAATGATGACATAATTTCCATTTTCTGTTTTCGTTAATTAACGAGTAATACGCTAGCTTTTTCTTATTTTGGTCAATTTTTATTCATTTATATATTTTTCAAAGTTAAACGTGTTTGTTTGATTGAGCAAATTTAGTTGATTTGTCAACGGCGTTGACAAAGTAAGGTTAGAATACTTATGATAAATATTAAGCAACCTGAAAACATTCGACAAAATGTGGTAAACAACCTACTTTTTAAACCTTTTTTCAGGTAGTTAATATGAACTGGTTGTAACTTGACAAGAGGTTGGTAAAACCGAGCGAACCCGTCGACTACTAGTCAACGTCAACTAATAGTCAAGTTAACTAGTAGTTGACCATCCAATTGTAAAACCGGCCCTAAATCTTTTTTCAGTAGCTTTTCGGTTGCGCATTCCTTGGACCAGTGTTCTTTTCCGCATTTAACACATCTGGGCTTTCTGGAGCAATACGCCTTAGTGTGTCCGTATCGCTGGCACCTTACGTTTTGAATGGGGTGGCTCAACCTCCACCACCGTGTTCATTAATCGGTTGATTTTATAAATAGCTTTATTGTTTGTTTGAGGTGTTAATTCAAGAAGATGCATCGACAGTGGATTTTTGGTTTTATTTTGTATTATTTGTTATACGTGCCACCTTGTGTCCTTGTTCCTTGATTGCTTGTTGAATTTCATTCAGCTTGGTTGTGAAGTGTAGGCCTTTCATTACTACACGGAATTATCTTTCTTCTTTGAGTTGGAAGGTGTGGCATTCAACTTTTGCCGCATTTAATGCTTTTAGTATGGTTGTACAATTTTCGCTGTTTTCTAGTTGAATCTTGGTGTTTTTTCTTTCTATTAGCTTTATGTTAAATCCATCCTTGCTGCGTTATTTCAAATTTTTTCAAGTGGTTTATTATCTTGTACATTCGGTACAAATATTGGAGGTGGTTTCGCTAATTTTGGCTCGCTTGTTTCAACTTCTTTCTCTTCAGGAGCATTGAAAATTTATGGTACATTTGAGGTTATGTTTTCCTCATTGCAGTTGTTACAGTTCTATTGGCTTACTTCTCCGCTTCTATTTAATTCACTGAATGTCTCTATGGACATTCCGATGCACTAAATAAGAAAATTTAATTTGCATTTCATTTTGCACTGTATGTGATCCTCATATTTTGTCGCACTTTTCTTACAAACGCCACACGTAATCATCGTACAAGACCGTACATTTTATAAAATAACACGAACTTTTCTAAAATTTTATTTATTTATTCACCAAATACGGGCAATCGCCTATTTACAATTATTATCTGCAGAGTTTTAATACAATAAATTTAACATTTCTGCACCCATTTTTGTGCCATATTTATGATGCCACTTTTCAAATTTTACATCCAATCATCCATCAGTTTTATTTCCTTCTTTGTTGAAAATACGATGCTGATGAAACAATAGAATGCAACAGTCCTAGAGCCACAGTACAAGTAATTCAACAATACAATAATAATAATAATGTTCGTCAATGCATTTCCTCTTTTATAATAATAAATAAACAAAAAATGCAATAATAATTTATTTGTATTCACACAGTGAGACAGTTGTATACAAATTAGTATTTTCACACACAAATTTTTAATGTGCAAGCTGATTTGCTTCTGCAAAATTGTTTTAGTAAATGTATGAGTAAATTATGTAAGCGATATAAAGAAGTAATTAATTTATTTTATAATTAATTAGCCACCGTCTGATGGGCTTCCAAAAATTTGTGTGCACATGTACGGCAATTTCTGCTTGTCGATTTAGCACGTTGTACTATTATTATAAACTTTTTCTTACAAGTATATGTGATATTCTTCTTCTTTAATTAACAATGGCTTACAATACATTACTTTACTATTAATTTGAATTAATTATTATCAACTAACTACTTATTTGGTAAGTACAAAATAAAGACGTAGTACATTCATTTAAGTGGAGAACTTGTGCTACAACGGAAAACCGTGCTTTTTTGTTTATATATTTGGATATTATAGCAAATAAATAAATAGCAAAACAGCAAACCATGGTCTATATTGATAAAATTTGTTGCTGTGCAGGTGCTACTATATTAGCCAATAAACTATACCCTAAATATTGGGTGCGTTCCACCTAAATCCACGATGACCACGGTCGATCGTTAGTCCAATCAAATAGCCGCGCTTAATGTTTAGACTAATCAAAAAACCACGAGACTACGCCGCGGTTTCCTATGGAATTAATTGGAACGCTCTAAATAGAAATGCTGTACATTTACGCTTACCAGTGGCCAGTTCACAAATAGTCATAGTCAGTTCACAATAATAAAATAAGGGGGTAGCTAGAAAATATTCCAAAGTTAATGGAGTTTTGACAGGTTGTCTAGGAGGACTCTAGGATGTACATCCTAAGTTTTTGACCTTAAGGACCCTGTACTATAACCTTGGGGGGGGGGGCAAAAAATATCAACATTTTGAAACACCTATCGAATACCGGTATTTACTTATACTGGAAAAACTGTCTAGTCTACTAAATAACATTGAGGACAGAAGGCCAACTGTGGGCAATAGCAAACACAAATATTTGTGCATGTATACGCTAATGAAGAACTTTAGCAGAGCTAAAAAGACAGGTGACTAAAAACTACACTTTCCTTCCGTCAGAGATATGATTTTATATTTTCTTGCAGCAGGTAACCTAAATTGTGTCAAAAGTACCTATATCTATACTATTAGTACATCTTGACCTTGCACTAAAAAGTGAACTTAGAAGAATTTGCGAAGTTCATCACCAAGGGACACTTCAAAATTTAACAATCCTATAAATTCTAATGTGGGATCTGGTCGAATATGACCATTTAGCAGGTGCTCATGCGAACAATGAAAAGCTCTGACGGGCTAACACGTGAACGTAGTATCAGCGATAGCGTCCAGTCAAGATAAATTGTGGTCATACATGCTTTCAAAGCATAAATGAACAAACAGAAGTTTTCTGAGGGGACAATCGAGAAGCACGTTGATATGCATCCTGCTTCCGTTGTCAGGGATAATGTCGACATGAAAGATTGAGTGATTTGCAGAACATTTATCATTCTCTGAAACGCAAAAGCTGATGTCAATCAGTTCAGGGGCTGCTGTTCCCGAAGGCGTCAACTGTTACATTGACACGTCAACTTTTCAACTCAACCCAAGCAAAGTTCTTTGCTGGACTCCATAACAAAGTTTGTCTTTTCCAAGACAACTTCGATCAGCACAATTTTGCAGGCGAAATTTCTTTCCAATGATACCAACTAGATAATGATGGTCATAAATCATAATCATCCTGAAGAGTGAGGTGCAAGCCAAAGGAATCTAAGTAAAGCAGGAAGTAGAAGACAGAAGACGCTGATGTAGTGATCGTGAAGATTGCTGTCTCAGCTGCTTAGATTAGAACTCACTGATTTGGGTTTTTTTTTAAAGAACGTATATTTCCAGAAGAATGGAAAGGGTAACAGCCCAACTGTGCTGTATTCATCGCATGTATTCCTTTAGTGCATGCGATAAGTATGGCTGTGACGCCACCTCAGCCCCCTTTGATATTGGAAAGAAGTATGTGATGGAGATATAATATAGCAAGAACCCTAGCCTTTCAGTGATGTTGGATATTTTTAAAGACCGCGAGGAAACTCTGCCTCAAATTGCTGACGTTGGAGATAAATTCCATGTGAAACTGTATTGAGGGACCATCAAACTTGACAACCTTGAAAACCTGCATTTTTTCTAGAGTCGTGGCATAGCCGAAACTTTGTCTATCTTTGATCGGCTGTATCTCGGTTAATGTTAGGTATAAAATCTTTTTTCACTAATTAAATTTTAGAAAACTTAATGCTCTACAACTTCATATTGCACTATGGTATACTATTTATGCTTAGTTTACAAGTAAAAGCAAAAAAACTGAAAAAAAAGTTTTGAAAATGTTGAGGTTTTTGGCCCCCCTAAATTATTACAGACATTGTAAGTACTCTAGACATCCTATACCACTCCCAAACAATCTGTCAAAATTCAATTAACTTCGAAATATTTTTATATTATTTATTTAAATATTTAAAAATATTTTATATTTAGACATAATATTAAATTAAATTATCTTTACTACTATATCTATAAAAATAATAAGATCTAATTCTTACGTTTACCTTTTTAATGTTGTAATAATAAAATGTCTACTTATTAATTTGTATTAATATAATTACGTACAAAGTGACAGTACCTAGAAGTTTTATAAGCATAGAATAATCAACGTTAAAAAATCCTGCAGCAGAAAAATAAGGGCACTGATAAGTTGCTTGTTGTGCCAGTAAAATTAATTCATCTCGCAAAATACGTTCTTGCATGGTACTGCAAATTGGTGGCACATCCAACAGCAACTTGTAGCATATAGTTGCTGTACGCTTAGCTGCTTTTATAGTATTTTCGCAAGTTACAGCTATCATTATCGCCATAATCTAAAAAAAAATCTACAATTAAAGTTTTATCTATTTTACATAATAATATAATAGAAAGATGACTTAAACAATGACTTAAGTGCCTGATCTGATCCGCTCCGAATAAATAATAACTGATCCGACGAGTTTAAATTTTTGATTTAGCTTAATCAGAACATAGTATAATTTTAATTATTTCTTAGTAAAACCGCCTTACAAAATTCTCCATCGAATTTCAAAATTTTATTTTAGTTGGTTGATTTTTCTTGTAAAAACAAAACACCATTATTATGATATGACAACATTAGACTCTTTATATTGAGTCATTTAAAAGTGGTAGTTTAGGCAAATCTATCTTTAAATTTAAAAACCAAAATTAATTTAGCATCTATTAATTATCACCAAATCGCCAGAACTTCTGCGAAAATTAGAATCATATCTTGAACAAAACGGTGGAATTTTTGAAAAATTTATCAGATAAATGAAATGTTGTGTTTTCGGTGGCGTGATGTTTTGTTTTTCATGGCACTCTACATACCTATGTGTAAATAATCAGTAAATTATTATTGTTTGTTTAAATTTTGTGTTTTCTCGAATTTTTTCTTATGAAACCTTATAACCTTATGAAAAGCCACAGCCGTGGAGTGATGTGACCGCTGGTTGAGTACAGAGCGGAAATTCTGGGTTCAAATCGTGGACTATACAGAATTTCTTAGCTCGGCCTTTCAGTGGACATCCACACGGTGTGGTGAAATAGATATTGATTTATCGGAAATAGGTAACATGGGGACTAATCCACCCCGCTAATTGGATTTGTAATTCCCAAAAAGGGAAAAGCAATGTTCTACTTAGAACGTAAAAAGCTTAATGAAAAACCTTATGAAAATTTTATATGCATTTATAGAGAAAAAATTGCAGATTGCAAATGTTAAAAAAAAGACATGTTGCCATTTGAAAAAAAAATTTATGTTTACTTCCGGTTGAATTTGAAGTAAAAAAAAATATACTTTGACAGTTTCCAATAGAAAATTTGGAATTGAATAAAAAAACTATTTAAACTTTTTTTTGTATCCAGTAATATTTAAGAATTATTCACTGTTACCACTTTTCGTGAACACACTGTAGAACTAGCTTGGTCGCTGTATTAGAGCGGATATAAAAATTGTTTATTATTTTATTTTATCTGATTGGCCGGTTTAACTAATGGTTTATTTAATCAACACAGATGTGTTTTTACGTCTGCCAGACCAAAATTCATGAAAAATTAAATGTTTGTAATTATTTTGGCCAAAAAGTCCTTGCGTCAAATTAGCTTGCCTCAAATAGTCTTTGCGCCCAACCGGCTTGTGCCGAAAAGTTTTCGCACCGAAACGTTCCATCCACGGGTGACCATATCCACGACGTTAATTGTTATCACCTCGATGTCGTTTGTAACTTCGGGCGGGTAGTTGGGGGAGTATCTCGGTGCTCATTCAACTCCGCCCTGCTTTGGCAGGGTCCAAAGGAGTAGTAACTCCAGAATGTCACAGAGTAATCTGTGACATTAAGACCGTACCTGACACCTTCACGTGGTGGCGCTGTTTTCACTAAGTCAGGGCGGATCGTACACCATACCGTAAAACGGGGGGTTCTCCCTCGTCCGGAGGCTTGCCTTAATCGGCTGACTGCGAGGAGCACACCTCTATAAAAAGCGCCTAATCCCAAGGTTATAAGGGGCGTGCCGATGGGATGGATGGCTGGGGGGTAATACCAGCACTTAGCGTTCCCGACCTCAGTCCGCCTGGCGATGGTACTGTTGTATGGGCCCCCCCGGTATATGGGCGAAGGTACCGGGGGAATGTTTTTCGTCCCGACTCGTGGGAATTTTTATGAATTCTTTAACAAACAAAAAGACAGGGAAGAGAGGTGGTGGGGAGGAGTCTTCGGACTCGGGAAAGGAGGAGAGGGTGGTGGGGGGCGCTGTTCGGCGCCGACGGACTGCTGCTGTTGTGCCGCAGAAAGATGCAGTAGGCTTTGTGGCTCCCATTGCGGAGTCCACAAGATCTAAAGGCGCTATAAAGAAGGTTCCGAGGCTTGCCTTGGACAGAGAGCGCAAAGTAAAGAGGGACTAGGAGAGACGTCTGATTAGGGAAATCGACCCTAATCTTCCTGAAGAAAAGGCGCTCACTGTTGCTGGCAACGTCATCAGTCAGCAGAGTGAGACGGCTTCGACTTTGGTTGATGAGGATGTGGTGGGTTCTGCCGCCTCGGGCGACTGCGCCGTTAATTCGGACGCGCTTGCGGCTCAGGGTTTTTTTACCCGTCCTCCTTCGACTTCTTCGGAGGCCGGTGTTCAGGATCGTCCTGCGACACCTGAAGTAGGCGATAGAACAATTGGGGAGAACATCAACCATGTGTTGAAGATGAGGACGATCACGGAATCTCTCCGTAGGTCGTTTTATTCCTCCAGAACGACGCGTGCTGAACAGGAGTTCATCCTGGGTAGGTTCTCGGAGATGGAAGACCTGGTTTTCGACCTCATCTGCTCCAATAAGATCTTGACGGGGCAGCTGCATGAGGCTAGAAGGCGGGGTCGTGAGGGAATTGTCGTTGCTGACAGCACTGGGGGGCTACTGTTTTGCCGGTTGCCTCTCCGGCTGCCACATACTCTGCGGCGGTCTCGGGCTTTTCCCGGACCACACCTGTCGTTTAGTCCCGAACGGTTCCGCCTGGTCGTGGTGCAGAGGGTGCTGGCCGCCAATCGCCGCGTCCTTCTCCTGGTGCGCCTCCCGCGGGTTTCCCGATCGTGGTCCGATCGACCAAGGGTGGTGTCTCCAGTGAGGCCATCAAGAAGGTCCTAATAGACCGGGTCTCCAAGGAGCTGAACGTTAGAGTGAAGTCCTTGAAGCTCATGAGAAGTGGGGGACCAGGTGTGGTCCTGGAAACCCTCACTGAGAACGAGAAGCGTATCGTGGAGGAATTCCCAGGTTTTGAGGAGCTGGATCTTAGGACCGGCGCCCCCTCAGAGCCTTTGCCTAGGGTATGTGTTTTCGACATCCCTAACTCCATGGCCGACAAAGATCTCCTGGCGGGAATACGATCGAAGAACTGTCCGGAGACAGTTGACCGGGCGACTTACGACGTAAAGTCGAGAGTGGTCAAACGCGATAAGAGCAGGGGCGCCCTTGGAATGCTGTCATTGATCTTCCCAAGGAGGTGGCTGCAAAATTGGTTCGGCAGCAGAGGTGCTTTGTGGGATTTGGTTCCCACAAGGTAGTACTGGTGGCTAACATTTTCCGATGTTACCAGTGCCTGGGATACGGTCACGTGTCTCGGGACTGCCGAGAGAAGCAAAGGGTCTGTGGTAGGTGTGCCCAGTTAGGTCACACCGGCGCGCAGTGCAAGGCGGATGCACCTAGCTGCATAAACTGTAAGAGACGAGGTCATCCTTCCGGGCACTCTGCTTTTGCGGCGGAGTGTCCGGAGTATCGTCGGGCGGTTGGGCGATCGAGATCGAACTTATGATCCGTGTCGTTCAGCTCAACTGTCACGGTTTGCAGCTGGTGGTGTCGGAGACGCTTCAGTGGGCATCCCGCGAGCGTGTGGACGCTTTCCTATTGCAAGAGCCAGGTCGCGGTTTTGATGGTAACATCAGGGGGTCCCAGGCAGGATGAGAATCTTTGCAGGGGCAAACCCGTCCGCAGCCATCGTAGTCTTAAACGATGGCTTGACCGCGATCACGGTGAAAGCTGTCTGGATGAGTTCCTAGTGCCTGTACAACTGCACGGGGACTTCGGGGATCTCTTCATAGGCTCTTTATATATGAAGAGAGATAACCCGGTAGTTGAGGACCTTGCGCGCATGGATGCGTTCTTCCAGTTTGCGGCTGGTAGGCCCGCTGTGTTGGGGGTCGATGCCAACGCCACGTCTCCGGTCTGGCATAGTAAAAATATTCATCCCGGTAGCCAAAATAGTGCCAGAGGATTCCTCATCGAGGAATACATCATGGAGAGAGATCTCCATGCTTTGAACACCCCCTCGGAGCACAATACGTTTAGTGGCGCTAAGGGCCAGTCCGATATAGATGTGACGTTGGCAAACAACGGTATCTGTGGATCTTTTAACGTTGCCTGGAATATCGAGTATGGGAATTGCATTAGTGACCATAATCCCATATTATTTTCATTAACGCATCAACGTGCCCTGCCCTCATTTGAGGAGGGGCAGCCTGTCCGCTACTTTATCAAGGGTGCGGATTGGGACACTTTCTCCTCGGAGCTTTTACGATCTACGGCTTTGATTGATGCGTGGGATTTTGGTCAGTTGGAATTGGAGTCGCAGCTTGATGTGCTGGATGCTTGGATATCCGATGCGTCCAGGAAATCTTTTAAAAAGATTACGGCTGCCACCTTTCGGAATGCGTCTTGGTGGTCGCCTGCCTTGAGCAAATTACGTTTCGCTGTTCGCACGGCCAAAAAGCGGTTCCAGCGTTCCCGCATTCGTGGGGACAGTCGCTGCGACGAGTATTGGCGTCGTTATCTCACCTTGTGCCATGTGTACAAGGCTGAGATTAAGAAAGCTAAGCTCCTTGACTGGAGGAAATTCGTCGAGAAGGAGGGCAACGCGGATCCATGGGGCCGAGTATATAAAATCTGTTGCGGCCGCGGTAAGTCTGGGGATGTGGGCTCCTTGCGTGTGGGTGGTCGCTTGACTGCCAGCTGAGAGGAGGGAGTCGAACACTTGTTGAACGTCTTCTTTCCTCCCGCCAATCCAGTAGAAGCCCCTGATTTAGGAGAGTTTCGTCCTGCTCCTGCTTTGAGGCTGGAGGAGGTTCAGAATGCTCTCGCGAGCATGCGTATAGGGAAGGCGCCCGGTATCGACGGGGTTCGACCCGAGACACTTCGTGCGGTGTGGGATGCGATACCCGAGTACGTGTTTTCTGTTTTATCCAAGTGTGTTGACTCGAGTGTTTTCCCTAGGAGATGGAAAATAGCCAAGTTGGTTATTCTCCTAAAGTCTCCGGATAAGATCAAGTCCGATCCGGCTTCTTATAGACCTATAAGCCTGTTACGAGTCATGGGAAAACTACTTGAGAGAGTCATGGTCAACCGACTTTCTGACTCTCTGTGCGGCGACCTAAGTCCTAGCCAATTCGGCTTTAGGAAGGGCGTATGTACCGAGGACGCGTGGCACTCAATTATTGCCCATGTCAGAACAACTTCTAGGAAATACGTACTTGGAGTCTTTTTCGATTTTAAGGGAGCGTTCGATGGCCATCTGTGGCCTGTCATCGTGAGGAGGTTGATTGAACTTAAATATCCGGAGGTTCTTCTCTGGGACAGCTTCTTTGATGACAGGATGGTGTGCGCGATGGGGAGAACCGCTGAGCTGTGGAAGCGTGTGAGCAGGGGATGCCCTCAGGGCTCCATTGGGGGCCCTGCTATATGGGTGGTCTTGTTCGACGTTCTGCTCAAAAGGCTCATAGCGTTAAGTTTCTTTGTAGTCGGGTTCGCCGACGATTAACTCGTTGCTGTGGAGGGTGACAGCAGGCTAGAACTTAAGTTTTTGTCAGAAAGGTGTCTAGGTGTCTTATCCTTATGGGGCGAAGATGTTGGAGTTCGGGTCTCGGTCTCTAAGACTTTCCAGATGCTTTTGAAGGGTGCCCTGTCTCCGTACAGGCGCCTAACAGTTTGATTCGGCTCTGGAATAATCGCGTACAGGCAGGAGGCTAAGTACTTGGGATTGGTGATGAGCGAGCGGATTAATTTCCGGCGTCATTTTACCATGTTAAGAGACCGTATGGCCTCTACGGTCGGTATGTTAAGAAGGATCCTTAGGAAGGACTGGGGATTGGGAAGGAAGGAGATAAAAACCCTTTACGAGGGATTACTTGTCGCCTGTGTGGTGTATGGTGCGGGCGTGTGGGGTGAATCCATGCGTTTGGCGTACGCGCGAGAGGCGGTTAACCGCTGCCAACGCGTGGCGCTCTATGCCACACTTCGGGTATGTCGCACGGTCTCTACCGAGGCTATGCAGGTTCTGGGAGGAGCCATTCCTTGGGACTTGCTGGCCTCCGAACGATCGGAGTTTTTCCGGGCCACCAGGGGCAAGGTATCTATGCCCCACGATCTGATGACAACGGCAGATCGTAATCTCCCAAAATCACGCTTTAAGCGTCTGCTAAGGGAGCGCTCTGCTGCGGTATGGCAGGAGCGGTGGACCAACTCCGACGTAGGTGGGGTCACGCGGCTGTTTATCCGAGATGTTAACCATCTCCTTCTCAATCCTTGGTTTGACTTCGGTATGCACTTGGGGTTTTTGTTGACAGGGCATGGTAGTCTGAACGCCTTTCTTTTCGGGCGGGGACTGTCAGAGACCGAGTTGTGCGATTGCGGGGGGGTCGAGACCTGGAATCATGTCTTGTTTGACTGTGTGCTCTATCAAGATCTGAGAGCAGCACTTGTTCTGGACGGTCCTGTGGACGATCTGAGTCGTTTGATAGCGGACAGGGAATCCTGTCGTCGACTCTCGGCTTTTGCCATCGGAGCATTTCGACGGCGGGAAGTGCGAACGCAGGCGTGAGTGGGGTATGTGCAGGAGATACCTGAGGTGCCCTTTGGGTATCTAAGGGCGTGGTGAACCCACATACCTGCTATCTGGCCGACCACGAGCCGAAGTGTAAGATTCAATCGTGGTAGACGTGCTTGCCCGTCGAGGGGTGTGACCAGTGTGGCCCTGCATTAACTGGTACTACGGGGGCGGTTGTTGCGCCATGGTGTTGGACTCGTAGTGGCTGTGGTAGGCCGCATGCTGGCCAGAGGGGTGTGACTCTTATAGTCCCCCTTCAGCGTGTGAGTTGCGCGTAAACAACTCGGGCGTCATCCTGCAAAGATGATAAGAGTTTTGGAAAGTGACTCGGCTCTGGACCCGGAGTGGGGGAGGCCTTACAGCTGAAACCTAAACGGGTAGGCGGTCGCATGTATACGGCATTGTCGTTACTCTATGTGGCCGCCGCGTTGGTCCGGCGTATCCGGACTCTATCCCCTGGGGGGCGTGTTTGGAATACTCTAGATAGTCCAACTGAACACGTTAAACAAATCGACATATATGTAACTTCGGGTGGGTGGCGTTTAGTTGGGGGAGTCCAAGGAGTAGCAACTCCAGAATGTCACAGAGTAATCTATAACATTAAGACCGTCCCTAACACCTTCACGTGGTGGCGCTGTTTTCACTAAGTCAGGGCGGATCGTACATCATACCGTAAAACGGGAGGTTCTCTCTCGTCCGGGGGCTTGCCTTAATCGGCTGACCGCGAGGAGCACTCCTCTATAAAAAGCGCCTAATCGCAAGGTTCTAAGGGGCGTGCCGATGGGATAGATGGCTGGGGGGTAATACCAGCAATTAGCGTTCCCAACCTCAGTGCGCCTGGCGATGGTACTGTTGTATGGGCCCCCTCGGTATATGGGTGAAGGTACCGGGGGAGTGTTTTTCGTCCCGAATCGTGGGAATACTTATGAATTCTATCACAAATAAAAAGACAGGGAAGAGAGGTGGTGGGGAGGAGTCTTCGGATTCGGGAAGGGAGGAGAGGGTGGTGGGGGACTGCTGCTGTTGTGCCGCAGAAAGATGCCGCGGGTGCTGTGGCTCCCATTGAGGAGTCCACAAGATCTAAGGGCGCTATTAAGAAGTTCCCGAGGCTTGCCTTGGATAAAGAGCGGAAAGTGAAAAGAGACGTGGAGAGACGTCTGATTAGGGGAATCGATCCTAATCTCCTTGAAGAAAAGGGGCTCACTGTTGCTGACAACATATCAGTCAGCAGAGTGAGACGGCTTCGGCATTGGTAGATGAGGATGCGGTGGATCCTGCCGCATCCAGCGATTGCGCTGGTGTTAGCTCGGACGCGCTTGCGGCCCAGGGTTTCTCTACCCGTTCCCTTCGACTTCTTCGGAGGCCGGTGTTCAGGATCGTCCTGCGACACCTGAAGTAGGCGATAGAACAATTGGGGAGAGCATAAACCATGTGCTGAAGATGAGAGCGATCACGGAGTCTCTCCGTAGGTCGTTTTATGCCTTCAGAACGACGCGAGCCGAACAGGAGTTCATTCTGGGTAAGTTCTCGGAGATGAAGGACTTGGTCTTCGACCTGATCTGCTCCAATAAGATCTTGACGGGGCAGCTGCATGAGGCTAGGAGGCGGGGTCGTGAGGGAATTGTCGATGCTGACAGCACTGGGAGGGGGCTACTGTTTTGCCGGTTGCCCCTCCGGCTGCCACATACTCCGCGGCGGTCTCGGGTTCTTCCCGGGCCACACCTGTTATTCAGTTATTCAGTTATTCAGTGGTGTAGATGTTGCTGGCCGCCAGCTGCCGCGTCCTTCTCCTGGTGCGCCTCCTGCGGGTTTCCCGATCGTCATTCGGTCGACCAAGGGTGGTGTTTCCAGTGAGGGCATCAAGAAGGTCCTTATAGATCGAGTCTCCAAGGAGCTGAACGTGAGAGTGAGGTCCTTGAAGCTCATGAGAAGTGGGGGTCCAGGTGTAATTCTGGAAATCCTCACTGAGGATGAGAATAGCATCGTGAAGGAATTCCCTGGTTTTGAGGCGCTGGACCTTCGGACCGGCGCCCCTTCAGAGCCTTTGCCTAGGGTATGCGTATTCGACATTCCTAATTCCATGGCCGATAAAGATCTCTTGGCGGGAATAAGATCTAAGAACTGTCCGGAGATAGTTGACCAGGCGACTTACGATGTCGTCGTCGACTCTCGGCTTTTGCTATCGGAGCATTTCGACGGCGGGAAGTGCGAATGCAGGCGTGATTGGGGTATGTGCAGGAGATACCTGAGGTGCCCTTTGGGTATCTAAGGGCGTGGTGAACCCACATACCTGCTAACTAGCCGACCACGAGCCGAAGTGTAAGATTCAATCGTGGTAGACGTGCTTGCACGTCGAGGGGTGTGACCAGTGTGGCCCTGCATTAACTGGTACTACGGGGGCGGTTGCCCAGAGAGAAGCTTGCTTCTCCCTACTGCCATGGTGTTGGACTCGTAGTGGCTGTGGTAGGCCGCATGCTGGCCAGAGGGGTGTGACTCTTATAGTCCCCCTTCAGCGTGTGAGTTGCGCGTAAACAACTCGGGCGTCATACTGCGAAGATGATAAGAGTTTTGGAAAGTGACTCGGCTCTGGACCCGGAGTGGGGGAGGCCTTACAGCTGAAACCTAAACGGGTAGGCGGTCGCATGTATACGGCATTGTCGGTTACTGCATGTGGCCGCCGCGTTAGTCCGGCGTATCCGGACTCCAACCTTTGGGGGGCGTGTTTGGAATACTCCAGATAGTCCAACTGAACACGTTAAACAAATCATCATATATGTAACTTCGGGCGGGGCGGGTAGTTGGGAGAGTATCTTGGTACTCCTTCAACTCCGCTCTGCTTCAGCAGGGTCCAAGGAGTAGCAACTTCAGAATGTCACAGAGTACTCTGTGACATTAAGACCGTACCTGACACCTTCACGTGGTGGCGCTGTTTTCACTAAGTCAGGGCGGATCGAACATCACCCCGTAAAACGGGGGGTTCTCCCTTGTCCGGGGGCTTGCCTTAATTGGCTGACCGCGAGGAGCACACCTCTATAAAAAGCGCTTAATCCCAAGGTTCTAAGGGGCGTACCGACGGGATGGATGACTGAGGGGTAATACCAGCAACTAGCGTTCCCGACCTCAGTCCGCCTGGCGATGGTACTGTTGTAGTATGGGCCCCTTCGGTGTATGAGCAAAGGTACCGGGGGAGTGTTTTTTTCCCGACTCGTGGGAATACTAATGGATTCAAGCACAAACAAAAATAAGAAAGGGAAGAAAGGTGGTGAGGAGGAGTTTTCGGATTCAGGTAGAGAGGAGAGTAGTGGGGAGGGCGTTACTCGGCGCCGACGGACTACTGCTGCTGTGCCGCAGAAAGATGCTGCAGGTGTTGTGGCTCCCGTTCGGAGTCCACAAGATCGAAGCAGGGCGCTATCAAAAAAGTTCCAAGGTACGTATTGGATAAAGAACGAAAGGTGAAGGGAGATGTGGAAAGTCGTTTGGTTAACAGGGGAATTGTTGACAATCTTCCTGAGGAAAGTGCGTGCATCGTTGCTGACGACGTTATCAGTCAGCAGAGTGAGGCGGCTTCGGCATTGGTTGGGGGGGAAGTGGTGGGTTCTGCCGGATTGGGCGAGTGCGCCGGTATTAGTTCCGACGCACTCACGGCCCAGGGTTTCTTTACCCGTCCTCCGTCGACCTCTTCTGATGCTGGTGCTCAAGATCGTCCTGCAACACCTGAAACAGGTGATAAGTCAATTGGGGAAAGCATAAATCACGCCCTCAAGATAAGAGCGATTACGGAGTCTCTTCGTAAATCGTTTTATGCTTCCAGAACGACGCGCGCCGAACAGGAATTTATTCTGGGCAGGTTTTCGGAGATGGAGGACTTGGTCTTCGACCTAATATGTGTCAATAAGACCTTGACGGGGCAGCTACACGAGGCTAGGAGACGGGGGCGTGAAGGAATTGTCGGTATGTGCCCTCGACATCCCAAATTCCATTGCCGATAAAGATGAAGATCTTTTGGCGGAAATAAGTAAAAAGAACTGTCGTGAGACCGTTGACCAGGTGAGTTACGATGCGAGATCGACGGTGGTCAAGCGCGATAAAAGTAAGGGTGCCCTTGGGAATGCCGTCATCGAGCTTCCTAGGGAGGTGGCTGCAAAGCTGGTTTGGCAGCAGAGGTGCTTTGTGGGATTCGGTTCACACAAGGTCATCTTGGTGGCTAACATCCTTCGATATTACTAGTGCCTTGACTACGGTCACGTGTCCAGGGACTGCTGAGAGTCATACAAAGGGCTTGTGGTAGGTATGCCCAGTCTGGCCACACTGGCGCCCAATGTAAAGTGGATGCATCTAGCTACATCAATTGCAAAAGACGAGGTTAGCCTTCTGGGCAGTCTGCTTTTGCGGCGGAGTGTCCGGAGTATCGTCGGGCGGTGAGCGATCGAAATCAAGCTTATGATCCGCGTTGTTCAGCTCAACTGTCATGGTTCGCAGCCGGTGGTTTTGGAGGCGCTGCAGTGGGCGTCCCGCGAGCGTGTGGATGTCTTCCTTTTGCAGGAGCCGGGTCGTGGTTTCGATGGCAACATCAGGGAGGTTCCAGGCAGGATGAGAGTCTTTGCAGGGGCAAACCCGTCAGTTGAAAGCTGCCTGGATGAGTTCCTGGTGCCTGTACAACTGCACGGGGATCTTTTTATAGGTTCTTTGTATATGAAGAGAGATAGCCCGGTAGTGGGGGACCTCGCGCTCATGGGTGCCTTCTTTGAGTTCGCGACTGGTAGGCCCGCTGTGTTGGGGTTTGATGTCAACGCCACGTCTCCGGTTTGGCACAGTAAGAACATTCGTTCCGGTAGCCAAAATAGTGCCAGAGGAATCCTCATAGAAGAATATATCATGGAGAGAGATCTTCATGCTCGGAACATCCCCTCGGAGCACTATACGTTTAGTGACGCTAGGGGCCAATCCGATATAGATGTGACGTTGGCAAATAACGGTGTTTGTGGGTCCTTTGAGATTGCCTGGAGTATCGAAGTCGGGAATTGTCTTAGTGACCATAATCACATGACAAGCCAATTCGGCTTTAGGAAAGGTGTATGCACTGAGGATGCGTGGCATTCAATTATTGCCCGTATCAGAACAACTCCAAAGAAATTCGTGCTCGGGGATTTTATCGATTTCAAGGGAGCGTTCGATGGCCCTCTGTGACCTCTCATTGTGAGGAAATTAATCGAACTCAAACTGTCCGGAGGTTTTGTTCTGGGACAGCTTCTTTGATGACAGGATGGTGTGCGCGATGGGGAGAACCGCTGAGCTGTGGAAACGTGTGAGCAGGGAATGCCCTCAGGGCTCCATCGGGAGCCTTGCTATATGGGTGGCTTTGTTTGAAGTTCTGCTTAAAAGACTCATAGAGCGTGGTTTCTTTGTAGTCGCGTTCGTCGATTTACTCGTTGCTGTGGAGGGTGATAGTAGGCAAGAACTAAAACTTTTGTCTGAGAGGTGTTTGGGTGTTGTATCCTCGTGGGGCGAAGATGTTGGAGTTCGGGTCTCGGTCCCTAAGACTTTCCAGATGCCTCTGAAGAGCGTCCTGTCTCCGCATAGGCGCCCAACAGTTCGATAAGGCTCTGGAACAATCGCATATAGGCAGGAGGCTAAGTACTTGGGGTTGGTAATGAGTGAACGGATTAATTTCTAGCCTCATTTTACTATGTTAAGAGACCGTAGGGCTTCTACGGTCGATATGCTGAGAAGGATCCTGAGGAAGGACGGGATTGGGAAGGAAGGCGATAAAGACTATATGAAGAACTTTTTGTTGTCCATGTGGTGTATGGTGCGGGCGTATGGGGTGACTCCATGCGTTTGGCGTACGTGCAAGAGGCGGTTAATCGCTGCTAACGCGTGGCGCTCAATGCCACACTGCGAGTATGTCACACAATTTTCACTGAGGCTATACATGTTCTGGGAGGAGCTCTTCCCTGGGACTTGCTGGCCTCCGAAAGATCGGGCTTCTTCCGAGCCGTTAGGGGCATGGAATTTATGCCCCACGATCAGATGGCCAGTGCAGATAGAAATCTCCTAAGATCACGCTATAAGCGTCTACCAAGGGAGCGCTTGGTGGCCGTATGGCCAGAGCAATGAATTAACTCCGACGTGGGTGAGGTCATGCGACTATTTATTCGCGACGTTTTTTATTGTGTGCTCTAGCAAAACCTTTGAGTTACACTTGTTCTGGACGGTTCTGTGAATGATCTTAGTCGCTTAATAGTTAATAAAAAATCCTGTCGTCGACTCTCGGTTTTTGCTTTTTGCGTCAGAGTATTTTGACGGCGAGAAGTGCGTATGCAGGCGTGAGTGGGGTATGTGCAGGAGATACTTGGGGTGCTCTCTTGGGACACCTTGAGTATCTAAGGGCGTAGCGAACTCACATGCCTGTTAACTGGCCGACCACAAGCCGAACTGTACGATTCAATCGTGGTAAACGTGCTTGCATGTCGAGGGGTGTGACCCCTCGTTGATAGTTTTTGATATGAGTTTTGGAAAGTGACTGGGCTCCGGACCCAGAGTGGGGGAGGCCTTACAGCTGAAACATAAACGGGTAGGCGGCTGCATGTTTACGGCATTTGTTGGCTACTGCATGTGGCTGCTGCGTTAGTCCGGCGTATCCGGACTCCAACTTTTGGGGGGCGTGTTTGGAATACTCTAGTTAGTCCAACCAATCACGATAAATCTGATCTGTAACTTCATCTTCTTCCACTATTTTTGATGGATTGATGTTGGCCGTAGCTATATCTACGGTGGTTATAGACTGTATCTCTTTTGAATTTTTAATTGGGTTCCGTAAGGGTGGAACTTGTCACCAATTTATAGGTGTTTTAGCTGTTTCCCAAGTGATATCGGCGGTATCGTGTTGAATCTTATCGCTAGCCTTTTTAAGAATATCCTTTGGTAGTAGCTCCAACTTGATCTGATTCATGCGTGTTTTGAACAAAACACTTTTATTAGGGTGTAACACCCTGTATACTTTAGGGTGCCGTTGTTTATTAAATTAAATTTTTAATAATATTTTGACCCTGAAAGTATGCAACCATGGAATCTTTTTTAGTGATTTTTAAAAAGAATGGTTGAGAAGTGGTGATCGAGATCGGACAAGAAAAAGTGAGGTGGTTGAAAAGGTGTGGAAGTGAATTCTTCCTTCGAGATTTTTCTGGATCAATTATTATTGATCGATTGACTGATCAGATTTTTATTGGTAGCTTGGCTTAAAAGTCTTGTCGAGTTCACATAAGTGATTTTACACATCTCTATTTAACATCATGAGGCTGCAAATCAAAAATCTATTTTGTTGGTGATAAGTTCTTTATTAACAACTGACGCCCAAATTTCCATCTTTTGCAGATAGTGTTACTGAAGACGCCACAGCCCAAGTAACATTTTAGCCAGGGAATTTCCTGAGAATTACCTGTCAGGGAAAATTCAGCCAGGACCTGCACCTGCGTAGGGTATTTAGCAGTTCTGCTACAGGTCCTGTCTGGGTAAAATGGCGCATGAATTTACCGTAGACAGCCTTGTGACAGACTTGGTTAGAAGCAAACAGGTGCTGGCGCAAACCTGCAAGAGGCCCTTATAAACCAGGTAATTACCTGGCGCAAGCCTGAGATAGGTATTAAATTTGATTTCCACGTAAAAAAAAATTATTTATAGATTAAATTTTTAAATAATATTTTTAAATTTATTATAAATAATGTTCATTAATTAAAAAAATTAATTTTTAAATTAATTTCTTTTTTTTATTCATTTTTAGTATTATTGCTTCTATTATTTAATTTTTTATTTAAATCTCATATTTTTTTTACGATTTTCTCCTATTATTGTTTGATTTTATAGTTCGTCCTCTTATTTTTGTGTGATTTTCCTATTGGTCTTATATATATCCTTGGGGTGCGTTGTTATTGGATGGAGTCTGAAAATAAATATTAATTTTTTTTAAGTGTTACCTTTTACCTAACTGGGGATCGAACCTCCGACCTTTGTTTCGTTTATTTGGAAAGCCTGCGATGTTAACCACGACGCCATACAGTTTGGTTGCGAAAATTGCGATGTATTAGTAATATTTTCTTTAATATTAAGTAATTTTTTTTAAGTAATATTTAATATTTTCACACCTCGTGCGGCTCTTCAACGATTTTAAATTTGATTTTTTTTAATTTCTACAGTGTCCTCTAGGTTTATTTTGTTAATATAGAGATATGTTGAGTATCCATATTTTATTGATATTTTACATCCGATTGGTTAAAATTTGAAATTTTATGTACATGAATTAGGCCTGAATTCTATTGTTAAGTTCAATTATTCAAAAACGAATAATAGTAGAAAATTGAAATTTTCAAAATATACGTAAAATTTGATTTTGCTTACCTAAACTATTTTATATTTTTAACTAAAGTGTATTTTATTAAAAACTAAAAGAAAATTTTTTCTATATTAATTTTTATTAAATTAAAAACTATAAATTTTTTTAAAAAAATTATAAATTTAACAAAATTAAATTAAATTAACAATCTGTAGTTAGTGTCCCAAATAAATTTATTTGACAAAAGCAAGTATGAATTTCAACGCATGTATACCAAACACAGGGACGTGCCCAAAAGGGGGGTGCGGGGAAACTTAAACTCCCAATATTTTAGAAATTTGGTAAAAACACTCAAAAATTGGTCGAGTTGGTATTTTTTTATGTCTAAATTTACAAAAAGTTGCAAAACTTACAAAATGTTGGCAATTTTGAAGTAAGTCAGTTGGCAAATTTGCAAATTTATCCCCCTATTCTGTAACTTTTTCGTTACGTTCGTTCCAATCGTTAATAACCGTAAAGTTTGGTTGACACTCAGAATTTCATTAAATATTAATGTAATAATTATTGTATATGGAAACCAAAAACTTTACCGTTTTTAACGATTCGATAACGAACGTAACAAAGAAGTTACAGAATAGGGGGGGTTAAGATTACTTCCCTCTGAAAAAAATTGTTTGGGCACGTCCCTGACTAAATACAGTAAACACACGTGATAATTTATATTTCTGTTTGTAGTTTTACGTCCCTTTAAATTTAATTTCAAATTATTTCATTCAAAATTTAAAAAACTGTCAATTTTAATAATATTTTTGACAAAAAATTACTTTTTTTATAAAATTAAATTACTTTTGTTTATATAAAATTAAATACTCCCTAAGAACAATAATTTTTTGTAAATTTTATTTCAGTGCACAACTTAACAAATTTAACTAAACTTTGTCACATGTTTTAACAATTTTTTTTGGCCCGTGGAAATTAAAATCATTGCAGGATTTTTTCAGCTTTGCGGTGGGTGTGGTACAGGTTTGTGAAAGCACCTGCTTGCTTCTAACCATGTCTGTCACAAGGCTGTCTACGGTAAATTCGTGCGCCATTTTACCCAAACAGGACCTGTAGCAGAACTGCTAAGTACCCGACACAGGTGCAGGTCCTGGATGAATTTTCTCTGACAGGAAATTCACAGGAATTTCTCAGGTTAAGCGCAGGCCAGACACAGGGGAAGAACAGCAAATTCTCAGGTATAGGTAAATAACCTAAAATTGACTTGCGCCAGGGGAAATGCAGGAAATTCTCAGGTATCGCTAAATAACCTGCAAATTATTATTTACTTTGTGTCAACCAGGCCTGACGCAGGCTTGACAGGTAAATTTTGATTTTGCAGGTAATTGCCAGGATTAAAATGTTACTTGGGAGAGCAGTTTGTCGTGGTAAATACATTAGATATTTTCTAAGGACCTACGAAACGCGTCGTGCGCGACTCATATATTTTCCGACTGTGGGTTAAATACCCAAGGTTAGCTACTTTTTTCTATTTTAAAAGGATCAAGGCGTTGTGACCAACTTCACTGCCGAAGTTTGGTGCAAAGGAGCACAACTAATCACCTACAATTGTCTTTTGTCATATCATTAAACGTCAGAAATTGAAAAACTATAAAAGTTACCCAAAATTGTAAATTATGAAAAGAAACTGAAAATACTCTGAAAATAATCTGAAAGATTAACACAACTGAACAACTGGACTAATTATAAACACTATAATAATGATTTACTTAAGGAAATTTTTATTAAATCAGAAGTAAACATAAAAACGTTTGTTTGAATCCGTAACTACGCAATGAACGACTTGCATGAGTTTCTCGTATTATCATAATAAATTATTTGTAAAAACTTACCATCGAGATCACTGCCAATGTAAAAGGATATAATATTATTGTCATCGACACATTCACGTTTATTTTGTGAAATAAAAACGTTAAAATAATATGATTTAAAAAATTGATTAAATTTATTGCCATATGAAGATAGAACAGCAGAAGTGTGATACCAAATTGTGAGTTAAATAATTCAACCAGGCCACAGTTTAGTTTATAAGCTTCCGCTATTTTTAACAATTTAATTGTTTGTTGCTTTCTTTTCTGTTGCCAATTATTCACTACGAAATTTATATTTTCGGAAGGAGCTGTCTGCTCAAAAAGTTTTTTTAGTAATATTGATATTGCATAAAATCTAATTTTAATTCCCGTGCATAAGTCGACAATTAAAAACAAAATTATACATACACAATAAATACCAAAAACTAAAAGACCAATATAGAAAAAAATGTATAATGACGCTTTTTGGACTAGCATATATATATAAACAATGACTAAAGTGAAATAAATAACATTGAAGATACAAAATCGACTGTTGATTTTAGTTTGTTCCTTTTTTAAATCAAACGGAAATTTCAGTAACTGATCAATAGTATTAGCCAGAAAAGAAAATTTTTGAAACTTTTTAAAGTTAATAAATGACAACATCATCGATGATAATGGAATCAAACTATGCAAGATATCTTCTAAAGTGTAACATATCAACTCCGTATGTGTGCGTACTCGCAGTTGAACTCGGCTTAACCCCGATATATAAAAATAATTATGGAAAGTTGTAAGGAGACTACAAGTAATTAAGATAAAAATATTATAAGAACAGAAAATTGAGTTAGTTATTCGCTCTAATTTAATACTTGGCGGCATTAAAGCAAACCATCTTGCAAGTCTGTAAGGATAATTATGATAACCTGTATTGTATTTTATTTCATCGGATTTCATTTTCACACAAAAAATGCAGCACGAGCTTATAAAATCAAATAATGCAACCCGTAGTTACACTTATTCTGAAATTAATTCTAAATTTTTCTTAGGATGGAGAAATTTCAGTTTCCTAATGGAACTCCTACTTATGGTAGAAAAGATACAAAATTTGTAACTAGTTTATAAAGATTATTATCGTAAAATTTGATGTTTTCACTGTGAAGCACGACACTAATACTAATATAATTGCAATGCCTACCGTAACAATAATTATAATATCGTTTAATATTTTATATTTTTATAAGAGGAATATAAAAATTTAAGTACTGTTATTATGCTAACGTAATTAAAAACCGATTTTTTAAAATTATTGGATCAATACTGTTATAAATAATTTGGTAAACGCTTAGTTTTATTAAACGGTTGACTTTAGGTAGGGAAGGAGGGGCATATATGAACAGCGGGTGGAAGTTGAAAGTAATGACTGTAAGAATCTATTGCAGAATCACACAATGTAGACGTGTGAAAGAATTTGTCGAAAGAGGAACAATATAAAAATCCCTAAAAGAAAAAAGCTAGTTACTTTTCCAGCTTTTAGTAACAGCGATATAACTCCGGGAATATGGCCCCAGTCATCTAATAACTAGGCTAAAAATGTCTTGTCATCGAATTAATTTTATTAAAATTACATGCGAAATACCTAATTGTGAGTTTTACCTTTTTATACTAAAGTTAATGACTTACTGTTAAGTCGGAACTCTTGGTTTTCAACGATTATAATATTTTTCTGCTCGTATATACTTCTACTTGTTGCTTTTTCAATATTTTCTAAAAATTAGAAATGCCTAATTGGATAGATTATAATAAATTTTTAAAAATCTTTTCATATATGCAATATATTTTTTTGGGGAAAGGTAAGAAACGTAGACACTAAAATAAAAATTTTACGATTGAATGATACCTTGATTTATTCTGAAAGAGCACTTAATTAAGAGAATTAGGCGAGGAAGGATGCCTTAAAACCACTAGTTTTTTCAAAAATCGAATTTAAAAAAGCTTGATTTTCAGAGCAAATTTTACATGCAGTCGCCCGTGATGGTTGATTCAGGCATTCTGTCGTTAGTCCGTGTGGAGTAATGCATAAGAGTGTTGCACTTTAACGATGGGTAGACAAAAAACAAAAAAAAAAAAATTAGAGTGTACGATAAATTATGTCAAGTTCAAATAAATTATCTGAAATGACCGGAGTGGAACTCCAGAGCATGCTAGCCAACTTGGAAGCTTCCCTATTAGAACAAGCTAATCCAGCAGCCAGCACTAAGAAAAAATTGGATGCGTATGGATTGAGTCCGACGAAGGCGTTTTACCAAAGTTTAGGCGAAAGACCGGACAGCCGCCCTTACCAAAAAGTGAAGGCGGTTTACGATAACGCCATCAGCACTCATAAGGAGCTGCTGGGTTATAAGGACATGTTCACCTCGAGCCTGGAAAAGTTTGAGGCCAAAAAGCAGAGCGCGATTAAAGGGAAGGGGGTTGTTTTGAGCAACCCTGTAACCGTTCAAAGTGAAGAAGCCACGATGTCCACCGAAGAGCCGGATAAGGAGGAGCCGATATTACCGGTCAACCAAACAGGAAAGACCGAGTCCAGCCAACCAAAATTGCAGGATATGCCTAGAGACAAAGAACGGAAAAGCGATTGGGAAAGCAGGCGCAAGCAGCACAAAAAAACAAGACCTGCCTCAAGAAGTGTGTCAGGCAGCCGTGACAGATCCTCTAAAAAGAAAAGGAAACCGATTAGTGACGTACAGGTAAGTACCAATCCGACGGATAAATTTGTTAACCTCCCGCCACTAGAGGATTTTATTGGCTCCCAATTGGCGGAGCGGGTGACCTCGCCAACCTACCAATGGAGGTAGACGAGCAGACCATCCAATTGGTAGAGCAGGAACTACCCGATCAAACACTCCCCCTTTCAAGCACCGACAACCCCCGACACCCCCCCCCCAGTCCATTCACCCTCCAGTCAGACCCCTTGTCAGAAATCTCGTTTGACCGTTTCATTTAAAACTAGGATCTTTCCGTTAGTTCTGAGGGATACTGCTAAATGGAAAAGCATGAAGACTGAGTTCGCGAGGCGCGGGATTCGCTTCACCAAAGCCAAATTACCGCTGGCGGATTGAGCATCACTCCCGCCAGCGAAAACGACTATAGGGCGATATACAAGTACTTCGAGGAAGTATTTACTCCCGAAGAAGGTGGATGGTATTTCCACCAGTTGAGAGAGGAGAAGCCCCTAAAATCAGTCATTAGGGGCATCCCACCAACATAGACGCTAAAGAAGTCCAAGAGGACCTTATTGCAAAAGGTTACGACTGCACGGTGGGCAGGATGAGGAGCAGTCGGGGTAGGAGACCCCTTCCCCTCATCATGGTCACCATGCCCAAAACAACGACCTCCGCAAATATCTTCAACGAAGATGTCGTTCATGACATACGCGTTAAGATCGAAGTTCCCCACGCCAAAACCAAGATGGGGCAGTGTCATCGCTGCCAATCTTTTGGCCACGCCCAGAGCTGCTGTAAGGCTACCCCCAGGTGTGTCAAGTGTCCAGGCATGCACTGGACGGCCGTGTGCAGCAGATCCAAAGGTACGGCAACCTGCACTAACTGTGGTGGTGACCACCCAGCTAGTTACCAGGGTTGTAAATTGTACCCCAAAATGTGGAGAGTGCAAGCTCCTCTTTGACAAATTCCTTTCAACAGTCAACCGAGACACTCGTACAGGCCGGTCACCAATGAAAGGTCCTACGTTTAGCTGGCCCGGTCAAACCTCACCCAACCAGCTCCCTCCCAAAACGTCCAGGTGGCCCGGTCAAGGCCCACCCAATCAGTTCAATCTCAGAAATCATCCGAGGCTCCCAAAAAAGGCAAACTCTCTAACAACCCTCCTACAGAAAATACAGTAAATTCACCGCGTCCAAACGTGAAATAATTAGGGTCACCCTAGAACTTATCAGGTTCGGAATGTCTTCCGAGGTGATCCAAGAAACCTTCAGCCAGTTCGTCAAAGTCGTTTAACTTATTTCCTGTCCTTCAGCCCACGCCATCGCTCATAAGATTTCATGACGACTACAATTCCCGCAGCCCTAAAAACCGTTTATTGGAACGCTAATGGTGGTCACTCGACCACCCATCAAATTCTTAGAGTAACAGAAAAGATCACGGAAGGTTTTTCCAGACGCCATAAGGCTTTGGCTGTCCTGCTGGACATAGCCAAAGCTTTTGACAAAGTTTGTCACACAGGTTTGCTGTATAAGCTTTACATGTAAATTTTCTGTAAAATTATGCATCGTGTCATACGGGCTTTAGTACAGTATAACGACCAGTAACAAATATCTCGGTTATATTACCTATAACTTCTCTTTCTTCTTCTTTATTAGCGTTTTATTTACATCCATTTTTGAACATACGTCTCTTCAAGTTCTCTCCACTTTTCTCTATTTCCTGTCTCTTGGATCCAATTAAAGCCGGCCACAAGCTTGATGTCATTTACCCATCTCATCGGAGGTTTTCCTCTTGGTCTTGTAAACGTGTATGGTCTCCATGTCAGCATGGCTCTACTCCATCGATCCATATCTCTCCTTGCCACGTGTCCCGCATATGACCACTTAAGTTTTGCTGCTCTTTCTATTATGTCGGTGACCTTTGTTTTTTGCCTTATCCAGATGTTCGTCTTTCTGTCTTTTAAGGATATGCCTAACATTGCTCTTTCCATTGCTCGTTGCGTTACTCTAAGACTATTTATATTTTTCTGAGTCATAGTCCAGTTTTCTGCGCCATAACTCAATACAGGTAATACGCACATATCAAAGACACGCTTTTTTAAATGCAGTTGAATATTTCTATTTTTTAATAAAAAACTCAGTTTTCGAAAGGCCGCCCATGCTTGAAAAGTTCTTTTTATTTCATTACTTTGATTTTCTCTTCCCAGTATGATTTTC
Organism: Rhagonycha fulva; assembly: GCA_905340355.1. NCBI lineage: Eukaryota > Metazoa > Arthropoda > Insecta > Coleoptera > Cantharidae > Rhagonycha > Rhagonycha fulva. The sequence goes on from HG996554.1 coordinate 23,843,136, forward strand.
TGTCCCAGGTAAATGTATTCCGTAACTTTTTCTATTTGTTTACCCTCTACTTGTATGTTACCATCTTCTTTAAACATCACTTTTGTTTTGCTCAGATTCATTTGTAATCCTATCTTTTTCGAGGCCCTGTTTAGATCAGTGATCATTTCCTGTAGCTCTTCTTGACTCATTGCTATCAGCACTACGTCGTCAGCGTATCGCAAATGATTGAGATATCTTCCATTTACTTTGAAACCTTTTTCTGACCATTCCATCTTTTTGAAAACATCTTCTAAAGTGAGGGTAAATAGTTTAGGTGACAAACTGTCTCCCTGCCTTACACCCCTTTTCAAAGGTACAGGATTGGTTTGTTCATGAAGCTGGTATATCGCTGTCGCTTTATCTGCTATTTGTTGTAGTAGTTGACTATATCTACTGTCAATTCTGCAGTTGTTTAATGCTCGCCGTATAGCCCAAGTCTCCAGCGTATCAAATGCCTTTTCATAATCAATGAATCCAATGTATATAGGTATATTGTATTCATTGCATTTCTCGATCAGAAGGTGATCTGCCGTTGAATACTTTTTTTTAAATCCTGCCTGCTCACTGGGTTGATAATCATCTAGTTTTTTTGTTAAGCGGTTTGTGATTATTTTGGTTAATAGTTTGTACATATGGGACAACAGGCTTATTGGTCGGTAGTTTTGAAGTTTTCGGGTGTTTCCTTTTTTGAAAATTAGTATTACTCTTGCGTTATTTTATGCGTCAGGTATTCTGCCTTGCTGTAGGCATTCGTTTTAAAGTTGCAATAACGCTTCTGTTAATTTTTTCCCTCCTTCAAGTATCATATCGGTGGTCACTGATTATGGTGGTGATTATGGTGGTCCAGCTGCTTTATTTCTTTTCATATCCTTCAAAGCCTGTTCCATTTCTGCTCTGTTTATTTCTGGTATTTCCTCCGATCCAACATTTTGGATGGTCGTCTTTTTGCATTTTTCTCTCCATCTTTCATTTCTTCCGTCACTTTAGAATTGTATAGATCCGCGTAAAACTCTTCTATTATTCTCAACATTTTTTCCTTATTTGTTATTATTTTACCGTTTTTGTCCATTACTGAATGTATATGTTACGGGAAAAGTACGTAACCGGAAAATGTATACATTTACCGGTAAATGTGTACATATTCCACGAGAGTTGGTAAAAGTGCGTTGAATAATTTAAAAGCCAGCGTTATCCTTAATATTACCGGGAAATATACACATGTGAACATGTACCTTGGTAAAAGTGAGTAGACAAATGCAATGTTATTGTAAACATAACCTCTAAATTAAAGTTTAGATTATATTAAATTAATTTAGATTATATTAAAAAAGTTTCAATTATATTAAACAATATAATATTTAAAACTTTAACAAAAAAAAATTAATTAATACGCAATCCCTAGTTCAATAACGAATAATTTAATTATTATTATTCTGTTTTTTATTTTCAATTAAATTTAATAAAATTAATTTAAAATTAAGTAGGTATTAGAAAAATTTTATAGGGCGCGTCGCACTTTGTAAAGAATCGAATTTACGCGTGATCAAAGAATAAAAAATACTTAAATAATAAATAATGACAAACAACAATACAAAAGTATTGAAAACCAATAGTAAAAGCATCGATTTTTGTTTTTTAAAATAGTTTTGTAGCTTTGTCAAAAGTTTTTTGTAATTAGTCCAATAGTATTTTCTCATCGGGAGGAGGGTCGTAAAAAAAGCAATAAATTGAAAACTGGATTTGACCGAATTTTGTATTCTGTGTCTGCTTTGTTTCTAGAACTTTAATTTTCTACTTTCTAAGTTATATAAAAAATACGTAGAAGAAAGTAAATACATGTTAGAATAAGCGAGGATTACTAAACCTGGACCCGGACCTGTATATGACGTTAATGAAATACTCTGCCCTGACTAATAATTTTAAATAAATGCGCTGTGTAAGTAATACCAACCTAATTTGATATTATTAGATTGGTAATCAACTATAACAGTATTACTATATCAAAACACAGTTTATCATAGGTGTGTGTGTGTGTGAAGACAGCAGAAGAACCTAAATATAGAAAATCGAGAAGAATATTATTTTAGCTTTATTTATTGCAAATATTTTGGCTCACGCTAACATCAGAAGTGGAATTCGAACCAACGTTTAACTGCAAACGGATAAGTTTTTTTTTTGTCGTGTTTTTTTTTTGTTTTTGTTGGTTTTGTGTTTTATTTTTTTTCTGTCGTTTGGTTTAAAATGAATCAAAATACAGAAGATTCCCAAAATGCAATTCAAAATCCGGACGGATATCCGATGGACTTAGAACAAACGCACGATGCCGTTAATAGCAAAATAATGGATTGAACAAATAAACGATTTAAAGAAACGAACTAAAATATCCGATTTCATTATGATATTGAAAGAGGAAGACGCTCTACGAGAAAATGAAAAATAAAGTTTTTCGATGGATGGAAACCATTTGATAGGAGTTGGAATAATTTGTGTATGACTTTTGAATAACGTTCCCCAAACAAGAAACATGGCACACGAAGCTAAACAAGGCAGCTAATATAGAAAGTTCAAACCTTGTTAGTTTATGTGAATACGGAATAGAGAAAATACGTAGTACCAACCTCAACTGGAATGGCAGAAAGTAATACGTTCCATTGGTGGAATAAATAACGATATTATTCGACAAAGAATACGAATAAATGTACCAAAGAATCAACAAGATCTTAAAGCTTTACTTCGACAATATGATAGCGAAATCAAAGATGATCATCGAAGAGTACCAAAACAACTCAAGCTAGATACTATGCAATCGTATGAGAAAAACGGAAATTATCAAAAAACTGTTTCAACTGTAAAAAAAAAAAAAAAATAGGTCATTCGATGAAAGACTGAAAATATTCAGAAAACCCGAAGCATGCAATGAAAGAAATCTAAATTAAGAAGCAAAAGAAGTGTTATAATAGTAAAGAAATTCAACTTGTAGCTGAGGATTGCAAAATTGGCTTAGTTTACCGCCTTGCAAGCTCCTGGAAGAAAAGTCGATAGACAGTAGTTGTATTCCTGGCGTAGATGGCGTAGATTGATTGGTTGGGAGACGATTTGGCGTCCCGGATTGTGCGTTGTCATGGGAAATTATGGATTGAACTTGGCGTATTTCTCAATGATGAGACCCCGAATTTGATATGTACTGGATAGTGATATAAGTGTGTTGTCAGGAATGGACGAAGAGTGGAAAGGTGGAGTCCCGAGCGTTGGATGATTTTTGTATATTGGTGAATGCACCGAAATCTTGGTTGTGATTGGCGCATTTTTGAAGTATCGGTATATTTGCTCTCGTAGGGAACAAAACTTCTAAACAGTCTATAGTTACTTTGGGTTCTTTGTTTAAACGAGCTGGCATCCAGGGGCAGTCATCACTGATAAAGCGGAAATTTTTACTTCATCGGAATTTGTTAATTGTTTAAGACGAGAAGATGTTGAATTGCACCTTATAAATGTGGGAGTGCCCATAGGTAGCGGACAGGTAAAATCAGTGATAAAAGTCTTGTCTGATCTAGTGAAAAGTGCGTTGAACAACAGAAAGGAGATTGAATGGTTTGCAATATTGACCGGAATTGAAGCAGTGCTTAATAAAGGTAAAAGTTTGGCAACTTGTTATACGTCGGATGCATTTATGTCTGAGGGAAGCATCGCGCAAGCGGAAATAGGATTTGGCAACAGTAGGATTTAGAAAACTAAGCGGGAGGTTTTTGGGACTAAGCAAAGTTATAGAAATACTGGCTAACGAACGTTATTGCGTATTTGGAGGTTGGAGAAACTAGTGAAAGAGGCTACTTATGAACAGTTGAGAGGCTGGTTTAACAGACAATTTTGAGGAAAATATGACTAGTGAAGCAATTTGATTCATTGCTTTTCTTTGGTAAGTACATTTATACTATAATGTACATTTTCACATATACAAAACAATACTGAAAGTAGCTGTTTACAGTACAGAAACGTAAAATTTTACTTTATAGTACCTACAGAAATGTCAAAACCTCAATTGTTTTATGTGCAATCCTACTAAAATGTACACTTTGACATATATTTTTGACGTATTTTGTGAATTTTAAATAGTTTATTGCTTAGCAACATACGTATTTCGTTAAATTATTATCGTACAGTTTTTTGCAGAAAATGTGCATTTCATTCCAATTACACATAAAATAGTTTATGCGCTTTATCCTTAAGAAGGGCATTTTTTTCAGGGCTCTCTTAATTTAATCAACAGATGGCGCCTACTTAAATATTTTTATAAAATAAGAGGAATTTGCTATATTTAAAATATAGCAAATTCGTTGAGATAATACTATTCTATAAACAATATTCTTGATCTTAAGCTATTTTGAGTTCGTATTGAGTATGTCAAAACACACTCGCTTACAAAAGAAGATAATTAAACTTTAATCATGAATTGTGTTGTTATAAATAAATATTACGAACTCAAAATAGCTTAAGATCAAGAATATTGTTTATAGAATAGTATTATCTCAACGAATTTGCTATATTTTAAATATAGCAAATTACTCTTATTTTATAAAAAATATTTAAGTAGGCGCCATCTGTTGATTTAATTAAAAGGGTCCTGAAAAAAATGCCCCTCCTGAGGTGCCTTTTTGGCATTTGCGTGGTTATAGACTTCGTCTGCGCCTCAGTCTATAATTTTCCGCGCTCATGCCAAGAAGATGCACTTTCAGGACTTGGTGCATAAATAACTATTACGGACGGTAGAACCAAATTATTATGGCGTTGCGGCCGAGTTATTTATGGCGTTGCGGCCGAGTTATTTAAGGCGTTGCGGCCGAATTATTTAAGGCGTTGCGGCCGAATTATTTAAGGCGTTGCGGCCGAATTATTTAAGGCGTTGCGGCCGAATTATTTAAGGCGTTGCGGCCGAATTATTTAAGGCGTTGCGGCCGAGTTATTTAAGGCGTTGCGGCCGAGTTATTTAAGGCGTTGCGGCCGAGTTATTTAAGGCGTTGCGGCCGAGTTATTTAAGGCGTTGCGGCCGAGTTATTTAAGGCGTTGCGGCCGAGTTATTTAAGGCGTTGCGGCCGAGTTATTTAAGGCGTTGCGGCCGAGTTATTTAAGGCGTTGCGGCCGAATTATTTAAGGCGTTGCGGCCGAGTTATTTAAGGCGTTGCGGCCGAGTTATTTAAGGCGTTGCGGCCGAGTTATTTAAGGCGTTGCGGCCGAATTATTTAAGGCGTTGCGGCCGAGTTATTTACGGCGTTATTCAAAATTCAAAAAAAAAAAAAAAATGTCACGGGGACGCGACAATTGCAGGAAGGCCGTGTTAGAATAAGCGAGGATTACTAAACCTGGACCCGGACCTGTATATGACGTTAATGAAATACTCTGCCCTGACTAATAATTTTAAATAAATGCGCTGAGTAAGTAATACCAACCTAATTTGATATTATTAGGTTGGTAATCAACTATAACAGTATTACTATATCATAACACAGTTTATCATAGGTGTGTGTGTGTGTGTGAAGACAGCAGAAGAACCTAAATATAGAAAATCGAGAAGAATATTATTTTAGCTTTATTTATTGCAAATATTTTGGCTCACGCTAACATACATTTTTTCCAATTTTTCAGTTTACCTAAAATTTTTATTACTGATATTAAAATCCCCATGATACATCTCACCATGGGCATCTATTATGGAAGGCAAAAAAGTCGGCTGTTCTCCCCCCCCCCCTGACTCGTGGCTTCTTAAATTTTTTTAATATTTTAATATTTCACCAGCGCAAGTTTTTAAAATTTTCGGTTTAAATTCTATTACAATAAAATTTTTTTTATTTTGCCCCTATGGACGCTCATGCATCTTACGGAAAATTCAAAACCAGCCGCCTCTCCTTTAAGAGGGGCATTTTTTTCAGGGCCCTTTTAATTTAATCAACAGATGGCGCCTACTTAAATATTTTTATAAAATAAGTGGAATTTGCTATATTTAAAATATAGCAAATTCGTTGAGATAATACCATTCTATAAACAATATTATTGATCTTAAGCTATTTTGAGTTGGTAATATTTATTTATAAAAACACAATTCATAATTAAAGTTTAATTATCTTTTTTTGTAAGTGAGTGTGTTTTGACATACTCAATCCGAACTCAAAATAGCTTAAGATCAAGAATATTGTTTATAGAATAGTATTATCTTAACGAATTTGCTATATTTTAAATATAGCAAATTCCTCTTATTTTATAAAAATATTTAAGTAGGCGCCATCTGTTGATTAAATTAAAAGGACCCTGAAAAATATGCCCCTCTTAAACACTAACTTGATTTAAACTCAATATACTTTTCCCATCATCGCTTGGTATATGTGCACATTTCCCTAATTTTATTGGGAAAAGTACATTGTATGTACATTTACCATAAGCGCCGGAATAAGTGCACATTTACCGGAAAATGTGCACTTTTACCGGCATACGTACTTTTCCCGTAACATATATATTTTCGGCCTAATTGTGGTCTCAAGCATTTCATGTTTTTGTTCTTCTCTATGACTTCATTTATCATACTTTCATTTTCCCTATTTCTAAATTCTCTCATTCTTCTTCTTATTAATTTGTTAAGTTCTACATATTCAATTGAGCCTCTTTTGTGTTGTCTGTTCAGTAATCTTCTCTTTTCGATTAATTTCTTTGTATTGTTGTCTATTACCGGTTTTGCAGATCTATGTGAATCTTTGCTTAGTTCTCTAGCGCTTTCAGTTATTGCCTTAGTAATATATTCATTAAGGTGATCTACATTTGTGGCGATTTTGTTAGCTTGTGCGGCTTGTAAGTTCTGTAATCTTTTCTCTACGGCTGTTTTAAGTTCATTACTAATTTCTTTTAGATTCTCGTATGATATCCGCAGTTTCATTCTACAATACAATTTCTTTCGTTCCATTTTTTTGTTTATGACCACCCTCGATCTGACCATTCTATGATCACTTCCTGCGTCGAATGAGTTCAGTACGGTAACATCGTGAATGATTTGTTTATTGTCAGTTAGAATAAAATCTATTTCGTTTCTTGTAGCTCTGTTTGGGCTTATCCACGTCCACTTTCTGTTTTTGTTGTTTTAAAAAATGAGTTCATCACATATTGTCATGTTATTTTTTTGTTATATTTTTAAACAATAGTTTTTAAATTGAAAAGGAAAATTCATTAAAATTTTATTTGCGCAATTTTGCTTCTGTTTTTTTTTGACTTCTGTTGTGAAGAAGTCACAATAACACTTTGTTTTTTTTTATAAGGCGCTTGTGTCTTTTTTAAGGTTTGAATAGCCAACTTGTCCAAGTGAGGAAATTGTTTTAGTTGATATTAATTTGTAAAGAGTAGGAGTGAAAAATTGTTTAAGTTGGTATGAAAATGGAAAGTTGGAGATTTTTAATTTTAAGAAGTTGGGCAGGGGAGCCGGAAAAGTTGGTTCTTCTGGAAGGGACGTCAAGTTAGACGGACGTCCATCTTGCGTTTTTTTTGAAAAATGTTACGAAGTTTTAATTTTGGATCCAGTTAGAGGAATAGAATTTTTGTTTTTTACAAAGTTGTACCTAAAGAGTGAGGAGCCTGCTAAATTTGAAGAGATAGTTTGAAGCGGAGAAAATAGCGTCCACCATTTTTGGAAAATTATTAAATTTGGACAATAAATTTAAATGTCGACAAACTGCATGGATGCATATTATTTTGATGGTTAAGAATTGGACTATTTTGTATAAGCCCAACAGATGGTCAAGATTTGGAAAGGAACAAAAGAAGATAAAAAGGTACCCAACGTTTTTTTTGATTATAAAATTTATTTCCGCAGCGTGTTTTTAACTAGTAGTTTTTTTTTTTGAAAAATTAAATGTACCTGGTTACAGGCACGTTAAATGGATCATTGGCTTTGAATTGCTATTCATAGGTTCAAACCAGGTAATCAAAGTGTTATATGAGAGTTTTTTTTTAATTATATGCGCATAGATTTTCTTTTTCTTTTTTGTAAAATAAAGTAAACAATGAAGGCATTCATCGTTTTGTTTTCTTTTAAAAAAAAAACTTTTCTTTTAGTTTAGAAAGCTAGCCGGTGCATCAGGGTTGTGCTCTACAATTTGCGGATTGAGTTTTCTTTGTTTTTTTTTTAATATTTTACTTTCACAATTGTAGAGGACAATATAAATTAAATTCATTTAAGAAGTTTAGTAATTCTTCTCCTCTTTCATTTCGATCTCCGTATCCGTACTCTCCTGTTTGTATTTCTTGGTCTTCTTGTTTCTTTCCAATCTTGGCATTGAAGTCTCCCATTACTATTTTAAAATTTGCCGCTTTATCATTGATTGCTTCTCTAATCTGATTATAGAATAAGTCCATTTCTTCATCTGAGTGGTTACTGGTCGGTGCGTATACTTGAATTATTTTTAATTTTGTACTTGTATTAATTCTTATGTTAATATAAGCTACTCTGTCTGATATGGCTTTGAAGGATTCAATATATGGAGCCATACGTTTGTGTACTATAAAGGCCACTCCACTGTAGGTGTCTCCTCTGTACATAAAATGGTTTCCTGATTTTAGGATTATATGTTTTTCTCCTTTTCTTCTTAATTCAGATAAACCAATCACATCATATTTAATCTTTCCAATTCGTTTTCTAATTCGTATATTTTATTATCGTCAGCCAAGGTTCGAATGTTATAAGTTCCTATCCATAACGTCGTCTTGTGGCAGCCCGGTCCAACCCAGAGATTCTTAGCACCCTCCCTCCCTCTGGTCTTTCGATTGCTGCCGTAATCGGGACATCTGGGAGTGCTGGGGACTGAGGGCCTTATATTTCTTGGTGTAAAAATCATCATTATTAGAACTTGAACTTGAAGGCTTAGGCCTTACCATTACACGCTGGTTTAATTGCGGGTTGGAATGGATCCCATTTTCCCTCAGGATAATTGGCTATTTTTGGAGCCACAGGCTCCTTTGAACTGATGGTACTTATTCGGAACAAGTGGTCGTTCCGTAGTATGATCTGTTTGGTCCGCGGGTGGTATTTTATTTCCCACCTACCCTGCCTTGCGGCCGAGTATTCCCCTATCCGCCACCTGGGGACGCGCTCTCTAGGAGTTTCAGTTTCTCCCGAGAGACCTATAACTTCGTAAGTATTTAATTTTTTTTGTTTTTCCTTTTGTCAGTACACGCTCAACATACTATATTTTCAGATTATAAAAAAAAATAAAAATCGATTTTTTGAAATTTTTACATGGACCTCCACCCTTAAGTGACTTGAGAAAACTTTTCCTTGTGCGGTTATTTTAAATATTTTTTGATTGCGACAATACTATTTCTCTTAACTTCAAAAATGTAGAACGATGGCAATTTATTGTAATTCCTTTTTACTAAAAAAATCTTCTGTCACTTTTTCGAAGCTGTAAAATAATTTTACATTTTTTAAATCCTTTAATTAGTTATCGACTGATTAACTTCATCTATTTGATAAATTTAACCGTTCGATAAATATTTAACAGAGCGATAAGGTTAAAAAACAAAGTTATCAGTTGGTTAGAGTTGACCGAGATTTAAAAATCCATCTGCTCTTTATAAGCTTGGCTCTAAAACAAGTAAGTATGATATTAATATTGGATTCTCTTTGACAAAAAAGAAATAAATTTATACCTATTGCCGATTCAAATTGAAATTCTTAAATCCAATTTTAATTTTATGCAAAATCTGATCTTTAATTCATCGTAACTTGTTATGTGTTCCATAGAATTTTCATCTAATGAACATTTTAATCTGAATTGTCTACTTCTACTTTGTTCTTCTTTTACATATTTACGATGACGTTCTAATAGTAGTTTTCGTCACAAGGATGTAAAACGAGATTTCACACTCGAGGGCGGAGTTTTGAAGACGAGGCTAGCGTAGCGAAGCCGAGGCGCACGAACCGCACCGAGTGGTGTAAAATCTCTTTACGTCCGAGTATCGTAAACTGCTTTTCGTTGTGACGGGACCACCTCATTTTTATTTGTGACTGTATGGAAGCCGTCCCTGCACAGGCCGGAAACCACTCATTTTACGGCCGGAACAACGAAAACTTCTTTTCTTTAGCATTTTACAACAAGTATCACATAATTCAGTCTTGCGCTGTTTAATTGAACCGGATTTTTATCTTGTACGTAATTCTCATCTGTTCTCAAAAATAATGAGCATACAAATTTGTTTTCATTGTGAATTGCACTTTAGTTGAGTTACGTCACCGCACCATAGATGGCGCTACCGCTATAACCAGACTACTTTCGTTTATGAAACTGTCATTCTTCAGTAGATTACGGTACTATTCTAAGTAAGGTGGCGACGGCCACAGATAAATTACTTATTTATCTGTGGCGACGGCTACCATTTTAAAAGCACGTTTCTCTTTCGCGGGACAAACGAATTTGTTCGTTAATCGATGTTATATTTTGTTAGAATGTGAAAAGTGAACAATTAGCTACAGATTTCAGAGTTCAAGAAACATCTTCGAAGAGCTACAAATTATGGAACGGATCGACAAAGAATGGGAACCTCCAGATAATTCTAGTAGATATAAAATTAAAGTAGAAGACCTAGAAGATGTGAAGTTTAATTTGGAAGATTTACATCATTTGATAGACATCAAAGACGAGAGCGATGCAGAACAATTGACACTTGGGAAACAGGTAAGAAAAACTAAAAACTCAAATTTTATTTGTCAGTTTTGTAACTATAAATGTGCTTACAAATCAATTTTAAAACAACATTTAAAAACACACACAGGCGAGAAATCCTTTGCTTGTGAGATTTGTGATAATAAATATACTCAGAGGTCATCTTTAAAAGACCATTTGAAATCTCACACAGGAGAAAAACTTTTTGCTTGCGCGATTTGCGACTATAAATGTGTTCAAAAATCATCTTTAAAAGTACATGTAAATATTCACACAGGCGAGAAACCTTTGGCTTGTGAGATTTGTGATTATAAATGTGCGCATAAATCAAATTTCAAAAGACATTTAAAAAGTCACACGGGCGAGAAACTTTTTGCTTGTGTAATTTGTGATTATAAATGTGTACATAAATCAAATTTTAGAAGACATTTAAAAATTCACACCGGCGAGAAACCTTTTTTTTGTGAAATTTGTGACTATAAATGTGCTCATAAATCATTTTTAAAAGAACATTTAAAAACTCACACGGGCAAAAAACCGTTTGCTTGTGAAATTTGTGACTACAAATGTGCTCACAAATCATCTTTTAGAGAACATTTAAATATACATACAGGCGATAAACCTTTTGTTTGTGTAATTTGTGGATATAAATGTGCTCATAAATCAAATTTCAGAAGACATTTAGAAAATCATACAGGCGAAAAACCTTTTTCTTGTAGATTTGTGACCATAAGTGAAAAAACCACAGACACCATTTAATAACAATATTTATTAATTCCAATTAAATTAAATAAACGGCTATAGCTGTAATTTGTTTCGCTAATTTAATATATCGATACTTCTTTGGCAAAATATCGTAAATAACATACTATAGTAAATTTTACAGGAGACGTTTTTTTATTTTATTTTGGTATAATTCAATACTGTGATAGTGGATTATTTATTGTTTTAAGGTAACTTTGCGAAAACCAGGTTAATTTTGGTATAAATTTCACGTTTTCCTATGTTTTATAGTGTTCACTTAAGGCGTATTTTCGCGAGGACTCCGGTTAGTACCGGTTGGTTACTTTTGGTCATCTTTGGTTAGTCCCCCACCACAATTTTATAAATTAACCGTTGTTGTCGCGAAAATGCAAAAAGTTACTTTTGGTTAAAAATATAAATGAAAACTAACCAAACTTTTGTAAAAATGTAAACAATAGTTAAACAATGATTTATTTCTTCGTTGTTAGCTTTTATTTGTTACTTCCATGGACTTGAGAGATAGGACCCGCAACTCCCTACCTGAAAGCTTAAAATTTGCGAGCTCTTAACCGTATTGGTTCATCACTTCTACCGCTAGGATCGCTGAATTCCTGTTCCAGAAATACGATTTAAATTCAAATTAAAAATTATTAATTAAACCAATATATGAAAATAAAACATTAAAGATTGAAAATATAATATGTATTAAAAACAGTAATGCATTTTTCATACATGTACGTGCACTTTTATTCAAACTACAATTAAAAGAAATTTTTTTTAAATAATCGAAATTATATAATTTCTTATTAAATAGTACGTATTTTATTATTTAACAAAACTTTATATGTATGAAAAAGTAAGTTTTGTAATGAAAATAATTTTAAAATAAAATATTCAAATGAATATTTTGGAACAGGAATTCAGCGATCCTAGCGGTAGAAGTGATGAACCCATACGGTTAAGAGCTCGCCATTTTAATCTTAGTTGCTGGTCCTATCTTTCTAAGTCCATGGTTACTTCTAAGGATTAGTCTTTTTAATGATATTAAAATTTAAAAAAATATAGTCAACGGTGCTGTTATATCGTTAATTAACATTGCATTATTTGCAAAAAATAGTTGACAAAATGAAATTTCTTGTTATTAGCAGTCAGAGAAAAAATGGCACTGATAGATACTGAAGTAAGATAAATTTCAGACCATACATTTTGGTTAGAATAATTTCATGAAATAAATTTATTTTTTTGTTCACTCTTTTCAAATTGAAGTAAACAATAATAATAAAAAATGTTTGTTAAAACCAAAACAGTTCTATCGAGGTAATCATATAGCAATGATATTATGTAGAACTACACATAAAACTGGAAGAAAATAATAAGACAAAAGAGGAAGGTGGAAGCAGAAAACATGCAGTATAAATACTAATAATTGAGTTGTTGATATTTTCTTTATATTATTTTAAATAAAAAACATTTCATTTTTTGAAAACTTTCTTGAAATTTTGAAGCTGTTCCAATATTTCTCGGTGGCTATTTTGAATAACCAACAATTCTTGTAAATGCAATAATTACTATTTACATTTTTTAGTTTGTCAGAAGTTCTATCGAGGTTATCATATTCCTTCTCCGATTGATGTTCCTATAATAATATCTGCAATGAGAAAATTATATTAGTTTAATAACTGTAAGATTTAAATTTTATTAATTTACCTGGGTATAGATATTGATGTTAGGAAAGAGTTATTAGTACCATACTAAAACCCACATGTTTGTGTATTATGTAGATTTATTAAAGAATTGAAATGGTTCTTCATCGTGATGGTAATTAATTTTTAATAATTTTTTCTTACATCAAAATTAAAGCCACGTTTGACCATTTTTCCAGATTGATCCATGTTAAATCGTAACAATAAATAAATTAATGTTTTTAAGTTTAGTTGTCCTTATAAATTTTTTCTCGAATTGCTACCTACAATTTATTTCTAATTTAGATTTAATTTTTATTAAGAACAATTTATCATATTTGTACGATAAAAACAACATGAATCGTATACATAATCCTAAATATTTTCCAATTTTGATACAATAATTTTCTATAACCTCAAACTTCGAACCACTTTGAACATAAGAACTGCAAAAAACTTTAAATTGTGGCGCGTAAATTGTATGACCGTAGAAGCACAGATTAGTATACAGATAGCCAACCCCATTGTTAAAATGGTTAACACATTTCTTACCTGAAACCATGTTAGTACTGGAGACGACTACCAGAGGCGCATTTTTGGGAAACATCACGACATTGAACTATGGTGGCTACTGGATACGCTTCATAGATGTCGTTTCTAAAATATCTCATGAAATCTCAAGTACAAAATTTTATTTACCTACGGCTTAAGGGTTTACTTTCCTTCAAGGCATGATACTATAACGGCATAATGTATGTATAATTAATTTTCTGCTTAAGATTTTATGAAATATTTTAGAAACGACATCTATGAAGCGTATCCAGTAACCACTATAGTTCAATGTAGTGATGTCTCCCAGAAATGCGCCTCTGGTAGTCGTCTCCAGTACTAACATGGTTTCATTGTTAAAATGTGTTAACCATTTTAACAATGGGGTTGGCTATCTGTAATAGTAATCTGTGGTAGAAGTAACCACCGATTTCGAGCGGTCGTCTTTGGTTATCTTTGGTCAGGTAACTTTTTAACCAGAAACTACCTCCCCTCTAACCGTTCCTCGCGAAAACGACAGAAAAAGTAACCGGTTACTTTTGGTTAGTTTTGGTACCTCGCGAAAATACGCCTATAAGGTGGCGGAGAACTTCCCGTGGCAAACTAAATCCGTATGGCGTCGCTACTGTAGCGACGAATTCATTTTTATCATATTTCTAAACTCACACTTACAATTTGACGATCGCCTGCAGATCCTTTGGATCACAAATTTAATCGGGAATGCACGAAGGTATAAATATAACACCACCTGTGATAACACACACGATAACTTAAAATGTTTTGTTTCAAGTCGTCTGCGTCTGGGAGATTTTAAATTGTTTATTTTTATACACTGTATCAAATGTCGACGTTATCACTGCAAAGTCGATTAGTCATTGTTATTTATTCATTTACAATTTGCTTTTCGCTCGTTTTAAGTGGGAACAAGTTTTGTGTAATTTGTTCAATTTTTTATTGCCATTTTCTTGTACATGTTCACCCAATGGCCTTTGAACAAACAAATCTACTTTCTGATTCAGTTTAAGTAAATTAACTTTAATAAATGAAAGATCATGATATACTCTTTGTTTAAAATCTAAAACAAAAAATTACATAACAGAAAATTTACATTGTAATTATTTTTCCGATCTTACCTTCATTAGCATCGAAAGGTTGGCCTATATGTGACCCCTAATGGTGAATTGCGAGCTGATGTAGTGGGAGTTCCAATTGCTGAATTGCGAGATGATGTAGAAAGAATTGCATTATCATCATCATCGCTGCCTAATTCATAATTGTTATGACACTGTGTTTCACTTGGTTGCTGTAAATGTTTCGTTTTCTTTCTTGCAAAATAAGAATCTTTATCTATGGGCTGTATTGGGAATAGTTTAATTTGCAAATGTAGAGAATCTTCAACGTCATACACTTCTTCGTCACTGTCAGAAATAACTCTGTCGTCTAAACTTACGTTTTTTTTGATTGCTCATTATCTGTGTTTAGATCACATTGTTCCTCTGCCAGTTTTAATCTTAGCTTTGGTTGAAAGTATTCACAATTTCACAAACAGGAAAAAAATTAATTCATTGTTCGGTCGATAGTGTAGGTGGTGTAGGTAATTAGAATACAACTAATGAAACTTTGTGACTAGCGCCATCTAGTAACGTATAAATAAAATAGGATATTTATGGATATTTATAAAATATTAAATTATTTTTTTATTATTTATAGCATTAGATATGTGTTTAGTGTTAGCAATGACTTAATTTTTATTAAATTTTCTGGATTAGGTGAATAAGAATTGAATGATGAAAATAATTACAAAAAAATTAGAGTAATATATTACACTATATTATTCAGTTTCCCAATATCCCTGCCATATATCCATTAGATATACAAACAATATCTTGGATGGAGTGGACTTTCTATGGATTTTATAGACATCCATCCATTGCACATCCACTGGATGTTTAGTGCTGTGTGTACTGCTTCTACCAAAGTAATATTTCTCTTGAAAATTGAATGTAAACATTTCACATCAACGATAGCATCGCTATTTTTCCCTGAACCGTCAGGAGAGGCTAGTAAATAATACCGTTTCAAGGTTTATAAAAAATCCACTTCGTTCAACCTCAATATCTTTCAGTTTTTCTTATTTCATAGTGCTTCTCCGCAAAGCAAAGCCCTTCAATAATAATATCACCTTTCATACTACAAGAGGACCCTTTACAATTACGGAAACATTTATGAATCTTTGGTGATTCCTCTTTGTTAGTTGATATAGCACATATTATGCAATACTTATTTCGAATTCCAATATATAAAACTTTGCCTGTTTCCTTCCCAATTATTACTGCTACTCCAGAATTTGCATTATAATTATGCCCATATGACCGTTTAGATGAGGCTCCATCTAAGTAAACGGTTATATATGGAAGTCCTTCATTATCTATATGATCTTTACCTTCTGCAAGTTCCTTTTCTTCAGCTGTTGCCTTTGACATATCAGAAATCAATTCATGTTTCCAAATCTCACCAAGACTATTTTCAATGTTATTAAACTCTGGATGGTAGGCATTGATCTGCTATGTCCTTAACATTTTTATTCAATAAGGGAGTTATTGAATTTTTCCGTGTCACCGAAATTCGGTGAAATAAACTGGTTAATATTCTCCCAAAATCGCACAAGCTTGTTAGGCCTTCTTTTATTGTCGGAGGGATATTCTCGACATTGTTCAGGAGTGTGTTGATGGCCCTGACCTAGGGCGCACAGTTCTTTGCCTAGTTGGTGTTGGACCTTTACATGAGATCCATCTTTGACTAGGTCGAATTTGTTGAGGATTGACGCCACCTCTGGATTTAACCGAGGGAGGGTCAGTTCAGGTAGATTGGATGCAGTCTTAATTTTTTTTAAGAGGGTCATCCGGTTATCTTTTTGTAACCCATTTGTTAATATTTGCCTCCACCTCGGGGTTAAGGCATCATGGAGAGAGAATGTGCCTTCTTCTTTATTCTCCGGTTCCTCTTGCAAGTCCGGCAAGCGGAAGTCACTTCATCATTATGGATGATTAATTCATCATCCTGAACTTCCCCGGTGGTGCTGCATGCGCCTATCGGGGTAGACAAGTTCTGATTGCGATTCCTGTTAGGGGAGCCGCGTGCGGGTCCGATGCTGTAAGAATTCGATAACACCAACCTGCCACGTCGTGTGTTTTTATTATCGTCGTCTTTTTTATCAAAAAGATAAAAAAACTTTCAGCCAAATCGAAAGGGGCCGGGGCAAAAGTGGTCGATTTGGCATGGAATGACCCGTATGTATAGTATTAATTTTTAAATTATTATTAAACCAATGATATAAAAGCTGTAAGGATGGATAACGCCATACCAATTTTTACGTATACTTTTTTCCCCGGTAAATTGATGGCGTTCCCAATTTGCTACCCCATTTTCAGATGGCGCTATTTATTTGTGGTTGCTATAGCAAATGCAGTAGTTTTTTCTAAATTAATTTATTTGCCAAAGAGTTCATTTGTCCGAAACTGCCCCATGGTGGGGTACATCGGGACAAGTAGTGGGGTAGTTTTGGACAAGTGTGAAAAAACGCAAAAATATACATTTTTTTATTGTACTTGTACATTGTAACTGTCAAAGTTTACATTAAACTTGTAAAGTGAAGACATTCTTGACGTTCCTGGGGCTCCGTCTGGATTAGGTAACTTTGATACTATATTGGCTTTGGAAATAGATGACAGGTCTTGCAAGTCCGGCAAGCGGAAGTCACCTCTATATCTTCTTAAAAAATTGATAACGTAATCGTCATCATTGAATGACTCAACTCTGCCAATAAAACGAACTGTCCGTCTTTTGCTCGGGAATCGAACGAGCACAAAATCATTGGAGTTTATTACCTCGTCCTCCAAGAGCATAAGGACTTTGTCATAATCTTAGAATTCTTCGGAAATATTGGAGAGATAGTCTGAAAACTTAGTTTTATTAGCAATATGTGGTAGCTCCACATCAGAATCCGAATAGTCACTTTCTATTTTCGTTTCTCCAACTTCTGTTTTCTCGTCGCTTTTAGCTCTTTAATTCTCTCCTTTTCTGGTGTACTACTGTAAATTCTGGATTTACCTAGTCGAGACTTTTTATTAGTATTTCTAGGGGGGGTGCCTTTGGAAATGGTCTTATGATTTCTAAAATAAAATGTTTCAAATTTCGGTTTTGTGACCTTACTTAGTACGTCATTTAAGATTATTCTAATAAATGTGGTCGATTCATCCTTTTCAGAATCGGCTATATTAATAATACTTGTATTAGTAGATGCAATACCTAAGTCATCCAGAACAGAAAATGATGGAAGTTCAGGTAAATTTTCCTTAATTTCAGGAATTGGTCGATCCGTGGCATACGAACCCACGAAATCATCGTCATCAAAAATCATAGAATTGAGTTTCGCGCTATCATAAATTCCAATTGGTTTTCCAGGATTTGAAAATATATAGTCATTAAAACAAATCTTCCATCTGGTTTTAAAAGGCCCGTACATATATGCCCCTGTCAAGAGGTTGAATTTTGTGGGTGCAATGCGGAGTGAATGAAAGAAGAACTACCATTATTGCAAGAATAGTTTATGGATTCCAATGATATGCGTATTTCATGATTATCCAACAACTAGAGATTTGGGTTTGCTGGGGTACAACTAGAATGTTTTTGAATATGCTCCAATAGTTGAACAAAAATTTTTGCAGTCATCCACTCTGAAGGTCTTCCCCTCGAACCATTTCTGAATATTTGGGGTCTGCCTCTTCCATGTACGGGTTGCTGTACCACTTGTTCAATGACATTTGGGATTCCATTCACTTGAATGTCGTTTTCTTTTTCTTCCTGAGTCTCTACCGGTATCTCGATGTCGACAAACGTTCGCAAGGGTTCTTGTTTTTGGTGTTTAGTTGTTCGTCTTCTGGAAAAGCGTTCGAACACTTGTTGCCCTCCACCGTGGCTTCCAAGAACCTGACGTTGCGCGTCACCTCGAGCTTCCTTTCTTTAGCCAGCTATACTCGATATCCTTTGTTTTCTGTCGAGTATCCTACTAAAATCCCTTATTATCTGCCTCTGGGGTCAAATTTTCTTCTTTCGGGTTCCCTATACATGCAAATAACTTTACAACCAAATTCCTTTCCAGTACTCACGTCTGGTGGTTTTCCGATCTATGTACATCTCATATGGAGTCTTCTCATCTAGACTTTTAGTTGGACAGCGATTCCGTAAGTAGTTTGCGGTAAGGATCGCTTCTGCCCAAAACGATGAAAGTAACCCGAATTGAATTAGTGGACATCGGGCTGTGCTGACGAGGGTGCGGTTCTTTCTCTCGGGAATTCCATTCTGCTCCGGGCAGTAGGGTACCGATAAGCGTCTCAAGATTTCTTTGCTTTTCACAAAGTCGTCGAATGCCTTGTTGACGTATTTGGTTCCATATATATAGGTCATATATCAATATCTAAAGGTCATTTGTGAAATATTTAATGTTTTCAACAAAAATTGTTGGCACACTTCGGTTTCTTCATCGTTCCAATTTATATAGTATTTGAAAGACTTTCGTCTTCTACTCATTCCAGCTTCTTGCTTCCTGCGTTTTATAGAAACCTCCTTTGTGAAAGACAGAAGCCAACTATGCTGCCTTTCATAAACACCTAAGCCCCAGTAAAAGTCAAATATATCGTGGTGTGTTGTTTCTCTAATTTTTGTAATGCACTTATGTTGACAGCTATTTTTGCAAGGATTATCACGTACAGAATTTCCTTTTCCAAAATTATTTTCACACTTCGTTCTCATTCTTTTGCTGATCGTTTTTCTCTTCCTAAAACCACGTTTTTCCACGATTGTATCGTCACTGTGGCTGTTGTGGTCACTCATACAATTAATATTATTATCAAAAAAGAGAATACTCTCACGAAACGGTAATTCAATCTCACTGTCAATTGCATTGTCACAACTTGACGAATCGTAGTCTACTAATTTAACAGGTGTTTTCAAAAGATTATTCTCATATACGGTACTACAATCTGTGGTACTACCGCTCTCTATGGTGTGGTTCGCTGATCAACATTATATTACTCTTTGTAGAACGGTCTGCATCAGAAGATCCTTGCCGTTCTCTTGTTGTGGATGTTCACCTGCAGCATCCAGACTTCTCTTGTCTTCGTTATTTCCGGGGCGCCACTTTACTTTATGACTTTTTTCCTTGCACGTATAGCACTCGTTACCTTTATCTCTTTCAGAGGAGTTTTTGTGGATGGGGCACGTCGTTGTTCTGTGTCTTTTTCCAAATACGACGCATTTTGTTTCTTTGGTGCACTCTGATGTATGGTGTCCGGTTTCACTGCAATTGATGCATCTGGCCTCCTATTTTTCATCGCATCCTTTCTGCAGCACTCAAAAAAAGCTTTGCTTCTCGTGCTCTACAGCTACTAATCATGCCAATTCTTATTTAACTGTTAAGAGTTTCTGCCACTTTGTTTGGATCTATTTCTATTGTGGCCTTTTTAGTTCTACGATATGTTGTTTTGATGCTTTTTATTGCTAGATGGGTCTCTGGCTCTACTATTTTTGTTAGTCCCGCCAGTATCTATTTCAGCCAGGTCCATAAGTTCTAACATTTTTTTTCCTGATTTTTCGACCAGGTCATGATCATTTAGTATCTTTTTTATGTCTCATGAGTTTATTTGCTTTTCTACAACACATATCCCTTTCGATTATGATATCGCCTCACCTCGTTATGTAAAGAATTACTTCATCTACGTAATCCATTTAGTCCTAAATTTGTTGTTACCTGATGGATCGTTCCTTTATGGGTCGCTGTTATGGAAACTTCATTTTTAGCAACGTAAATTTTAATAGGATTTTCCAATTCAATTACTGATGTAAAGAAATTAAATTGGTTTACCAGGTGATCAGTTGCTCCTGAATCTAAAAGAAAAGTTATTTTATTAGACTTGGCTTCATTTTTCGATTTTTCTGTTCCAAGCATAAACATAAAGCTATGTTCACTGTTATTCATTCTTTGAATTGTTTGGATGGTTTTTTCATTTTGATGGTTGGAACTTTTATGCACATTTTTGTAATAGAAACACTGCTGTTTAGTGTGATTTCTTCTACCACAGTGGTTACATTGGATGGGACGAACATGTTTGTAATTTTCCTTAAATCGAGGTGGTTGAGTATTCTTGAAAGATCTTTTTCCACGAAAAGTTTTCTTCTTTTGCCGTTGGTTATTTTAAATAAATAAAACTTTGTTGCTTGCATCACTACTTTCATTTTTAAGTCTTATTTCGTGGTCAAGTTATCTTGTCTTCATGAACGCAAGGCTGAGATTTTCCTCGGATAAAGTTTGAATCGCCGTAACTACTCCATCATAAGTAGATGGTAAAGTTGCTCACAGCAACTTAACCCATTTCACTTAAATTTCTTTTTGCACCTGTTAACTCGATCATCATTTCATCAAATTCAAGGAAATGTTTTATTAGTTTTGTGTCACCCTGTAGTTTGAAACTTAATAATTTCTTTTGCACTAATAATTGGGTTGCCAAACTTTTACTTTCATAAATTGAATCTACTTTATCAATAATGTCACGTGCAGTTTCCTCCTCAGTTACAATAATAATCATCGTATCGCTAAGGTATTCAATGATATTACTTTTTGCAATCCTTTCCCATTTACGCCATTTCTCAATTATAATTTCTGGAGCATTTTCGTCGTAAAGTAAATTTTTAAAAAGTTTTTAAATAATATGCTGTTAACTCCAGGTCGCATCTTGAATTAGCTCGCGAATTGGATTTATTTAATCCCCAAATAGAAACGTTAACCGTTTTAGTTGATAATTCTAAACGATTGACGAGCTCTTTACAGACAAAATTAGACTGCGAGCCTGAATCGAGCAAGACTTCTTGACCTTGATGCAACATGGTATTGTGCTTACCCGTGCATCTTCTACATCCGTAGCTTGAAGAGCATTGAGTAGTGAAATGCCCTTTGGCCAAGCAATTAAAGCAAACCCTTAATTTTTGGGCTTTTTTTGTCCTTTTCTTAGGAGTCAATTGCGAAAACTTATCACATTTTGATAAGTAGTGATTTTGATTGCATAATCCACATATTGGATTTTGCGTAACTAACGATTTGACATGTACCTTAGGCCTTTCAATAATATTTACTTGTTTCTTTTCTATGTTTTCCAAAAGATTGGCGTGACCGTTTAGAAATTTTTTAAACTCTTCTAGAGTGGGGATGTCGGAATCCCCTTTGCTTAAAACGTTTTTCCATTTGCGTAGGGCGAATGAATCTAGTTTAGATGAAACCAAGTAAATAATAATTGCTCTGCAGTTGCTAAAGATTTTGCAGCACTCGTGTGCTTCAAAAGCGAATCATGCATCTGGCCTAATTTTTGCGCAGATTCCCGTTTAATTTGTTCCAATTCCACAATGGACATCAAATGATTTTTAATTAAAAGTTTAGGCTGGTCATACCTTGACCGTAGCGTTTCCCACGCGATTCTAAAATTATCTGGAATTAATTCCAAAGATTGGATTATGTCAGAAGCCCCTCCAGACAAACTGCTTTTAAGGTAATGCAATTTTTGGATATCATTTAGATCCACATTATCATTAACGAGATTTTGAAAGATCGCCTTGAACTGTAACCAATTCTCAAATTTGCCGGAAAACTTAATTAAATTAATTTTTGGTAAATTGATTTTCTGATGATTACGGGTGCTAAAACTTCCAGTGCTTACCCTGACCGAGCTGGAATGTTGCGACACAGGTGTACTCGGTCTGGTACTTACTACAGACGCGGCTATTTTATTTAGCAAATATTTTGCATTTGAAATTATTTGAAAATAATTATTTTCAAACTCTTCTATCTGGTCTTTATCAAATACTACGTAATCTGAATGATTAATAATTTCATTATGAACTAATTCGAAATCTTCCAGTAGCGATCTGACGACTTCAAGGCGTTCTTGAAGTTCGGTGCATCTTATTTGATTGACATTTAAATTATTAATTAAAGTAATAAATAAGTAAACAATTAAAATTCTTAAAATAAATTTTGAATTGTTGCCATTAACAAAAGTTTTGAATCTCGTTAGCTTTGATTTTATTGTAGTACGCTTTGTATTGAATTGCAGCTTGACTCGATTCTCGCTGCCCTTGGATGTGGACTGTATTTCCTTCTTGTGTTTTTCTAATCGAATTAATAGAAAAACTGTAGACGCACCTGGCTTACTCATTACCATGTATCGGAATTTGATTCACCAGTGCTTTGGGGGTTTTTCCAGTAAAAAGACTCTTTTTGATAAGCATACAATTTACTTTGAAAAAACAACACATTTAACGACTACAAAATAATAATATTGATAGCAAGTCGGAGCGCTTGGTAAATGACAGCCAGCTTGGTTGACGTTTAGAAGCCTACTGGCTACGCGTAAGAGCAGCCAGCGCAAGGGTACCACGTACTGCGCATACGTACAAGGTACATCCAAAACATTTCGGAACACGCTTAGTTTTTAATGCTTTTAATTATTACTTTAATTTTATTTCTGAAAAAATATAAAATTGCAAGAACAATACATAGAATAATAATAATGGTTCAGGCCCGTACCCAGGGGGGGGCACGTGCCCCCCCCCGAAATGTTCAAAAAAAATTTTTTGTTTCAAAGTAAATGAAAATTTGTTTATAATAATAAAAATTCTCGAAAGAAAAACCATTAAAAATTTTACTTTTTACTAAGTGCCTCCCCCAAAATTAAATCCTGGGTACGGGCCTGTAATGGTTGTTATAAAATGTGTTACATGTACTACAGGGTGTATATTAATATGATGTTCTCAACTTCTTGTTTCATCTTTTAAATTTTCCAAATTATCTAGATGATTAACTGCAAATTTACTATTGCGATAGTTTTGTAATCTTGAATTTTTAATGGGTTATTAAAAGTAACATTTTTAAATGTATTTACATAAAGTTTGATCGTCTATAATTATTTTACAATTATTTTCGGATGAAATTAACGCATTGTTTATCACTTCGATATTATTAATTTTATCGTTACATTCTTCGATTATGTTTAATTTAGTTTTACAAGAGGTTCAAATCTTTCCATTATTGAGTTGCGCGTAAAGTTTGTAATTATTGTTGACTATTGCGTAAGTACAGTTACTGTTACTAGGGTTAAATGAGCACTTGCACATATTATGTTTGTATCACTAACTATTTATTTAATAATTTACACGTATTTACTATTATTTTATCTTATTTACTATTACAATCTTATAACTTACACAATGGTAGTCATCGTACTCTCCA
This sequence comes from Rhagonycha fulva, assembly GCA_905340355.1. Lineage (NCBI taxonomy): Eukaryota > Metazoa > Arthropoda > Insecta > Coleoptera > Cantharidae > Rhagonycha > Rhagonycha fulva. The sequence goes on from HG996554.1 coordinate 23,867,162, forward strand.
CTACTCCACTTGATCTACCGTACACTGGGCCTACGGCTTCAACCCTGTTCCCTGGTGGCACGACTTCCTACTATACTTACTATATTTACAGAAACCTAACTATATACATAACAGTACACTTGTGGTTTTCCTACACACACGATCGAGTTTTCGACCACTTGAGACTTTTCACCAGTCCATAATTTCTTTCTTGCACTTTGTAGATAGTATTTTGATGGCGGAATTAGCATTTTGTTTTGCAGATTGGGAATTGGATAAATTCTTGTGTAATGGTATATGGATGGATCTAGGATAGGTATATAAAGTAAACATGTAATAAAATCTCTTACTGAAAATACATTAAATTTTGAAAATTCTTGAACCTTAAAAATATGAACGGTATCTAATTCGAGTAATTCTAATTTTTTTCATAGATTAGCTTCAAATGATTTTTCTTCGATTCGTTATGTGGTGTGCGAATGAACTATACCCGTTCATTTGTTTACTACCTTGACTTGATTATTGTATAACAAATCTAGATTTTGATTAATATTTACTAAATCTTGATTATCCGGATTGCCGGTAATGAATTTAATAGCAGTTCCTAAAACATTGATGAGTCCACGTTTGTTACGATGTTTGAATTTTGCTAGTTGTTTTTCAATTGAATTGCAATTATCTATTCCTATATCTATATTATATATATTATCTATAACTTTTCCTTTCTTTTATCATTATAAATTTCATAAATGGGTTTGCTTAAATCTAATTCGTGAGCATTTAAGTTTTCGTACGGGCCATATAATAGGGTGAAAGGGGTGTAACCTGTCGCGGAATGGATCGGTTGATTATAAGTTAATACTGCTGAAATCATTAGGTGTTGAGGACTTTTGGTTGGATCTTGTTCTTTAATTATTTGAATTTTTTCTAAAATGGTGGCATGAACGCGTTCCATAGAGGAGTTAGAGCTACTTTTGTAATTAGTTGTGAAATGTAGCTCTATTTTGAATAAGTCGCAGAATTCTTGAAATACCTTGTTTTTAAACTCTTTACCTTCGTCGCAAACAATTTTCTTTGGATAACCATGATGTGAAAAATAATGACGTAATTTATTTAATACCGTTATGCCTGTAATATCTACTACAAAGTAAGCCTGTGCGTAACGCGAAAATAGGTCTATAATATAGTTATAAAGTGGGTAGCGGGATAACAATGGTGTGCGGGATATTGCGAGTGTAAAATTCTTGTTTGCAATGACCAAAAATGAAGTTTGTATAAAAAATTAAGTTTAATTTTCCATTTGCTCCAGAACTAGGCCAAAAAATGTGTTTTTTTGAAATTATTTTAACATAAATTTTTTTTTTGTTTATTTCAGGTCAGTTCCATGATTTTTATTGAGTTTTTTCAGATTTTTTGCGAGTCCTAGGACCCCAGAAACTTGGTGCAAATAGCCAAAAACGTGAAAAACTTTTTTTTTTGAATAAAAGGGTTTTTTCAAAGGGTTTTTGTAAACCCACAAAAAAGGGCCAAATAGCATAAGTTGCCCTATTATTTAGCTACATTTCGCGCTTAATCGCATGTAAATATCTTTATTTATAGGCGCGATAAATCAAATTAAGTAAATCTGTTTGTTATCGATAAGGTAGATTACTGTTAATGCTGTTAGAATCGCTGCAACAAGACTATGTTTGGCAGTGTCCACCATTTTGTATTAAGTAAATCTACTTTTTTATTATTTAGTATAAAAACTATAATTAAAGGGGTGATTGTTAAAGTTGAACGCGGAAAAATATCACTGACAGTTGAAAAATATATTAATATAGAATATTCTAATGTACAATAGTTGGAATAAAAATATACAAACTTATACCTTGAATCTTAAATTAACAATTTAATCTTCTTCGTCGCTGTCCTCGTTAATCACCGGTTCAATTCTCTCCACTTCAAATAATTTTGTTAAGATTTGTGCAGGACGAACAATTCTAGATAAATATCTTGCATGTGATAAATAATATACTATCGTGGCAACGTGGGAACAACAGCCAACCGTCCGAAGCCCATTAGGGCAGTCGCATACCGCTGTACCTACAGTGCGTTCCACTTAAAGCCCACGACGACCGCGCCGCGGTCGTGTAATTTAGCGTTCCACTTATAGACTTTTGCCCACGGGTGTTATGGTCGTTTTTTGTAGTGGAACGGCTTTATGGGCCTTGTGAGCTAATTTAAATTTTCAAATTTAAATTTTTAAATTTTGAATTTTAAAACATAAATTAAATCACGTGCTGCTTCTTGCAGTGCAACGACGATAAATAATTTACAGTGAATTTACAATATTTGGTAAAACTTTTTGTAAAAATTGATATTTATGTATTTTAATTTGATAAATAAATTATTATAATTAGATAATTTACCGTTTTTCACGTTCTGCATCAACTTTGGATACTATCACTTCAAATACTTCTTCAGTTTCGACATTAAAAAATGATAACTTTTCAGTAACCATATTTGAATTTTAAATATTGCGCCCTTAAATATAAACGATCACGGCAACCCACCTTTTACAACGGGCGTTGTGGTCGTAGCGGGCTAGCAATCGGTGACGTTACGGATGACATTTTGAGCTCGACCGCAACGACCGCGGCTTTAAGTGGAACGATTTAAAGTCGCCCATGGTCGACCGCGGTCCTCGTGGGCCTTAAGTGGAACGCACCCCTAATCGTGTCTGGTTGATATTGAATGAAGCATTTATATATTTTGCTCTTTATATACCTTGACTGTACCTCGCATTTAAGCACCGTGCTATCTTCAGCTAAATAGTGCATTTTTATATCACCATCTTCGCTGTAACGTTCCGCTAAATAAGATATACTTTGCGCTAACTGATAGCTACCAGTGAACAGAATTTTTAGATGATCTTTCTCTGTTAACTGTGGAAAATCTTGTAAATCTGAAGATGATTTACCATCTTTTGGTAGAAGACCATTTTTTGGCCTAGTTTTGGAGCAAATGGAAAATTAAACTTAATTTTTTATACAAACCTCATTTTTGGTCATTCCAAACAAGAATTTTACACTCACAATATCAAATTGTATGGGGGCCGCCACACCATTGTTATCTCGCTACCTTCTTTATGACTTTCAAACCTAAATGTATCTATGTGTATAATGTCAAAGGTCTTTTCGAAAGTAAGGGTCCCGAAAATTGAATTTTATACGGATTTATTTCGTATTTACTAACAAGGCAAATTTCACATTCGTTTATAATTTTATTTATTTTGGTTTTTATGTCGGGCTAATAATATCTTGTTTTTAAATGATTATAAGTTTTGGTGATGCCGTTATGGTTAAGTGAATGGTATTGTTTCTATTGTTTCGTCTTGTTCGTTGGGTTTTTCTAAATGTTTTGCTAAAATATTACTTTTTATAAATTTTACTTTGTCATTAAATAAACTTTCAGTAATCGTTAAGAATTTTGGTTCAATTTCGATATCTTTGAAATAAATTCCATATAAATTTTCAGGGTTCACGACTTCTTATAACATTTGTGCAAGATTCTGTAATTCCTTACCTCTTCTAATGGTGACAATAAAGTTATTTTTCCCGAAAATTTTTTTATTATCTACGTTATATTGATCTCCTAATTGTAGGATGATACGATTGTCGAATTGGTTTGTGCAAATCGCGTGCAAAATTTGCGTTCGGGTTGGAAAAATGCTCGCTTCCATGCTTCCTAACCCGAACTACAGTCACTAGATAGATACAGTACCGCAACGTCCGGCCATTTTGGGTCCATGAACTGAAACCATAATATTTTATATTTCAAAAATATAAATATAAATTTATTATTTTACTTTAGGAGTTATCTTGTTGCTACACTTTTGTTTTATTTTAATTTTGGTAATTAATTAGCGCGTTTGATGTTGAAAGAAATTTTAAAATTAAATTATATTTTAACCAGAAAAAGTAAGCGACAGCTATGAATTTATGACGAAAAATATCTGTTTCAATATCCATTTTAGGTGATTATGAAAAAAATTGGCAATTTTAATTCAAATTTAAAAATTTTAATTCAAATTCTTTTGCAATTTTGCCACTATGCGCCACGCTCCCGTCAACCCACCTAAATTTTAAAGCCTGTTCACACATATTAACTCGAGAAGGTTCTAAATTCTAAAAAAAAATTATTGAACAAAAGTTTGTTTCTACATATATGCAGTTTATTTAAAAAAAATTAATAAAAAAAATTAAATACACCATTATTTCTAAAAATTAACAGCCGTATTCATAAAAATTTACGAGCGGTTTACAAACCCTTAATAAGGGACTTGTAAAAAAACAGTATTCATAAACGTTTAGTAAGCTTAAAAACCTGTTTTAAGGAGTTCGTAAGTTGGCAATATTTACAAAGGTCTACTACCTACTTTAACAGTGTTGTAAACCCATTTTAACGTGTAACCTAAGTGCCTAAGTGTAACCGAACGTGCTTGTGCTTGCTTTTTTATAAATTTTCTAAATCAGTAAAATGGATGCAATAGCAACTATTTGTACTCTAAATAGAATGGAAGTAATAAATAATATTGATCACGCGATTGAAGGTGCCCGTCCGCGTCGTAGAAAAGTCTATAAACGCAGAATAAACCCTTTTCAGCTTGACGATGTAGACTTTCAAAAAAAATATAGATTTAGCAAAGCTACTATAAGGTTTATAGTGAGGCTACTGGAAGAGGATTTGACTCTTGATAGCAGAGGTTGTGGAACATCAACCCAGCTACAAGTTTTAATAGCAATTCGATGCTGGGGCCGAAGAGAAGTAAGTAATTCCAACACTCGTTTAGTTTATATTTATGTTAATGCATGACATTTATACCTAGGTTCAAGATGATGCCGGGGATCTGCATGGGCTTAGCCAAGCAACTGTGAGCCGCATTTGTGCAAGAGTGGCTCGTGCACTTGCTCGTCATTCCAAAACCTACATTAAAATGCCAAGCACAATAGCAGAGGAAGAACGAGTCATGCTTGGCTTTCGAGCCATTCGTAATTTCCCCGGGGTCATCGGTGCAATAGATGGCACCCATATAAAAATAAAGAAATGTGGAGGTGAACTTGCACAATATTACATAAACCGAAAAGGATTTTATTCGTTAAATGTCCAAGTAATTCTTTTTCTAAAAATGTTATTTGCATTTCTAATTTAAAACGTTTTAGGCTGTTTGTGATGCTAACCTCCGAATTACAGATTTGGTAGCAAGATGGAGGGGTAGCACTCACGATTCCAGGATATTTAACGAATCGGTTTTAAAACAACGGTTTGAATTGGGGCAATTTAGAGGTCGTTTACTTGGAGACTCTGGATATGAACTCCAGCCGTATTTATTTACTCCAATACTTCGACCGGCAAATGAGAAAGAAGAAAGGTACAATGAGGCACAGATAGCAACTAGGAATCCCATAGAGAGATGTTTTGGTGTTTGGAAGCAAAGATTTAGATGTCTCCTTCATGGTCTTCCGGTTTCTTTGCAAAATGCCAAAACAGTCATTGTGGCATTAGCAGTGCTTCACAATATAAGTATAGAAACAAAGGATACACTTCCAGGTAATTACACTTAAAATAATTAAATTAAAAAATGAAATGGTTTATATCTTTTATTAAAGTAAATAAAATAAAATTTTACACTATTGATTTTCTGTCCGTCTAGTGGTATCTGCATTAAATAAATAAATCAATAAATTTTAGATATTGAAGAGATTAATGAGGAAGATGAACAAGAACACTTGGAAAGAGGAAATGGGGAAAACGGAAGAAGAAGAAGGTTCAATCATATCTTAAGAAATTTTATAGAGAATAATTTTTGATGTAAATAAACATGATTTTTGAAATTGTTATAATATAATTATGTTGTTAATACAATTTAAAAAAAAAATCATATTTACTTCATGTCACGAGTTAATAATTTAACAATTTTCATATAAATAAAGTACCAACTTACTAAATTCCTTATTTTTATTTTTAATTAAGAGCAGTTTTTCTTGCAATACAGCCTGTTCTATATCCAGATTTCTACCTCTTTTGATTTCGTTTTCCATTTCTAAATCAAGATTTCGACCTTTTTTTCTTTCATTTTCCATTCGGATTGAGTGTTCTTCTTTTTTACACTCAATCTCACAGGTAGCTATTGATTGCATAGCTGTTTTTCCATCTGTAGGCTGAGCTATTGCTGGTGCAATGGTCTAAAAAAAAATTCAAAAAAGCATATTGCCGAAAATACAATTCTTTTTATTACCTTTCGAGTACGTCTTACTTTATTTGCTGGTCTTGTGGTGTTATTATTAATTTTCTAAAACAGAACAAAAGTGTATAATTAATTCTTTAATGAAATAGTGTAAAACTTTACATCAAACTTAAGGTTTGGTAGTTAAAAGAAAAATACATACCACTTCAGTAGTATCCATTTCCTTCGGTGATGATGCTGATTCTAGGGAATCAATGGGGATCACTGGTATGCCCGAAATCCCTTCCTGAACTCCTCGAGCCTCCTCTGTTTGCAATACTTCTCTCTTCTCCTCTATGACATTAGCCTCCTCTGTTTGCAATACTTCTCTCTTCTCCTCTATGACATTTACAACAATGTCATCTTTTAAAACCTACAATATATGTAAGCACAACATTTACAAACAATTTATAAGAAATCGATGCAATTTTTTCCATAGGAAAAACTTAATAAATGTCAATAACTATGTTTCTTCAGGCAATTTGAAAATTATAACATGAATTTCTGTGCATGAGTCTAACAATTTGCAAACTGTTCAAACTTCTAAAAGAACATATCTAATATTATTTACCAGAAGATTAACGGTGTCCGAGTCGTCCTTATTATCATCTACAAAAAATTCGTTCGGTAGCCAGCTGCTAATATTTGAGCCTGACGGAGTATTCATCACTGGCTGTGGTCCACCGCCTGTTCGAAAAAGTTCCCGACGTATAGCCGCTTTTTCTTTCTTCTCAGTCATTTTGGCTGTTGCCCACTGAACTTTCAGTTGGGGAATTTTTCTGTGTGCACATTCCATTAAAGCTAAAAGTAACATATATATTTATATAATAATAAAAACAGTACAGAACAATTTACCTATTTAATACTTCCTCCCAGGCACTTTTCTTCTTTTGATTAGTGTTAGTGTCGGTGCATTTATTTTCGATCACACCGACTCTCTCTTGAATTAATTCCAGAAGAAGTTGCTGAAATTAAAAGTATGATATAACAAGATCAATTAAAAAGTTAAACAGATTCCTAGTGATCCAAACCTTATCATCTTCTAGCCAATTTTCACTTCTTTTTCTCTTTAAGCTGCTATCACCCATGCTGTTGTCGTCAAATAAAATATTACAATACAAAATCGCACTACAACACCACAAGAAATAATAAATAAACTGGATAAAAATAATGAAAATATAACGTTATACTTACCAATTTTCTAAAACAAGAGATAATGAAATGAGAATATGAAATATGTATATAGGGTATCAAAACTTGGAAGTTTGCCAACCCAATAATTATCAAATTATGTTTTACACCCTTCATTATTTGAATTTAAAAATTCAAAATACTTACAAATGTTTATTCAGTATAGATTATTGTTGACTAATATATTTTTTAACAAGATTAATTAAAAAGTTAAACACATTTCAACTGATACAAACCTTATCAAAGTCTAACCAATTTTCTCTTCTTTTCAAACTATTGTCATCCATATTCACTCACAAAAATAAATTATTAACTTAAATTTAGACAGATCGTCAAAACAATCGCTTAATTTATAGGTTAAAATATATTTATATTTGCTGCCAACTAATTACGTTCAACGCGTAAAAATCCCTTGAAATAGTTCAACTATGGTACAAATGAGCTAATTTAGTCTTATATCTGCTTTCTAGTTACTACACACTTACAATGCGTTTATGAATAAAGCACTCTTAAAACGGGTTTTAACTTTAGTGAACGTTTTAGCTACAATAGGTTTATAAGACACTTTTAAGTATTTTTATGAATACGGCTGTAAATTTTTTAATAGCTTCCCATTGCCATTCAACAAATCCTCCCTATTAAAATAATTTGTAAATTTTTCTCTGATGTTTGCTGGTACCTTTGCAGTTCTATTAACTCTGGAAGGTTCTAAATTTGTTAAAGCCACTTCGTCTCTCCAATTACCTCTCGACATACTGACAGCTTCTGTATTTTCATGGTCGACGCCAACCATGTATCCTCTTCCTTCTCTATTTTTTATAAAATTATGTAAAGCACATCAACAAGTTAATGTGATTTCTTGTACTTTATCAACAGACAAGTTTATTTCCCTTTGCAAAATTTGAAATCTGTTTGCTAGTATACCAAAAGCATTTTCAACCACTCGACGTGCTCTGCTCAATCGATAGTTGAAAACCTCTTCAGGTACACCAGATCGTTGACCCCATGGTTTCATCAACCTTTCAGTCAACCTAAAAGCTTCATCTCCGATAATAACAAAAGGTGTTTTTGCGTTGCTGTTCGGCAAAACATCATCCTCAGGAAAATTCCATAAATTTTGTTCCACCGCTTTACTTATTATTGAATTTGCATAAACACCTCCATCGCTTGTTCTCCTATTACATCCAACATCAACAAAAATAAAATTGTATTCGGCATCCACTAGTGCCATTAAAACAATACTATGGAAGCCTTTATAATTGTAAAAAAAATAACCATCTTCTGATTTTGCTCGGAAGGCAATATGTTTACCATCTAAAATAATAAATCATGCAAATTTTTAGTAATTAATTTATCAATGCATGAAAACGTACCTAGAGCACCAAGACAGTTTGGAAAATTTCATAATGTGAAAAATTTATCTGCAATTCTTCTGCATTGCTGAGCTGTATTTGGAGTCTAGATTAAATCTAAATGTTAAATCTTAATTTAAATGTTATTATCTTGACTTACCGACAGATATTCTGCTTTTAATACATTATAAATAGCTTTTACAGTTTCTGGAACTTATCATTCGGGGAAAGGTAGCTCCAGGGGACGCGTAAATACAAATTTTACGATTGAAACCTCGATGTTTTCTGAAAGAGTATATTTTAAATAAGAGAATTAGCTAAGACGCAATGCCTTAAATGCACCTGTTTTTTCAAAAATCGAATTTAAAAAAGCTTGATTTTCGAAGGTTAAACGCTCGTGATTGGTTAATCAAGTTCGTTCGTTCGAGGTACGTGCGCTCCCATACATAAGAGTGTAGCTGTTGACAAGTTTGTCAGTAACTCTTACGCTACGGTAGGAATGCGTTCTCCTTTTTAATTAATTAAAAATTTTAATTTAAAACTTTAAAATTATTTAAAAATTACTTCAGGAAAGGGTTACTTAAATTTAACGAACGGTAGTTACTTTTTCGCCTGGATCCGACTTTTGCGAGGGTGATTTTGATCAAAATTGACTCGAAGCACCCCTCGCTGCGCTCGGGCGCTTCGAGCGATTTTGATCAAAATGACAACTAATTTAAAAATATCCCTAGGCCCGTGGATTAAGGAAATGGCGGATCTTTGAGAGGTGAAACTCGTGAGAGTGGATTTTTAACGCAGGGTAGTTGTGCAAAGAAAAATCGACTTAAAGCACCCCTCGCTGTGCTCGGGCGCTTTAAGCCATTTTTCCCGCACATTTAGGGTTGAAAACCATGATTTTCGTTCGGAGTGCACTGTTACTGCATCGCAATGCAAGTGTCGCGCTCCCACTCTGCGCCAAGCTAAGACCAGTTGCCAGTGCACGTACCGTCAGGAACTGAATGAACTGAATGAATTGATTCACCAATCACGAGCGACTTTGCTTTAAAATTTACTGTGAAAATCGAAGTTTTTAAATTCGATTTTTGAAAAAACAGGTGCATTTAAGGCATTCCGTCATAGCTAATACTCTTATTTAATATATATTCTTTCAGAATTGATCGAGATTTCAATCGTAAAATTTGTATTTTAGGGACTCGTGAGTATACCTTCTTGAACCGATTAGAGATATGTCAAAGATTTGGATAAAAGTCCAAGAAGAAATTTTGTTATGGGCGTTTCCTAATCGTATGGGAAGTAGTCCTGGATTGTTAGTCATTTGTCTGTAGGTCGGTTCGTCTGCAGTGATTATTGACCAGAAACATTTGAAATCAAATTTGGTTTTTTAGGTTCTTTAAATGAATGATTTCAAAAATTTTTTTTTTTTTTTGTAATTATGAATTCTTCTTTGTTTTGTGATAACTGAGGAAATTGTAAAGGGTTCTATAAATTTATTGTCAATTTTTGTACGTTTTCTAGTGTTTATTTTGTACACTTGTTGTCCGATTTTAAAATTAAGTTGTTCATTTCCTTCTTTATTGAAATTTGTCAATGGTTTTAATTTTGGTTTCTTTTCTTTTGTTTTCTAAGTTGTCAATTAATTGATTCAATTTATGGTCGTAAATGAATTTTTTATAAAAATTTTGTTTTAAGTTTGTAAATTTGTAAGATAAATCTTTATGATTTGGGTGTCCAAAAGCTAGTTCAAATTGGTTAAATTTGGTAATAATGCATATGCTGTTGTTTTGCGTTAAATTATCGTTGTTTGAAAATTGGGGTTGAATGATTGTTAAGTACGTTTTTGTGTTATATTAAGTAAATTCAAATAATGTAAAATTTGTTATGAATGGTTTGAGGGTTCTGTAATAAAATCAGCATGTAAAGTTTGTTCTAGAAATTTTGTGATTTGACATAAAGTACAAGAATGAATGTAATCTTTTCAAGTTGTTTGTTTTTCCAAAAATAATTTTGTTTTAAATATCTTGATGATTTTTAATTAATAGTAGTATTTTATTGATATCATTAGATAATTTAAAGGTTTGTATATCTAATCAATTTTGAGGTTCTTTCAGAAAATTTCTTAATAAAATACTTGATAAAATTTATTCTTTATTAGTATTATTATTTGAATTTGATTTTTTTTTTAAATTGATTTAATAAAATGGTTCGTAAGCTATTTTTGATTTTAATTGTTGATTGTAAACTCGTTTTGAACGGTTTCTGAAGCAGTTGTTTAAATACGGGTGTTAGCATTTTCCCTTTATAAATTATAAACAATATTAAAAATATTGTAATGCGAATTTTATTTCAAGCTTTAAGTTATATTAGTTACTGTTTTTGAAATTTGCAATGTCCAATTTTAACTGAAAAATTTGAATGTAACATTTTTTGAAATTAATAATTTAAATTTAGATTCTTTTGGTTAAGTTTGAATTTCTTAAGATTTATTAAAATTTGATTTTTATGAAATATTAATTGGTCCATTATTTTTATGTTATTTTAGAAAAGCAAGATTATGAATTACTAATTACTAATAAGCAAAAGATAATATTATAATGTAGGTATGCTACGATAGAGAAATCCTTGAACTGTAAAGTTCTGGAGGCAAAAGAATACAATAGATTCCTACAAATTTGTTGTTTAAATTTTTTTCTCGTCATATTTTTAATTTTGAAAATTTGTAGTTGTATAATGTCTAAATTGTAAATATTAGTAAAACGATTTTGTTTAAAGTCTGAAAAGTTTTTGGTTTCATAAATTTTTGGTAATATTTGAGTGTTGCAGTTTAAATTAAATTTTGTAAACTTCAACTCGTCTTCCAATTCGGGTATTTGTTTATTTTTGAGAATTGTATCTTTTAAAACATTTAATTTCCGTTTGTTATTGTCAATTAATACTTCAATACATTTTTGAGAATTGTTTAATTTTGTTGTTAAGTTTTTCGTTATGATCTGGTATGAGTTAAACAATTTTGTTGGTTTTGAATTTTCTAAATTTTCATCCTTCAATTTTATTTGTGTTTTTGCCAAAATTTTTTGAATTAGTAGATTGGGTGCAAAACAAATCGTGAGATTTTACAGTTTGGTTATTGTTTGAAATTTTGGTTGTTAGTAAATTTAATTCTATGATACTATCGGTTATTAAAGATCTTTTAATTGTTTTTGAATTAATAGGTTTGATAGTTAAATGATTATTTCTAAATTTATTTATATTCTTACGATTAACATTTCTTTGCGATTCAGTTTGTAAAATTATTGGAATTGCTGTTTGAGGAGTAATAAGAATTTTCTTTTCTATATTGATGTTTGCCTTTAATTTTTGTAATAAATCTATTCCTATTAGACCGTCAAATTTAGGTGAAAAGTCAAAAATATAAAATTTGTGTTTTGTGTTGACATTAAAAATTTTGGGTATATTGGTAATTATTACTTTATCATGTTGCGATAAACCATAAGCTGATTGAATTTGAAAATTTTCTATTTGTATGAAATTTTGAAAATATTTAAAAACTAAATTAAAGTTTATTAAGCTCCTTGCGCTTCCTGTATGGATTAAAAATATTGCTTGAAATTCGGGAATGTATATAAAAGGTAATTTAGACGTTATTGTTTCGATATCATTTAAATGAATTGTTACGTTACGTGAGTATCTTCTCGGATTGAACAAAAATTTTCATCTTGCCCGTTTGTATTTTCGTTTACTTCCTGCATAAAATTTTGAGCTGAAGTGTTATTTTCAAAAGTTTGAAATGGTTTGAAATTTTCCGGTATATTGTAGTCATAATTGTTATCATAATAGGTTCCGTATTCTTCTAAATTATTGTCATTAAAATTTTGTTCTAAATTAAATAATTCTTCTGATTGAAAATTGGGTTGTCTGTTTCTATTAAAATTTGTTCTGTTGCTAGTATCTACGTCCATTGGGATAGGTTTGAATGTTCTATTGGAGTTTGGTGTTGGTAAAAATGATTTATTAAAATTTTGGGGATTTTGTCTATGCTGAAAATTTTGAAAATTTGATGTTCGTTGGGAGTAATTGAATTTATAATTTTGTTAATTTTGTTGGAAGTGATTAGGTTTATAATTTGACATTTGTTGAAAGTTACTGTTGGGTTTGAAATTTTGTGTGTATTGAAAATTATTAGGTTTTAAATTTTGAAAATTTGATGTCCTGTTTTGGAAATTTAGTGTTCTGTTTTGAAAATTTTATGTTTTAAATTGCTGTGTGTTATCATTTTGTTTGTTTCCAAAAGTAAAATTTTGTGAATTTCCAAATTTTAAATTTTGAACTTGTAAAGAATTTTGTTTTTGGGAATAATACAAAAAGTTCTCTTCTTCAAGTACAAAGTTCATAGCCGTTTCTAAATTATCTGGTGATCGTAAACGAACATTATTTTGTATTTGTCCACTTAGTCCGCGAATGAAAGTTTTCAAAGCTAAATCATCATAATTTTTAGTTTGAACGCGTTTCTCAATTTGATTTAAATCACTTGTATTAAGTTTTGATAAAATTAGACTTCTGCAATCTTGACACCGTTTGCCAAATTCATAAGGTGATTCATTCTTTTCAGGTCGTAACAAAAGCAAATCTTGTACTAAACAATCAATGTTCCGTTGATCGCTAAAGCTTAATTTTAAAGTGTCTCGAATTTGTGCAAAAGAATTTAATTCTGACCTGTTTCCAATTAACGTTAATGCTCTGCCTTTTAATTTTCCTAAAATGGCTCTTATTAAAAATTGATTAACGTCGTCTCCAGGATTATCAAAATTAAAGAATGTGTTTAGAAAATTTACGCAAGCGTCGATAAATATATTAACGGCATTTGGGTTTCCGTCAAATGTTGGAATTGTGTCTAAATATAATCTAAGGAATTGATAATTAATTGGATTTTGTTGAATCGGATTTACTACATTTTGGGCTGCTGGAATTTGTTCCGCATTTAAATTTTCGGCTTGATACATTTTAGATAGATTAATTTATATATTTTAAAGTTCAAGTTTTATTGTAAATTATGACTATTTCAAATATTTTAAGAAATATCGAATAAGACAGGTTGATCTTAATTATAATTATGAGATAATAATAGGATAAATATTGATATGTAAGGAATTTGATTAGTAAGGATTTTAAAATAAGTGGGTTAATATGTTTATAAATAAGCTTACTCACATAAAGTATATCTGCATTTTCATTGCAATATTGTAGTTGATAAATTCTTCTTAAAATTTTCTTCCAAATTTCTTAATATTATTCTTCTTCTTAAATATAAGCTGATTCTTATTTTCTAATCCCTATTTGGTTCTCGTAGAATTGGTGGGTGACGATTTTTGTTCACTTTCCAAATTCTCGATGTTCCTTTTTCTTAACTCTAAGTTCTTCCTCGATGTCGGAGGCGATATTACAAATGCTTCGTAACGATTTTTGTTTACTTGTCACTGTAAATCGTTGGATGTTGGAAGTTTCGAAGTAATTTTTGGGAGTTTTGACGATGTTTGTTCTCTACTTCCAAAAATTTTCGTTTCCGTTCGACTGCGCCACTAATAATTAGTACACTTTTGACTTTTAAAAAAAATGATTTTTATTTTATTTAAAAATACAAATTTCGATTCAACCAAAAGAACACTTATAATAATAACAATTAACTAACAACGTAACTACCTCTACTAGAATAATACAATAATAATAATAAATAGCTTGACATTTCGATTATTTATAAGTTATGATAACAAAGACTTTCAAGTAAGAGTGGTATGATTATTGACCTCCTTACTTAAGAGTTTTGATTATCACAGAAGATGGATCTATGTAATCTTCCTTTATTGTCTTCGTATAATGACCAATGTTATCATACTGCAAAATTGCATTTATGCAATAGTCACACATTGTTCATTATATAATGACCTAAAGCTATCGGAGACCGTTTCCTATTTATGAGTAAACGTAACTCTACACAATCCTCAAGTTTCTACTTTTTGTTCCACAGAAGATGTTGCGTGCGGATTAAATTTTGAATATTTAAATTAGAAAAATGATTTTCGGGATTTATTATTTCTACATTTGTTACTGGTTCTACTACTTTTGCCGTTGGTTAAAATTTATTTCTATTTCACGTTCTTCTTCCATTGGTACGTTGCAGAAACCGTTCTTTGCATAAGCAATCGACTCTAATAATATAAGCCTTGGCTTCAATTTTATTTTGTAAATTTCGTATCCACGAAATGCAAAATTAAATTCTATTGTGATTTTCTCAACGCAACGGTCCAATGAGTAAAGTTGATGTTGTCTTGGCGACAACATATTATTCTTACTTAAGAAGATTATTTAATCTATTTTATCTCAAAATGTAATGTTGTGTAAATATTATTATGTACGATATATTATTATAAAATTATTGTTTGATTATAATTTATTATTATAAAAAATATGGCACATTTACTAAAACATATTTCTGAAGCTGCCTTACACTGCCACTGCGTACGCCAAATCTTTGCAAAAACATAAGCAAATTTAATTTTTAGTTATTTATAGAAAAATTATAATCTTGTACCGTTCTTATCTAGACTTCGATCTGGAACTGCTTCTCGATCCAGAACTTGTAGAACCATGTTTTCGATCAGATTTGAGATTTCTGTAACCGGGACTTTTTGATGCATGACTCGTTGATTGTTTTGGAATTGGACTTCTTGATTTTCTTGTCCTGGGGCTCCTTGATCGACTGCTTGAACTGGAACTTCTAGATCTAGTGCGACGTTTTGGTGAGGGACTACGGCTGCTCGATCTACGTCTACGTCTTGGTGGTTTTATAGTCAGCCGACCGCGTTGGCGAAATCGTAAGGGTGTACGACGCCTTTGTTGTCGCCTGACAGTAGGACGATATCGACCACATGGAGATGGCATTCCCTTTGGAGCTGAAAAAGTTACTGTAACTATTTCACCGTCAATTTGGCCACCATCCATATGCTTGATTGCATTTTCAGCTTCATCAGCATTTGTGAATTCGACGTAAGCAAAACCACGTCCAATGTCGGGATAAATTCGATCTTTGGGATAGTCCACATATTTTATTTTTCCATAAACACTAATTATTACTTCAACGTGTTCTTTGCTGACATTTCTAGAAAGTTTTTCAACATGAATTTTTGTTGGCCTTGGCGTAGGCGATCGATTTGGTCTTCTGTTTGATGACCTGGATTTTGATCTTGATTTTGATTGTCTGTGTTTTGATATATTGATATTGTTCCGACTGTTTGACCTACTTTCACGTTTTGCTGGTCTTTGCTGAGAGGATCTACGTAATCGTTTATAACGTAAAGAAACCGATTTTGATCTTGACCTTGAACTACTACTAGAACTAGATGAAGATGTACTTGATCCAGAGCTATCCGATGAATGAGAACTACTCGATGATGAGGATCGGCTAGAAGTAGATTGTTTTCTCTTCATCTTGCTATTTATATCGTTCTTTTCCAAAATGTTTAAATCTAGTTTTTTAATTTAAATTTCAGTGTTTAATGAATCTTTTATAAGAAGATATAGTTATATAGTGTCGTGAAACGACTTACAAAAAAAACTATTTTATTAACAAATTAAGTCGAAATTGATAATTTTGTTTTTCTTTCAATTTTTATGTTATTTTCGATTTATCAAAGAGACGCTCGAATGAAAGTTCATTGTAACTTTAAACACACCAACAAACTTATTTTTATTTGAAAATTTTTGAAATTATAAATTTATTTTGTATTACAAACTATTAAAAATTTTAAAAGTGAGCGCGTGATAAAAAATTGTTCGCACAACGCAAGTTCAAACGTTATCAGAAGTTAACGAAAGGAAGAGAAAATTTTGCTGAGAATCAATCGACCTTCGAGAGTGTATATTGATTCATTTTTTTTGAGTTAGTTTTTGGCCACCGAAAAAGGCGTTAATTTAGTGATTGATAAGTGAGGTCGTCTTAGTCTTGTGAGGACCAGAATTCTTTTTGAAGCTTGGACTGGCGTTTGACCAAAGTTATTGGTCGGCAATTTGGAATTGTCCAGAATTGGAGAAGAGAATTTTTTTGGTTTGCGGAACTTGCAGTTGTCTGCGAGGATCAACTAATTTTGGAAAATTGATTGTGCGTTTTTGGTCGATGTTTCGGCGTTCCTGCGTGTCAGATGAGGAGTTTCTTCACAATTACAAGGTATTTGAGCTCAATACAAAATTGTTAAATTTTAGAAATACGCGTTTGTGAAATTAAAAATTTGTGGCGCCGATAAACTTTATTTTTGATTAATCTTAAAATAGAATTTTTTTTGATTTCACATAATTTTGTATTTATTGTAAATTTGTTTTATTTGCGAACACGATTACACCATAGTAGATGCGAATGCGTTGTTTTGCTGTTTTTGATTATTAGAATTTCATTTATAGCAACGCATTAGTATTTACTAACACCATACACCACGCTTTCGAAACTCAATTTGTGAGTAACAAAGAAGTCTTTTTGATAAATTTTTTTCTATTAATTTTGAATAAATTAAATTTTTTATTATTATCAATTTTCGATTTGATTAATTTTATTTTTGTCTTGAAACCACGCACCTTGGGGAGAAGTTCAAGTGTTCCCAGAATCACGAGCTACCGGCGCACTTTTGGAGTTATCTCGCCGAGATCACTTCAATTGATATATTTTAAGGTTGGTATGAGCGAATGGAATTTTTCAACATCTGACCATTGTATGACTCCCTGTGCATTATTAGACGAGAATGAAGGTTGGTTACTTCAATTTCCTTCATTTTCTGAATGGGGAAATGGACATTTCTTTGAGTAATTGTTGCTTAAAAAGTTGGATGCCCATTTGTTAGTCAAGAGTTTTTTTTCTTCAACGTTATTTTTATTTACCAAAATCCAAGTTTGATTTTTTTGTAATGACTTTTTCTCTTCATTTATTGTTTCAATCTATTTTTCTTTATTTTCGCCCTTTATGGCCTCTTCGTATGTTAACATTGCGTAGTCTTCAAATCTTTATGGTGCTCTTCTTGTTCGTTTTTCTTTTTGGGGTTGGATCAGCGGTTCAACAATCTCATTTTCGGTTTCACTTTGTTCATCGTACGATCCACTTTCGCTGTTAGTTTGAATTATTTCAGCCAGATTAACTACGAAATGCGTATTCTAAAACTTTAACTCCTATTTTTCTCGAAACTTTTTTTGTTTTTGCTGTAACTTGGTAAATTTTCAATATTTTAGCTTGAAATTTGTTTCACATATTATTGAATATTATTACTTTGACAAAATATGAAAAAATAAAGACTCGATTTCTCTTAAGTTGCGGTGGTGGTGTTTTCCCTGATTAATTTCAATTAAATATTACTTAAAAGGGGTGGCAGTAATAAAAAAAATTTTCCTACAAAACTTGCTTATTTTTAAAATATCTTTTCAAAAATACCATTTTCGACTTATGGTGTTATTTAAAATTCTGGAGTTTTTCTCGGAAATAATAATGTCACCATTTAATTCTTTATTACGGCTTTTATAATAAAATTTTTTGACCCAACTCTCTACGACTAACCGTTTTTGAAAAAAATTACTGATACGGGTGGTCTCATTCACCCTGTATATACGGCAACCTCCCCCTAGAGACCTATCGGGGACGTTGGGTACTACGTCCGAGAGCCGCTGTGGTAGCCAGCATACCTATTCCCCTATCTCAAAGGCTGCAAGACTCGAGTAGGAACCTGTAGGTGGCAAGGTTCCCCGACAGGCAGGCCGAGTGCTGATTGTTGCTACATTTTCCAAGAACCAGCAGCCACTGCGAATCCTCCTCAGTGAGTAAGCTCACAAAGACGGGGGGGCTAAGCACGCTTGCGCGAGGATTAGCCCCAGGCTCACGTCTTCCCGTAGACGGTTATTTATTCGAATCCTCCCGTAAATCATGGAGTTTAACTGATCCAGGGACGTGCCGTTAACGGCCTTTAGAGATTTACTTGCCATCTCAAAGTTTAAGCTGAGGCTTCAGAGTCTACCGAAGCTTTACTTTCCGCGCTACCCAGGTTTCCCTGTAGCAGGTTAAGGTTTCAACTCCTTAGATATCCGTTTGGTTTCCCTTGGGAAATGAAATTGCAGATCTATACTGCGCCACCACTGTATGGGTTGAAATTTCATCCCCTCCGTTCACCAGAAAAGAAGGTTCCTTTGGGTCCAAAGTTGCTACGTCGCGCAATACAAGTATTTTGCGGTACGAACTTTATCGTCCCCTCCGTTCACCAGAAAGGGAACCTTACCGGCCTCCGCCGGCAAAGCACCTCATGGTCATTTTTTCAAGGAAGGTTGTGAGGCCAATGTCTGCAGGGTGACGTCCCCCATTAGTAACCGGGCCAGTAAGATTGTCTCTCCTCGGGATCGCCACATGGGCTCTTACTTACTGATCCCTCAGGTTCACGGTCGGGAAGTCATGGACCAACAACTCATACCCGGGCGTGTTAGTCCTCTCACTATAGGATTGTGCCTTTGGAGTGTAGATCTAGTTTCCTTTGACCGATTCGTCCCAGCAGTCTCCGGTCGCGCACAGAATGGCTGCGGATTCTTGCCCATCTGCTGACCTGTTTCGCTAGTAGCCATTAGTGACGTTTCGCGCCGTGACACGCGAGAACGTCCTTCTGGGGCCGCCTTGTGGAGGGTGGCTAATTAGCTTGCCGTGCAACCCTGAGACCCGTAGAGGTCTTTAAAAGGGGGCACGACCGTGGCACGTAACTTACACTCTAACTCTAATTTAGCCAAATATCAACAACTGGTAGCAGAACGCTACTAATTACATGACGAGGCATTTGGCTAGTCTACTACGCATTCTTACAGTTTCCTCCCAGCCGCCACACTGTACATGGACAGAAGGGGCCGGGTTGTGCGAACTGTTACCGGTGAGGACGTTAGCCACCGGTAGCGAAGAAAATTTGGTTGCTGTATACCACAAACCGCGACGCTCACAACCCGGTCGCAAACAAAAACACGGTCATCCAATTAGAAACAAATTGCGAACGAGTGCTGAGAGAGTTCAGTGAGTGGACACCCTGCTGTTGGTATCTATGCGAAATGTGATTATATCCTAAGGAATTAAAAGAAAAGGAATGTCCACTCTCTCGTGTAGTTCCGAAGTTATTGCCCGCAACCAATTGTTATAATTAACAACGGAGGCGCCGGCGCCGCAATTGTTATTATTATAAAAACAAAAACTAAGTCAATAGCTGAAACATTTAAGTCAACGCCTCTCAAGAGCAATATAAAATTTACCCCTAAGGGACGTCAACGTCATGCTCCAGCACGACCAGCACTACTTGGTCTCGTTAACTTCAAGAATGTATTAGTACTTAAGAAGGGCATTTTTTTCAGGGCTCTTTTAATTTAATCAACAGATGGCGCCTACTTAAATATTTTTATAAAATAAGAGGAATTTGCTATATTTAAAATATAGCAAATTCGTTGAGATAATACTATTCTATAAACAATATTCTTGATCTTAAGCTATTTTGAGTTCGTATTGAGTATGTCAAAACACACTCACTTACAAAAAAAAGATAATTAAACTTTAATCATGAATTGTGTTTTTATAAATAAATATTACGAACTCAAAATAGCTTAGGATCAAGAATATTGTTTATAGAATTGTATTATCTCAACGAATTTGCTATTTTTTAAATACAAAAGCCTCCTCTTATTTTATAAAAATATTTAAGTAGGCGCCATCTGTTGATTAAATTAAATGGGCCCTGAAAAAAATGCCCCTCTTAATACTAAATTAATTGTTAATTTATTTAAAATTTAAAAAAATGTTTGTTCTCATTTTTCACAGTTCTCTTCTGTCAATGTTCTCTTTTGTCAACGTTCTTTTATTTCATTGTATTGTTTTTTCAAAGTTTAGATTTTTCACCGTTCTGTTTTTGGTTGTTCTGGTTTTTCATGTTCTGTTCTTTCGTGTTCTGTTTTTTCATGTTCTGTTATTTCATGGAACCGGTTTTTGAGAAGGAAGAGCTGGGCGACCAATTTTGCGAATTGAAAATTGGTTTAATTTGAATTGATGGAGAAAAATAAAAGTTATTTAAATAATTGTGCGTTTTCTTAAGAGGGGCACTTTTTTCAGGACTCTTTTAATTTAATCAACAGATGGCGCCTACTTAAATATTTTTATAAAATACTAGGAGGCTTTTGTATTTAAAATATAGCAAATTCGTTGAGATAATACTATTCTATAAACAATATTCTTGGTCTTAAACTATTTTGAGTTCGTATTGAGTATGTCAAAACACACTCACTTGCAAAAAAAGATAATTAAACTTTAATTATGAATTGTGTTTTTATAAATAAATATTACGAACCCAAAATAGCTTAAGACCAAGAATATTGTTTGTAGAATAGTATTATCTCAACGAATTTGCTATATTTTAAATACAAAAGCCGCCTAGTATTTTATAAAAATATTTAAGTAGGCGCCATCTGTTGATTAAATTAAAAGGGCCCTGAAAAAAGTGCCCCTCTTAATTTTAGAATTAACTTAAAAGAGAAAAGCATTGGAAAATTTTCAATTTCAATTTCAAACTATTAATATTATTGGAATTGGTTTAGTTTTGGAAAAGTGCAAGGCCGCAAGATAAGGCGGTGCGAATGATAACTTGGGGATTGTTAATGTCCGATTGTTAAAGTCAAAAATAAGTAATAAAAACCAGGACGCCCCTCCGAGAGGTCGGGCGGCCCTTTATAAAGAAAGCCAGAGGATGTTCGGCTCTAACCGTAAGGTTTTGGCCGAGCAGATCCTGGCTGGCAAAACCATCGGCTCTAATCCTATACAGCAGGGGTTCTTAACCGGGGGTCCATGGACCTCTAAGGGGTTCGTGTAGTGATCGCCGGGGGTCCATGGCAAGCCTGCCTAAAGGCTCTTAAATTTGTTTTTTAATTAAAAAGAAATTTTTGCAGCCCATCCAAAACGACTCCTCAATTTGACGTTATAATCCGGCGTAAGCAGCAGCAATCGTCACACTAACTATGTGACTATATGATGTAAAGTTCGCAAACAATAAACCTAGTAAAAGTAAAATCTTGTTTTTTTTTATCTCTTCAGAAGGGGTCCGTGGGCTTTTTGAAATTTTGAAAGGGGTCTATGACTACAAAAAGGTTAAGAACCCTTGCTATACAGGGATATAACAGTTCCCCCCGCAAACTGTTAGAAAGTCCCTATAGAAAACCCTAAACCTTCTCCCAGACTTTCTTCTTCTTCTTCTCCCGGAAGACAACGGCAACCGGTCCGAATGTGATGCGGCTGTCATCGCTCCTGAAGGTCCCTGTACAAAGGCTTGAGCTTTTTTTGAGGTCTTTGCGTCGGCAGGACCGTAATGATTTCAAAAAGCAAGATCAATTTGGACAACCCAGATAACTGGAGGCCTATGTCAATCCCGTCGGCGATGGTAAAATTAATGAATAAGATTTTAGCGAAAAGGCTAACGGAAAATCTAAGCTTGCACCCTCATCAAAGAGGTTTTATGGGGGTGAACGGGGTCTTCCTCAACACCGCCACTATTCATACACTAATTAAGAAGCTCAGGAGGATGGTTCGGCCCTATCATCTGGTCTTCCTCGATCTGAGGAAGGCTTTTGATACGGTGTCGTACCACTTCATACGAAGAGCGATAAAAAGATTTGAGGTCGATCCGAGGTTGGTGGACTTTGTTATGGGGAGGGTATGACGAAAGTTATACGCTCCTTGCTCCCCCGTCCGGTGGCGATGCTGATTCCGCATCTCCCATCCGGATCACAACGTGGTGTGAAGCAGGGAGACCCCCTGTCGCCGATTCTATTCAACCTCGTGATCGACGAATTGATATGCAAGCTGGAGGCAAAAACGAATTAATGAAAATCGCATACCTCGCTTACGCGGACGATATAGTGCTCGTCAGCGACACATGAAAACCTCCAGAAAATGATAAAAATCGCCATTAACTTTTTTAGCGATAGAGGATTGGCTCTAAACCCGGGAAAATGCGTATCAATTTCCTGCAGAGTAGCCCCAGGTAAGAAAGTACTGTACCACTCGACCAGGGCCAGGTTCTTCGTTGGTGGCGTTCCCATCCGGGTTCTTGGTCCTGATGAATTATTTAAATATCTGAGTGAGCGATATAACCACCTGGGGCAGGCCGGGCCATTCTTCAAAGATTTAAAGACAATGCTGGAAAGACTGTCCAAAGCGGCTTTGAAGCCGCAACAAAAATTGATCATCTTAAAGCATGTTACACTGATTCTCGACAACAATGATTATTATTTTTTATAGTACAGAATGTAACACTTCGGCTAGCGTTTTTGAGCAATGAGAACTTCATTCGTTAAATGGTGTTTATTAAAATTATTAAAAAAATAGAATTATAAAAACTACAAAAAATTGACTTGATTCAAAAGGTTTTATAAACGTGTCTTCAGTTTATACTTTAGGTACTATATGAGCCACATTTAAGAACAAAAGAGGGGCGGCTCTATAAGACCGATTTAATACTGTCAAATGGAGATAGAGCCGTCGTGTGTGATGTCTCAATTGTGTGGGAGAGTTGGGGCTTGGGAAAAGCTGCCCGTGGGAAAGAAGACTACTATTCGGCACCGCCCGTGATGGAAGCCCTAAAGAAGAAATAACGAGTGCGTCTCCATAGTTAATAACACCGTGAACGGTTCTATTATTGTTCACGGTGTTTTTATGAAAACTATATGGAGACGCGCGGATGCGCCTGCGGGCTGATGGGAGTGAGCGGTTTTAGTTAATGTGGACCGCTCCGCGAGAGACTATAGTGTGTTCCTCCATTTCTTCCAGCCTCTTAGGCTCTTTTCAATGACAACAGGTGCGCCCCGCGAAATAAATTAACAATTAATTTAGTATTAAGTACTAATACATTCATTTTGAAGTTAACGAGACCAAGTAGTGCTGGTCGTGCTGGAGCATTACCAACCCACTTTTTACACCAATCAATTTGTAGTAGTGTAGTTAGTGTAGCACTAGGACTGTGGTACCAAACAGACCTAATATTTGAGGGCTGGTGTAGTCACAATAAAACTGTGTTTAATGTTTTAAACCTTTTATTGTCATAACTAGAGTCCGGATTTGTAGGCACTAAAAACATGTAAAACACGTCTTTAGCGATAATAAACGTTTTCTATTGGTAATACACCTTTACAATTGTTGAGTTATGGTAGGGCTGAAGGGGGTTACTGCCTATAAATGCGAACCCTAGTCCTAACTGAACTTTTTCAAGTCTCCTAGCACACTGCCCTGCTAGCAACACGAGTAACTCCGTCATGCGCTATGTTACAATTACATTTAGCTTTTTTTGGTGGTAGATCATCGATGGTAAAATGAAGCCACACAAAACTTTTCTTCTTACATACATTCATTTTCCTCACTCACAAAATAAGACAACCGATTACTTCAAAAGTGTAACTCAACTGAATTAATTACTGAAGTCAAATTTAAACTCATGTACGATAGAATAGAAACAAATGTAAACTTAATAAAGGCGAAGATAAAGATTTACGAGAAAGGCATATTATAAAAAAATTGCAAGATTGCAAGAAGCGCTACATTGAAATGTGATAAGACATACAGATGCCGGCGCTGTAAATCGCACCTGGCACCTGCAATGCAATCTACATGGCCGGCTAAAATCTATAAACAAAGAGAAATGATAAGCTATCATTTTTGCAAAAAGCCGCCTCGGCCTCGGCTACTGCCAGCTACCATAGATCGCTCATTCTAAAAGAATGAGTTTCTCCATAAGAGAAACAAAAATCATTTAAATTTATTCATAATTTTATTACGAGTGTCTCGCGGCAGAATTGATCTTGGCTGCGAGATGGTAGCGACATCTATACTGCGGTGACGTACTTAGCCGTTGACGTTTGGAAGTGAGGTTAGAGTTTCAAATTTACATTACTGTTTTTAATTTTAAAAAGTGACACTTGTCCGTTCGGAAGAAAAACATTTTTCATAAATTAAAATAAAAATAACATTTTCTTCTTTTTAGTAGAAAATAAACGCACCTGTTTTTCTACATTTCCATTTGTAATTTTTTCTTAAGTTTTCAATTGAATGATCTTTGATTTATTCATTCTGTTTATAATTTTATCCAAATTATTTAGAATGTATCGATGTTCTGTATCATAATTATATCATATATTAACATATCTTCAACGACACTGTTATTTTCAGTGTTAGTATTCAGATATTTTCAGACAAATCTTGTCAATTCAAAACTCAAACAAAAAATCATTCAATTGAAAAAAAATTAAAGCAAATGAAACTATAGAAAAACAGGTGCATCTATTTTCTACTAAAAAGAAGAAATTTTTATTTTTATTCGTGATAATTTGTAATTAGTTTTACATTGTTTGAATAAATTTTATTTAAAAATAATTTTTTGAAAAGTATTTTTCCTCTGATTTGACAAGTGTCACTTTTTAAAATTAAAAACAGTAATGTAAATTCGAAACTCTAACCTCACTTCTAAACGTCAACGGCTAAGTACGTCACCGCAGTATAGATGTCGCTACCATCTCGCAGCCAAGATCAATTCTGCCGCGAGACACTCGTATTTTATTTACTCTAAAAACTAAAATTTTCAGTTTAACATTTAAAAAATTAGAAAATAAATTATTAAATAAAAAATTAAAATTTAAAAAAAAAACCTTTTATTTAAAATTACAAAAGTGCACTAAAAAGTAGAAAATAATTTTAATAAAAGCAAACAAAGCTTCGTGAAAACATCAATATAAAAGCGTGGGGCTGTTTATAGGTGGATAAGCAGGCTAACTATTGGTGTACAAAATTCATAACCCCACGCTTTTATATTGATGTTTTCACGAAGCTTTGTTTGCTTTTATTAAAATTATTTTCTACTTTTTAGTGTACTTTTGTAATTTTAAATAAAAGGTTTTTTTAAAAAATTTTTAATTTTTTATTTTCTAATTTTTTAGTCATATCTTTTCAAATACAGCTTATGTATTTTAACTAATATAGGTTCATCCTATCAGATTTCTTTATTTATGTGTTTTAGATGTTTGATACTTCACCCTGAATTAATCATTACGACGAAAAACTTTACCCTGAATGCGGTCCTTAAAAATGAGATTTAGAATTCTAAGTTACTTTCCACCACCAATTTATCTATTATTCTATGCTTTCCACCCTGTATGATAAAATTGATTAAAATTGTTTAAAATTGTTTGTTAAAATTGATAAAAATTGACGCATGCGCTTTATGATTTTCAGTTTTTTCCCTATTTTTCGCTTATTTTTCAGAATTTTTGAAAAACAAAATTAAAATATGAAAATGCTCTGCAGGTGAAAGCTGTGTACCAAATTTCAGATCTCTAAGACGTCGAGAAGTTGCTTAAAAATGGCCTCAAAGCGGTCGACCCACACGGACGACGGTCTTCCCAAGTTAAATAATAGTAGTTTATATCACGAGGGCGTAAGGGGTTGTTTTTCGTCTCGAGACGTAGTTTATGACACGAGCCGCAAGGCGGCGAGGGGAATAATAGTCGAGAGATGAAAAAACCCTGCAGCCCGAGTATTATGAACAGCTTTTCGTGAATTTGGGAATAATATCCGACAAAATTCACGATTTTTTTGCAATAATTGCATAAATTTCATAAATTTATAACACGTTTTAATTGACATCGTGGTAGTGTAAAACCAACTTCTACTTGTAACCATGGTGTTTTTCTTGGCACCAGTTGGTACCCTGGAGGGCGGCCATGTTCATTTTGATTTTTGATCTCGAAAAGGTTGAACGTTTGTGTATTGTGTCGTGTGTTTTCAATTAAAAATGCTTAAAAACCAAAAAATAATCGTTAAATAATCAATAAATACGACATTGTGGTCGCATCTATCGATGTTCATGGACACGTTGCAAAAAAATCGCAAATTCGATATTGATGGATCACGTGGTAGGTACTATCGCGTTCAGCAAAAAGCGGTATTTATGGGGCGAATTTATACATTATTTACTATTTCAGGCTACATAGCCACGATAATCGATATACGTGTTCTAGGGATTTTTTATGCGCCGACAGGCGCATATTTTGAAGATCAAAAATGAAAACGACGAAAAGCACGTTCGCCGAAGACAACCGCAAAACGTTGTCGATATGCAAGACAGGCAAGTTTTTCACAATTGTGTGGTTAAGATAAAATATGTAAATAAATGATTTTTGAAAATTTTTGTTTTTTTGAAATTTTTTTACTCCCGGTTTTTTTTTACTCCCGGGAGAAAAACAAAGTGTGACGAAAAGAGCTTCTTTACTCCCGAAAAACCGGGTGTAAAGTAGTCACTTTACACCCAAAATCACGAAAAAGCTTTTAAAAAGAGGTAGGGGTAGATACCTGTAGGTGGATAAAGAAAAATGTACAAAGATTTAGTTTGTTTTTATTCATAAAAAAAAAGAACGCAACAAGAAAGAGTTTGCGAAACTTTTGACTTTTTGGGTCTCTTGTAGAAGCTGTAAAAGCGTTGTCTACCAAATCTCGGCTATATTAAATCAAAACTTGAGAATCGAAAAAAGATTCTACAGATTAACTAAACTCTTGCGCTCCAAAAGAATCGTGAGTCATAAGTTGAGTTGGTGAATCAGTTCATTTAACTGAACTGATTCGGAATAATTTGGTGAGTTACCCAGCACTAGAAGCAAGTATATTTTAGGGCATATTTCACTGTCAAATTAAATTTTCAAAAAGTTTCATCACTTTACCATAGATGGCGCCATAGTCACAGCCAGGTTACTCTTGCGTGCACTCGTTTTTAAAACTTTTTTTCAGTAGATTGCGGTGCTATTTTTTAAGGTAAGGTGACGACGGCTACCATTTTAAAACCACTTTTTTTTCTTTTGTGGGGTAAACGAATTTGTTTATTAATCGACGTTATATTGTTAGATTGAGAAAAGTGAACAATTAGCTACAGATACAGTTCAAGATACATCTTCGAAGAGTTACAAATTATGGAACGGATCGACAAAGTATTGGAACCTCCAGATAATTCTAGTAGCTACAAAGTTAAAGTAGAAGACCTAGAAGATGTGAAGTTTAATTTGGAAGATTTACATCATTCGATAGACATCAAAGACGAGAGCGATGCAGAACAATTGACACTGGAGAAACAAGTAAGAAAAACTAGAAACTCAAATTTTATTTGTCTGTTTTGTGACTATAAATGTGCTTACAAATCAATTTTAAAACAACATTTAAAAACACACACAGGCGAGAAATCTTTTGCTTGTGAGATTTGTGATTATAAATGTGCTCGTAAATCAGATTTAAAAAAACATTTTAAAATTCATACAGGTGAGAAACCTTTTGCTTGTGAGATTTGTGATTATAAATGTGTTGAGAAATCTACTTTAAAAGTACATTTAAAAATTCACACAGGCGAGAAACCTTTTGCTTGTGTGATTTGTGATTATAAATGTTCTCGAAGGTCATCTTTAAAAGACCATTTAAAAACTCATACAGGAGAAAAACTTTTTGTTTGTGCGATTTGTGACTATAAATGTGCTCACAAATTATCTTTAAATTTACATTTAAATATTCATACAGGCGAGAAATCTTTGGCTTGTGAGATTTGTGGTTATAAATCTGGACATAAATCAAATTTCAGAAGACATTTAAAAACTCACACGGGCGAGAAACCTTCTTCTTGTAGATTTGTGACTATAAATGGAAAAACCACAGACGTGATTTAATAATATTTATTAAGTCTAATTAAGATGTCAAAAATCCTAAAAATTGTGATTCACCATCGATAGAAGAAAAAGTAACAATTACTTATAATTTTTTTTTGTAACCTGTTTATTTTGGTAAGCTTCCTTAGCTTGTACAGTTGATGTAGATTCTTTGCAAGTTTTCCCTCTTGGTATTCGCTTCAGAATAATTTCTGGCAAGATACACTTTGTATAAAATGCATTAAGGAAGCGAGCATTTCATTGAACCAAAATTGTAGATCTCTACTTATTACTTTTGTATAAATATCTTTGTCTTTATCAATAAATACAACAAAGTAACTAATCTCCCTTCGACATATTATATTTAGTTGTCCCTGCACCTAAATTAAGAGTATTTAAGTTACATATCGTCGGTATTTAAACTTATAGGCGTATCTCACTTTTGACTAACATTTAGTTATAGCTGCATATCGTCTCCCCAAGTAATTTTTTCTTCGGAAGTGATTGTAAATTATTTGTCAGTGATTATTACATACTTTTCAAACATTTTCCGAGTAAAAATGTTTCTTGTTAATGTTTTATGCAGCTATATCTAACTGTTTATGTCGGTCAGGCAAAAGTGAGATACGCCTATACGTTTTGATACCGACGATATATGGTTATTGTATTGGAGGGAAGAGCTGTAGCAAAAGTTGGTACCTGATAGTAATACATCTTCTTCTATCTTATATATATATAAAAATCAATGCAACTTTTCTTTGTAATTTTATAACTCAAGAACGGGCTCACTAATCCAAACCAAATTTTTAGTGTTTGTTCAGACTATTTAGTAGATGGTTTCTGTGAAGTTTGCACAAAATCGGTCAAGCGGTTCTTTATTTATCACATTTTTTGTGATGAATTTCAATGAATTTAACTAATTTCACAGATGGCGTTCGCAAGCAACCTACCGTAAATCCTATATGACATGCATACCTCCATACTGTGTTCGGTAGAGGGCGATACCTACATATGTTGTCAGTTATGTTATGTTCAACTGCCTGCATAAATCCACTCACCAACAAGAAAAAATCATCGAATGAAACCTTCGATCACTTTTTGAATTGTTGGCATCGAGAATATGTCCCCGGAGTGTGTTAAGCAGGGCCAACACATGGGTCGCTTTGGCGATAGCATACTTCGGCACAACTTTTTTTGGTGCAAATGCAGTTTGACGCAGACCCAATTCGGTGCGAGTACGGTTCGGCATATGCCCATTTCGGTACAATAGTAAATCGGAGCAGAAAACTTTAGCGTACATATTACTATGGTACTCTTTGGAACTCAGTTCAATAAAAGTCCCCCCCCCCAAAAAAAAACAAAAAAGGAATAATAATTAAAAAGTGCATTTTTATATTTTGGTTTGTCTAAAATTCTGCTGAAAATCGGTCAAGCGGTTCGTTATTTATCACAATTTTTGTAACTCAATTCAATGAATTTTACTAATTTCATAGATGGCGTTCGCGACCAACCTACCGTAAATCCTATATGACATGCATACCTCCATACTGTGTTCGGTAGAGGGCGATACCTACATATGTTGTCAGTTATGTTATGTTCCACTGCCTGCATAAATCCATTCACCAACAACAAAAAATCATTTTGAGCTAAAACTCGTGGGCGTCACCCGCAGTTTTAATGTGCCAAAAACGCCTCACGTTTTTGACTTGCAGGGTCACAGCCGAGGCGTTTACTCAATGTCTCGCAAAGAAAATATATAGTGAGAAGTGATACCTGCGTGTTAAATGATGGCAACACAACGTAAACACGATCCTTGTGCCTATTTGGCAAACTAAACTAAACCCGCGTAAATTTAAAAAAATCCATGCCGTATTCATGGTTAATTCAACTTTATTTTTACATCTGAAAGATGTATTTAATAGATGTTTTTTATACAATATACTTTATAGTAGTAGTTACTATAGAAAATATCATTTAAATAAAAATTTTCAAATATTTATAAAAATTATATCCCTCATAAGAAAGATGATCACGAAATAAAATTCATAGTTAACTACATAAATATTTTAATAAAGCAAAAATGTTACATTTTACAAGAAAATAAAATAGACATAAAAATACATCCAAACAGACAAACAATAAACATAGTTTCAACTCTGTTTTCAACTAAACTTCTTGCGGCCAATTACTTCCGTATTAATTATTCCTGAATAATCTGAAATAAAAAAAAAATTAATTTACAGATAAAATCAAATACTTATCGTAATTTATAAAAACGATTATTTCTTCACACACTTGTAAACTAGCACGTTTACTTATTTTCACAACACAGAAAGTTGGGTTATGTCGAAAAAAAAGGAACCAAGACACTAAATTCAACGCCAACGTTTAGTAATTAAATTACCAAATTTCATGGTCCTATTACGCTTATTCGTTTTTCATGTCGGGTCCCATCGGCTACTTTAGACTTGGCGGAGTCGACTCTGACCTTCGTGTTTCATCGGCTGTTGCCAGTTTTTCAATCTGAGCTTCACCCCTATGATGTCTCGGCACCGACCTAGATCAGTTATTAAGTTAAGACGCTGCGGGCATGTATGGTAGAAAACTTTATTCAACCGTACAATCCCACTTCTTTTTTGCGACTGCGTCGCCTTTTTCCTTTCGACGGACCCTTTTGGGCTCCACGACGCTACGTTCTCTGGGGTTACTGTTGCTTCGGCCGTCTAACTCGTAAATCATTCATCAAAGGTTGATTATCGCCTCGCGCGGGTCAACACTCCACTTTGAAACGATACAAGGCTCAATGCTCGCTCTAGTATTTCATACTCAAATCATCCACGCGATGTTCTTAGATGTTGAAAGAGGTGATGGAGGCTGCGCCTCCACAAAACTCTGTTCACGAAGTGATGCTATGCTATGCTATAACAAAAAATCATCGAATGAAACCTTCGATCACCTTTTTGAATTGTTGGCATCGAGAATATGTCCCCGGAGTGTGTTAAGCAGGGCCAACACATGGGTCGCTTTGGCGAGAGCATACTTCGGCAAAACTTTTTTTGGTGCAAATGCAGTTTGACGCAGACCCAATTCGGTGCGAGTACGGTTCGGCATATGCCCATTTCGGTACAATAGTAAATCGGCGCAGAAAACTTTAGCGTACATATTACTATGGTACTCTTTGGAACTCAGTTCAATAAAAGTCCCCCCCCCCCCCAAAAAAAAAACAAAAAAGGAATAATAATTAAAAAGTGCATTTTCATATTTTGGTTTTTCTAACATTCTGCTGAATATCGGTCAAGCGGTTCGTTATTTATCACAATTTTTGTAACTTTTTTGTAAGCCCCCGGTCCTGATCAAATTCCCAACTTAGCGCTGAAAAACCTTCCTAAAAAGGCCATATCAGCGCTAACTGCAATTATCAATGCCATACTTAGACTGAAGCATTTTCCCGGCAGGTGGAAGTTGGCAGATATCATCCTCATACCGAAGCCGGGAAAATGATCGTCCAATCCCCTCAACTACAGACCGATATCTCTCCTCTCCTCCATCGCCAAGATAGCGGAGAAAATCATACTCTCCCGCCTTCTTGACGAGGTGGAAAGGCTCGGCATCCTCCCCGACGAACAGTTCGGGTTTCGCCAGGGTCACTCGACCACCCATCAAATTCTTAGAATAACAGAAAAGATTACGGAAGGTTTTTCCAGAGGCCATAGAGCCTTGGCTGTCCTGCTGGACATAGCCAAAGCCTTTGACAAAGTTTGGCACACAGGTTTACTGTATAAGCTTTACATGGCTAGAGTTAATCCAAGCTTAGTGAGGCTTATCACATCCTACCTGTGTGCCAGAACCTTCCGTGTCAAAATCAATGCCCAATTCTCCACGATTAGACCTATACACGCAGGGGTGCCCCAAGGATCTATCTTATCCCCCGCGCTCTTCAACATATATACCCACGACATTCCCATTCCCCAAAACGTAACGATGGGTATTTTCGCTGACGACACTGCGATCGTTACAACTCACCCGAGACGAAAGAGGAACGTTACTATCGTTCGTGATACGCTGAAGCTTCTTCAACCCTGGTTCTACAAGTGGAGACTTGTAGTAAACCCGGGGAAGAGCGAAGCTATCATGTTCGATAGAAAACGACACCCTCCCGACAAAATCGAGATGTTTGGCGAGGTAATTCCTTGGAAAGACTCCGTCAAATATCTCGGGGTCACCCTCGACCCAAGACTAAGCTGGTCCAAACACATTGCGAACTGTGTATCCCAAGCTAAAGCCCTTAAGGGCTCCCTTGCTCCACTGATCGGTAGAAATAGCTGCTTGCGCCACAAAGATCGGATCAGGATCTACAAGGCGGTCATCCGCCCGGTCCTTACGTACGCGGTCCCGGCATGGGGGTTCGCATCTTCTAATCAAATGAAAAGATTGGAAACCATGCAAAACGTCTGCATAAGACAAGCCATGGACGCCCCATGGTTTGTCACTAATAGACAACTCCAGGCAGCTTCCGGAGTCAAGCCCCTGGATTCTTTCATAAAAGACCTAACATCTAAATTGTACTTGAAAAGCTCCGACTGCCACAATCCACTCATCGAAGCCCTGGGTCGTTACGACACTAACGACTACCCAAGGACGCCTAGGCCCAAGGATATAATTATCCCTAAAACAGTTGTATTGCCTCCCCACCCTAGATCACCCCAACAAAGCAACCCAATACCAGACATCACGTATTCAGACTCTGACTCCGAGGACGGCGTGTTCCAGTGAGGAGTGTTCACGCTGCCCCGGGGAGGTTACAAATATTCGTCATTGTCCTGTCCAATTAATTTTCTTCCTTTTCAGCTTGTGTTTTTAAATTTTTTTTTTTCAGCGCCTATTAGATTATTGTTGTGTTTGTAAATTGTAAAAAATTATTTTTTTTATATTAATAAAAACGCTGTAGCAACGGCGCGACTGAGGCTCTGTTATTGTAAAAAGGGCTCAAGGTAAGCACATCGCGCCGCCGCGGGCGCGGGGATTGTCTCACCCGTGCATGCACGCGCGTACAATTCGACGTTAGCCTCCGGCCCCGCAGTGCTTACCTTATAGCGTAATAACAAACAAGACACCGGCTCGACGCCGCTCCTCGGGTTTGAAATCCCTGTAAAAAATTCTCAACGTCAGGTTTCTAATCAGACGAAGGAGATAAGCGGGCTATCGCCCGCATCTGTTCCGCAGATGCCAAGTGTCAGCTACAGCTACAGCTACAACAAAAAATCATCGAATGAAACCTTCGATCACCTTTTTGAATTGTTGGCATCGAGAATATGTCCCCGGAGTGTGTTAAGCAGGTCCAACACATGGGTCGCTTTGGCGAGAGCATACTTCGGCAAAACTTTTTTTGGTGCAAATGCAGTTTGACGCAGACCCAATTCGGTGCGAGTACGGTTCGGCATATGCCTGTTTCGGTACAATAGTAAATCGGCGCAGAAAACTTTAGCGTACATATTACTATGGTACTCTTTGGAACTCAGTTCAATAAAAGTCCCCCCCCCCCCCAAAAAAAAAAACAAAAAAGGAATAATAATTAAAAAGTGCATTTTCATATTTTGGTTTTTCTAACATTCTGCTGAATATCGGTCAAGCGGTTCGTTATTTATCACAATTTTTGTAACTCAATTCAATGAATTTTACTAATTTCATAGATGGCGTTCGCGACCAACCTGCCGTAAATCCTATATGACATGCATACCTCCATACTGTGTTCGGTAGAGGGCGATACCTACATATGTTGTCAGTTATGTTATGTTCCACTGCCTGCATAAATCCATTCACCAACAACAAAAAATCATCGAATGAAACCTTCGATCACCTTTTTGAATTGTTGGCATCGAGAATATGTCCCCGGAGTGTGTTAAGCAGGGCCAACTCATGGGTCGCTTTGGCATACTTCGGCAAAACTTTTTTTGGTGCAAATACAGTTAGACGCAGACCCAATTCGGTGCGAGTACGGTTCTGTACTGCTTAACAGCGGTTCCAGGCAATTCAACGGAGTGGTGTTTTAGTCAGTAGGAATCTGACACTCTCCCCCTCTCACTGGGGGGCGCCTATGCAAGGTTTCCCCACTCAAACACAAAAAAAAAAAAATTATCTTTTAATCTTTACTTTAATTAATTCACTATTTCATCCTTCCCATTGGTAATTTTAAAACTTCTATATAAACGAAATATAAAAAAAGATTAAAGTAAAAATGTCATCATCACAATTTAAAAAGGTTGTAGAAGAGGCGCGAACTAAAATATTATCGTTAGCTACAAATGAAACTTGGGAAGTTAGACACGAATATGCTCAAGCTATCGAAAAATCTTTACAAGAAGAACTACGGGAATTTTGCGGAAACCCTATGCGCACTACTGAATTAGTCATTGAAAAGAATAGAGTTGCAGCAAAACAAATTAGAAAAAGAAAAAAAGAAGAAGAAATAGCCGCTGCCTATTTAAAAAAGAAAAAAGAAGAAGAAGACGAAATTTCAAATATGGTATCTGATTTTGAAAGATCCTTAGTAGAAGAGAATCGAGAGAGTGGAGAAGAGGGAGAGGAAGAAAAGGAGAAAAAGGAAGAGGAGGATGAACAAGAACAAAAAGATTGACAGAAGGGAAAAGAAGGATATACTAAATTTTACCATTAAAATAAAATAACATAGAAGTACTACTTCGATATAATTATTAATTTTATTAAAATTCATTTCGTTATGATTTTTGCACCTTTATTGAAATTCGAATTCACCTAAAAAGTTAACTCAATATTTATTGACTCTGAGCTGATGAAACTGAAACCATTTATACATGTACTACCTGACCCGCATGTTGCTCGGAGCAAATTTATGTGTACTGTGCGCAAAAATATATATACTTCATAATATATATGCACACATACGTAGCTTTCGTTACAAATGGGTAGACAACTTTTTTTTTTGTTTGAGTGGGGAAACCTTGCATAGGCGCCCCCCACTAAGAGGGGGGGGAGTGCCACATTCTTGCTGACCTATCCTATCCTACTAACCAATGAAAAACGTCTGATTGCTACTAATACGCTCCTTTCATTGGTTACTAAAAATTTTGATCTAAATTTGGGTGTTTTCCATTCGGCTAGAAAGTTAACACATTTATCGATTCCCAGGCGAAACGAAGTTTGCCGGGTCAGCTAGTTTTCTATAAAATTTACATGTAAATGGTAACTAACCAATAGAAAGAGCGTATTAGTAGCCATCGGACGTTTTTCATTGGTTCGTTACCATTTACATGTAAATTTTATAGAAAATTATGCATCGTGTCATACAGACTTTAAGGTTGAATTTTGAGACCAACTAATTATATATTTATACTAGGTGGAAAGCCCGTCCACGGACGGGTAGGTGGCCGGTGGATCTCTATTTTAGTAGTATTAATTTTAAAAAAATTGTTTCTAAACACCAACACTAACCTCAGCTCAACTGATGGATCTCAGTAGGAATCACAATATTGTTCAAATTTCTTTAGGGGGGGGGACAATTTTATAAATATAGATTGTTGTAAAAAAATACCAAAATTGATAGCCCCTTCTATACTTTTTTCCAGTAATTTTAGTTTTTACCTTATATTTATAATGAATAATTTTTCCAAGGGGGAGGGGGCAATTGAAAATTAAAAGTTACACTGGGTTACACACACTTATTTACACTAACACTAGAGGCTCTACCGTCGAGCTTTATCGCTAATTCTCCTATAAGAGAGCAAGTAAGTTTGACGTTAACACCTCTAGCGTTAAAAAAGTGAACTTTATCTAAAAACTTTTAACTCAGGAGAACGCTAACGTCAGTTTTCTCACTCTTCATAGAAACTTAATCTAGACAGTTACTAAATATTCAGTAC
Source organism: Rhagonycha fulva (assembly GCA_905340355.1). Classification (NCBI taxonomy): domain Eukaryota; kingdom Metazoa; phylum Arthropoda; class Insecta; order Coleoptera; family Cantharidae; genus Rhagonycha; species Rhagonycha fulva. The sequence goes on from HG996554.1 coordinate 23,903,596, forward strand.
AGGCAAGTTTTTGGTGGCAATATATCAAAAAAAAAAAAAAATGAGAGGTGAGCTAAGTGAACGGGCTAAGGACCGGACTCTAGGCTAGCAGCCCTAGGTTCGATCCCCAACCCGGCTACACAATTTATCCAACTTCATTATGATGACCCACTCCTATCGGAAAGCAATGGCAAACCACCGAGAGTAATCTGCCAAGAGAACCATTTAATACCAAAATTAATGGTCACGATGCTTCTGTCAAGAAGCAAAACGATTAGAAAGAATATCAAAAAATAGTTTGCACGATTGACCAAAGGTTATCGACTGGCCAAGTGATGACGTCATTAATTGTGCAAACATTGGTTTGAATCCATTGAACCCCCCCTATAGAATAAGTAATTCCAAAGAATTATAATTATTAATAAAAAAAAATATTATCTGTATTATTATTGTGTTCACCATCCCCCCCCCCCCCCGGTATGAATGTTTAGTTACGGATTTTTTTGAATGAAATAATAGTTCATTTTCATATCAACAATCTATGTTGTAAAAATTTTGAACTTTGAAATTTTGAAAATCAAGTTATTAATAAATTTCAATTTTATTTTGGATTTTTAACATTGAATTTAAATTTTGGCCCCACGTTTTGCGGTTTTGGGCGTTTTTTCAGTTAAAAGTTGGCGCCACAGATTTTTAAAATCAGACAACACTGGTTCTATTTAGTTTTATAACTAAATACTAAACAGACCACCAGGTTGCAGGTAGCTACTTTGGGCGAGAAAATACAAATTTTACGATTGAAATCTCGATGAATTCTGAAAGAGTATATTTTAAATAAGAGAATAAGCGGAGGTACAATGCCCTAAGTGCACCTGTTTTTTCAAAAATCGAATTTAAAAACTTCGATTTTTGCAGTACATTTTAAAGCAAAGTCGCTCGGGATTGGTTAATTCTGTCGGTACGTGCACCCAGATATAGTCTTAGCTTTGCGCGGAGTGGGAGCGACACTTGCATTGCGATGCAGTAACAGAGCACTTCGAACGAAAATCATGGTTTTCAACCCTCAATGTGCTGGTAAAATGGCTTAAAGCGCCCGAGCGTAGCGAGAGGTGCTTTAAGTCGATTTTTCCTTGCACAACCACCTTTCCGAATAGTACATGTGCTAGAAAAATGGCTTAAAGCACCCGAGCGTAGCGAGAGGTGCTTTAAGTCGATTTTTCTTCGCACAAGTACCGTGCGTTAAAAATCCACTCTCACGAGTTTCACATCTCAAAGATCCACCTTTTCATTGATCTGTCGGCCTAGGGATATTTGTAAATTAGTTGTCATTTTGATGAAAATGGCTCGAAGCGCCCGAAGGGTGCTGAGAGTCAATTTTCATCAAAATCACCATGGCAAGAGCCGGACCTACCGGCAAAAGTAACTACCGTTCGTTAAATTTAAGTAACCCTTTTCTGAAGTAATTTTTAAATAATTTTAAATTTTTAAATTAAATAAAAAAGGAGAACGCATTCCTACCATTGCGCTAGAGTTACTGTCTAATTGTAGAAGTGCGACACTCTTATGTATAGCAGTACACGGACCTCCCACGAACGAACTTGATTAACCAATCACGAGCGTTTAAACTTCGAAAATCAAGCTTTTTTAAATTCGATTTTTGAAAAAACAGGTGCACTTAGGGCATTGTACCTCCGCTTATTCTCTTATTTAAAATATACTCTTTCAGAATTCATCGAGGTTTCAATCGTAAAATTTGTATTTTGTCGCCCAAAGTAGCTACCTTTCCCCGACCACCACAGTACTACCTGTTGCCTGTTGGTTCTTCGAGACGCGCCGTGCACGTGTAGTTAATTTGTGATTCAATAAGTTACAAGATTTAATATCAATTTACATCATCGTCATCATATCAGCTAGTGAAAAGGTAAGCCATTGAAAAGAATGTCCATTACTTTTGCAAAGCAATGGTAGTCGTCTTATAAATATTACATCCGACTTGATAAAAGAGGATCTTATTTGATTATTTTATTTCAGATTGATATAGATTTCGAGCTAAGATTTCATCAAAGTTAAGGAAGATAATATATACTTGGTAATGAATGAATACAAGATTAATGGATTTGATCGGCATTACTGCGTGTATATGATTAATAAACCTATTAAAAAAATTATTTGTATTAATTTTCTTCAACTTCAATACAAAAAACCCTTTTTGTTAAATTATCTTCCCGGCGATAGAGGAAAATCTTTTATGGTTAGTAACATGTAACATTGTTTAGATTTAGATAATATATTATGTATTATTGTGTGTTGTAACAAATAATAAAAAAAATGTGCTGTAAATATAATGTATAAATGTAAAAAAATAAATATTTTTTGAAACTTATTGTATTGCGAATCAAAAATTGAGTTTGATTAATTTCTGGTTAATCATTTAGAAACAAATACTATGTATTATTGTGTGTGGTAACAAATAATAAAAAAAATGTGCTGCAAATATAATGTATAAATGTAAAAAAATAAATATTTTTTGAAACTTGAAATATACGTTTTACTAATTTATAAAATATATAGTAGAAATACCTTATGAATATTCCGTATAAGAAGAGAAAAATTAACTCTGTAATTATGATTATTATTCATAATTATTGATCCAATATTCTAAATATTACTTAATAAGCTACTTTATTTATCACATTTTATGATTAGCTGCTTAAAAAGTTATTCTTTATAAATTATAGTTTATGAATATTAATCATAAATATGTGATTATTAAGTGTATTTTTTATGCTTAATATGATCAGTATTTATGAGTATTACTCATAAAGATATGAATATTAATCATAAAAAAGTGATTATTAAGTGTTATTTTTTATGCTTAATATGATCAGAGTTTATGACTATTACTCATAAACGTATGCGTATTACGCATATATAATGAAACTGTTTAATTCATAAGTTATGAATTATAATCATAACCGATGCGATCATGACTATTCATAAATTATGAATATGGTTTATAAATTTATGAATAGTTAGTAGTAGTACCTTTTTTATGAGAAAATTATGCATAAGTTATGCGTATTCCGAATTATATCTGAGAACATTTCTCTCTGTGAGTAGAAAGCGTGTTAAGGCATCGGGTCAATGGAGTGAATAAACCAATATGTCGACAACGTTATCAAAAGCGGAATAAAATTTTGCACAGGAACAATCGAACGAGCAGGAAGAATTAACAATAATGTTGGGTTTGAAGGGATTACATAAATTTACTTATGGTTGCAAAACATTGGTGGCCGATCATAAACCATTGGAAGTCTTGTTCAATCCGTAGAAAGCAATATCGGTGATGACAGCATCAAGATTGATCCGGTGGAATTTAATATTATTAACCTACGACTATATCATCAAATATAAGAATTGAGTGGAATTAGTGGAACTAAATGCTTTATCGAGATTGCCGCTGGATGAAACAACAGGGGTGAATTTGGAAATTAATTTGTTTAATTGGACTAACAAATTATAATTATACAGAAAGAGAGTTATACCACAAATTTAATAAACTAACTTTCTGAACTATAGATGAAGCTGTGGCTTGTCTTAATGGGTCAACAAGTACGAATTTTGTGAACCAATCCGAAATTACTAAAAGATAGGTGTTACCTTTTTTAGTCCGAGGAAAAGGACCCATAAAATCAATGGATAGGATTTGGAATGGATACTCCACTCGCTTTGCCTTTCCCATAAAACCAGGACGCAGTTGATTAGTTGGTTTGCTAGCTAAGCAAACTTCACATTTCAAGACATACTTTGAAATGTCTGATTTCATTCGCGGCCAATAATAAATTTCGGAGATCTTGTGAAAGGTTTTAAACGCTCCTAAATGACCACTCAATGGATTGTCGTGACAATCCTGCATAATTTTGCGACGACGTGATCTTGGTACCATAAGCTTCCATTCTATCAAATTTGAAATAATGTTATGTTTATTCGGCACGAATTTAAACACATAACCGTCCTCGACCTTAAAATTTGGGTACCGATCGGGATTGGAAATTATTTTATCAATGACTTTCTGATACCAAGCACTTTTGTCTTCCGGTTTTAAAGAAATCGCATGAATATTAATCGGTGCTCGAGAAAGTGCATCGGCCACAACATTAAGTTTACCCTTTCGATGTATAATATCAAAGTTGTATTGATTTAGCCTCACAGCCCACCTTGCAATACGACCCAAAGGACTCTTAACAGATCCTAGCCAACGAAGGGCTTGGTTATCTGTGATAACAATGAATTTGGTTCCCTCAATATATGGCCGATATTTCTCGATACCAAACAAAATTGCGCAGCACTCCTTCTCCATCGCGTGATAATTTCGTTCATGTTTATTGAGCGTACGACTAGCATAGGCAATTACTCGTTCGTGTTCCCCTTCCCCTTGAACAAGGATCGCACCCAAACCGGAATCAGAAGCATCAGTTTGAATGTAGAAAGACTGAGTGAAATCAGGACTGCTCAATATCGGAGCAGATATCAATAAATTTTTCAAATTGCGGAAAGCCCCTTCAGCTTCCTCATCCCACAACACACGTTTACTTTTAGCTTTTCCTTTTAAAAGTTTTAAAATTGGCGCGGCTATTGACGAAAAATTTGGTATAATACGTCTATACCAACCGGCCATACTAAGAAAACGCTTTATTTCCGTGGCGGTTTTGGGAGTTGGATAGCCTACTATAGCTTCCACTTTACTAGGGTCAGTTCTAAGACCTTTACTATCAACTACGAAGCCAAGGTACTTAAGCGAGTCAGGGCAGAACTCACACTTATCTAAATTTACCGTCAGATCTGCCTTTTTAAGTCGTTCGTATACTTGCTTTAAAAGAGAAATATGTTCCTCAAAAGTTTTAGAAACAATTATAATATCGTCAATATATACAAACACGTTTTCAAATTCTGGACCAAAAATGCTGTCCATGAGACGCTGTAATGTTTGGGGCGAGTTATGCAAACCAAACGGAAGTACATTAAATTCAAAAAGCCTACGCCTCGGAACAGTGAATGCTGTTTTCTCACATGACTCAGTTGAAAGTGGAACTTGCCAGAAAGCTTTTCTAAGATCGATAGATGACAAATAGCGAGCATCTTGTAGACGATCGAGTATGTCGCTAATATACGGAAGAGAGTATGCGTCAGGTTTGGTAACCTCATTCAGACGCCTTCCGTCAAAACAGAAACGTAATTCACCACTTTTCTTTTTGACCAAGACAATTCGACTATTCCAACTGGAAAAACTTGGTTTGATGACATTGAGACGTATCATTTCATCAACTTCAGCATTGACTTTTTCTAGCATAGCTGGAGAAAGTGGAAAATGGCGTTGTTTAATTGGCAAAGAATCGCCCGTGTCAATAACGTGTTCAACTAGAGAAGTTTGGCCTAGTTTTGCTGAAGCTATTGACTTGACCTGAGTAACAACTTGCTCCAGTTCCTTTACTTGATCTAAGGTCAGATCTGTACGGGGAATAATTACTTTTTCCGATGTCAAACAAGAAATTTCGTTAGTAATTATGTACGAATCATTTTCAAAATCCGTTTTTAACTTAAAAAGTTTACAAAACTCATAACCAAGAATTAAAGGGTATTCGATAGATTGCGTGACTAACGCAGATATATCCCTGGTAACGCCTCCAATAGTAATAGGTAATCGAACTGTACCTTTGACATTCTGTGGTGTACCATCTGCTGATTGCAGTGGAACACGCTGGGATTGATCAACAGTTAATTTAAGTAATTTTAATAAATAAAATCCGTCACGGCCTAACACTGTTTGATTTGCTCCCGGATCTAAAAATGCTAAAACGCGCTCACCGTTAATGTTAACAAACATGTATGCCCTGTTGTCGAACGGTCTATGTACGAACAAGGATGTAACAGTTGCTGGAGGAGCTGTGCAAAATGATCGAACCCGAGACAACCAATGTTGCCATTTAGGACTATCAGCCTGTTAAAAGGGTTGGGCGGAAAGTGGCTGCGACTTACTCCCGCCTTCCAGCGTTTTTTGAACACTTGGGACAATTTGCGTAAGTAACATTCTGTGTACCGCAAATGTAACAGAATGTACGTCGCTCGGCGACACAAATATGATAGAGATGCCCCGCTTGTCCGCAATTAAAACACTTAGCATTAGCGCTGGTATGTCTACCGTAAGTTCGTGATTTATAATGGGGTACATTTGTTGGTAATTTATCCTGAACTGGCTTAGGATTATTACAAGATTGACCGTACACCTGAGAAGAGTCATGAGCGTGCAACGCAAAAGTTCCCATAGGACCACTTTTGTACTTATCTGGACGTATTGCTAAATCTGGTTCGAGAGGGTTAACAGTAGGAACGCGCCTGTAAAACTCCGCCTTTTGACGGTCGGCATCAGACAATTGCTTACATGCTTCTGCAATAGAATGTACAGAATTAAATTGGCGGAAGACCAACTTGTCACTAAACCGAGGTTGCAAATTTTGCAGTATTATTTGGATTTGCGTTTCCAAACTGGGTTTTCTACTCAAACTATTCATTAGCGTCCGTATATTTGCTATAAAAAAGTGCGGAAGCTCGGTTTCACCTTGCCTCCTATTTCTTATTTCTTCCCATAGTGCCGAATCATAATTCGCAGGTAAAAATGTTTGTTTACGCAAAACCACAAGCCTTTCCCATGATGTTTTGTCGGGTTTGTTGATCCGAAACCACACCAAAGCTTGCCCTTCGAACAGATAATACGTGAAAGTAAATAACGTGCTGTCTGTAATGCCATGACAGGCTTTGAATTCCTCCACTTGTTCAAGGAAAGCATTCATCCCTAGTACAGTGGAATCGCCCGTAAATTTGATGTTCCACTTCCGCACCGTATCGAATTTAAAACCTGGGGGAAGGTTATATGACCCGCTTGGCAAAATTGGTGAGTAGTTTGCAGGCGGTGGTTGATATGGACTTGCCATACTCACTGCTCCAACCATGGAAAAGTTTACCTGAGGTGAGCCTGTGGCAGGTGCATCAAACATAATTTGATTTCTTGGGGGTAGGTTTTGAGCAAGCTCACTTTCTGCTTCCGCTGCGCCAACAGCATTTGCGTATGTGCTTACAATATGGGACGGCATCGCGACATTTTCGGTTATTAGATCATCTGCTAACGCTAATATTGCATCATTTTTTGCGGTGACAGGAGAACTAATCAGCGTATCAACCTGTTCAATGTTTTAGTTTTTCCGTACAGGATTCGTCCTGCAAGCAATAACTCAACCGACCTAGAATATGTTGTGCGCGAGCCGCAATGCTAATCCCTTTTGCTGAAAGTGGCTTAGCTTCTAAATCGTCAAATTTTTCGAGTAATCTCGCGAATTTTTCTTGGCATATTGTAATTTGTTCTGAAATATTTACTGTAATCCGGGGATATGTAGCTACTACACTTGCGTCTAGTACCGCTGCTTTAAGAGCATCACGAAACCTTGATCTTCGCATTACGGATGTATCGCCCTCTGAATCAATACCCCGGGTTTCCAGTTCTCATTTTAATTCATCAGTATGTAAATAATTGACCTATTTCGAATTCATTATTATCAGATTTATTAAATTGTCAAATAAATGGTTAATATTGTACAATCGCTGCAACTGCTCTAAGTACGTAAACCAATCGAGAGAAGAGAGTAAAAGAAACAAGAGTTTTTAGCTGACGACAAAGATGTTAAAAAAATTAAGTGATTGCCCCCTGGACAAAGCAAAATGTAAGATGTTAATGCAGGGTAATAGAAAGATCAAGCCTCACTACTGGGCGTCAAATAAGTATACCACAAATTTAATAAAAATTTGCGTTACTGCCTCGATGGTCCCACAGATGTAACGAGGGACAGGCTAGCTAAGGACTAATCCTTACAGTCACGAGAGCTCGGGTCGCACAAATGCGGTTCGTGAGTTTTTACTCACAGAAAAAAATGTGTACTTAAAAGTAGAACAATTTGTGCCTAGATTGTCTACAGGTACAAATTGTGTAAAAATTTAGCACAATTTGTGCTATAAAATAGTACAATTGCGCTAGAGATGACTGAATTTGACTAAAATTAAGTACAATTGTACCTAATTTTCACCCAATTTGTACTTGTAGACAATCTAGGCACAAATTGTTCTACTTTTAAGTACACCTTTTTTTCTGTGCTGCTATACTGTATAAGAGGCTCACTTTAATTGGATCGTCAGCTAGAAAAAAAAGGTGCTCGGGGCGCCAGCCTATTGAAATAAAACGCAAAGCCAGAAGAGTAGAAGTGGATTTATTTAATAGGCTTGAAATCAATAGTATAAATGATTGATAAACGTATTTATACGAACAATGAACAGTATTGTACAATTCAGTTGACCTCGAAGGTCACAAACAATATTGGTAGCTGAAGGCTTAAAAAAAAATATAAATTCAAAATGTACTGTCTCACAACTGACTAAAGGTCGGTTGGATTTATCAATCAGCACGTCACAAAAATTATTTGAATTAAAAAGATCGCAAAACAAGTAATTTGCAAATTTGAAATAAACGCTTAAAATGCGGCTAAAATTTTAGCACATGCAAAGCACTTAAAATGTAAAAAAACTTACCCAGTATTTACTGCTTAAATGATCATTACCAAATTGTAATGACCAGGACATAAAAAAATTCCAACCAAATGGTTTCCTCTGTGAGCGCTCTACTTTGGAATATTTGATCGGCGTCCAAAAATAATGGAAAATATATTGGAAAATAAATTTACAAATTAAGCAACAAATACATGCAGCTAAATAAACCAAAGCGTATCTATTTAAGCAATTTTCAATTTCAAATAAATTTCCAACGCACTGACTGACAAAAAAATAATATTTGGCAACTACTAACCAAAAGTGATGTTTAAAAATTGGAAATATAAACGATGTTATTGAAAAACCTTATTCTCACGGATCCAACAGGCTAGAGTCAGCAGATGGTGCGATACAACCGTGATAGCGGATGCTCCAAGAAAAATTTATCTTAATATAGATCAAAAAGCTCCAATAGTATTTTCCAAAATATCCGCTGCTTCCCAGTTTGTAAATATTCTTGACCTTCAATGGCGCAATACAAAATTTCCCAACTTATCTGCTGATGTTTTAGCACTCCAGAAAATTTAATATTATTGCCCTGAACGTGGTGTAAATAAACTCCAAGATGTCAAGGATGTTCTCACAAAAGTTATTGGTGTGATTAACTATTACTGATCTCAAAAAACTTGATTGTAATTAAAATAATCGACAAATTAAACTCCTTTCAAAAACAAACGGCCATTCGCTCACAAATCGTTCAGCGATTCTCTCAGGTGCTCTCTTATCTACACCTTTCTTGGTTGGAAGTGTCGCAAACCACGCCATTTAAAATTTAAACAGAAATTATTTTTAAATAATTTCATCAAACAAAAAATGTGTATTTGATATGCTAAGAGTAGCAGAATGTACAGATAAAGACCAGATAAGATTTCGGCAACGAAATCTTATTTTTAAAAAAAAAGACAAAGCTTTATTTTACGTGTTTATTCAAGAAAGGTAAATACTAGACTGACTTATCATTACATATTCTTTATGAGTTCACGCTGAAGTCACCGGACTATGATGCATCTGCATTCGGCTTATTGATAAGCAAGATACTATCATTACATATTATCCGGTGACATAGACAGGTCAACGTAACTGACAGGTCAACGTAACTCCTCCACGCCCAAGAGGAAAAATTATGATTCGAAGAATTTTTTTAATTTTTCAATGACACTTCCTTCAATGGATTTTATGTTTTTTTATATTTTGAACTTTCACAATTTTTATTCTTAAGCATGGGTAATATTATATCTTAAATACATATAGCATAGAAACAATAATAATTACATACATAATAATTGTATACCAACAGATATTGTAATAATGAAATGGTATTGTTTTTAAATATTCGAAATTTGTTGTTTAGTAAATTTTTTTTTTTTTTAACTCTAATTCTAAATTTTTGAATTCATTAAGATTAACATCGTCTAAATAAAGTACGTTATTTTTCTTTTTTAAATCTCATTTTTCAATGACACCTCCTCCAATGGATTTCTAGTTTTTATATTTTGGACTTCCACAATTTTTTTTTTTAAGCATGGGTAATATATCTTAATTACATATAACATAACAATAATAATAATTACATACATAATAATTGTATACAAACTGATATTGTCATAATGAAATGGTATTGTTTTAATATTTGAAATTTGTTGTTTAGTAATTTTTAACTGCAAGTCTAAATTTTTGAGTTCATTAAGATTAACATCGTCTAAATGAAGTACGTTAACCTTCATATTAGGTTGATTGTAGGTGTTGTCATTAGGTAATACCATTGATGGCAAATTAAAATGTTTGATTAACGGATTTACATCTTCAAAAGAGTTCAAAATAGTTTCAGCTATTTTTAATTTACAGCCTTTAGGAACGGTTACAACATATGTTCCTTCTAATATCAATTTTTCTATAACATTATTACAATTGGCATTAGCCATGGTAGCGTTTACAGTTATTACTAACCACTTATTTTTGGTCACTTTTTGAATTTTGGTTTTTGTTAGATAACTATGAAGCACTTCACAATTTTTATAATCCGCACTGAGATTTATTAAATCCACTTCACAAGGGTTGTTGTTAGACATCGATTTGATTACTTCATTATTACACAAATAGTTCATGGGATAAACTTCTTTACACTGATCGTCGCTTAAACCATATTGTTCGTCGTTTATGATGAGGAATGAAGATTTTGGAATTATAATTTGGTAAAAGGTATTTTGGGAAACAGGTAGGGAATACAATTTATAATAATCATACATTTTTAACTCTACTAACGGAATTTCCAAAATAAATACAATTTGTTCCTTACGTATGTATCCTTTTATATTAATTATTGAATAATAATTATTAACGAGGTCCTCTTGATCTAGTTCAAATGGCAATTTTAAATTTTTTAAATTTGACTTAATATTTGACAATTCTATCTTTAATTCCTGATGAGTAATTATTGATGGGTGTAACGAGTTTAATTTAGCAAAAGTGATTGAATTCTCAGCATTATCTATAATTTCTATTAATATTTCTGTTGCCGACAATAACTGATTAAAAATAGTGTTTAGCATGACAAAACTATCAATTTCGTTAAAATAAGTTGCTGTAATGTTTTCCATTACACTAGCTATTTGATTTATTCTTTTTTTCTAGTAATATTTGATTATGTTGCAATTTTGACATTGATTCATTGAATGCGTGTAGAGCTTTATCTGTAATACTCAGTTGTTGCTCCACTATAGTTTTTATTTGTTCTTGGTTTTCTTTAATTTGTAAGATAGCTGTATCATATCTATCAGCGTCCGACTGATCTAAATTTCCCGATATTGCTTTCCAAATCGATCCTAACCCGTTTATTAAGCCTCTTGTGGGACGTTTGTCTCTGTTTAAACTTATAATAGTCATTTGCTCATACTTAGATTTAAATTGTGAAAACTTATATTCTAATAAATATCGGTATGTAAACATTTCTTTAGCATATCCTATTCCATAAGCGCTTTTATAAAACGAACTATTTAAATTATTATAATTATCAACTAACTTATTAAATTCTATATTTAAACTAGATAAATCATAAATTTGTATTAATTGCCAATGATCGATGACATTTTGAGTTGTACCTAACTTTAGTGGTAACAATCCAGGGTTTTTGATGATTTTTTCCATCTCTACATGTCTATCTGCTCCTCTCGCGATGTTGAGGGCTGCGGCGAACAAGGCCGTGACAATTGATCTGTAACAATTGGTTGTCTTAAGTTTTGTAAATGTACCGTCCGACCTTTATTTTTAGTAGTACCGCCAGCTTTTATTATTATGGCTTTATTACCAGGTATTAATTCTTTCAAAATAAATGGACCATTGAACTTTTCGCCCGTTTTATTTCTTTTGTACTTATAGCTTGTTTCATAAACCACTTGACCTTCTTTAAAGGGGTTATTAACTACTGTGTTTATTTTTTCTACTACTCTAGTTTTTCCTTTTATTAAATTTTCGTTTACTTTGCTATAAGTTAAAGCTAATTTTTTTTTATGTTTTTGAAGGTAATCACTATACATTTGTTTATCGTAAAATAAATCATATGGATCTCTTAATTTTGTGTGACCCAACGTTAATTCCAAAGGTGTGAAGTAGGTACTAGAATGTATAGAATTGTTATAGGCAATGATAGCATATTTTATCAGGGTAGTTATTCCTTCTTTATGTTTCGTTTTTAATAGCCGAATATGTTCCGCGATAGTACTATGAAACCGTTCAACTATTCCGTCAGAGGGGGGATGATGGGGGGTAGTGAAATGAATTTTTATTTTGTGTGCCTCTAGTAATTCTTCAACTATGTGATTATGAAATTCTAACCCTTGATCGGCACTAATGGTTTCTGGAGTTCCGTAACAAGAAAAATAAGTTATCAGGGCATTTAATATATCTACGGCATTTTTTGATTTAATCTCGATGGCTTGGCCTAATTTTGTAAATGCATCTACTATAGTTAAGAATTTAGTATTTTCCAAAGTATAGACGTCGATATGTAGTTTCTCAAAGGGTTTGTGCGGAGTATCGGTTAACATCATTGCTATATTTGGGGGGTTTCTTTCATATTTACTTTTTTTACATCTTTCACAATTGGCAATAAATTTAGCTACATGTTCCTGCATACAGGAGAAATAATATTTTCGTTGTAGTTGTTTTATTGTTTCCGTTATACCTCGATGATTCGATTTACCTTCGTGTTGGTTTCTTATGGCTATTTCAACTAAATTGGGTTCGTTTAAAATCTCTCTTCTTTCAGTGCAATAAATTAGTTCGGGTTCTTTTGCATTAAATAATTTTTGTACCACTCTATTAAATTGTTGAAACATATTTTCTGTGTCAAAATGAATGTAATATTTTTTTGATTCTGTGGTATGTTCTTTTAAAAATTTTATGATGTTTTCCTCGTCATTACTATTCATTTGGACATGGTAACGTTTTATGTTTCCGATAGTTTCCATTTTGACGGGTTGCATGAGTGTATGTACCTTATATATAAAGAACTGATTTGGTTTTGAATCTATTACATCTGCACATATTTTAATATGGGCCAATTCATTATTTTGGCTAACCGAATGTATAGTAGCGGAATCATCTAACCGTGACTGATTATCATTTGTCAATAAATCGTCTATTAGACTTTCATTTTCATCCAAGTTATTGATCATGGATTCATTTTCTAATGCATTTATATTAACTTCTATATCCCAATCATAATTATTACTACCCAAGTGATATATTTGTATATTAAATTGATTTTCGAATATATAATTAATCATGTCACGTACTTTTTCAAATTTTAGTTTATCCAAACCGCATCCCAATTTTGGCATTGCTAAATTCAAAATGTTATTTTTTTCGCAGAAGTTTTTTAACCTAACTAAACAATTAAACAAGTTTTCGTAAGTGGGTTTGTCCCAGTATTTATCTTTTGTGATTAAATAAAATATATATCTATTATCTTGTTGCAAATAGACAAAAGATTGTACTTTTGGTTTCTGATTTTTTAAATGTTGCACTTGTCCAAACACTTGTTTGAATTCTAATGCAATACCCGCATTCATATATAGGTCACTACTGACACAATGACATAATGAAAACTTTGCCGGAGCTTTTAAAAGATTTCCTACTTTCTCTACCACGGTGGGCGAACGGGGTATTTGTTTATTAAGGAAATTCCTTTCGAAATTAAGAAAATTTTTATCATTTTTATTCTCTATTTCAATTCTACTTAATGCATCTGCATTACTATTTTGGTTACCCTTTTTATAAATTATTTCGTAATCATACTCCTCTAGTTTTATCTTCCAACGTTGTAATTTTGAGTTTGGCTCCCTTAATTTTGATAACCAGACCAAAGGGCGATGATCTGAATAAATAATAAATTTTCGCCCATAAAAGTAAGGTCGGAAATATTTGACCGCCCAGACTACCGCTAATAATTCTTTCTCGATGGTACTATATTTTCTTTCAGATTCGTTTAAGGTGCGTGAAGCATAACAGATGGGTTTATCTGAACCTACTGGTCCCTGGGAGAGAACTGCCCCTAAGGCTACATTGGAAGCATCTGATGTAACTATAAAAGGTTTTTCAAAATCAGGATATTGTAATATCGGGTGATTAATTAGAATATTTTTGCATCTACTGAAACTTTCGAGGAATTCCTTATTATGTTCAATTTTATTACCTTTTTTTTAAACATACTGTTAGAGGCTTTGTTACTTTTGCATAATCTTTTATAAATTTCCTGTAGTACCCAGTTAAACCCAAAAATCCTTTTAATTCTTTTGTTGTTTTAGGAGGTGGGTATTGTATTACCGCCTCAATTTTTGCAGGATTTGGTTTTACACCTTCCGGAGTAATAATATGACCTAAAAACTGTGCTACCTTTTTTAAAAATTCCGACTTATCCATTTGGATTTTAAAATTTGCTTGCCTAAGCCTATCAAACACCACCCTTAATTTTTCGACGTGTTCTTGTAATGACGTAGAGAATATTACAATGTCATCTAAATAAACTATACAAGCTTCATTTTGAATGCCGCGCAAAATATTATCCATTACACGTTGGAAAGTTGCGGGGGCGTTTTTTAACCCGAACGGCATACGTTTATATTCATAATGTCCGCGCGGTGTTGAAAGAGCCGTTTTTTCTCTATCTCGAGGATGCATCTCAATTTGATGATATCCCGATGCTAAATCTAAAGTCGTAAAGTAAGCACATTTTCCTAATTTATCTAATATGTCCGAAATATGTGGGAGGGGATATTTATCTTCAACGCATTTTTCGTTTAGTGCACGGTAGTAGACCACCATTCTGAATTTTTGTACGCCCGATGCGTCTAATTTTTTGTTAATGACGAGTACTGGGCTACTCCAAGCACTGTGCGAATGACTAATGATATCATTAGCTAGCAATTCGGTTACTTGGTTTTCGACTTCCTTTTGTTGTGCGTGAGGCATTCTATACGCCTTTTTAAATACCGGTATCTCATCATTTGTTTTTATTTCATGTTTTACAATGTTAGTAAAGGACAATGGTAAACTAGTGCAATGAAAAATGTCTCTATATTCGTAACATATTTTTCTAATGGCCTTACTTTCTTCAATATTTAAATGATCTAATCTAATATTTTTTAAATTATCTATCAATATTTTATCAATATTCTTATCATAATTAATTTTATTCATCTCTATCAGTTCTACATCTTCCGCTTCTATAACGTTTAAGGGTTCTATATTTATTAATTTTTTTGTTTCATTACTATTTGTTATACTAATTCCCACGCAGCACAGTATATCTCATGGATATCCAATGGATATCCATATATCCATAGGATATCCATGGATCCATCCATATATCCATAGGATATCCATGAGATATACTGTGCTGTGTGGGTTATAGCTTCGCGATTTTTAATTTTTACTAGACATTGAGGGATTTCTACACCATCTGCTAATTTCTGGTATTCGATTATACCATAATTTAAATTCGTATTTATCGGTACTTTTATAAATTGTTGATGTCGCGGCGGTAAATTAAATTGTTTTGATTTTAACGGTTCAAAATATATGGGTATTACACCATTTTTTGTGTGTAGTACATTTTTTCTTAGATCAATATTAGCACCTAAATGTTTTAATAAATCCATTCCTATTAGGCCATCGTAATTGGGATTAAAATCAAATATGCAAAAATCAAAATATTCTTTAGTATTAAATGTTTTTGGTAAGGGAATGCGCGCTATTAATTTGTGAAATGTTGTTTTATGAGCCGTTCTAATTTTGAAAGGAGATGTTTTTATATAGTTTTTGTAGTATTTATTTACTATTTGGGGACTTAATAATGTTTTTGATGACCCGGTGTCGATCATTAAGATTAAATTTGCGTGAGGGATTTTAATATATGGTAAAGCGGACGTGTTAATATTAGCTAAATTAATTATGTTGCATTTTCTTCCCCGCCGTCCATATAAAAATTTTGGTTACGTTCCCTATCGTTAATTTCTTCCCGTGCACTCTCTTGTGCCCTATCATCTCTAAATTCTTGGTTAAATAATTCCTCTACTACAAGATTTTGATTACCACGCGATTGAAATTGATTTGGGTGTCGTCTTGTGTTTCCCGAGGACGTATCCATTGGTTCAGGGCGATATTGCTGATTAGCATTGTTCGACCTTTGACTAAAATTTTGATTTACTCGTCTACTAAAATTTTGATTTTGTGCGGGTCTATTAAAATTAGGACGATAAGACGATTGGAAAGTGTTAAATGTGTTAGGCCTGTAATTATTATAATTAAGGCCATTTCCATAGTTTCTTTTAGTAAAGTTATTATTGAAATTAAAGTTTCGATAATTTTGGGCTGGTGTCGAATTAAAATGTCTTTGATTATGATTGATAAATTGAGCGCTTGCATTAAATACATTTGGTTTATGTGCATTATTACTACTATGATTATAATTTACCGTCGCATTATTTTGCGTATAATTAAAATTATTTTCTTCTATCATATATCTTATGGCAACTTCCAAATTAGGGGGGTTCCTCAACCGAATGGCTAAATTATTATGAAGTCCTCTTAAATAGGCATCTAAAGCTTGTTGTTCATAAATTTGTGTTTTAGCATTCAATACGTGCCCGTCTACTTCTACTAACTGTAATTTAGTTAATAACAAACTTAACAAATCTTGACATCGATTACCATAAGTAATAGCGCTTTCATTTTTTAATTGCTTTAATTGTAACAAATCTCCCATTAAACATTTCTCATCCCGCGGATCGGAAAAGAATCTCAACAATAATTCTTTTATCGAATTCCAATTTGTTAAATTACTACGGGCCCCTACTAATTCTAACGCGCGTCCCTTCAATTTTGCTATAATAGCTCGCAACAAAAATGTGTTTCGCGGATTATTAATATCAGCTACATCAATATAAGTAATTAATAAATATTCACTAGCTTGAATAAAAATAGCTAGTGTAGCTGGATTACCATCGAATTCAGGTACCGTGTCTAAGTGAAATTTTTCTAACCTCGGCGTAACTGGAACTGCCATTGTGATCCTTCTAAGAGGTGATCGGTCGCGTAAATTTTCTTCGATGTCTGACATATACTAACGTAGTTAGCAAATTGTATTTGTACCTTTATTATTTAAAAACGCGATTCACATAGATTATTACAAATTATATAATTAAAATGACTTACAGGATTTGTTGCTTTTTCATTTGAATTTTCCAATATTTTCGAATTTGGATCTGCATTAACAAGACGATGTGGTTCTTATTATGATGCAACGGAGTCGTTCTCAACCTGCGGCGATGCTGTCCGTTGTTTGGGTATCGAGTTGGTTCACTGCAAACTCGGCGATGTCGTCCGTGGGTGCGGTTTTCAACTTCTTTGCTTTCTTGAATTTCCTCCAGTGAATCGTTAAAACGAACACTAATAATTCGCGATTGAAATACTAGCCCTATAAGATACTACCGACTGCGCCAGATAAGATTTCGGCAACGAAATCTTATTTTTTAAAAAAAAGACAAAGCTTTATTTTACGTGTTTATTCAAGAAAGGTAAATACTAGACTGACTTATCATTACATATTATTTATGAGTTCACGCTGAAGTCACCGGACTATGATGCATCTGCATTCGGCTTATTGATAAGCAAGATACTATCATTACATATTATCCGGTGACATAGACAGGTCAACGTAACTGACAGGTCAACGTAACTGACCCATTATTACTCAAAAGTTACTTTTTGGCTGCGTCAATTTTAAAGGTATTTGGAACTGTACGACGACGCAAATTACTCCAGCATCTCTTCAGATCCATCCATATACTTAAAAGTAATATTTTCTGTCATTCAATTGTTAGTGATTCTTGTGTGTTTGATTTCTAAATATCATCAACTTTTGACAGCTTTTTCATACCGCTATTGCAGTAGCTGGCAGAATGATCATTGATCCTGGGTTAAAAAGTAAACAAAGTTAGTGGATTTTTAGATCTGCTAATTTTGGTTTAACGCAGAACGCCTGTTCCTTTTGGGAAAAATTAAGAATTTGTTATACCTTCCAGCACGGAGACTAGCTATAAAAAGTTTTATTTTTCCTCAAATTTTAACCCGTTATCTCACGTTTGCATCCGATTGCGTTAGATGCAAGATAAAGATCGTCTCTGTTTCCACTTGTACTAAATGCAACAGATTTTAACTAAATTTCCACGTTTACCACTAGTGCATTATATAACTTTTTTCCACCTTTAGCAGTCAATAATTTTTTTAACTTCTGTATTGTAGTTGTTTCTGTTCCTGCCTAAATTAAATATACGATACTTACATATTTTGCTTTTAATATCCCTGCATTCAAGCAATGCCTGCTTTCTTAATTGTTTTCTAAGAGTTTGGTATTTTAATATTGTTTATCTTTGCCATTCTATAACCTAATTCTCTGAAACCGTAAGTTGATTTTCCATAACACAGTTGTTAATGTATCAAGTAGTCATTTAAACATTTTTCTTATTAACACCGATAAATTTAAGATATTTATAGTTTTGTTCCATACAAAGTGCCACATTTGGTTTCGATAAATTTAGGTTAATATGCAATTCAAATGGATCAGTTTGAACTATCAAATCTTAAAGGTCGTCCCTAAAAAACACCCATGCTTAGAGGAGGGGTAACAAAATGTGAGTAGGGGATCCGTGGGATCAACCAAAAATCCCATTTTTCTTTCTCTCCAAAAAAGATTTAAAAAAGTACTGTACGATTTTTGTCAAAAATTTTATTTTTTTTACTTTTGTTTCACATTTAGTTATCAGTAAATATCTGCTTACAGGTGGAATAAAAACATTCGTTGGTTTTTCACTGTGTTTGATTTATTCAAATAGTATCATGACAACTGAAGTGTTGATTTATTTTTTATATTTAAGAATACACAAAAATTTATCCTTTTTGTCAAATAAAATTTTAAAATGAAAATATCGGTGCAAAGCCGAAGCATTAAAGAGATATTCAGAAGTCAACCACCTATAATACTATTTATTCATATAGCTTTATTACTTTAAAAGTAACAATTTGAAAACTACAAAATTAGTTGCCGGAAGGGTAAATTTATTTAAAGTACTAAACTACTAATTAAAATAATTAATTTTTTTTTGCAATTTTAAGTGTATTATAATTGCTTAATCTACAATATGTGACAGAAAAATGCAAATAATTTTATTATTATAAAAATATTGCCAACTGGCATTGCACTTGGTAAGGTGAAATAACCATGCATTAGAGGTACTAATAACAATAATACAGAGCAACAATTTTTCTGAATAATTCATTTGTTAATTTGTATGAGCACAATTACATATGACGTTACAGTTCCAAGCAATCCAAACACCATAGTGTAATCGACGTTGAAAAATCCTGCTGCTGAGAAGTGTGGGCACTGATGCGTTGCTTGCTGAGCTAGCAATACTAATTCTTTTCTTAAAATGCGATCTTGCACATTATTACTAACTGCAGGAACATCCAACAATAAGTTGTAGCAAACAGTAGCTATACGTTGAGCTTCTTTTGTTGTCATATCGCAAGTTACGGCCACTGCAACTCCCATAATCTTCAATTAAAATAAAAAAATGAAATATTTTACTTTTTAATTTTAGAATATAAAAATTTATTTTAAAAATTAGAATATTATCCAAAAATCACCAGATAAATTTTTAAACATTGTATTGACTTTTAATAGCAGCTAATTACAAAGTGCTCCAGAAAAGAAGGTAGAAGTACTCAAGAAATTAAAAGGAGCTGTGAAATGGGAAGAAGTGCTGTTAGATGCCTGAAAAAAATTTAGAAAGATAAAACAATGACTATTAATACTAAAAAATTATTTCTGAAAGCGTTGGCTTTTTTCATCGTATTTTACGGCGCACAATTATGTACTGTAAAGTTGCAAGATTGGAGCATAATCGACGCACTTGAGATGTGGTGGTGGAGACGAATGTTGAATATATTATGGATTGAGAGAAGAACTAATGTGTCCATTGTTAGAGAGATTGATGAGCTTCAAAAGTTATCTCAGGTTGATTGAAGAAATTGATAATGCAGAGCATTGATCAAAGGATTGTTCTTTGAAGTGTTGCCGTTGGTCGGATCAAGTGAAAAAGATCACTAATAGCTCTCTACAGCATCTTGCAAAAGTAGCCAGCAACAGAGCGAGTTGTCGCGATCAAGTTCAAAGAGTCTAGAGTAAACAAAACGGATGAAACTAGTGAATCTGAGATTTTGACTTCTCTGTCAAGAATATACCGAAAAAGAACAAGAAGAACATATAGGCAGTAGAAAGCTCTTTAATCCATTCATACGCTTGGTATATTATCTCATCGTTACTTTTATAATCATGACTTCAAATTTGAGTGCATACATACAAGGATATTATTATATATTGTTAAACTTACCAAAGAAGCACTGAAGCGTAGAAATAATAAACTCATTAGGTACAGAGTTATAAAAATCTCTTCTCTTGATTCGGATGTCAAAATTATTTCCATACTTCTGATAATACCATTAACATTTGTCAAACAACTAATAAATATAATAAAGCACAATATAAAAATATGAATTCCAAAAATTTTATTAAACCTCTCCACAGTTTTACTCAGCAAAATATAAGATTTTCTAATACTTTTAACACGATTATCTGTATTTCCATAGCTAAGTTTTCCAACTTTTGAAATTATTTTCAAATCACAAACAAAAATTGTGGTTAGCTGCTTTCGAATTATTTGAAATCGGGTTTTTAGCAAAGATATGAAATTATAAATTAATAGAAAAGAAATACTTATTATATAACTTAATAGGGTAGAGCAGAAAATTGCTGCGATATTAGAGAACCTGTAAGTATATTTAAATTGGAATATGTAAATTCCGTAGAAAATGTAAAAAAAATGCAATGCAAAAATTTGCATCCAGATGTTATACGCCGGTTTATTGTGTAAAATTGGAAATTTCTTAATCGCGATTAAAAACTTTTGAAATGTCTTTCTATTACATATAAAAAGTTTAATTACGTTGATATTCAAGTAACCAATTGTAGAAATATTGTACAGAGCAATAAGTACTGCATAAGGTATTCGAGATGATGAATTAGTCTTGAAGACAACTTCCACATAAAACGAGTAAGCGTTAAAAATATTTAAAGCAATTAAAATTAACACTGGATGTATTAGTACATGCCATTTGTACTTAATGTTAAGATTTGGTATTAAACCAAAAAACTTTGCTAATTTGTACAACGTTGTTATGGCATCGTAGTCAAGTTGAGTACTTTGCAACAACATTTTTACTTTTAAATTATGTCATATTTTTTTGATTAATATATTGAACATTTTAACCTATACTAGAAAATGAGATAATATAATGGCTATGAAGGTATTTTTAATTTCATAAGTAGGTACATACACATTATTAATTTGTTAGTACACTTAGGAAAATAACTAATAGAAAGTTTAAGAAATTACAGTTCGATAAATGTTTAATTAATTATTTGCCACTTTGAATTTTTTAAATTAATTTTGAACCACAAATTGCTCCTATTTGTGTCGCTTGCCTTGCTGATCTGCGATGGAATGGTAAAAAGGCCAGCTAAGGGATTACACTTACACCTTCGTCCAGTACTAAAGCATGGGTCGCGCATGCGCGGTTCGTGGGTTCTTTAACGTTGTGACTCAGATAATTTTTGGCAACTAATTAAGGAAAAATATGATAGGGTGCCAGTCTTCCAAATAAAACACGAAAGTAAAAGGGTTGGTTATATTCAAAAAACAAAAGTCAAGTTAAAAGAAGGGGTTGACAATGCTTGATTCCAAAACTCCATATAGGAGACACACAAACACATAAAAAATCAAGTTAAATCCAGGATACCCTGAAGGGATACCAAGGGACAATCAAAGTGAAATAAAACGAAATAAAAAAAATACAAATGAGTTGCCATATGAAGACAACCCATCAAAAAATATAAATCGCGCATCCAGGAAACTGCCCAACGCAGACATACACATCGGTAAAATTGACTACAAATACACATTCGCAAGAGATATCATTTTACTTTAACATTAAGCTTTTACATACATTCTACATAGAATATTGCTTTCCCTTTTTGAGAATTACAAATTCGATTAGCGGGGTGGATTAGTCTTCGCGACTAATCCACCTTTTGTCTTTGCGATTTAATGTTATGAGATGGATGTTGACTGGTGCACGTGAAAGAGCATCGGCCACTACATTGAGTTTGCCTTTACGATGTGAAATTTCAAAATCAAATTGATTTAGACATACGGAACACCGAGCCAGACGACCAAAAAGACTTTTTACAGTCCCTAAACATTTAAGGGCTTGGTTGTCCGTAATCACGGTAAATCGGACTTTTTCAATGTAAGACCTAACTTCTCGATACCAAAAATTATGGCGGATGACTCCTTCTCCATAGCGTGGTAATTTCTTTTGTGTTTGGTCAAAGACCGACTTGCATGGGTCCTTTTTTTTCTCAAAAAGTTAGCTCCCGAATCTTCATAGCTGGCACCAGCTACCACCCAAATATAAAAGCTAGCACTATTATAGTTTTTCCACAAACCGCAACTTAATCCGGGGAGAGGAGGGCTAAGTCAACGCTAGACCTCCCTCAAATTAATATTTTTCCTTAAAAAGCTAGCTCCCGAATCCTTATAGCTAGCACCCAAATATGAAAGCTAGCACCGTTATGGTTATATATTTTATAAGATCACTTCATAAAATAAGCGGTTTGTGACTTTTAAAACTGAAGAATGCCAATTTAATAAATTTTTGAAAATTTAAGCTGCTCGCACACTTAAGCGACGCGACACAACACCACACTACACACAAAAGCACACAGCACACACAAAAATGTGCGGACCCTACCAAGTTTTTGCGTCGCCTGGTGTGTGGTGTGTTGTGGGCTTCTGTCTGTGGTGTGGTGTGGTGTCGCCTAAGTGTGATAGATATGCACAGGATGAAGCGTAGATTTTAAATCAATTTAAATTTTTACTTAACAGGAAATGCCAAGCAAAAATAATAGCATTTGAAATGCTACATGTTTAATTTGTTCATGTTAATAATTTTATTGTGCTTATTATAAATTTTGTTTAGGTTTACACGGATACACTTTGGGTCAATACAAATACAATAGGGGTATTCACACTGACGTGAATACACCTTTACACTTTTACACCGTTGTATTTATCGTCGTAACGCCAAATAAAGTTGTGTATTACTAGACGTTGCTAGGACTTTCGTATCCCGGGAGATGAAATCGAGATCGCGGGATACGTGGAAATCCTTTAATCTGGTCTCGACACATGTTGCTTGGAGAAATACTAGGCTAGAGTTTTTAAAAAGCAGTTATTAAAAAAAAAATTTAAGCACGTATTCTATGAATGGCCTATTATGAAATGGAGCATAATCTTATGCTGTACGCGGAAACTTGGAAGCACATTTTTGTCTAAACCGTTTGTTGTACATAAAAAAATGTCAGATTATTCTTGTGCGGAATTTTATTATCTATTATTTTTATCTTCTTCTTTTCAGGGTTTAGGCTTGTTGCCTGTTCTGACTTCATAAGTCTCTCCAACGTTTTCTCAGGCGGCCTATATCTCTTTTTTTTTTCGGACTGTAAAAAAGTACTTTCTTTGGGATTTTGTTGTCTTCCATTCTATTTAGGTGTGCTTTCCAATTTTTTCTGTGTTCTAGAATCCTTTTATTGACCGAGAAGATTTATAATTCTGCGCGAATGTCTTCGTTTCTTATTCGGTCTAGTCTTGTGCATCCCTTGGTTTTTCTCGCGAAAAAGCGCGATATTTGCAAAAAACCGTTTTTTGTGAACTTTGCCCTTAAATAACTTTTTACGCCCCAGTGATCTCGTTCTCCATTTTTAATATTTTATTTAAACCATCAAACGATTAAAAAAAATAAAATGAATGATCTAATTTTTTAGATCAAAAAGTTTAATTTCACTGGACTATTAATCAAAAATTCTTTTTACACTTTCTGTTTAGTGACCTGACGATGCTATGGTATAGCAAAAACGTTTGTAAATAAAATTATACGTTTGGTATAATTTACATTGTGTTAACTTTTAATATTTTTAGTTTCAAAAGTGTCGATACATTTTTGGTTTGTCTAAAAAATTGTGATATGTTTATCAAGTTGCACTACATAGACCACACTATTATAAATTATACGAAATATATTTGTACATTTATATTGAGCGTAATCCATGTTTACTCAATGAAGTTATTAATTATATTTTGGCGTATTAATGTCTACTGGATTAGTTATGTAACAGTAGTACGTCTTCGTAGGAGGAAAGAAGATAGCGAGTAATAGAAGAGAAATAAGGACCTCTAACTTCTCTGGTAGGGGTTACATTAATATATCTCTCCAATTTGTTACACGGGACGGTGCTCAACATATCATCTACATTCAACATAAGAAATAGAAGTTTAAAGTTTCAAACAAGAACATACATTTTTTGTATGGCATTAAATGTAAGTATGAAAGCAAAAAAATTTTTTTTCAGTTTTACTCTTCAAATTATAAAACTGGATGTTTGGATTTCATTTTAAAATTATTTAATAATTTTAGATAGTTGGAGTCATTATAGTCACAGTTTGTGATGAAACTACTAATGAAGTAAGGAAAATAACCACCACCTGCAACAATTTTTTATCAGAAATACAAGTCATGTCAAATTTCTCTCAAAAGGCGTTTTTGAGAAAAGAGTTGCTTTTATTAGTAAACTATGCAAGAAATTATGGTCCTCAATTTTCTATTGTTGAACTTATAAATGTAAATCGCAATATATTTATTGGTTTTCTTGGCACTATTACATCTTATATATTGTCTTGCTTGTACTAATACATAGTAAATAAAAATATTCCTGAGGGCTAATTGATTGCCTAGTTGCAAAATGCCGAGGTTATCTATAGCCCGAAGATCTAGTGTAGGAAAAACTTTACTTTTTAAAAGATTTATATAAGAATAAGCGACTTCTATATTGTCGTATTTTTTTTGGGATGAAGAAATTTATTTTGCTTAATTTAATTTTATATTTAATTTTTGTAAATTTAAATTTGTGACGCCTCTGGTGTCATAGCCAAGGTGAGGAAATTGGAAATTTTTGATAAGGGACTTGCAAGCGACCCACGGTGCTGCAAGGTCGTGATTTTGTGCATTGCGAGATGGAATGTAAATTTTTGCATTAGTAATAATAAAATTTGAGTTCAGCGAAGGTTTTTGTGTTTCTTTTGAAATTTTTAGTAAAGAAGAATTGTAGAATTCGTTGGCAATTTATTGCAACAAACAAATAATTTAATCTTGGAATAAAATTTTTAAGTATTTGCAAGGTCGCGCACTGCAAATGTGCGATTGATATTGTGGAGGATTATTTTTATGTCAATATAATACCTACTTATAATTAGAAAAATAATATTTAAAAATGATTTTGCAATTATAATAATTTTGAAAGTAATCTTTGTTCACAAAAATGAAAATTAGAGGCATATGTGAATAAAATTGATTTAAGTTTATTTCAAATACTTAAAGTATTAATCATTTAAAGCACACACAGTGCGATGAGCTTGTTCATAAGTAATCTACTAAAGTCGGTATGACACTATGCATAAAATTTACATGTAAATTTGCTCACATTTTTGCTACAATTTCATGCAACTAAAAATAATTTTTTGTATGCAACGTGTGCATAATATTACACACTTTTCCACAAAGTGTTGATCAATGTATTCTATGCTTAAATGATAAAAATAAATAAATAATACAAAAATTATTTTTTTTATTTAATCCTTATTCTACACACGCGCGCAGGAGCTTTTAAAATATGCAGGGGGTTAATTGTGACATGTAAAAAATATAATTTTTGTTTTGTTTATAAGTTCAAAAAGAGGGAGTCAATAGTCTACGAGTAAACTACTGACTGTGCTGAAAGTACCGACTGTAAGGATACAATAATAAGTAAGAAAAGTCAACTAGTAGCATACGTAGACAATGTAGTAATTATATCGAGAACGAAAGGAGGGATGATGGAAATATTTAAAATCATTAAAAGAGAACCAGCCAAAGTAGGTTTGATCATAAGCAAGAAAAAGTTTAAGTATATGAAATGCCAGAGAAGTATGAGAGAAGACAAACAAGATTTAATAATTGACGACTGCAGAATCGAAAAACTTTAAAGCTTTGGATATTTGGGTGTGCAAATAAATAGCAGGAATGAGAGAAATGAAGATATTAAAGAAAAAATACATGCGAGTAATAGAGCTTATTTCCCAAATAAGGACATCTTAAGAGATAGAAGAATATCTAAGAAAATCAAGATCGGAATCTACAAGTCAATGATAAAACCAGTACTCACATACACATCTGAAGTCATGTGCATAACGCGTAGAGAAGTGGAACAACAGAAAGTATTTGAAAGAAAAGTTTTGAGACCTATACTGGACCTCAAATATGTAAATGGAGAATTTTGATCAAAAATGAATTTCGAACTTCTTGAGGAAATGGGAGGTGAAGATGTTGCCAAGTTTATAAAGGCTCAGAGAATAAAATAGCCAGGACATTTATGGAGAAGTAATAGTAAAGAATCGGTGAAGATGTTAATGGTGTGGAGACCTAGTGAAAGGCGAGCTAGAGGCCGACCAAAGATGCGGTGGTAGGATGAGGTGACAAGTGATCTGAGGATATTGGGAGTGAAAGGATGGAGCCAGATAGTGACTGATAAAAAACGTGGAGAAAATTAATTAATGAGGCGAAAAAACACAGAGACTTATAAACATAGTGTGAATACAATGTGATATACAATGTAATAATGTAAATATTCATGAGGACTAATCCCCCTCAATTAAATGAAAATAGATTTTGTAAGCTCCTTGAGAACAGCTGTATTCCAACTGGAATGTAAAGCTATAAATAATAATAAATATAATGTTCATCATTTCATCAGAAAAGATGTGTCTTCCAAGACGACGTTTTCACGAGAAACCTAAAACCTATGTTTCCGAACATAGCCTCGAAGCCTTAGATTCAATTTTTGTGTGAACTTTGGACTTCTTATGTTTGGCATTAGCTTTGCTAGATATGAGGCGAGTTGCTGGGCCTTACATACCATGACTTCCACATGGGCGCCAAATTTCATTTTCCTGTATAGGAACCCCAGAACCCTCATGGATTCGCCGATCATGACGTTGTGGCATAGAACGCTGAGTTCTTTTATGTTGTTTTTTTTTTCTATTTATAAGATTGCTCGTTTTTCGAGCACGACTTGAAGACCCTGGCCGTATATCCACAAAGTAATGATTCCAAAAGCTTTATCAGTTAGTTTCATTAGTTCTTCCTCTGTTCTTGCCGCGACGACAAGGGTCAAATCGTCGGCAAATCCAACGAACTAGACCCCCGCCGACAACTCCAATTGGAGCACTCCGTCGCGTCGTACATTATGTTCTACAATGTCGGGCCCAACACCGACCTTTGTGGAACACCACTGGTTACTTCATGTTCCCCGTTCATGAGCTCCTCTTCTATGAGGATAGACCTGACGCTAAGGTAACTCTTCAAAAGTTTTATCAGATATCCGGATATGTTTTGTCTCTCGAGTTTGCTTGCAGAGTTTAAGGTATCTTGATGTCGAGGGCCACAACAAGATAAAGCTTGCGTTTTCTCAATGTACCCGAGTTTGCCTCCACCACTAACTGTTTGATTCTCGGGAGTAAATTCACTGTTGAACGACCTCTGACAAACCCATATTGGTCCTCGGAGAGAACCTTGGTGGTCTAGATCCCTTTTTGCAGTCTATTTAGCAGGAGGCGTTCAAATAGTTTGCCTAAGTTGTTAATGAGGCAGATCGGCTTATTAGGAGCTGGGGTTCTCTAATGGTTTATCTCCTTTTCAACGCAGCACCAGTCTTGCTTTTTTCCAAATGTTCGAGAAGGTTCTGTTCTCCAGCCATTGTTAGCACCCCTCTAATGGTGTCTGGGTGCTCTTTGCATATGTACCGGATGATTTCGGTTGGCATATCATCTGGACTGGGCGACTCGCCAACCGACCTACTCTTTGACTTTATCTTTAATTATATTATATTATATATATCATTAAATTTAAATATTGAAAACATCACGAAAAATTAAAATAATAAAGTCCAAATTCTTTATTTTACACAAATAATTTCTTAATGCATAATATATTTATTTGAGTGCAATTTAAACTAGATACGTGCAAACACAAATTAAATCCTATTGAGTAACATTTTCATCCTGGTAATTGCCTGCCAAGCCTGAACAAGACGTGCCAAACCTGAGCCAGAATTGAAATGTTGCTTGTGCTGAAAATATAAAAACGTACTAGAAATTTCCAACAATTTTCGAATAATTGTTGCCCAAATGTTAATCTTTTGGATAAGCTATCGGTGTATATATTTCACCAAACAGAGCTAATGTTGCAATTTCTTTTTCCAAATATAACATAGTAATTCTAACTTTAAATTGACCATTAGGAATAAGTGGAGGAAAACGCTTTTCATCAACGACAAAATTGCAAATGTGATATGTAATATTCTGCAAATGAAAAATTAAAACACATATTTACGTATTTATACAGAAATTAAAACCTTGCAAAAGTGAAAACTTGTTACGTTACCGCAATTTTGGGTTTCCTTTAAACCTATTACGTTCGCGTCGACAGCTTTTTTTAAATTTACCTGAAAACGTATCGGGAATCGACGAAACTCATTGCTCAAAAATTTGTAAACTTGTACAAGTATCTAAAAATTAAGTTTTTGGATATCATAATAAATTTCCACAGTTGATTTAAATTTATTTAACCTCTATTTTATCCTTAGTGCTAACTTTCATATTAAAAGTAGAATTGTGAGCAGTGGTAGTCCGATTGTATTTAAATGGTTTAATTTCAAAAATATTGAAGGTACCATTATCGTAACTCATTAATTGTATCCGAATATCTTTAATTTTGTATCCACTTTGGTGAAACTAAAAATGGTTTTTAGATTAGACAGCAAAAATTTGAATAATTTTGTAGAGGCATTTTACATTACCTTGGACAAAAGACCATCATTAGAGAAGACACCTTGAAGAAGAAATGGAACTGCAAATATCAAAATAATATTTTTCATTATTTCTACGTGGTTTGCTTAAAACTGCAACTGTTGGAATCGGAAAATGGCTAAATACTGATAAATATAGTGGTTATTATTCACATTCACAAGGACGAAGTAACAAAATGTTTCGGTTCATTTATTTTGCTATTTAGTTAACAATTGATGTTGGCAAGGACAATCTGCTACGGCTCATTTATTTAGTAGCTTTTTTTTGCAACAAACAACTTCCTACAAACATTCAGATTTGTTTAAAAAAATATCCTAGTTTTCTAGTAGGGGAAAGTGGTCTAATGGTGCACACCTAAATTAATAGCTTTTACAAACAAATGAAAGAATGTTTTAAATAAATCTCATGTAGGGCAGATAAAAATATTGACAGCCTTTTATCTACAAAAAAGTCTTCAAAAAAATGCAAATGGAGAGAAATCAAAAGATTTATTATAACGGAAAATAATTGAACAATAAGGAATACGGTCTATAAACACCACACAAGACTCCTCTCTATGTAGATTCTCCTTCTGAATATACAAAAATTCATATTAACTGTATTTTTAACAAAAGAAGAAGAAGCTTCTTTAAAAACAAAACCGAAAATAAAAATGGAAATTTTAAAATATAACTACAGAGAATCAAAACAGCAGGTAAAAAAAAACAATAATCTGTAGCTCAAATCCATGGAATTTTCAACATGCCCTGTCTATGAAAAAAAAATCTGTGGAGACAGATGACTGTAATAAGCTATGGAATTCCAAATAACACACCTTTGTATACTATAGTACAGTAAAATGGATAAAACTGATCAGGGTGACATCACGACAGATAATAAAGGCAATGAATGACATGGGAAAAAATATGCAGATGCATATGGAAACGTGGAAAGTGGCAAAAGCAATAAACTAAATATCTCATAATCATGCCATCAGTAACATAAAAACCAAGATAAAGGCACTTCTGAAAACGAGCCCAGCAAGCTATCTAATTGATGTAAAATATTTATGCTCATAGAACTAACACTACCAAGGAAACGACGCACATGTTGAAAATAACAAGCTTTAAGGCTTAAACTAATTTGAAAAAAAAGAAAAAGAAAGATTAGTGCTATTGTCCAGTAGTTATAGCATATAGAGTAGTAGAAATTTGTAAATTGGCACTAATACTATCAATAAACAAAAAGCAAAGAATTAAAATAATTAAACTTTTTCTGGCTCAATTTACAGGCAGGCTTGAAGAAACTCTGACCGCCTGGTCCAATTTGCATACGCCGGTGCTCTCAAATGAAAACATAGCCTCCATTATGAATGAGGAAAAGAAGAGAGAGAGAATAAAAAAACTTTTATTTTATTTACACGTACGTTCGATTTTCATAAACAGGTTGAACTTTTATAACAGCAATTAACAAAAAATGTGCGAATCACATGCGAGGTAGTGGCGGTTTACAGAACTGTTAAAAAAATTTTGTACATATGTGATACAGGGTACAAAAAAATTTGTCGTTTATTTGTAAAATTGATTTATTTTTTATGTCAATAGCCACGGAAGCGCAGTAATAATTTTTAAACTTGTAAGTGTCACTTCCGTCGTTATATGTCATATAGAGTGATACAATTGTTTTTTTATCTCAGATAAACTTGGAATAATTTGCTGTAAGTTTTATCTATCCGATATTTGCTTCATTTATCCAATTATACAATTTTTGCGTTCAATTGCATTTGGTTGTTTTTATTTGTCAACAAACACTGAAGTTTATCCTTCCAAAGTGGAATCTCCGACTGGCAGCCAAGGTGATTTTTTGTAAGGGTACTAGAGAAACCTTGGTGGAAAATTTTAAATTTTTATTTAAGAATTTTTACCATTGCAATATATTTTGTTTAATAAGCAACGGTTTTAAGAGAACGATAACTTTTTTCTGGTAATTTTTTGTTTGTTTTTGAAGTATTATTTTTGAGTTTCTTTTTTAGTTTTTACGTAACCTTGGGTGTTATTTGTAGGGTCGCCGGATATAAGCACATAAGTCAAAAATTCACAATTGTTTTTTATGATGGCAAACTGCGTTTATTTCAATAACTCATGATCTGACTTAAGCACATAAGTTAATTTCGTATGTAGCCTACCAACACTTAGGCGTTCTCTTTCAATCCTAAGTATTGTTACCACTATATTCGTACCAAAGCACATAATTAGACTTCATGTGAAAAGTTAACATTTTTGACTTATGTGCTTATGTCCGCCGACCCTACATTTAAGTTTTGGTTTTAACGTTAAATTTGAATAGCATTTTATGATAGACGGGTTTGACTGTTTAAATATTTTTTGATTTCAAAGATTTCTTTTTCCGATGCTGTGATTATTTTTGCATAAAAAAAAAACAAGCAACAGTAATGATACTAACAAAAAAGTCTTGAGCTTTTCTCGTAAAGATATTACTTTACAAGCTATTATTATAAATTTGATAACGCGCATGAGTGGATTAACGTGATTCCCTCTGTCTATTAAGAAAATAGTTTTTATTAAACAATTGCAATTATAAATTTCTTCTCTACAAACACAAGAAAAATAAATGGATAGACCAAAAAATGAGAGAGATAGAGATAAGTGGTGTGAATAACAACGCAAGAGACTTTTATAAACAAATTAAAGACACGAAAAAGAAATACACGATAAAAAGTAGAGGAGAAAAGAACAAAAACGGAATACTTGAGAGCAGCACTGATAAAGTTAAAGAAGTATGGGAGAAACACTTCAGAAAGTTACTAAATGAGAATCAAATTGAAGAAAAAGAACAAGATCAAATAGAAGACACACAGAATGAAGATGAAATAGATGAACCAGAAAATGAAGAAATCATTGAGACAATTAACAAATTAAAAAACCGTAGGGCACCTGGTACTGATGAAATAGTAGCGGAAATGATCAAAAATGGAGGAGAAAAGATGCAGATTGAAATATGACAACTAATAAAGCAGATATGGAGGGAAGAAAGCATGCCAAATAAATGGAAGGAAGGTGTCATTGTGACGATAAAAAAAAGAAGTTCAGACGAATGCAACAACTATCGTGGTATAACTTTACTAAATATTGCTTACAAGATTCTGTCAACAATAATACACAGGCGCCTTACAAAGTATACTTGCGGGGTTGTCGGAAGTTATCAATTTGGGTTTACGAGGGGTAGGTCGACAGTGGATGCACTACATTTAATAAAACAAATACAAGAGAAAACGTATGAATACGGAATGGACATGCATTTACTGTTTAATGACTTCAGACAGGCTTTCGACACAGTAAAAAGATACCAATTGAAAAAAATTATGAAAGAATTTAAAATTCCATCTAAATTAATAAGTAATTGATAACAGTGTGGTCTAAGTAGTGCAACTTGATAAACATATCACAATTTTTTAGACAAACCAAAAATGTATCGACACTTTTGGAACTAAAATATTAAAAGTTGGCACAATGTAAATTATACTAAATGTATAATTTTATTCACAAACGTTTTCGCTATACCATAGCATCGTCAGGTGACTAAATGCTATGGTATAGCGAAAACGTTTGTGAATAAAATTATACATTTAGTATAATTTACATTGTGCCAACTTTTAATATTTTAGTTCCAAAAGTGTCGATACATTTTTAGTTTGTCTAAAAAATTGTGATATATAAATTAATAAGATTGATCTTGATGACCATGGATAAAGTAAGAACGACGGTCGGAAAAATAAACAGCTTTGAAGTGAATATTGGAGTGAGACAAGGGGACGCCTTGTCGGCGACGTTGTTTAACCTAGTAATCGAAAAAATAATCAGAAACGCAAGATGTACAGGTACAATTATGAATAAGGAAAGTCAAGTGATAGCTTATGCGGACGATGTTATTATTATATCGAGGACAAAGGAAGGTTTAATAAACATATTAAGGCGTATAAAAAGAGAAGCACACAGAATAGGGCTGAACATCAACCAAACGAAAACAAAATACATGAAGTGGACAAGGGAAAAAAACGACCCCAGACCTGATTTGGTAATTGACGATGATGTATTTCAAAACGTACAAAACTTCAACTATCTTGGTGTACCAATTAACTATAATAACAACAGAAATGGAGAAGTAAAAGCAAAAATACAGGCAGGAAATAGAGCTTACTACGCGAATAGGCACCTACTGAAAGATAGGCAAATCTCAAAAAGACCAAAAATTGGGCTATATAAGACACTGTTAATGATAAGACCTGTAGTTACATACGCGGCTGAAGTTATGTGTATGTCAAAAAGAGAAGAAAGTGAATTTAGAGTATTTGAGAGAAAAGTACTAAGAACGATAATGGGTCTTAAAGACACTAGGCAATCAAAAAATCGATTTTTTTTATTTAATTTTCTGTAAGTACTATCCTTCCTGAACAAAATACCGTTTAGTTCATATGAAAATTCACAAAATTG
Organism: Rhagonycha fulva; assembly: GCA_905340355.1. Lineage (NCBI taxonomy): Eukaryota > Metazoa > Arthropoda > Insecta > Coleoptera > Cantharidae > Rhagonycha > Rhagonycha fulva. Next base: position 23,937,350 of record HG996554.1, read on the forward strand.
TTGATTTGGTAAGCGAAAAGGTGGAGCGGTGCATGAACTGGATGTCAGTCTACCGCTGGTAGCAGAGCGGAGACCGTTACTCGGACGACTGTAAAAGTTACGATATGAGCTCTTTATTGTAATATATTATTATAATTAAATAGGATGTATTAAAATATATAAAATTTACTAATTTATTATATGAAATTTTTTGTAAAATTCAAATACTTCGATAAATGTAGAAAGAATCGTAGATATCTGCATGATTGCCTTTCCAGAGGGTTTAAGACCTAAATATCATGTTACATAGGGTTGTCCTAGGTCGTTAGAATAATGGTTTAGTCTTTACTTTAGAACAAAAAATAATATTAAAAGAAATCAGTTGTGAGTTGTTCACATTGAGATCAAAATCGTTGTCATATTGTAACTTTACTTCATTTTACTTGTGTTAATAATAAAAAAAAATAACAAAAATAAATTTTACAATAACGGTCTGATGCCGAAGCACTACTGCAAACATAATTCTATGCATCTGGATAGTTTTAAAAAAGGTAAATATGAGTAAAAGCACTTTTATCAATAAAAAAACTTTGAACGCGTTTTTCTCGACTTTTTATTTTCATTTGGTTTTTACATGATTCCAAAAAAACGGAGGTCTCTGGTGACTTGAAAAAAAATTGAGGACACGTAAAACATGTGTAATTTGGGACTGAACCTCCGAAATAATCCATAAAAATTCGAGATTTTCCAAAAAAATTTGAAAAGTCGCGATTTTTACGTGCAATTATAAAAAATTCGCATTTTTATCGTAAAAATCGCCGTTTTTCGTCTACTACTTAAATAATTCCGATTCGATCGTTCTAATTTTAGGTTCAGTCCCAAACTACGTATCTTAGGAAACTAAAAACCATTTGTAGAGTCGAAAAAAATTAGTTCCACGAACGGCAGCATGTAAAAATGGAAAATAAACACGTATATACGTCGCAGACTGTGCCGCCATTTTTTATGTTCCTAAGGGCTTTATAGTATAATTTTTATTATCATTTATATATCAATAAACATTGGTTAAAATTACATTTGTGTATCTGCTTTCTTTCTATGTTAAAATTAATAAAAACAAGAGCGCGGATTTTGCGAATAACGATTGCCTAGTACCCTTAAACGAGTTAATGGTGTAAACGAGTAAATGAACGGCGAAGACATTGTAAAGTTTATCAAGTCTCAAAGACTAAGATAGTGGGGACATTTGATGAAAGCCAATGATGTAGAAATAACAAGAACCATAATAGCATGGAAACCAGACAAAGAACGATGCAGAGGAAGACCAAAGCTGAGATGGGTTGATGGAGTATTGGAGGACCTAGAGAGGATGGGTGAAAAAAGATGGAAGCAAAAAGTCATGAAATGAACAGCCTGGAGAAAGATTGTGTAAGATGCTAGAACACATCAGGACCTATAGAAATGAATTGTAAATATGAGGGTTAATCCACCTCAATAAACGGATCTTGTAAGTCCGAAAGGACAGCTAAATTCTATAATAGAATGTAATGCTATTAATAATAATAATTATAAATAATGTGTAATTTGGGGTTGCCCATATCGTGACTAAGTGTAACCAGGTAGTTAGTCAAATTTGATGTCTGCATAAAAATTCCTTATTTTTTGAAATTTATATGAAAGATGTGCATAAATAATTATTATATTTTGTGATTTGCAGATAGTTTTCGTTTAATATTTTTATTCGTGATTATGGATGCTCATGTTATTCTGGAAAATTGCTTTTGCGGATTTTATGTTTTCCAAAATTTCGAGTTGTTTGTGGTTCGATGAGGATATTTTCGTAAGACGTTTTGTTCGATACTTGAATGCCTTTAGTTTGGAAGTCGCTTTTGCGGAATTACTTTCCATGTAAGTTGCCACTTGTTGAGATATTTTTTTTCTGATTACCGTTTTCGATCTTTTAGATTATTTTGTCATGGTTGAGCATACAGCGGCTTTATAACTTTATGAATTTATTGTTTTATAACGTATTGGCTTTATGAACTTTATGGCTTTATAACGTCTCGGCTTTATGATTTATGGTTTTACCTCTTGGTTTTTGATATTTCAACTTCAATGGTCCTGCAGCATTTAGTATTTTTTTTGGTTCTTCCTTGAAGAGGAAGTTTGGTAGGCTGCAACCTTGAGGTGAAGATAATGTTTTATCTGTACGACAATTTTTATTTATCATTAACACCTGTACCACCTGTGATAACACTACTATATCTGGAGATGAGTTTTTGGGTTCCTGTTCTGTCGATGGTCAACACATTTGTTTGGAATGTTTGTAATCAACAACTTGAAGAGAGAAGAGCAGCTATAATGAGTATTTTATGTAATTTTATCTTTTGTAATCACGTTAAAGATCTTTTAGGTGGGTGATTTTGCTTATTGTAGTCGTTTTTGATTTAGCCTTTGACACCACAATACTTGGTGTGTGTTGTTCTAGACACTTGTGGTGCTAGTAGACAGAAATTTTGGATAATTCACTTTTATTAACCCAAGTGTTTTCTTGTGCTTACTGTTAGTCATATTAAAGTTTATTTAATGTTTATTTTGTTTTACTACTTCGAGAAGCAATTAATACAACCCATCACCCAGCCGCCGAATTATCATTGAGCTAGTTTTTTACATCAGGGTCTTCGCACGTCGAATTATACCAGTTTTACTGGGTGTGCGGAGAATTCTCTTTTCGAAGGAAATTATTCTTACACTCCACCACCTCTGCATCGCTCACATTGAACAATGCAGCAACGTCGAAAACCGACTTCACATTTAAATCAGGAATCGGGAACGGATTTGCTGCCATTGCGTTGACTACTCACGGTGAGTCTGAGCGATGCCGAAAAAAAAAATCATATACCCGCAAACTGGTGATGGTAAATGGTTCCTTGGGCATTGTAGATAACAGATATGGTCCACAAAAAAAAATCCTTAGAGCCGTTTTTTTGTAGGTCTAAAAAATATTACTTTTTTTATCGGCCAAAAAAAAAATTTATTTTTCATATATTTACAATCGTTTGTTCTAATTGCGGAAAAAACTGGAAAAGACTTAAAGGACTCAGGAGTTAAAAAATTACTATTAATCGGAATAACGGAATTTTCCGAAGAAAATCATTTCAATTTATCTGTTTTGTGGGATTTACTGAAACTGCAAAACTTTGAAGGATCAATAGCTGCGGACTTAAAGTTGACGAATATTTTAGTTGGCTTGATGCCACATAGCAGCAGTTATCCATGTACCTGGTGTATAGCTTCCAAAAGTAAACTAGATTCTGTAGCTGAACTAAGAACGATTGGTAGTTGTATTGATAATTTTGAAGCTTGGAAGAATAACGGTCGCGAAAAGCAAACGTGTAGAAACTATTACAACTGTTCCAATTTACCATTGATTTCATCTGACAGTGAAAAGGATAGAAGTCGATTAATCATCGATTTGATACCGCCACCTGAACTACACTTATTGATCGGCGTTGTTAATTATATGTTTGAAAGTTTACACAAGAAAGATAAAAATATTGCTGAACTTTGGGCAAAGAAGAGCAACGTCAGCCGTGAAATTTTGTACGGTAATTCCGGGTTTTCAGGTAATCCATGCAAAATTCTACTGAACAAAACTAATTTTTTACGAGAAATTTGTAAAAGAGGGAAAAGCGTTCCTTGCATGAAGTATGTGAAATGTTTTGAAGATTTCAAAAATGTTGTAGAATCTTGTTTTTCTATTGAATTGAAACCAAATTACAGTGATAAAATTTCAATTTTTCGTAAAAGTTATACTGATTTGAAAATAAATGTAACTCCTAAAGTTCACACTGTTTTTTTTCACATTGAAGATTTTTGTAAGAAACATGAAAAAGGATTAGGATTCTATTCAGAACAAGCAGTAGAATCAGCACATGCCGACTTCAATAAAATTTGGAGCAAATATAAAGTTAAAAAGCACAATGAAAGATATTCAGAGAATTTATTGAAAGCGGTATGCGAATATAATAGTCGACATCGTTAAACAGTTTTGTTATACTTATATCTGTCATCGAATTTGTAAAGCTATATTCTTTACTCGATAGTTATTAGAAATAATAGTTAATATCGTTAGTATTAACAGAGTTTATAGATTTTTTTATGTTTATCATAGTTTTAATACAAAAATTGTCAGTTATGTCGGATGATTTAATCAATGTTTAAGTTCATGTTAGTTTTTCGTTTATTTATCATTTTACTGAATCTTGTTTGTTAAAATGAATCTACATAAACTTCTTAATAAACATTTATTCCACTGTTAATGTATCGAAATTAGAAAAAACGATTGTAAATATATGAAAAATAAATTTTTTTTTTTGGCCGATAAAAAAAGTAATATTTTTTAGACCTACAAAAAAACGGCTCTAAGGATTTTTTTTTGTGGACCATATCTGTTATCTACAATGCCCAAGGAACCATTTACAATCACCAGTTTGCGGGTATATGATTTTTTTTTTCGGCATCGCTCAGACTCACCGTGTACTGCACACGTACCGCCAACACAATGCTTTGATTCACCAATCACGAGCGATTTACCTTCAAATTTGCAGTGAAAATCGAGCTTTTTTAAATTCGATTTTTGAAAAAACCGGTGCATTTAAGGCATTTTGTCATAGCCAATTCTCTTATTTAATATATTGTACTAAAATAATCCTATGTTCAAACTTTCCATTAAATTAAATAAAATTTCGATTTTATAATTTTCCAAAATTTCTAAAATAAAACAGGATTATTCAGTAACTTTGCCCAGCTTGCTCAATCGGACTTTTCTTCCTTGATAACGTGCGACCTTGCCACGTTAATAAAATTTTACTTAACCCAATTCAAATCAAAATTAATAATATTAAATTTTCTTCACTAAAATTTTATTTTTCCAATAATTTTCACATTTTTACAAAATTAAAAAAAAATTGCTCTCTCAAAACTTCGACCATCCGGTCGAACTCGTCGTTCGCCAATCTCCTCATTCATTTCAAAATCAAAATTCTCCCACCTCTGCTATCATAACCAGAGGCGTTACAATTTAACTTCTTAAAGTAAAAATATAAAATAAAAATAAGTAAATAAATTTCCTCATCCCAAAAAATATACGACAATATACTCTTTCAGAAAAGTTCGAGGTTTCAATCGTAAAATTTGTATTTTCGGACCCGCGTTAGCTACCTCTCCCCAAGGATTGTAGTAGCGGGTGGAACATTAAAGAAACATTACATGGATTATACAAAATTAAACCTAAATTTTGCAAAAACCTGAAAATTTATACGCAAAAATGGCATTTATATATCTGCCCCAAAACTCATAAATTGTTATATTAATTACGATCTGGACTATAGTATGTTAGGGTTAACCTTAAGAAAACTACACTTTTTCAAGATTAAATTCAGAAAGCATCAATTGTACATCCGATTAATAGTATTTCTGGTCTTATAATAACCACAAAAGTGGCCCCCTCGTACCTTCGGGTGGTATTCGACTTTGTACAATTCTTTAAATCGGGCAGTGATGAGGCAGAAAATATTGAGTAATTTAAGCTGCAATTGATGCTTTGTGAATTAAAAGTTGAAATGGTGTAGTTGGGTGGTTGTCATCGTGATTTCAATTCAGGAGACATTAAGGTGGTTTTTTTCCTTTGGTTATCTCTGCGATGTTTATAGACCTTCAGTTCTAACCTTTCAATTTCATTAGTACTGCCTTCTATAGAATCCCGTAAAACAAACCAAATGAACATCTTGCGAGATCGGAGGTACTGCTTAATTTAATTTGCAATTAAAGGAAATTAAAAGTTTTAAATTAAGCAAATGTAAAGCGGCTCACCACGAGTTGATTTTAAAATTATTTAAAAATTTCAGAATGTGAGGATCATATTGGTCATAACTTGTAATAAAACTACAAACGGGGTAAAAAAATTAACCACCACCTGCTATAATTTCCTGTCAGAGATACAGATAGATTCTAACTTCTCTCAAGATGCTATTTTCCAACATCGTTAGTGTTGTATATTTCACAATAATTAAAACTACAACAATTACATATTAACAATACAGGCTTTTTCATATTCTTTGCGTGTAAAAAGTTTACTATCTGTTGTTTTATGCTCTGGTTTGACTTAGTTACTACGTACTTCATTAGTGCTGTTTTTACAGTTTGTATCTGTGGCTCCGCTAAGCCGTTCGATTGCGGATGATAGGGTTGTGACTTTAATGGCTGGATACCATTAGCTTGACGAAACTTGGTAAATTCTATAGAGTTAAATGGTGGTCCATTGTTACTTACTACCATTTAGTTTGAGCGGTACTCAAACTGTTTTTTTTATAATTTACTACTTTTTTGCTACCTTTGCTTGTTCATTATGCATTTGCATAATGCATCAATTTGTGTGATTTTTTCGCGAGAGCACAGCGCAAGTTTGACTTGCAAGTCTGACTTACGAGTCAAACTCGCCTCGTTTAATCGTGCTTTTAGACTGTAATAAAGTATATAAAAATTTAATCGCGCAGCAACCTTAACTAGAAAAGCAATAATGCATATTGAATCACTAAATTTAGAAAACACGCCTGCTAATATCGTTAAAAAATTAAGTGGTAGGTATTATTAAGTGGGTTAACGTCCTGTTAAAAACAAAACGAAATCTGAATAATTTACAGCTAAACTACAAGTTTGACATAAAAATTAAAATTTTAGTATATTATTAAGGCGGTGTTGTATGATGAATTACCTAAACGATATTGAAAAATGTATTATTATTACCAATACAAACACAGTAACCATGTATTAGTTAGTACGTACATAGTTTTTACTAATTGCGTTTACGAACATTATAAAAGTTATCGTTTAGGAAACAACATGGCTGAACCTTCTCAAAATCATAGTTCATATTTTGAAAATATAAAATTAGTTTTTCGTACAGGAAACATATTAGGAGTAATTCCTCCAATTAGTGATTCTAACCTCAAGAAGTATAGGGTATATTGTGCAATTTTAATTGCTGTGTTATTAATGTTATTATGTTTCCAAGCCATTTATTCCAGAGTAGACGATACATTGGAACAGAATATCATATACTTAATTTTACACGCAGGTCAGGAAACGGTAGGGCAGTTTATAATTGTAATTGATATTTACAAAACAGCATTTTTGGAAGTAAACAAGTTTTACTCACTAAATTGCATATTTAAAAAACTTGATGATGGTTTAAGTAACAGAACCATATTTTGGAAATCTGGAAAACTATACCGTGTTTTACAAAGCTTGGCCTACTTTGATCTTATATCATTATTAATCTATTTAATTTACAATTCAATAATAACAAGATCGGTAGTAGTTGTTGGGGTTTCAATTGCAGAGCTAAACCATATTATATATGACGTATTTTCAACATTGTTAATTTATAATTTCGTGTCGATAATTAATTTGCGTTTGGAAATTTTAAATAAACGTTTATTGCACTTATTTAAAAATTACAAGATCCATTCCCGTCTCAGCGTAAATGTGATAAATCCATTATGTGTAAGAGTGGCATCAGATGAAGTCCACACAATAAGGAAATTGCTTTCGTTAGCTTTAAAGATTTTCTCGATTAGTAATAACATTTTAGATTTTAAATTACTTTTGATAATGTTTCGAATTTTCTTTGAAACTTTAAATGGCCTTAATATGTTGATTGCAGAACATGGAAGGCTAAACTCGGAAAATGGAAATTTAACAGTTAGTGAAGTTATATCAAAATTTAACTATGTAACAGAAGCAGTTGTATGTGCTTCTTTGTCGGTAAGTATAACAACCTAGAACAACTCCTCGGGATAGCAGGCTAACTATTGCAAATTGTAAAGATCATTAAAATCTGCCCACCTTCAGTGTTACAGGGAGTTTTGATTGTTTTAATACACAGAAATAGTAAACCAGGATCTTTCAAACAGTTAAACTTATTAAAAAAATTTCTGAACCCCAAGCACCCCCCCAATCGGGTTCTTAGAAAATGTGAATTTTTGAAACAGTTCAACTTTACAAAAAATGTTCTCAACCTGAATTGAAATATTTAGTCCAATAAAAGTCCACTTATAAACTGCGATAACGCCGGAATTTTCTTTAAAAGTTTTCAAAAACAAAGTTTTTTCTTTTTTTTATGCAGTCTCTCAGTGTTAACCAAATAAACATTTTGTGATGTTTTGGAGGTACTGACAAAGCTGCATTGCAAATAAAACTTTTTTTGAATTTAAGCTGGAAATTAAGAAATTTACAGTTTTAAATTCAGAAAAACTGAAACTGCCCACCAAGAGTATATTTTAAAATTATTTTAAAATTTCAGACAGTGGGAACCATAGTGGTATTAATTTGCGATGACACCACAAACCAAGTAAAAAGAATAACCACTACCTGCTACAATTTTTTATCAGAAACACAAATAAAAGCTAACTCCCCTCAAGATGCCATTTTAAGAAGAGAATTACTTTTATTAAGAAACTATTCAACGAATCAGTGTCCTCACTTTTCTGTTATTAAATTATTTAATGTCAATCGTACTATACTTATTGGATTTCTTGGTACAATTACTCCATATATTATCATGCTTGCACAAATAAATAAATAAAAGTATTCACATTGTAGCTTCTACAAAGTTATAGGTATAATTTATTAAGTAGTTGCAATTCACCGAGGTTATCTATAGCCCGAAGTTATAATGTAGCCGATACTATATGTTTCATGTATGTACAGGAATAAATATAATAATATTTTAGCAATTATAATAATCTTTAAAGTAAACTTGGCGTGACATCAAAAATAAAAAGTTGGGGTAAAATTTCAAATTTAAATGGGTAACTTTAGTTTTAACTCAACTTCTTAGTTTTAAAAATGTTTAAAATGTTAAATTATTAACTCGTTGATATTAAATAATCTTAAAGCTTTATAATATCAAGTTATTCAAAAAATTAAAATCAATTAAAAATATTTATTTAGCTTTCAGATGATTATTTCATCCGTCATCAGAATAATTTTTACAAAGATTACATGTAAACAAGTCATGGAAACAAAAACAAGTATTGTCATTTGAGCGTTCACTAGATAAAAATCTAGGACCGTGAGTTAAGAAAAACCTAAATTGTGTTTTGGCAAAGAAGGAAAACCTAACTCCAATACGTAAAAGAACTTAAATGAGTAATAGGCTGTAAATGTTGCTTAAGCCATCTATGTCGGTTTGCCGGTTCATTGTGTTATTGGTCTTCTTAATTCAAATCATTTCATGCACCAATCGATTTTTTATGACTTGTTTACATGTAATCTTTGTAAATCTTATTCTGATGACGGATGATATAATCATCTGAAAGCTAAATAAATATTTTTAATTGATTTTAATTTTTTGAATAACTCGATATTATAAAGCTTTAATATTATTTAAAAATGTTTAATATAATTATACAATAGTTTTAATTTGTTTAAAAAATCATAATATGCTTAAATTTCAAATTGTAGAAGTATTCTAACTCCTGATCTTATTGTTAGTTCTAAATTTGCATATAAATGTAAACTCTAAAATCTAAAAATAAAATTTATTGTAATCACAACGTAAATTCTCCATTTTAATGTTTTCTTTCAAAGAAGTGGAGCCTCATTATAGCTGCCCCTATAACAGGGCTTGCCACATTTTAATCGGACCGGATTTAAATAGGAAACTAATGCATATAACCAGCCACGTCCGCTCGCATCTTGGGCCAATAATACAACTCACCAATTTTGTTAAATGTTATTAATGTTTTTAAGAGAGCTAAAGTCGAGTCATCATTATTATCAACAGCTATAACATCCATCGTCGGAAAGATTTCAGAGAATATAATGACAAACTAATAAAAAAATCTGACAAAACAAATCATCGACAGCATGGAAGATTGTGAAAAACAACATAAATATTGGCAAAACTAAAAGTGATCAAAACATAGAACACTCGGCGGAGGACTTTAATAAATTTTTTACATCAAGTGCTGCTGAAGCAGTTGAAAATAAAAGTTAGATGGTGAATAATAAATTTCTGTTGAAACAAAAGAAAGAAATCAAAATGGCACCCGCAGCAGGGGATGAAATTGGAAAAATAATATATGAACTAAAAAATAAAAGAAGCTGTGGAACAGATGGAATCTCGACAATGGCATTAAAACACATCAAACTGAGCATAATAAAACCGATGACTCATCTCATAAATGAATCTATTAAAACAGAAATATTTCCAGATGCACTGAAGATGGCTATAGTTATACCAATCTTTAAAAAAGGAGACCCAAAAAATATAAGTAACTATAGACCAATCAGTTTACTCAACTCTACCTCAAAAATTATTGAAAAAGTAATTTATAACAGAATTTTTGAGTTCTTCGTAGATAACAAACTATGGAGCACTCAACAACACGGTTTCATGAAGGGGAGAGGCACGGGATACTGCTCTGCACGCTTTTACAAGAAGAATTCTTGAAGTGTTGGAAAAGAAGGATATTCCCTGTAGCATCTTTCTTGATCTAATAAAGGCTTTCGACTGCATAGATCATAAAATCCTGTTAGAAAAATTATACAGATACGGAATCAGAGGGATAGCTTACGATCTTATACGATCATATCTAACCAATCGTACACAAAAAGTATTGATACATAATGGTAAACACAGCGAAGAATCGTTAGAGAAAGTAACAACACTTGAAGTGCCTCAGGGTAGTATACTGGGTCCTTTGCTTTTTCTGTGCTACATAAATGTTCTTCCTAAGTTTCTTAAAGATTAAATTCTAATGTATGCCGACGATACCAGTGTGCTCGTGCACTGTAAAAGCATTGATGAACTACACCTAATGGTTTACAAAATCTTAGAATGTATAAATGAGTGGCTGAATTGTAACCGACTAGTGCTGAATGAGGCTAAATCTGAAATAATAACATTCCGAGCCACAAATAAAGATATTACACCTGTAATGATAGATAATATTTCATCCACATCAATGAGAAAATTTCTGGGAGTACATATTGTCGTGTTCTGTTTGAACAAGCGCTCAAAGGTCCGTGCTCAGTTTATTTGGAAGCATGAAACTCTCCCAGATAGTCGATTCATAAAAATTTCAAACAGTTTCCACAATCAAAAATAAAACGAAAATTGCAGGGAATTAACAAAAATTTAATTGAACGAATGTTGTTGTCAATAATATTATGGATTACAATCAAAAACAAAATTTTCTTGTATAAACCAACATAAACGCAGTTTATAACCAAAGTAGAACGTATTTCGTTTACAAGTCTACACATTTAAGTATTAAAAATTTTCTTTTTTCTTGTATACGAATTAAACGTTGTAATAATGAAATAAATCTTATGAAATAAAATTACACAAAATAAAATAAATTGTTTTAATTTCAAATTTAAAAAACTTGACGCGTATCGGTTGGTATCACTATCAGCAGTCATTTACCACGGCTTCTGTCTTATTGTAAGCACACGTGTATTGCGACTGTTGCAAAAGTTACTCTAATTCGACATAAATTAAATCATCAACACTAATGCTCTTTTAATTGTGAATTTAATAAGTTAATGTGTAGTTTTTACGTTTAATTAACACGTTGCAATCAACATAAAACTCTATAGTAAACGTGGTAAGTAACATGGTTCATTATGATTTAACCTCAAAAAATCCAGCAAATCACTTTTCAAATTGCAGATGAACAATACTGATGTCGTTCAAAATAATTAAATTTAAACATTAATTACCGTCTTGATGTCTTCATATGGTGTCAATTTGTTTAACATAATCATCGTTAAATTTTCTCAAAATGGTGGATCATCGTACATCAATCTTCGAAAACCAGGTAATTTCTTCCTGCAAATAATTCACTATCCATTGATTTCAACACCAGTTCACTCTAATTACCGTTGCTCTGGTAATTAATTAAATCGGGGAGATTAAGAACAGTACAAGTCCAAAATATCACTTTTTTATTAAAAGTATTATTAAACTTTAGTGTTAAAACAAAATAAAGCAATGTCGTCGTCATCAGATGACACAGACAGTGCAAATGTGACAAAGGGTGGTAAAAAACGTACCAGAAATCTAAAGCAATAGAAAAATAAACATTTCTTTTAATTTTTGCAACATTTCAAATATGGACTTGTACTGTTCTTAATCTCACCGATTCAATTAAGAAAACAAATTTCCATTCAACTAACGACTTCCTTCATGGCAAGCCAGCAACTGACCTCTCCGTTTTCAAAAATGTAAAATTTTGCTCTTTTCAGATTTTTAGAATTTGTGTCCGATTGTGATTGGTTCATTTAACAAGGTAATTTTGAATCCACTAATTACCTTCTTCTACACTTTTATGTTAATCACACCATCTAGAATGTTCTGTGAATACCATTCATCGCAGTTTATTTTACCCGCACTTTAAATTAATAATAATCTTTAAAGGTATCAATTTTTAACAAATAAAAAATAAAATAAAACGTTGTTCACTTATGGTTTATTCATTTTTTTAGGAAATGAACAGTCCCCTCCTGATGAAAATTTCGTTTTACATAATACCATCATCTCAGTACAAATTTCTGAACAAAAACAACTTATCATTCGTCCAAGTAAAATATGGCTCAAAATCAAAAAGAAAATGTTGTGAAATTTCGATTGTGGAAATTTGAAATTTTTGAATTTTGGATAAAACAGTACAATATGGATGAGTCTCTCTCGTGGAGGGACCACATTCTTCACCTGAACGGCAAGCTATGTTCTGTATATTTTGGTATGAGAGTATGAGAGGAGAGAGAGTGGAATACCGGGCTTAGCGTCTTGCCGGGGAATCTTCAGAAGGGCAGACATACTTACAGTACATGCACTTACATATTTATAAGTGCATAATGTATTTGATAATAAACAAAATACACCTTCAACATGCAAACATAACAAAAACTTATAATACAAGACCTACAACTAAGGTGCCTATACCGGCTCATCGGTTAACTGCATTTGAAAGAGGAACGTACTACAAAAGCATCAAATTTTATAACGCTCTGCCTGGTGATTTGCATAAAGTGGTGAATGATAGTAAAGTGTTTTTCCTGCTCCCGATCACGTAAGTGTATCTTATGTGCATGGCTTCACCCGACGTAAGTTGTTCATTGCGTTTGTTTATTAGTTACCGTTGGTGACGGAACTTAATAGAGTCACTTATTTTCCTAGGAAAATAATAAACGATGTTCATGCAGATTTGATTTATATTCGTTTATCGTTTCTAAGGAACGGACAGGCAAAGCAAACTTATAAATTAAAAATAATGACATTAAATGTCTAATTAAATATTTGACGTTCGATGTCAAATTGTAATATTATAGAAAAATATTGTCCGGTGCTTTGCGGAAGCAGGAAAAATGTAATCAGCAACACGGCACGTAAGGATTGTCACTTTCGGAAAGTAATTAAGCCTCGGCTCCGCCTTGCCTTAAATTCACCTTCTTTGAATAATAACGTCCTTACGTTCTTTGTAACTTAAATAACTATAAAACAAAACTACTAAAATACTTAATAAACTTAGAACTTTATTCTACACACGAATTCTTTGTATAAAATAATTTTTACTTTCACTTATTCACACTATTTTGTAATAAGTTTATTTATGTGACGATTTCAAACGCAATGCAATGTATGTTGTTTAGTGATGTTTTTGAATAAAATGCTTATTATTATTTGAAACCTCACATTTACAGTGGTATAAATATAGAATGGGGGATTTAGTTCCAACCATTTTACATTATATGTTATATTTTTTTATTATGTTACAGCATTTAAAAATTTTCTAACAAGGTGGCATGTTTCTAAAATTATTGCTTTTTGCATCTCGGGTAATAATTTTGAAGAAAGGTCTAAACGAGAAAGATGGGTTTTAAATTTGGAAGATACCACTCCAGTAGCCGATATTATTATTGGTACTATAGAAATTTTTGTTAGACCCCATACACTCATTATTTCCATCGCTAATAGTGCCTCGTACTTACGGATTTTCTCTTTTCTGTATTCAACACATTTTTAGACAAAGGCACAGCAACATCTATGATGGTTGCATTTTTGTCTCGCTGGTTTATTAAAACAATGTCAGGTCTATTATGACTAATTTCTCTATCCGTTAAGATTAACCTGTCCCAGTATAAAAGGGAAGATTCATCCAAAGCGTTGTGAAGCGACCGGAGGGAGCAAAAAGATGCTGAGAGTCAATTTTGACAACGCAACTAAATTTGACAATAATCCATCATCAATAAATTAATTTAAAATCTTAACTATTTTACACGAAGAAGGCGCAGAGTTGATTTTGACAACGCTACCGTGTCTGATTAGGATCCATTACCGAAAAATCAATTTAAAACCTTAAATTAACGTTTCATCGAGTAGGGGCTAGTAATATTATGCGATATTGAAATTTTTCTTTTAAATTGAGAAAAATATGCCCTATTTGCAATAATTCATAAATTTTATGTTTTTATGTTATAATTTTTTACCATTATTCGTCTCAGAAAATTTTAAAATCGGAATGCTGGTTATTGGCCTATTCCCCCTAAAATTTAAAAGTTTAAGTTAATTACAGTTTTGTACGTGGATACATTACAAAATATTTTGATGGTAGCGACGTATTATAAAAATAAGACACCTTTACCTCTTCTAAATAGAACAGCAAAGTGAATGGACGTCTTTTTGTCGATATATAGACTATACACTATATTGAATAAAATGGAGACTCAATGGTTCATATTTGAATTGAGCCAAGTTCTTCGTTAATTAATTTGTTGTCTGAATGTATTCTATTTTTACAAAATGAAAACTTTTTTATATTTACTTTGTGACAAAATTTTCGAAAAGTAAATGTCTAAAGTACAAACTCAAAAAGAGGCATTTTTACTGATTTTAAACTGTGTTTTAAAAAGTAAAATTTCTTCTTTTGTTAATTGAAATTTTATTTTATTTAAAAGAGTTTAATATTATTTTTGTTTTAAAAGTAGTTGACAACACGGACGTTCATAATTACTAAAATAAAATTTATTTTGGGTCAACGAGTAAAATGCATCTTGAGCTAGGTCAAGGTAAGGAGTATTTCTTCACTTGGGATAACGAGGTTTTACCCCAAACTAGTAATTCTTTTTGTAAGTACCAATTACAGAGTACAATATAGTGATAGAATCGGATGTTTTAAAATGTCAGTTACTGCTACACTGTCAACCACTAACAATTGTACCTTAATCAAAGAATATTAAACTTGTTTTAAAAAATTTATTGTGAAAGAACATATTACATTGGTTATAAAAGTAAGGATATTTAGTACTTATGTCCTTCTTCCCATGTAAGTTTTAAACAAACAAAAATAGAAAATAAAACCGACATCCTTGAGACATTATAGAAATTAGCAGATAATTACTAGTATTTATTTATTTGTGCAAGCATAATAATATATGATGTAATACTACCAAGAAAACCAATAAGTATACTACGATTTATATTGAAAAATCCAACTGCAGAAAAGTGAGAGCACTGAGTCGTTGTGAAGTTTGCTAATTGAAGTAATTCTTTTCTCAAGATGGCATCTTGGGATATGTTGGATATCACTTGCAATTTTGATAAAAAACAGTAACATCTGGAGGTTACCTTTTTTATATCCTTTGTTGTTTCATCACATAATATAACTACCATGATTCCCATTATCTGAAATTTTCAAATAGTTTTAAAATTCAGTTAGCACTTCTATGTTTAACATTTAAAAGTGCTAGTACTAGCACGAAGCAAATGATCATTTAAAGGAAAGATTTTAAGCTAAATGCTGACCAAAAAGGTAATATTGGAACAATAGGCACTAACTTTCCAAATTAAAATTGGAAATTTAAATAAAAACCAATAATTAGTTGTAATACTTACGCCAAAAGAAAAGCAAACCATTCCTAATAGTGAACAGTGTAATACAAAACGACCTAATGTAATATATCCTTTGTGCATCAGTTTAACCACCACCATCAAAAAATAAATTCCATGTAAAGTGTACGTAAAAATTGTTAACGTTACCAAAAGTAATTTATACCCCAAAGTTTTATTAACAATTGAGGAAATGCTCAACGCTAGCGAGAGCAAATGTTTTACTTCGTTGACTTCTTTTGCTTCTACTCGTCCAGATATTAAATTTATCACAATCAAATTATGGTAAGAATGGAAGTTGTAGTTTTTAAATAAGTACCATAAACGTTCGTTTAATATTCTTAGACGATCTTGAATTAATGAAACAAAATTATAAATTAACAATATTGAAACGACAAAATACGTATGCTGGCATATTTTTGAAATTGAAATTGCAATAAATACTACCACGCCTCTTGATATGACAACGTTACAACTTATCCCTAGGATAGTCATAATATTCAAGAATATCAAAGTTTTTAAGGCAACGTAACATTTTCCAGGTGCACTAACTACGTTTCGGTTGTTTAAGCCATCATCGAGCTCTTTAAAAAGGGAATTTAGTGAATAAAATTTGTCTACATCTGTAAATGCACTTGTGTAAATATCAATTACACTCACTATAATCGATAACGTTTGTGCTATACTCAAAGTTAAAAAAATTTTATCTTTTATGAAGGGATCGTTTAGTCTCGAATAAATAGCTGCTGAACATAGAATTAAATTTAAAATAATTAAGATTGTAGAATACATCCTGTATATCTTGAGTTTTAAACTGTTAACTGGAGGAAGTAATCCTAATATATTTCCGGTATAATACACCAATTTTATGTTTTCTGTATAACAATTAACATCACGTATACGTTCACCCATCTTGTTTCCGAACAGTTACTGAATTTTTTTTGTGTTTGTATGGTAAATAATGCAATTTTAAATATGCGGTACTAATCGAGTTTTAAAACCAAATTTAAAATAAATTACGAAATACATTATTACGTAAAAAATATTAATTATAGAATGGGATTTAACAAATTGAAATTTGATAGCAGGTAAGAGCTAACGAGTTTTTATTGTTAATTTATTTATTTATATCAAATTACATATTGAATGTTTTGAAGAAAAGTTACTTAACAAAAGTGGCATTGCAATACTTTTTAAAATTATTATAACTATTATCAAAAAAACCAAAAGTGATGAAATATAAAGTGTATATAAAACTTGTATATAAAACAAATTCGTCCAGATTAAATTCACTGATTATGCAGACAAATGAAAATTTTGCAGCATCAAATAATTCGCAGTTCAATATCACAAATAAGTATTGCGCTAATCTAAATTCACAAAATCAGGTCCACTACGACCTAATGATTTTCTGATCACTTTGACAAACTGCCGTCGACTTTGGCGGCCAAAAGTTAACCAATTCTTCTTAAAAGTGCTCTCTCTTCCTCCAATAGTTTCCTCACTACCGAACTTGCGTTGTAAGGATCATATTATCACATTATTACTCGCGCACTTTTAAATAATAATTAAAGAAAGTTCAATTTTCAAAATTTCAAATTTGGTCATGGCGTATCTCAATATATAGACGTACATTATATACTGAAAGCCACAGCAGTGGAGTGATGTGATTGCTGGTTGAGTATAGAGCGGAAATTCTGGGTTCAAATCGCGGATTGCATAGAATTTCTTGGCTCGGCCTTCCGGTGGGCATCTACACTCCTGTGGTGATCCCTGATGTTTGTGTCGACGTCATTACCGTTGATACGGCTGCGTCACACACGAAAGTTTACAATACAGGTTAAGGTAGACAGGGAATGAAGCCATGGGCCTTCTAGGCCTGTAGAGCTGTAATATATACCGGGTGCTGAATGAGTTAGGCGAACATAGGATATTAACATGCAAAAACTTATTTTTGCAAATTCCTGCTTCCCTAATTATTTTAAAGAAAAATTGAAAGACACAAATATAATGTAGAAATATAAACTACGAATGATAAGAGCATTAGATTTTATCTAGCTTTTACGTAAATGGTCAAAAAATTCTTTTGAAATTGTTAAAACTTTTATTTATCAGACTTGCCATGGAAGTTTCCGAGGTAATTATTTTTGATAAGTAATAAAAAACAATTGCACGTTGTTGACAGTTTTGCACTTTATTAAATTTTAATTTCATAAAATGGAATATTACCTTGGAAACTTATACATGGCCAGTTTGATAAATAAAAATTTTAACAATTTCAAAAGATTTTTTGATCATTTACGTAAAAGCTAGATAAAATCTAATGCTCTTATCATTCGTAGTTTATATTTCTACATTATATTTGTATCTTTCAATTTTTCTCTAAAATAATTAGGGAAGCAGGAATTTGCAAAAATAAGTTTTTACATGTTAATATCCTATGTTCGCCTAACTCATTCAGCACCCGGTATATTGTCGTATAACAAAACACTAAATCAAAAACAAGCGATATGAGTGATAATTTTATTTTGTTTTATTTGTAAAATTATGGGTTTAGAAAAAGGAAATTTTTTTTATTTTTGTTGGCGCAGTTTTTTTTTAAGTTTTCATACTTCTGTTGTAAAGAAGTAAAAAGAAAATAATACTTCCATTTATTTTATAAGGCGCTTGTGACTGTTTTTAAAATTTGAATAGCCAACATGTCCAATAAAAGGAAAATTTTTAATTTAAACATTGTAAAAGTTAGGTATTTAAAAAGTGACGGTTGGCAACAGGAGTTGAAGAATTAAATGGAAAGTGGAAATTTTTAATTTTAAAAGTTGGAAAACCGGAAGTATGATTTGATCTTTCTGGCGTAGGACGTCAAGTTAGACGGACGTCCATCTTGCGTTTTCTCGAGTGATTTGAAAAGTGTCCAAATGGAGATTTTATTGGGGCATTTAATTTGAATGATGTATTTTTGGAACGTGACATTTCAAGATTTGGATTTTTAATATCCTGAAAACGAGTGATTTTTGTTTATATTTTATGAAACGCAAAACGTGGATTAGATTGGTATAACGGAGAAAGTAATTTGATTTTGGAGTCCCAGGTGAAGAATTTCGTTGCGTATATCCCGAGATTTAAGTGGATGAAATTAATTTTGGAAACACGTGTGATCAATAAATTTTGGACCATATTTGGATCTACATTTGGGGAAGATTAAAAAGGTACCCAACGTTGTTTTTTTTATTTATTTTGTAAAAATTATTTCCGTAGCGTGCTTCTAATCAGCAGGTTATTTTAAAAAGTTAATAGTATCTGGTTACAGGCACGTTAAATGGATCATTGGCTTTGAATTGCTATTCATTGGTTCAAACCTGATAATTGAAGTATTATAAGATTTTTTTTTCTTAAATTTATCTGCGAAAAATTTTTTCCTTTTGAATAAAATTAAAAAGGTGTTTTACATTCTCATAGTTTGTTTTTGACGTGACAACGTCTTATAAATTGGTTTGCCGGGTGACACTTCAAGAAACTGCGTTACGCTCCGCTCACGTTATGCGCTCACAATGAGAGCGAGTGAGAGGCACGCGTCCCTTCCACTCGGGCATAGTTAGCCCGCCTAAGAGCGAGAGAGACAGACATAAAAAGTGAAAGGCACGCGTCCCTTCCACTCGAGCACAGTTAGCCCGCCCACAATTATAAATTAATGTTTTAAATATAATTCTTTGTATAAATAAATGTTTTAAATTGTTACTATTATTTCATCCTTCTTCCTACTATACGAATGAATATTCACATTAAAATTATTTTACCACTCAAAGTCGTTGTCACGTAAAACTTTCGCCCGTATACCGACTTTACAGGCAACCAATTTTTTGATTTTTATGTTTCTTTTAACAGAAAGGCTGGCCGGAGCAGATAAATTTGTGCTTTTCTATTTGCTGGTAGTTTTCCCCCATAATTTTGATTTATTTTTTTAAATTTTTTTTAACAGCAGTAGGAGAGTACAATATATTATATACTGAAGTGTTTTCAGCGAGACACCTCCAAAAAGTGCGCCGGCAGCTCGTAAATGGGAACGCTCGAAAAATCTTTCCCAGGGTATGTGGTTTCAGATGCAAAATGAAATTATCGAGTCGAAATCAATAAAAAAAATTTAATTTATTCAAAATTAACAATTATTTAGTATTTTGTGTTAGCAAATACGAATGCGCTATTGTAATTGAAAATAAAACAATCGAAAATAGCAAAATAACGCATTCGCACCTACTACGGTGTGTTCGTGTTCGCAAAAGCAAATTTACAGTAATTACAAAATTATGTGAAATAAATTATTCAAACTATAATCAGCAATAAAGTTTATCGGCGCCACAAAAATTTTAATCACAAACGCGTATTTATGAAAAATGTTAAAATTTTGTAATTGAGTTCTTTTACCTTGTAATCATATGACTGGAACTCTTCATTCGACTCGCATTGAACGTCGATCCATCCACCAAAAGTTTATAATTCTTCCAAAAAATTAGCAAATTCTTCCAGACAATTGCAAGTTCTGCAAAACAAATATTCCTTTCTCCAATTATGGACAATTCCAAACTACAGACCAATAACTTTGGTCAAACGCCAATTCAAACCTCAAAAACGAATTTTGGTTCTCACAAGACCAAGACGACCTTTACGTATCAATCACTTATTTACGCCTTTTTCGGCGACCAAAAATAACTCAACCAAAATGGCTCAAATGTTGGCTTTCTCACGACACTCAGTCGATTGATTCGCTGTAAATTTCGTTCTTCCTTTCATTCATTCTTGATAACGCTTGCACTTGCGTTGTACGAACAATTCTTATCACGCGCTCACTTTTAAAACTTTTAAAATAATTCACAATACAAAAATTAATTCAAATTTCAAATGAAAATAAAGTTTTCTTTGTTTGTGTTGAGAGTTACAAATCTTTCCTTTGAGTCTCTTTGATAAATCGAAAAAAATAACATAAAAATTTGAAAAAAAAACAAAATTATCAATTTCGACTTAATTCTGTTAAAATTGATTTTTTTTTTAAAGTCGTTTCACGACAATACATATATTATAATGGGGCATTCCACACCAAATCGACCACTTTTGAACCCGACCCCTTTTGATTTTCCTGAAATTTTTACATATTATACTATCTCACCAAAAACAATTTGAATTTTTTCAAAATTTTTTATTCAACCCAAAAAAAGTTACGAATTTTTAGAAAAACTGATGTTGTTTTTCTTCAAACGATGGTAACTATGTCAAAAATTGACTAATCAAAATGTTCTTTTTTTTTGTTTTTGTTTGTCTTTAAACGTACTTTTCAGCAAAAAATACAAAAAAAATATTCAAACTTTGATTCTACAAAATTTTTGATTTTTTTATTTCAAAAAAAATGTGATTTATTCCGCGTATAACAACGCAAACCCCATAATGGGCCGACATTTCTTTCTATTTCATTTGTTTAATTGAAAAATATTATCTGCGTAAAAAATGAATAAGCATAAATATGAAGAGCTGTGAGTAGACTAAAAGTAATTGTGATAAAAATATAATACGAAAAGAAAATTGAGTTCCTTATTTGCCCCAACTTAATACTTTGCGGCATTAAAGCAAACCATTTTGCAAGTCTGTGGGGATAATTATGATATCCTGTATTGTATTTTATTTCAGCGGATTTTATTTCCACGAGAAAGATGCAGCACAACCACAAGCTTATATAATCAAATAATGCAATCCGGAGTTACAATTATCCTGAAGTTAATGCTAAAATAGTTTTTTTGGATGAAGAAATTTTAGTTTTTAAATGCAACTCCTAATACAGTTCTAATACAATATTAAGACAGGTGGTAGAAATGATGCAAAGTTTGTTGCGAGTTTATAAAGATTATTATCGTTGGGGTTCACGTTTTTACTATTCACGACACTACCTACTACTAATATAATTGCAATGCCTACCTAAACAATAATGATAATGTTATAATAAATATATATATTGTCGTGTTCTGACGAACAACTCTTTAAATCCCGTAGCTGTTATAGTCGGAAGTTTGCATTATTTAAGACTCTCTCAGTTAGTGAATTCCAGGGTATGCTTAAATTATCCACAATAAATGAAACAATAATTTTACCGGGCATCAATAAAATTTTACTCAAACGAAATTTAGTTATCATTAAATTTTATCATAAGCAGAAAACAGAATTTTAGTTAAATCAAAATTCGACAATGAATAAATCAGATATAGACGAGATTTATCTACAAGTTCCCACATTTACTATTATAAAACTCATTACTCTAACTTGTAAACAAATCAAGAATTTTAAATTGTACAAGCTGAAATAAAATAATTCGCACAAATTTATTGTCTTATTTAAAATCTCGCGCCGACCTGTAATAAACCGCATGAAACAAAACTGTTAATTTTTATGCCTATTCACAAATAAAGTTCGACGTGACGCGTAACACAGCAGCTGATCATTATCGTCGCAAAAAATTAAGTTAATCTCGACGGCAAACTAATTGATTCGAATTTTTAAACTGGTGCATCGAAGTAATTAAAGTTGGTGTAATACTCCAATCAATCTGTTGTTAACAAAGTTTCCAGGTTCGTAAAAAAAAACAATGTGATTTACATAACCTCTAATTGAAAAATTTATAAATTCCATTTTCAGAAAAATAATATCGAACTAGCGCAAAACAAAAAAATTCAAGTTCTAATTACCATTCGATGGCTTCATAAAATGTTGTTACATGGAAATAACTTGCGATGAAAAATATCAAAAATGCGGCCATTTCACAAATCATAAGGCAGAAAAATTTTCACTTTTAATTCCAGAAATCAATCTTCCAGAAAACCATCATATTCATCATACTGACACTGCACTCATCATCATTGCAATTATAATTTACAATTCAGGCTGAAATTCCAACATTTCACAACTTATCGAGAAAATTTGTCTTCCTCGAAAAACACAACTTAACACCTCCGCCTCTCAGTCAGTAATCCTCATTCTACCAAATTTTTATTTCCTTCCCGTTCCAGGCTTTTGGAAATCGTGGCCCACGCTGATTCGTCGATTTTTCCAGCGAAATTTGAAAATTTTCCAAAAAAAATCTTGATATCACAAATTTTTAAAATTACTTTTCAACACTAACCGCACCATCTAGAGTTATTTACGATCAACCCGACTTTACAGTTTTCTATGCACGCATTCACTAATTTATTAAAAAGAAGGTAAACAAATTAACAATAAAAAAAATTTAATCAAACAAAATGCAGTCTTATCTGATTAATTTAACTTTTTAGGCTTCTGGAACAAATTATCCACCATAAAAAATCCTGTTTTCTTGGTAACAAGCAAAATTATGACCAATAGAGAAAAACCATTCAACTTGTCCGAGTAAAATTCAAAATCATACAAAATTCAATACATGGACGGATCAACATCAATTGTGGATACTTTAAACTTTTGGTAATTTGCTCGGCACACGTCAATATATATAGGTCGGTTTTAAACGTCTTGCGACGTTGTCCGATACCAAACTACCAACCTTGCGAATTGGCGCTTGGGTTTTTAGCATTTCACATTTTTTACCTACTACGAGGAGCCAGCCCGTCGGTAGAACCCCCAACCTGGAGGACCAAATGAGACGGCCATAATAAGTTGTTACTTACCCGGATTCGAACCGGGTATTGAGCGTTCGTAGTCAACTCGCTTGACCATTGCTCTCCGACCGTCTCTATGTTATAATAAATTATATTTCTATACCGGGTGCTGAATGAGTTAGGCGAACATAGGATATTAACGTGTCAAAATTTATTTATGCAAATTCCTGCTTCACTAATTATTTTAGAGAAAAATTGAAAGACACAAATATAATGTAGAAATATAAACTGCGAATGATAAGAGCATTAAATATTATCTAGCTTTTACTTAGAAGGTAAAAAAATTCTTTTAAAATTGTTAAAATTTTTATTTATCCCACTGGCCATGTAAGTTTCCAAGGTAATTATTTTTGATAAGTAATAAAAATCAACAAGGCGTTGTTTAAATGTTTTGCACTTTATTAAATTTTATATTCATAAAATGGAATATTACCTTGGAAACATACATGGCCAGTCTGATAAATCAAAATTTTAACAATTTTAAAAGAATTTTTTAACTTTTTAGGTAAAACCTAGATAAAATCTAATGTTCTTATC
The DNA here is from genome assembly GCA_905340355.1 of Rhagonycha fulva. Lineage (NCBI taxonomy): Eukaryota > Metazoa > Arthropoda > Insecta > Coleoptera > Cantharidae > Rhagonycha > Rhagonycha fulva. The sequence continues at coordinate 23,961,497 of HG996554.1, forward strand.
ACTCGTAGTTTATATTTCTACGTTATATTTGTGTTTTTCAATTTTTCTCTAAAATAATTAGGGAAGCAGGAATTTGCAAATATAAGTTTTTACACGTTAATATCCTATGTTCGCCTAACCCATTCAGCACCCGGTATATGAAGAATATAAAAATGTAAGTATTGCTGTTAAACTAAGATAATTAGAAACCAATTTATCAATATTATTGGATCAATACAGTTCGAAAAACAATAATTATAATGTTATAATAAATTATATTTCTATATAAAGAATATAAAAATGTAAGTACTGTTGTTACACTAAGATAATTAGAAACCAATTTATCGATATTATTAGATCAATACAGTTCAAAATAATTTTGTAAATGCGGCCTAATTTTATTAAACAGTGGACTGTAGAAAGGAAAGGCCAGGGCTAGGCAGTATTTCAACTACTACATATTGTACTAAAATAATCCAATCCTCTAAATTAAAAAAAAGATCAAAATCTAACCGTCGAAAACAAAAAGTATGAAAAAATTTATTTCTAAATTGAAATTACACCTATAGCGTTTTAATAATTTTATATTAGAAATTATGCCACAAAAGAACTCGGGCACTAAATACAAAATAAGTAATTATCAGAATTTTACCAATTAGGCACATTGTTTAATATTTTGTAGGATACCCCTTTCTTTTTATATCTATCTCTATCTAATGTATCGGTTTTTATAAAGTTCTACGACGTCTTTCAATTCCTCTCGGTTTTCCCACTGCATTTCTTCAAGTCCTCTCTCATTCATCTTCTTGTCAATGCCCTCTCTCCAACTAAGCCTGGGTCTTCCTGGTGGTTTCCAAAAAAGGATTTTTTTTGGTAATCTGTTCTCGTCCTGCGTTGTACATGTCCAAACCATATTAGTTGTTTTGTTCTTATATCCTCAGTTATTATATGAGGAGCAGACATTCTATATGCAGTATGTCCATTTTCAGAAATTTTCACGAGAGCAGTAAAACTACCACAGGTTTAAATGATAAGTTATTAAAAAAGTAATTTTTGCAATAACACAGTGTAAATTACACTATGAAGTATCCATAAATGAAGCAAATATTCGATTGGCGGTTTTGCAAAACAGCTAAAAAATGTATTGAGCAAACTGCACTTTGTATTTTCTACATTGGACAAACTGCATATAGAATGTCTGCTCCTCATATGTTCTACATGCATAAATTGCCCAATGCGAGTATTTCTGATTCTTTCTAGTTTACTTCTACCAGCCGATCTTCTCCAGAAGTCCATCTCTGTTGCATGCAGTGTATTTTACCATTCGCCACACTTCCGACGCGTATGTTGTTATTGGCTTAATTATACTGTTGTACATTCTAGTTTTGCTAGCTTTCAATATAGTTTGATCCTAGAGTATTGAATTCAGCACGGTGATCGCTTTTCTTCCTAATTGATTTTTGTTACAAATTTCTGAGTGGCATCTTCCGCCTTGACTTATTATCACTTAAAGATACTTATCCTCTTTGCATTTTTTCTATTTTTTGATCGTTTTTTAGCTGTAGATCTGGTTACGTTCTACCTATGCACATACATGATGCCATCGAAATTTATCATCACACACTCGCAGTGAATAAAAATAATTTATTCAAAATTTCAACTATTAAATTCTTTTTTACAAAAAAGGAAGTAAAAAGAAATACAAAAACCTTTCGCGTCACTCAAACTTTATTACTCTTCAAACAATTTACATAAAAACTCTCAAGCCACAAAATCGCGACCTCACAGCTCCGTGGATCGCTCGCGAGTCCCTTCCAAAATTAAAAATTTTTCCCACCTTGGCTATTACACCAGAGGCGTCACAAATATAAATTTTCAAAAATTAGAAATATAAAAATTGTTATCAACTAAATTTCTTCATCCCAAAAATATACGACAATATATTGCGTTTTTTGCACATTCACCTCCAGTCCCCACTCTGCGTATTTTTCTATTAATTTTCTTGTCATGTACCCCATGTCCTTGTGGTACTGTGCTACGACAATCTGATTATCTGCGAAATGTAGCAAGTATAATGTTGTGTCTTCCGTTATTGGTATACTTATTTTTCTTCCATCTTTTTAATGGTTGTTCCAGATAGATTTTGAATAATGTAGATGATAGACAGCATCCTTGTCGTATAATCCTTTTGTTAGTGGGAAATTCGCAGTTGTTTTTATCTCCTTTCTTGTATATTGCTGAAATATACGCTTTTTTCCACTCCTAGGGATCTTTCCGCTATTTATGCAATCTTGGAATAGCCCTTTTAAATGTCGATATAGTACGTCTGGTCCGTTTTTTAATATTTCGGCTGGTACACCTCCTGGGCCTCTTGCCGCATTATTTTTTAGAGTTTTGCACATCTTTTTTACCTTATTTGTGTTTTGTTTATTTGTTATTTCTAATTCTAAATCTATTTATTTATTTATTTCTAAATCTAATTGTATTTTCTGTCCTTTTTGTATTTAGATATTTCTTATATTTATTGCGCTTGTCTTCAATTTTCTTTTTTATTTGTTCATTCCACCAGTATGGTATTTTTTTGTTTCTATAATGGACGAGTTTCACTATTTTTCTCTATTTTTTTATTTGAAAGTAGAGGTTAAACTGAGTCTTCAGAATTTTTTAAAAATTTTTTTGAGCACTCTTAACATGAGAAAAACGTTACCGGAGCTGACGTCTACGGGAGCTGACGTCACACAAAATAACCAATCAAAATTGTCATGTTGTCATATGACAATTATCATTGGTCAATCATGGCGCTCAGCTTAAATACTCTTTCAAATTTTAAATTGTTTTTAAAAATCTAAGAGTGAGTTTAGAGACTAACCAATTATAGTACATATATATAGCATTTTTATCAAAGTTTTATGTTCATATATCATTTTAAAAAATTATGACTAGTAAAACTCCCCCATTCCTAGAGCCTCTTTAGCAGCTGGGTGTATAGCAATTTTTATACTTTCGTAATTTTTCTGTATGTCTGCTGTTCTTCTATACTTCCGTAGTTTCTGTTCTAGTCGTGTTTTGTATAGAAATGTTGTACTATCATCTTCAAAACCTGCGAGGTAATCTCTTGGATCGATTGCATTTGAATTTTTTTTCTTTCAGTGTCTATTGTTTTTTGTAGTTTTGGTGGTGGTGTATAAGGGAAAGCACATTTTGTTTTCAATAAATAGTGATCGGTTCCGCATGTTGGTCCCCGGCATCTAATTACATCTATTACTAAATGCATCTCGGATAAACTGGACGATGTGAAAGGTGTGCAAGTCGACCTACTCAAAACATACATCCAACTTCTGGCCTACTGGTGTTCGTTATGCTAGGTTTAATTTCAATATTAGGGGTAAACTCCTACGTAAAATTCAAGGTGAATCTAATTAGTTAAAGTCCAGGGATTTTCTCGAAGGTTCATCACAACCAAGTCAGTATAGTGTCAACTTTCCAACCAAGGTGCGGTACGGTTATTTACTTTTGTTGTTGTTTATTAATATCATATTTCTATAACAAATGGTACCTATTATTTGTTTCTTACATAAAACGTGCATCATTGATAAATTTATTCTATCAAACTTTTCTGATGCAGAACTTATATTGTCGTAACTGACAAATTACTCTCATCAGCAACAAAAATTTAAAATCTTTGGTTTTTTCTCGGTTTTTCTTTTGTGTTTTTATACTTCCCTTTATTAAAAAAATTATTATAACGACAATGGTAGGTAAGAAGTTCTACAAATTGACATTATAAGTATTTATTTCTTTTAGTATGGCAAATGATACCTTTGGGTACCCTGTACAAAGTGTTTTCAAACGCCATTGTGTTGTTATACTCAATATCTATTAAATAAAAAAAGCGAAACATAGCTACAAAGCCCAAAATCTAATTGAGCTTCAGATTTTAACATTAGCACTTTTATAAATTATATGCGTTTTAATACGAGTTTAGAATTACTAAAATGTCGCACATACTTAAATTTTAAAGTTTGAAGCTAAATATTTGAATTTTTAAAAATGCTTCTGGTTGAAAAAAATTGCGCTAATCGGAATCACAGAAAGGCCACTGAGAATTTAATAGCTTTTTAATGTGCGAAGGTTAGTAGTGAATTGATCCACCATATAGAGAAGAATATGTAAATAGCATTTTCATTTTGAATTAAACGCAGGTTTTAGCTTTTCTGCCCCACTGTGCGCTGGCTCAATTTACTGGTTTTCTTAAGCTACCCGCAAAAAAATATATTGACCGCTAGTCCAATTTACTAGCGTCACTTAAGATGCTTTAGCCAATATATTTTCAAAGCTAGTGTGGTAATAGATTCCATAATTTACTAAGCTTACCTGATTACATGTCACACTCTATATTTGTTTAAACATGTTATATTATAGAATAACTAGCATGTAAAAATTATGCAATTGTGTATTAAATGTAAGTTAATGAACTTTACGGATTCATGGAAAACCGAAGTAAACGAAAAGCTGTTATGCACTTTTCGTTATCTATATTGTTAAGTGGTATAATCATCAGTCGAGTTTGTATCCTGAATTAGAAAGGTTAATATTAATAAACGATTTTGCTTTATTCAACGTTAGAATTTCTTTTTTGTGATACCTCGTCTCTGTTAATTTGGCACACCATCGACCAAATAAACATAAATGGCGCAGTCAATCGTGTCAATCGACACTTTTCGGCGAACTTCAGTTCCTTAAAAAGAATATCAACGAACCACCTGCAAAACAACAGGTATTGATTACATTATTACCTCCACAAATCGGCACTGTAATAAACAATTAATACGGAAGAAAGAAAAAGGCTAGAAGTAGATATTCCAAACGTGTCCATCGAGGTCCAGGAGTCCGCTTCAAACCCAATCTTCTTCAAAGGAGCAACAACTTCTGCTACACCACGAAATAATTCAGTGCAGCGATAAACCAATTCAAACATCGAAAAAAAAAGGTTAGTCAATTCATTGATTGTTTCAATTTGGTTAATTAAGAGTAATTTTAAGTTAATTTTAAGAAGATTTAATAGTGTTTTTTTTTAAACCAACCAACCAATTTTTTTTTTGCAATTTTAAACAAATTTTCTTTCACAAAATTAAAATTTTTGCAAGTGATTCTTCAAATTAATTCAGTAAGAATAATTTTACATAAAATTCGCATTAACAAAATTATTTTCAAAATTTAATTGTGTATGAAAATTTATCAATTTTCACGTAAATTCAGAATTTAATTTGCAGTACTAAATTAATTATAAAAAATTGCAACATGGCACAAAACCTTAACATACAATTATTTAAAATCGATTTAGACTCAATTCCAATTTTTGACGGACAAGAAACTCAAATTAACAATTTTATAAACACGATAGATAGAATTGTAGAAAAATACGCAAATTTTGAAGAAATTAGTGGAACACTTCGTTCTACAATCTTTTCAAAATTCAGACAAAGAGCAGCCGAAATTTTATGTCCTAGAAACGATTTAATCACTTGGGAGCAAATAAAAAATGCAATCTTACAACATTTTTCAGATACGCGATCATTTGAACAACTCTTGTTAGAATTTAACTATCTAAAATTAGAAAGAAATGAAAATTTAGTAAATTTTGGTAATAGAATAAGAAGTCAACTAGCAAAACTTATCTCAAAAATTAATTTATCAGATTTAGACAATAAAGAAATTAGGCGCGAATTGTATACTGACAACGCACTAGATAGATACCTCGTGTCTATACCATATCATATTTCTTGCCAAATTCGATTAAGACAACCAAAAAATTTGGATCAAGCTATAATTTTTGCAAACGATGAAATCAACTTCATGAATCGTAGCAACGCTAGCAAACAAACTAATTTTAATAGTAATTTTTCTACAAATAATTCGAATTCAAATTTAAATAATAAACCTTTACAGCCGAGACAAAACAATAATCAATTTAATTTTAAAAATCAAACCACACCATTCGTGAAAACAGATCAGTTTAAAAATCAAAGTCATCAGACAAAAGAGAGTCCAATTGCATACAAAAGAGCACCACAACAATTTTACAGACCATATAATAGTTTTCAAAGAAATGTCAGTAATCAAATGCAAAATAATTACGTACAACCTAATAAACAAAATTTTCAACCAGAACCCATGTCTGTACAAACAACTCTTAATTGCGAAGAAAATACAAATTATAACCAAAATTTCTCATTTTTTGAACCCACCGAAAATTACCAAAACTTGGAATACGATGAAAATAACTATTTCAACAATGAAGAAAATTTTCAAAATTTTTATAATTCCAATGAACAATTTCTAGAACAACCAGAAACTAATTTTGACCAAACTAATTTTGACTATACTGATCGATTACTAGAAAACAACGAACAAACTAATGACGATGTAAATTTTTCATCAAACCAGCCATTGGAATCCTATAACGTAAAATTCAAAATTCGTCCTAAATTACCATATATATTTATTCCATATCTAAAAGCTAAATTTTTATTGGACACCGAAAGCACGATTAATATCATTAAACCTTCCATTGCAAGAAAATATTTTCCAGACAGGATATCCAATTATAATACCAGCGTAGTATCATTTAACAATTCCACAAAGTTGAATGAACAAGTAATAATTCCTTTATTGCAAGATTTCAATTTAACTGAAAATATGTCTTGCTTGTTACATGATTTTCACCCATTTTTCGACGGAATTATCGGAGTACCGCTAATAGAAAAATTTAGATTCAAAATAGACTTAAATAATAAAATATTATCTAACGACTATTACCAAATACCGATTCTAAATTACACCCCATGCCAAAATAAACCCACAATATTTCAAACAACAATTTATCCCAAATCTACAAAAACGATAACCATCCCTACTAATCTACCAGACGGACAGTATTTAATAGAAAAAGGACAATTAACTGAAACTTGTAACATTGACGAAATTTTGACTGTAGTACAAAATAAATCAACAAAAATTCAGTTAACTAATCCCACTTCAGAAATATTTCATGCTAAAATAAATATTGAAGAACTTGAAAAAAAAAGATAAAACCATTAAATAACTACTTATTATCAGGTGAGATTCATTTCCATACTGAACAATCTTACGACTTAGATCTTAACAAAATTAGATTAGAACATTTGAATTATGACGAAAAAGCACAACTACTGAAAATTCTTGACAAAAATAAAAACGCATTATTTAACCCTTCAGGTCCATTACATTTTACAAACGAAATTAAACATGAAATAAAAACAACTGACGACATCCCTGTTCATACAAAAAATTATAGATTTCCCTTTATCCACAAACAAGAAGTACGAAGACAAATTAAAGAAATAATTAGACAACCTAACAAAGCCACGGTACACTCAAATTCAGAAATCATCTTAGAATTACCAATTTTAGAAAAGCCTATCAATCAATTTTCACACCAAATTCATATAGATATGCATGCTTCAAAAATGGTGGCCAGAACACAAAAAGTTTTTAACAAACAAATTCTAACTTGGAAAATTGACAAACATGAAAATTTAAATGATCAATTTGATCAACTAACAAAAGAATTTTTAAAACCAAAAGTAAAATACGCTCTTTACTTCATTGATAACATTCTTAAAAACCCATTCATTAAATTCATACAAAATAATTTATCCACACCCTTAGAATTTGTCATTTGTAATACAAAATTAATTAATGTTACTAACCCTCTTCAACAGAAAGAAATTTTAAGAAAGTTTCACGAAAATTCTAATCATAAAGGTATTCAAGAAAATGTTAAAGAAATTGAAAAGAAATATTACTGGCCAAATCTTCAAAATCACGTAAATAAATTTATTAACGAATGTCAAACTTGTTTAGAGGCAAAGAATGAAAGAAGACCTATCAACCGATTGCCTATACTTCATAATCCTTTAGGTCAATACCCATTCGATCATTTGTATATTGATACTATTACCTTAGATAGTGTTATATATCTAACAATCATTGATTCATTCTCACGTTACGGGCAAGCGATGTTAATAGAAAGTAAAAATCCAATAGATGTAAAATTCTGTCTATTAGAATATTTTGCACAGCACAATGTACCCAAGTCTATAACTAGCGATAACGGCAAAGAATTTGACAACGAGTTAATTAAAGAATTTAGCAATAGTTTAAACTTAGAATGGCATTTCAATATTCCCAATAGACCTCAAGGAAGAGCTCTTATAGAGAGATTTCACTCTACCCTATTAGAAAACATACGCGTATTAAAAACTAAGAATCCCAATTTAAAAATTAAGGAAATTGTACTAAAAAGCATAATCTATTATAACAATACAATACATTCTAAAGTCAAACTAAAACCTTTCGTAATCACTCACGGATATGAAAGCGACACTATAGCTAGAATACCCGAATTAAAAGATATTAGCGAAAAAAAAAAAAGAGGCGAACATTTGAATCAAATAGCAGGAATACAAAAGGTAGTCCTTGACCAAAATAATCCCGAAGAAAGTTGTCCACCAATATCGTTTAATTCAAAAACTACTTACGTAAAAAGACCCAGTAAGAAAACTCAACCGCAATTTAAACCGTTAGATATCGATAAACAAAAGAATAAATTCATATATTCAGATAATAATAAATTTCACGAAGAACAATTGAAAGTAAGAAAGATTTTGTTACAGAAGATGAAAATCATTCCTTTTCTGGCGATCCTTTTGATCCTGATCCAGCAGACGAAAACGGTACAGACACAAATCCTGGTTAAACAAGTAGACAACCCAATACTTCCTGTCTATTTTGGTAATGCTTATATTAATTTAGAAAATATTCATTATTTTTACTATATTAACATTTCTAAAATAACAATTCAGTTAAAAACTTTACAAACCGTAAGTAAAAAACTTGCAATAAAAGTTAGCAATATAAATTCACCAATTATTCTTAGAAAAATGAAACATTTAAGTCAATTATCTCAAAATTTACTTGGTCTCATTTCTTCAAAACACAAAAGAGGTTTATTTAATTTTTTGGGCGAAGCATCGAATTTCCTATTTGGTACCCTTGATGATAGAGATAAAAAGGAAATAATAAATTACGTTAATTCAATTCAGTCAAATGAAAAAGAAATTCAAAACTCTTTTACTAAAAATAAAATATTATTGGAAAATATTACGCAAAATTATGATATGAAAATTAATAGTATAATAAAAAACCAAGAGGTATTATTTGAACAACTAAAAAATATTGAAAACTTCGAAAACGAATCTATCTTATTAAAATTAATTAATTTACAATTCGAATTTATGGAAATCGAGAATTTTATTCATCAAATTCTCACTGCGATCAATTTTGCAAGGTTACATTTTTTACATCCAACGATTTTAAATTTGGAAACTCAACAAACTCTATTAGAAAACACCGGTTTGAAAATTTCTATGAATTCTTATGAGTTATTTCAGTTGATCACTTGTAATGTGCACATTGAAAACAATATAATAATTTTCATCATATCGATACCAAAATTTTCCGAACAATATTCATATTTTAATTTATTGACTATTCCAATAAATAATAAAACACTATTAGATGTTCCAACATTTTATTTGGTCTCTAAAAACAATCAATGGATTACTAATATACAGTGTATAGAATTAGAAAATTTGTATTTTTGTAACGAGAAAGAAATGAAACTATTAACACAAGTTATTGAAAATGTTTTAAACCAACAAAGTTTCGAAGAATGTAAATTTGCACACTCGAAGATAATTAATGATATCATAATACCTACCTCTTCTGAAGTAGTAATTATACCAAAAACTCAACTAATAGTTGAAAACAATTGCTCTTTAAATAAAATTGTAATCAGAAAACCAACAATCTTATATACAAAAAATTGTTCAGTAAAAATCAACAATGTAACTTTATGTCACCCTTTTGTAGAATTAAAGGTAACTCCATTATTTGAATCCTTTGGAGAATTTTATGTTCAAAATAATTTAAGTTTATTTCTAGATATAAGTCAAGTTCATAATTCAAAAACCATTAAGCAATTTGTTGAACCAAATTTGAAACAGATATCTGCCATTTCGGAGCACGATATAACATTGTATTCTATAGTAGGCTTAATTATATTGTTATTATGTAATTACTTTTTATTTAAATATTATAATTTTTATAAATGTAGTAAAAAACTCAACATAGAGAATTTAAAAGAGGAACCAACTGAATTAAAACCGATTCAAAATATTTTTTCTTGAGTGTGGAACCTCAATCTTTTGTTGGGAAGTGTTATATTATAGAATAACTAGCATGTAAAAATTATGCAATTGTGTATTAAATGTAAGTTAATGAACTTTACGGATTCATGGAAAACCGAAGTAAACGAAAAGCTGTTATGCACTTTTCGTTATCTATATTGTTAAGTGGTATAATCATCAGTCGAGTTTGTATCCTGAATTAGAAAGGTTAATATTAATAAACGATTTTGCTTTATTCAACGTTAGAATTTCTTTTTTGTGATACCTCGTCTCTGTTAATTTGGAACACCATCGACCAAATAAACATAAATAATATCAGTTTTCATCAAAATTTACAATAAATAAAAACAAGTTAAATTTTATTTTGTGCAACTAATTAAAAAAAGTGCAATTATTTTAAATTTATGAAGAAAGACTTACCTACTGTAAACATGGTCTATCCCTACAATTACACAAAAAAATTTTAATGCAAATAATAAAATCTAATTTTTACGTTTATATTAAGTGCAGTAGCTACATTGTTTTGTCTATTTATTTATTTGTATTAACACAATTATATTCGAAGTAACCGTGCTAAGGAGACCAATAAGCATAGAATAATCAACTTTAAAAAATCCAGCAGCAGAGAAATAAGGGCACTGATGTGTTGCTTGTTGTGCCAGTAGAATTATTTCATCTCGCAAAATACGTTCTTGCATAGTACTGCAAATTAGCGGAACATCCAACAGCAGCTTGTAGCATATGGTTGCAGTACACTGCGCTGCTCTTGTGGTCTTTTCACAATTTACAGCTACCAATATCCCCATAATCTAAAAAATTGAAATTTTTTGTAATTAAACTTTTATTTGCTTTTTTTATAAGGTGGTGGCTTATAAGGTACATAAAAGCAAGGTCAAATCCGTTCTGAACTTAATTTGCCTGAAATCATATTTAGACACTGATGCCATAAAATTATCGTTCCAGTTAGGCCATTACCACGAATTTTTTTTTCTTTATTTTAAAAATTCATACCTCTAAAACTAAACACCGTTTATAAGTTTAGAAAAGCTTCCAGTAAATGACCAAAGCAAAGGCTTCCCGTTAACAAATGAATTTTTTTCAATGTACAATGTTTTGTTAGAGTATTTTGAGATTCCTTTGTTTTTTTTAAATAAATAAGTAAAAAATTAACTGAGTTGCTACAAAGTATAAATTTTATATTCATTTTAAAACTTCAATATTCAAGTTCTTAAGTTCTTTGTATTATTTTAATAGTTTTGTTTACTCGTGTTAGTAATGTCCATTCTTCATTATATAAATTTTATATTTTCCTTCCATGCATCATTAGTCATTACAATCTTTTCTTCTTTGTATAATATTATGTTTTTCTTTCACGTGTCAAACAATGACATTTTGTTTCATATTCATATGTAACAAAATCTTGGTTTAAGGGGTTTATGTTAAGCAATTAAAAATTGAAAAGAGGTTGCTTTATTTCGAATATTTTTAATGTTTTTTTTTCATATATTGTAGTAAAATTTTATTAGTTTTATGGGAAACAATTCAGAAACAATACCATATTCAAAGTTTAATAGTTTTTGTAGCACTGGGTTTAGGGGAGAAAGTAATTAAAATTAATGAGGTGAATGGTTTTTTTCTTACTTGATGGACAGTCAAGCGCCTAAGAGTTATGCTAACATGCTTGTAAAAATGTCCAAAATTTTCTTGTATTTTTAGTGGGGGAACGGTTTAGTAATGTTATATATACAGGTAGTTATCAAAAATTAAGGGAGTTGAGTTCTGACAGTCGAGGGCTGTGAGTCAATCCATCCGACTCCAACCGCCCAAACTGCAACGATGTTTGTTGTAAAATAAGCATCTTGTATGTTTGTAGTGTGCTGCAGACTGAAATTCGTTATCAGTTTTGTTTTGTTTGATTGTAAAAATTAGGGGAGTTTTTGTTCAAGTTTTTGAGAATAAAACTTAAGACACTCGTTTGCTTTATGCGGAATTAAAATTCAATAAGTTAATTCTTTTAAAAACACAAGTGTTTCGAATTAATTCAAATTTAAAATAAATCGGCAAATCAAAGTTAGTTAAAACTGTTGTGAAAATTTAAAAACTTTTATCGGAAGTGTTTGCATGTTATTTAAAGTATCGTATGAAAAGAAAATTATTATAAGATAATTTTCCAAATATTATTTTATCAAATAACCGACAATATTCGGGAAATAATTAAAAATTATGTAATGCAACATTTATACAAACTTTCGTGAAGTTCAAAAATTGAAGTATTATTCAAAATTGCCTCCGAAATTGAGGGATGTGTTTAACAATGGTTAATTAATTTGAATGAAGTATTTTACCGTCTACCGATTTTACCGATTTTAAAGAAAACCACCTTATACCATTTGTAATTTGGAGTTTCCAGAGATGAAAGAATAATTCAAGTACATCAAGTAGTAAGTGAAAACTATATTTTTATCGTCGAAAATACAGTACGTGTTTTACTTTGATTTTTGTTTTGTTTTGTGTATTAATTTTAAAATTTTGTTTTATTAATATTAAATTTAGTTTAATAATTTCATTTTTAAAAATTATTAGCTTTTAATTAAATCTATTGGGCCCAAAATTTATTATTATTAATTTTAATTTTAATTATTAGAATTTAAACAACATTTGATTTTTTTTTATTTGAATTATTATTATTCAAGTGGGTTTTATCATGTTTAGGTTTACTTACATTTAGATTTCATAACTTTATTTTATTTCTTTTTCTTCTCATTATAAAATTTAATTTCATAACACACTGTACATGATGTCATATTATTTTTATGTGTAGTTTTATAATTATAATTTTATATTTTTATTTTGTAAATTTAAATTGTTACGCCTCTGGTGTAAGAACTGAGGTGGGGAAAATTTTGATTTTGGAGTGCAGAGGGACTCGCGAGCGATCCACGGAGCTGTGAGGTCGCGGTTTTGAGCATTGCGAGATTTGATGTACAATTTTGAATAAAAGAAGAATAGAATTATTAAAAATTTTAAGTTCCATTTGTAAGCAAATGTGCGATTAGTATTTTCGGATAATTATATGTCATCTGTCGCATGTAACGTGGGGCATCTGGTGAACATTTTTGAGAAGTGGGATTTTTGAAAAGAAAATGTTCACAAAGAACCTACTTTTGACCCTGAGATTTTTAGAGGATTTTCCAAAATGAGTGTGCGAATAGATGGAAATTTTACAAAAAGATTGGAACAGATGTTTCAATCGATTCAACAAAGCATAAGCCAAAATTTTGATCAACTTAGACAAGAATTTAATATCAAGAAATTAAAGGAAGAAATCATTACAACCCAGGAAGTGGTTACAGAGGAAAAACTTGAAAAATGCGACATAGTTATTGGAAAGGTTCTTATTTTAACAAGGAAGAAAATGCGTGGAATTAGATGGAAAAAAGTTCAGAGTAAAAAAAAAATTAATTTTGGAAAGAACGTTAAAAATTATAGAATAAAAGAACATAAAGAAAACAAAAGCAAAGGTACAGTTATCAGTTTACGAAGATATTTGGACAGGGAGGAAGTAGACGGATTAAGAAATTGGGAGGAAAAAGAAGAAAAAATAAGTTGGTTTTTTAAAATTAAATTTAAAAATTCTAAAAAGAATGGAACTGGAAGGAATTCAGAAAGGAGGAAAAGAAATTATCTTATTTTGGAACGATTTTGGAAAGGAAAAGAAAATGTGACAAAAGCATGGGCGCATATTTTGTTGAGGTGGACCTATCGTCGAGCGCGATTGAAAAATGATGGAAGTTACTAATATCCAACAAAATAGAGAAGTAGATGAATAAGCAAATGTACAGCAAATGAAAATGGAAATGGATAAAAATTAAATTTGTAAATTTGATAATTTAGATGGAAAACGAATGCAACTATCATGAAAAATCAATTCAAATTAAAATAACAATAATTAATAATGATCAATTATTTTAAAATAAAACTATGCACTTAAAAAGAAAAGTATAAAATTCAACGATGCACAATTTTGATAAGCGATAACAATAATCTTCAGGCAATAAGCAATTATCATACAAGTAAAATTGATTTGGTATCGTATTCAAGCAATGGAATTAAAGTATTTAATGGAAAATTGGTAGTTACTAGGGATTTGTCACTATGAAATTAAAATTTAGGAATTATGAAAAGGATTTATTATTATTTATGAATTAAAATTGAATATTTATGAAGCTACCGCTTAGAAAATGTAGCGAATTTATTGAAATTAATTGATAGTGTGAAATTATAATTAAAATTTAAAAAAAAGTAATAGTGAAGGATTTAATTGGGTAAAGATCAATCGGAAGATTGAAGAAATAAAAGAAATTGCAAGAGTACGTAAAATTAGAATCATTGAAGATTCACAGAAGAAAAGTAAAGTTTTAAAAAATTTATGAAATATTTTTGAAGAATTGAAGTTTTGCTGAATTGGAGAGAGTTGTAGTCAATTAATAAATAAGAAGAATAAAAACTGGTGTTGGAAGATGATGGTAATTTTTGTGTAAAGGAATTTATTGAATTGATTGAAGGTGATAATAACGTTCATTGTAAAGATAGTGGGAAAGTGTAAATAAAATTAAGTTTGGTTGTGAATATGATTGCCAAACTAATTAAGTAGACAAAGTTTTTTTTATATTATGATTAGAAGACCATTTTGTGATATTTTCTCAATCCAAATTAGGGTTGGATCTTAAAAATATCAGGGAGGAGATGTCATATTATTTTTATGTGTAGTTTTATAATTATAATTTTATATTTTTATTTTGTAAATTTAAATTGTTACGCCTCTGGTGTAAGAACTGAGGTGGGGAAAATTTTGATTTTGGAGTGCAGAGGGACTCGCGAGCGATCCACGGAGCTGTGAGGTCGCGGTTTTGAGCATTGCGAGATTTGATGTACAATTTTGAATAAAAGAAGAATAGAATTATTAAAAATTTTAAGTTCCATTTATTGCAAGTGTGTGATTTCTATGTTAATATATAATTTGTTTATATTTATTTTTGTGTTTGTTTACTTTTATTATCTTTAATATATGTGTTATTTTGTCTTACGTTTTTGTTTTCTTTGCATTTTGCAAACCATATTTTTAGGAAAGTCTCAACTGTAAGGAAATTTCAATTTACAAAATTTTATAAGGTGTGGTTATTTTCAAAAGTCACGTCGCGGATGAAAATTAGTCTGTCATCTAATTTAGTCAATCCGATGCAAATTTTATTAATTTCTTATGACAGTGGCGCTCAACTAATTATTTTTTTTTTATTTTAACCTTTAACATCTACCGCTACGACACCAATTTAAATCACCTGCGGCCCTACGACGAGCTATCGGACAATTTAATCTGTTGCAGGTGTCGTAGTGACGTATAAGATTGTAACAGTTTGTTCAACAATAGGATAAAGATTTAACAGACATAAAATTTGTAGGATAAACAAAAAGCTACATATTTACAAAAAGGTCGTGTTTGACTTTTGACCTCGAATAACTGTTGAAGTAAACATGATCTCCAGGTCAATTTTTCAAACACTGTTTATGGCGACGTAATAAAAGTTTATACCAAAATTTAGCTCGATGATAATTTTTTCGAACTGTAGTCTATTTTTCATATAATTTTACTGCGATATGTGTAAGTATTCTGAAAAAGAATACAATATGCAAAAACTGGTAGAAATTGAAAAAATGTGTAAAAGTAAAGAAATACAAATTTTTAGAATTAAACTAACTTAACCAAACGTTAAAAATTTTAGAATTTTTAACCGTAAGAAAAGAAATTTTTATACAATACAAATTTTTACCAAGGGGTGAAAAAAGTTAAGAAAGGTTACCAACCAAAAACTTTACTTCTGCAGTGACAAAATACTGTAATATGATATTTTTAAAAACAATATGTATAGCGTATATTAAATTCTTATTTTAATAATTATTAATACTCGTACATCAATTTACATTATTTGATCAAAATTTTTGAAGAATATTGTATTTTCATGAGAGAAGAATAAATTAGATTACAAAATTTAAACAAATAAACACGCAATGTAAAGTTAAGTAAAAGCTTGTAAAAACTTACCATCGAGACTACTCCGATTATAGAAATATATACCATCGAAGTAACGTTCATTTTTTTTTTATGATATATAAACATTAAAACAACGTTATTCAAAAGATTAATCAAATTTATTGCAATATGAAGATAAAACAGTAGAAGTGGGATTCCAAACTGTGAATTGAATAACTTAACCAGGTCGCTGTTTAGTTTATAAGCTCTTGCTATTTTTAACAATTTTATTATTTCTTGCTGTTTCTTCTGTTGATAATTATTCACTATAGAATTGATATTTTTGGAGAGAGATCTTTCTTCAAAAAGTTTTTTTAACAATTTTGATATTGCATAAAACCTAATTTTAATTCCCGTGCACAAGTAAACGATTAGAAATAAAATTATACATCTAAAATAAGTATTAAGAACAAGAAAAACGATGTTTAAATCTTCGTAAATAGTATAGTTTCGGACTAACAAATATGTGAAAACAATGACGAACGCAAAAAAAATAGCACTAAAAATACAAAATCGACTATTAATTTTGGTTTCTACCTTTTTTAAGTCAAGCTGAAATTTCAGTAGTTTATCAACAGTATTAGTCAGAAATGAAAATTCTTGAAATTTTTTAAAGTTATTAAATGACATCATCATCGATGATAATGGAATCAAACTATTCAAAATGTGTTCTAAAAAGTAACATATAAATTCCGTATGTGTGCGTCCTTTCTGTTTTACTCGAGAAAACGCTAATGGATAAATATAAATATTAAAAGCTGTCAGTAGACTACATGTAATAATGATGAAAATGTAACAAGAAAAATAAATCTTATTTATGATTTGATCCAATTTAATGTTTGGTGGTATTAGAATGAACCATCTTGCCAGCTTGTAAGGATAATTATTATCATAACCTGTATTATATTTTCTTTCATTGAATTTCATTTTCACACAAAACATAAATCACGAGTGTTTAAATTTAAATAATTCAACTCTTAGCTTCACTAATACATCAAACTATTGATTAAAATAAATTGCATTTAATTGAAACATAAGCTTTGTTTAGTACCACAGTCCTAGTGCTACACTAACTACACTACTACACTACGATTGATTTAAAAAGTGGGTTAGTAATTATTAGTAAAAAAAATGGGTTAGTAATTGTACACCAATCAATTTGTAGTAGAGTAGTTAGTGTAGCACTAGGATTGTGGTACCAATTACCAAACAAAGCTATAATTTCCGGAATCAGTTTAAAAAACAATTTTTATATTTTACCGTAGAATAAATTATTATCTAACTTATAATTATAAATAACTTATTTAATAAATAATAAAAATAATAACTTAAATAAATAACTTATGGTTTACTAAATATTCTTTCACTTCACTTCACTTTCGATGGCCAAATAGCTCTTTTAAAGCTTTAGCCTCCTCTATAATGCCTCTCCATATGTCATTTCATATGTCATTTCAGCGATTCATCGCTGTCTGCTCCCAGTCGTTTTCTTTTTCGATTTGTTGCAGGTCTCGGACTATATTGTCTTTTATATATTTCTTTCGTGCAATGTAATTATTGTATTATTATATTTTAATATACAGAGTGGGACAAAGTATAGAGCAATTTTGAAAGAGCTTTAAAAAAGTGCCATTATTTTTTCCACATTTTTGTAATCGCAGATTAAATTCAGTAACACTTTCACATCGTTACCCAATGCCACACAACTACCTAAAAGGTAAAACAATTTTTAACAAAATTCCTCCTTCCTTAATTTTTAATATTAAAATATGGTTCTTTTGGCAGATTACTCTCGGTGGTTTGCCGTTGCCTTCCGAGAGGAGAAGGTCATATAATGAAGTTGGATAAATTTTTGTAGCCGGGTTGGGAATCAAACCTAGCGCTTCTAGCCTAGAGTCCGGTCCTTAGCCCGTTCACTTAAGCTCACCTCTCATTTAACAAAATAATTTTGGTAAAAACATATTATAGTCCAAGATCCTAGTACCCCCCAGACATTACTTATTTTCTCAGAAACCAAATGTATGGGATGAAGTAGTGTAAGTATGTACTTTGATTGTATGCGTACCTGCTAGCTTGGGCTGACGGCTAACCCAAGTAGCATTTTTACCTACCAATTTTTAATTGCAGCAATATTGCTTGCTGCCAGCTGCCTAATTTAACGCTATTTGCAAAATTGCTTAAATAGCTAGCAAATTGCTAACAAATTGACCCTAAAAATTACTAGCAAGTAGCAAGCTAAAATAACAAGCAAATTGTTAGCAAATAGCGCCTAAAAATTGCTAGCAAATAGCAAGCTGAAATAACAAGCAAATTGCTAGCAAATAGCGCCTAAAATTGCTAGCAAATAGCAAGCTAAAATTACCAGCAAATTGCTAGCAGATAGCGCCTAAAAATTGCTAGCAAATAGCGCCTAAAAGTTGCTAGCAAATTGCATGCTGAAATTACATGCAAATTGCGAAAAAATATCGCCTAATATAATTGCTAGCAAATAGCAAGCTGAAATTACAAGCAAATTGCTAGCAAATAGCGCCTAAAAGTTGCTAGAAATTGCATGCTGAAATTACATGCAAATTGCGAGTAAATAGCGCTTAATATAATTGCTAACAAATAACAAGCTGAAATTACAAGCAAATTGCTAGCAAAAAGCGGATAAAAATTGCTAGCAAATTGCAAACTGAAATTACATGCAAATTGTTAGCAAATACCGCCGAAAAGTTGCTAGCAAATTGCAAGCTGAAATTACATGCAAATTGCGAACAAATAGCGCTGAATATAATTGCTAGCAAATAACAAGCTGAAATTACAAGCAAATTGGTAGCAAGTAGCGGCTAAAAATTGCTAGCAAATTGCAAGCTAAAATTACATGCAAATTGTTAGCAAATAGCGCCTAAAAGTTGCTAGCAAATTGCAAGCTAAAATTTCATGAAAATTGGAAGCAAATAGCGCCTAAAAATTGCAAGCTGAAATTACATGTAAATTGCGAGGAAATAGCGCCTAAAAATTTCTAGCAAATTGCAAGCTGAAATTACAAGCAAATTGCTAGCGAATAGCGCCCAATATAATTTCTAGCCATTTTTTATTCAAAAAGCGCATATTGAACAATTTTAACATACAGGGTGGAAAGTAAAACATAGAAAATTTTTTATTTTTTTTGTCCAATAATTAATTGATGATGCCAACTAAAATAAGTTCAATGAAATGCATATATAATGTGAATATCAACAAATTTGCTATATTTTAAATACAAAAGCCTCTTAATAGTTCTTTATAAAAATATTTAAGTAAGCGCCATCTGTTGATTAAATTAAAAGGGCCCTGAATTAAGAGGGATGTCGATTTAATCTCGCGGGGGACGGGATTTTGATTCAGTCCCGCGCGGAACGGGATGTTAATTCAGTCCCGCGCGGGACGGGATGCCGATTCAGTTTCGCGTTTGATTTATAAATTTATTTTAGAGATGAATGCGAGACGGGACGGGATATCCCGCGGGATATTTTTTGTCCCGCGGCATATTTAGAATATTTAGTCTAGCGCAGGACATTTTTTAACTTAGTCCCGCGCGGGACAGGATTTCAATGCAGTTCCGCGCGGGACAAATTTTTTTCTCTTTTTATTTCGTAATTTAACTTATTGAATCTTTTCCCTACATTTACTCTAAGTAATATGCGTTAATAAAAAAATCAAAAAAATTCACTCGGGTTGCGTTGTATAAAATAAATCAGATGCGGGACTGCAGGGATCCCGTCCCGCGCGGGACTGAGTTGACAAAATATCCCGCACGAGACTAAATATTCAAAATATCCTGCTAGACAAAAAAAATATCCCGCGGGATATCCCGTCCCGTCCCGCATTCATCTCTGAGGGTTTCAATTTTTAATAGTGTTCTTGATATTATAATTATGTCATCAGCATAGGCAATCACTTGCACTTTTTTGCTGCTTATGGTATTCTTGATATTTAAGTTTATTTATAATATTTAAGTTTTTGATTATTTTTTCTAGAATTATATTAAACAGGGTTGATGACATCGAGTCTGCTTGTCTCACTCCGCTACTGATCTGGCAGTTCTTTTTTGTCTTTGTCAATAGCTTGTTTAAAATTTTCGTTTCTATTTGATTAAATTTAACACAATGTTGTGCTTATCGGCACGAAAAAAAAATTTAAAAATTTGGAAATTTTTCTGGTTGGGAAATAATTTTATCTATAAAGTTTTTGTACCAAACGCTTTTGTCTTCGCGATTTAATGTTATGAGATGGATGCACTGGTGCACGTGAAAGAGCATCGGCCACTACATTGAGTTTGTCTTTGCGACGTAAAATTTCGAAATTAAATTGATTTAGACATACGGACCACCGAGCCAGACGACATAAAGGACTTTTTACAGTCCTTAAACATTTAAGTGCTTGATTGTCCGTAATCACGGTAAATCGGATTCTTTCAATGTAAGACCTAAACTTTTCGATACCAAAAATTATTGCGGCACACTCCTTCTTCATAGCGTGGTAATTTCTTTTGTGTTTGGTCAAAGACCGACTTGCATGGGTCCGTTGACTTGAAAATATTTTGGGCACGGGACATATAGAAAAATAAAAGTCGTAAGCCACATATCAAAACGAAATTTAAAACTCAATTTACAGACTCTCATTCAATTTCTACTGAATTTTAAATAAATTTTTAAACGTTATAATATAGGTTTAATCAAATAGTTTAAACATTTTAGAGATCTGTATATAAGTTTTATAGAAAAATGCGTTTAAAAGTAGCCTAGGATACTTATGGGGAAATGGCGCTTAAGCCTATCAAAAATCAAACATGTAAAAATCCTAAGCGACAAAATCTATTTCGAGCATTTCTCTTCATAATTTACTTATGTGTACCAAATAATTTTATTGTAAACTGAGCTTTACTATTGCTACAACAAAATTTACAATATATTAAAATGTTTATCCTCTA
The DNA here is from genome assembly GCA_905340355.1 of Rhagonycha fulva. Classification (NCBI taxonomy): domain Eukaryota; kingdom Metazoa; phylum Arthropoda; class Insecta; order Coleoptera; family Cantharidae; genus Rhagonycha; species Rhagonycha fulva. The sequence continues at coordinate 23,982,810 of HG996554.1, forward strand.
AGGGCATTAATAATTGCTGCTGGGCGTAACCGCACTGACACTGATGCAACTTGGCGCTTATTAACATAATAACTAACTTATTCTATAACGGAAATTGTCGCTTACGCTACTTCAACTTCAATTTTAACAAAGTTGATTAACAAAATTATTAATGTACCTACATTGGTACAAAACAAATGTTGTTTTGACCGCTAACAAATCTTGAACTAGCAGAATATTAAAAAAGAAAAGACCAGAGACGTGTCCAACCAACTTTTTTCGGGGGGAGAGAAATTTCAAATTTGCCAACTAAATTAATTCAAAATTGCCAACTTTTTGTAAGTTTTGCAGCTTTTTGTAAATTTGAACATAAAAGAATGTTAAATTGACCAACGTTTGGGTGTTTTTGTCAACTTTTTGCCAACTTTCTGCAACATTGGGGGAGGAAGCTCCTTCTCGTGAGCACGTCTCTGAAAATGACTGCAACTACGTTACATCTTTTTTTAGTCCATTTGTTTACCAAACTTTACCAAACCTTTCACAACTTTAATTTTTATATTCCATAATATTTGTCAGTTAGTTTCCAAATACGATAATATGCGATGCTAATTATTTATAATTTTGGTTTGTTGTTACATATATTTGCTAATCTACTAAGGTTTTTTCTTAGTCCGTATATGTATTAAATACTTTTTAAAACCAAATAAATTAATTAGGCCTCAAATAAACCATTTTTCGTGATTTTGGGTGTAAAGTGACTACTTTACACCCGGTTTTTCGGGAGTAAAGAAGCTCTTTTCGTCACACTTTGTTTTTCTCCCGGGAGTAAAAAAATACCGGGAGTAAAAAAATACCGGGAGTAAAAAAATTTCAAAAAAACAAAAATTTTCAAAAATCATTTATTTACATATTTTATCTTAACCACACAATTGTGAAAAACTTGCCTGTCTATAAATTCGCCCCATAAATACCGCTTTTTGCTGAACGCGATAGTACCTACCACGTGATCCATCAATAACAAATTTGCGATTTTTTAGCAACGTGTCCATGAACATCGATAGATGCGACCACAATGTCGTATTTATTGATTATTTAACGATTATTTCTTGGTTTTTAAGCATTTTTAATTGAAAACACACGACACAATACACAAACGTTCAAACTTTACGAGAGTAAAAATCAAAATGAACATGGCGCCCCAACATGGCCGCCCTCCAGGGTACCAACTGGTGCCAAGAAAAACACCATGGTTACAAGTAGAAGTTGGTTTTACACTAACACGATGTCAATTAAAACGTGTTATAAATTTATGAAATTTATGCAATTATTGCAAAAAAATCGTGAATTTTGTCGGATATTATTCCCAAATTCACGAAAAGCTGTTCATAATACTCGGGCTCCAGGGTTTTTTCATCTCTCGACTATTATTCCCCTCGCCGCCTTGCGGATCGTGTCATAAACTACGTCTCGTGACGAAAAACAACCCCTTACGCCCTCGTGATATAAACTACTATTACAGACCGCAAAGAATAAATTATACCTGGGGTATTAAAAAACCCCAAGTGCCAATCCGAAGGTGTTTTAACTTTGGAAATTTTTTTTGCGTCTATAATGATGTTAACTTAACGTTATTAGATTATTTATATTAGATAAACATTCAAAAGAGATGTTCTAAAATTTCACAGAGAAATATCTTTAAATTGAAAAGTTATAAGCAAAAATAACACCCGGGGGTCCCAAAAAACCCCACGTGCCAACCCGAAAGTTAAGAATTATTTGTGTTTGTGTGTCTTTGTTGCACTTATGTTACTACAACTAATTTAAAAAAAAAGATTGTCGCTACTTAATTCAGATGGTTGTGACGTAAGCTTCATCCTTCAAGGTAACAACTGTATCTGTTGTTTTATGCTCAGGTTTGACTTAGCTACTACGTACTTCATTAGTGCTGCTTTTACAGTTTGTACCTGTGGCTCCGCTAAGCCGTTTGATTGCGGATGATAGGGTGGTGACTTTAATGGCTGGATACCATTAGCTTGAAAAAACTTGGTAAATTCTATAAAGTTAAATGGTGGTCCATTGTTACTTACTAACACTTAGTTTGAGCGGTACTCAAACTGTTTTTTTTTATAATTTGATTGAATCGTACTCTCAATTTTTTTAATAATTTGCTAATTTTTTGCTACCTTTGCTTGTTCATTAATTGATGCATTTGCATAATGCATCAATTTTTGTGATTTTTTCGCAGAAGCACAGCGCAAGTTTGACTCACAAGTCTGACTTACGAGTCAAACTTGCCTTGTTTAACCGCGCTTTTAGACTGTAATAAAGTTTATAAAAATTTAATCTCGCAGCAACCTTAACAACAAAAGCAATAATGCATATTGAATCACTAAATTTAGGAAACACGCCTGCTAATATCGTTAAAAAATTAAGTGGTATGTATTATTAAGTGGGTAATATTAAGTAGGTCCTGTTGAAAACAAAACGAAATCTGAATAATTTCCAGCTAAACTACAAGTTTGACATAGAAATTAAAATTTTAGTATATTATTAAGGCGGTGTTGTATGATGAATTACCTAAACGATATTGAAAAATGTATTACTATTAACCTTACAAACACAGCAACCATGTATTAGTTAGTACATATTTTGGTTGCAGGTAGCTATCGAGGTCCCGAAAATACAAATTTTACGACTAAAACCTCGATGAATTCTGAAAGAGAATATTTTAAATAAGAGAATTTAGGAAGACGGAATGCCCTAAGTGCACCTGTTTTTTCAAAAATCGATTTTAAAAACTTCGATTTTCACAGTAAACTTTAAGCAAAGTCGCTCGGGATTTGTGAATCAATGCATTCTATTGACAGTCCGTGTAGTTTCAACTGGTTTAGCTTTGCGCAGAGCGGGGATAACCGGAGCGACACTTGCATTGGGATGCTTTACCAGCCTAAGTAGCATTTTGAAGCTGAATTGCAGCAATTTGCTAGCAACTTGCTTTTAAAAATTGCTATAGACGCTGCCACAGCCAGCAAAATTGCTTTAAATTTTTCAGCATAATTGCAGCAAAATTGCCGATTTGGCCCCACTATTTTTTAGCAAGCAGCCAGCAACTTTGCTTGCTGACAGCGCGCAAATTGCAAGCAACTAGGCGGTAACAATTTGCAAGCAATTAATTTTTACAAAAAATTATTTTTGTGTGCGAATAAAAAATAAAAATTACCAATTAATTTTTTTTAAACTTTTTTTTTTATTATTTATATTATATTAATTTTGTTAGTAATGGTACTGTTTTTTGAATTATTATCTTACAATTATTATCTTACCTCAAAGTTTTCAGTTTTATTAAATATATTTCATATTTAATTATTATTTTATGCAATCATCTCACACCGGCACGAAAAATAATCCTGGGAAACTATCTGTAAATATCATATAATATATATTGTCGTGAAACGACTTTAAAAAAAATCATTGCTTTTGTAAAATTGAGTCAAAATTGATAATTTAGTTTTCCCTTCAATTTTTTATGTTAATTTTTCGATTTATCAAAGAGACGCTCGAGTGAAGGTTTACTGTAACTCTTGACACGAACAAAGAAAATTTTATTTTATTTGAAAACATTTAAAATTTGAATTTATTTTGTATTGTGAAGTATTAAAAGTTTTAAAAAGTGAGCGCGTGATAAGATTTGTTGGTAGAACGCAAGTGCGAGTGTTATCAAGAATTAACGAAGGAAAGACAAAAAATTTACAAGCGAATCAATCGACTGAGTGTCGTGAGAAAGCGAACATTTGAGCCATTTTGGTTGAGTTATTTTTGTAGTTTGGAATTGTCCATAATTGGAGAAAAGAATATTTGGTTTGCTGAACCCGTAGTTGTCTGGAAAAATTTGCTAACTTTGGAAGATTTATAGACGTTTTGGTGGATGGATCAACGTTCAATGCGAGTCGAGCGAAGATTTCCAGTTACAAGATTTCAAGGTATTTAAGCTCAAGTAAAAATTATTTAACATTTTTCATAAATACGCGTTTGTGATATAAAAATTTTTGTGGCGCCGATAAACTTATTGCTGATTATTGTTTTAATAATTTGGTTCACAATATTATGAAATTATTGTAAAATTTGTTTTTAATTTGCGAACACAAATACACCGTAGTTTGTACGAATGCGTTATTTTGCTATTCTCCATTGTTAAATTTTTCAATTACAATAGCGCATTCGTATTTGCTAACACCAATTACACCATATACTTTCAAAAACTCAAAAATTGTGAGTTACAAAAGAGCCGTTTTTGATAAATTTTTTATTAATTTTGAATAAATTAAAATTTTTGATAATTGTGAATTTCGACTCGATAATTTCATTTTTCATCTGAAACCACCTATCCTGGGAAAGATTTTTTGAGTGTTCCCATTTGCGAGCTGCCGGCGCACTTTTTGGAGGTGTCTCGCTGAAAACACTTCAATATATTAAATAAATTTTAACTCTTACCTGGAGGCTCTGAGCATCGAACCTAGGACCTACCCATTTGTACGCATCCAGACGCTTAAGCGATTCGACCACAGAGGTATACCTATTGTAAGTGTATATTTGTAGTCTAATATAGAAATTTTTATAAAGATAACAATTAAAACAAAACAAATTTTGTGATGTGATAAAAACACATTTTGTTCATCTGTTAAGAGGGGCCCTCTTAATTCAAGGCCCTTTTAATTTAATCAACAGATGGCGCCTACTTAAATATTTTTATAAAGAACTATTAGGAGATTTTGTATTTAAAATATAGCAAATTCGTTGATCGTTGTTATTCACATTATATATGCATTTAATTGAACTTATTTCAGTTGGCATCATCATTTAATTATTGGACACAAAAATAAAAAAATTTCTGTTTTACTTTCCACCCTGTATGTTAAAATTGTTCAATATACGCTTTTCGAATAAAAAAATGGCTAGCAATTATATTAGGCGCTATTTACTAGCAATTTGCATGTAATTTCAGCTTGCAAGTTGCTAGCAATTTTTAGCCGCCATTTACTAGCAATTTGCTTGTAATTTCAGCTTGCAATTTGCTAGCAACTTTTAGGCGCTATTTGCATGTAATTTCAGCTTGCAATTTTCTAGCAACTTTTAGGCGCTATTTGCTAACAATTTGCATGTAATTTCAGCTTGCAATTTGCTATCAATTTTTAGCCGTTATTTGCTAACAATTTGCTTGTAATTTCAGCTTGTTATTTGCTAGCAATTATATTAGGCGCTATTTTCTCGCAATTTGCATTTAATTTCAGCTTGCAATTTCCTAGCAACTTTTAGGCGCTATTTGCTCGCAATTTGCATGTAATTTCAGTTTGCAATTTGCTAGCAATTTTTAGCCGCTATTTGCTAGCAATTTTTAGGCGCTATTTGCTAGCAATTTGCTTGTTATTTTAGCTTGCTAATTGCTAGCAATTTTTAGGCGCTATTTGCTAGCAATTTGCTTGTTATTTTAGCTTGCTACTTGCTAGCAATTTTTAGGCGCTATTTGTTAGCAATTTGCTAGCTATTTAAGCAATTTTGCAAATAGCGTTAAAATAGGCAGCTGTCAGCAAGCAATATTGCAGCAATTAAAAATTGGTAGGTAAAAATGCTACTTGGGAGTGCACGTCGAGCGAAAATTATAGTTTTCAATACTAAATGTGCAGGAAAAAAAGTGGATGTCCACTGAAAGGTCGAGCTAAGAAATTCTGTATAGTCCGCGATTTGAACCCAGAATTTTCGCTCTGTACTCAACCAGCAGTCACATCACTTCACGGTTGTGGCTTAAATTTTAAATAATCGGTAAAAACAAATCACCTCGAAAAATGTAGTATTTAAATAGTCGTGTATAATTAATTTTACAAATGTAGGTGTAGGTATACAAATTAATCAGAACTTCAGTATACTAATAATATATTATTATTAAGGCGGTTCTCTATGATGTATTTAAAATTTATTGATTTACTTATGGTGTTTACTCGCAGTAAATAAAACATCCTATGTAAAACAACATGACTGAAAATTTACCAAATAATAACTTTTATATAAAAAACATAAAATCAATATAACGTACAGTTAATTTATTAGGATTAATTTCTCCAATTAACTATTCTCAACTCAGGACGTATAAGATGAATTCTATAATTATAACGGCTTTATTGTTAGCTCTAAACTTACTCTCTATTTATTTGAAGCAACCGACGTACACATGAAAGATATTGTATTCTTAACTTTGGTCATAAGTGAACTAACGCTATCTTTTATTGTAATTGCATTTGATATTTACAAAACAGAATTTTCAGACGTAAACACATTTTACTCCCAAAATTACTTCTACACAAGGGCGGATGAGCTATCAAAAATCTACCGGAAAATTAGCGGCCGGCGGTCCAAAAATGTAATTGTCTTGGCTCAAAACAGCGCCGCAGGCAAAATTTTTATTTTATTTATTTTTATTATGTTTATATGGAATAGTGTTATAGTAGTATGTTCAACAACAGGAATTTACTGTACCTTTTTGTATAGCATAGCATAGCATCACTTCGTGAACAGAGTTTTGTGGAGGCGCAGCCTCCATCACCTCTTTCAACATCTAAGAACATCGCAAGGATGGTTTGGTGTGTATGTATAATACTATAAGCTTGGAGCCTTGTCGCACCTCAAAGTGGAGTGTTGACCCGCGCGAAGGCGATAATCAACCTTTGATGAATGAGTAATTACGAGTAAATCGCGAGTTAGACGGCAGATACAGCAGTAGACGCATTGGGATTGAACAGTTGAAAAAGGTTTTCTACCATACATGCCCGCGTCCAGATCACTTAAGCATTTATCTAGGTCGGTGCCGAGACATTGAGTAAACGCCTTGGCTGTGACCCTGGTACCTCTTTGTGGGTAAGTTTATATGTCAGTTATAATTCAGAAGAACCGGTGCTTTTTGATGTCGAAGTCGTCCTGATAATTATAATAACTCTGCGATGCTCTACAGTATTAACAGCATCACCTAATGAACATACGATGCTGTTCAAAATTCGGCCTTGTAGAGCTACGAAATGAACGACTGTAAGGTCGCAATTACTGACTAATCTAAAATATAATTGACGATCGGCTAAGAAAAGCTAGAAGAAAAGGAAAACTATTTACATTTTACGAAGGGGGGGGGTTAATTTGACGATATAGTAATAGGAAACATGGCGGTTATACTTTGTGATGTATAGTTATATTTTGTTTCATATTTACCCCACTTATTAACACTGTTCTTTTTTAGGTAAGCTAAAATATTATTTTTAATTCAGAAGATCCAGAGATTCAGAGAAGTTATTTTTTCTCCTGTTGGTATCTAATCACTTCTCTTGCTTTTGTGTATTATGCTCTACGTAATGTTGTCTAGTTCGGAATTTCTATTTTTGTCCTTTTCCTTTTGAAAAAGTTCTGTTTTGACTCGATCTTCGTAACGATTTCTTGTTTCTATGTTGTTCAAATCTCGTGTAGCTCTTCTTTTGTTGCTTTGTTTCGATATATTACATATTTATGATTACTATTTTTAAATGACTAAATACCAAAAACTGTAATTTCTAGTTCTTTTTAAGGAAAGTTTTTACTCCCGTCACATTATACTCTTTACATTATCATCAAAAGTGTTCTAAAAAAGAAAATTACGATTAAAATTAATCACGTAAAAATAAAAACAACCAAAGCTACATATACAAACAAGTAAAAAGTTGAGCAATAGGTTAAATTTAGATTGAAAAACGTAATAAGCGTGTAAAGTCTGCAGGTGTTTTCATACAAACAAAAACTTAAATATGTTATTATTAAGGACTAACTATGTATTAGCTAAACAAATATTAGTTACCATACAAACACGGTTATATAAAATTTATAATTTACTATTTTTATTTAAGCGCACCAGACAAAACTTCAATCGTTAAACGACATGGCTGCCCTGGAAAATAATAACTCCTATACAGAAAAGATAAAATTAGTGTACTGTACAGGAAATCTATTAGGAATAATTCTTCCCAAAAACGAGTCGAAGCTCAAAGCGTACAGGATGTACACTACAATTTTAATTGTTTTATTTTTAATACTATGTTTAGAATCCGCATATTTAAGACTAAACGCCGCACTAATTCAAAATACTATATACTTAATTTTAGGCACAGGTCAACAAATTGTGGCGATTATTGTAATTGTTGCGGATGTTTACGCTACAGCATTTTCAGATAGCGAAAAATTTTATACATTAAACTACCTTTTTAATAAACTTGATGATGGTTTAAACAACCGAGACCTGTTTTGGAAACCTGGAAAACTATACTTTGTTTTAAAATGTTTGATTTTCTTCATGATTGTATTAATCATAGTTGCCTATAGTGACGTTGTAGCAACAATTGACTCCGCAATTTCTATTGTAATTGTAATTGCAGAGTTACACCACTACACGTATGTCCTCGTTTCAGTGTTAATAATTTATAATTTTGTTTGTTTAATGAACATGCGTTTAGAAATTGTAAACAAACGTTTATCGTCCTTATATGAAAACTATAAATTTAATTCCCTTCTAGACTTAAATGTGATAAGTCCAAGATTAATACGATCGGCATCGATAGAAGCCACCAGAATAAGAAATCTGCTTTTATTAGCCTTAGAAATTTGTTCAATTATTAATAATCTTTTAGATTATAAATTGCTTTTGCTAATGGTTACGATTTTTATCGAAACGTTAGATATGATTAATATTGTTTCGTGGGCACTTGGAAGTTTGAACTCAACAATTGAAGGAAATTTAATACTCAGTAAATATGTACTAAACTTTATAATATTTACTATTACCATGATTATTTTTGATGTAAGTACTAAACGTAGGAGAAGCCAAAAATCTCTTTCTTTACTTTAACATGTCCAGCTTTAATTCGGAAAGTTGCAATTGGAACTGTAAATGTTTTGATCCGCTGCTTCGATAATCCATCTGTTGTTTGTCAGGAATTACCCATGGTATCATAAATTAGCAGTCTAAAATTTGATGAACATCTTGTGAGGTATTGCGTACTGGCTAAATAGAGTTACAATTACCTCTTTCTAAATTGAAGCTGGGAAATAAATTGAGAAAATACAAAACTGCGCACGACAAAATGATTTTAAGTTTATTTGACAATTTTAGATGCTGGGAATCATAGTGGTCATAATTTGTGATGAAACTACAAAACAGGTAGAAAAGATAACCACCACCTGCCACGATTTCATATCAGAAATACACATAGTATCTAACGTCTGCCCAGACGCCATTTTGAGGAAAGAATTACTTTTATTAGGAAACTGTTCAATGAAACACTGTCCTCACTTTTCTGTAATCGGACTTTTTAATGTCAATCGTAGAATATTTATTGGTTTTCTTGGTACCATAATTCCTTATATTATCCTGCTTGTGGAAATAAATACACCCAAAATTACAAAAGCAGGTTAAAAAATTATATATATTTTTGAGAAAATTATTGTACCAGTTAAACTCGTACAATACAATTATTGATCTTTACATGTATTATATCAATTTTGGAAACTAATTGTAATAGTATGACTGTGTGTACGTTATGATCGCACTGACTATCACTTGATTAATTGAGGTTATGTTATACAGATTACGTGTTTGTAATTTTGCTGTTTGCATTGCTTTAGTTTCCAATTGTTTATTTTGTTTAAATAGTCCCTGGCTGTTGGTGTTTTGCGAACAGAACAATATAAAACAGTCATTTGTTTTACCAATCAAAAAGAAGGGCAATAGGTCTGATGTGTCAAATTATCGGCTAATTTCGATTCAGTATGTTAGGTCATGAGGGCTTGGTACACCATGCAATCTCTTCTAATCTTTTAAAACTCATTGTTCTTGTATAGTATGGATTTCTTCAGAGTAGAAGATAAATGGCATGATAAACGAGGACTGCATTTTTAAGTGTTTTGAGGACCGTCTTCAAGCATATGCCATTTACAAAGATTTCCGTAAGAATTTTGGCATAATTAACCGTTCTATCTTGTCTTCTAAGCTAAAGGCGTTGGTGGATAGAAGTGGCTATTTGTTATGTTGGCATATCAGATAATCTGGTAGAATCCAATTCGTAAAGATCAAAATGCAGTTATTCCAGCCTATAAAGGTAACTTATGGAATACTTCAAGGGTCTCATTTGGGTCCTTTGCATTTATTCTTCTTATCAATGATATTGGTGGAGCTCTGAAAGTGTGGGTTTGATGTTTGATTTTTGCTGTTGGATGCTTTGGATGCACTTCTAATTTGACGCACTTATAATCAAATTTTTTTGAATATTAATAAATTCTGCGTGATGAGGTTTTATTGGGTCAAGTCGCCGGTCTTCTTCCAGTACCCATTAGGGGGTGATGTTATTCGGTCGGTTGACAGGGTGTGTGATTTCTGAGTAATTTTTTATATTAAATTACCTTTAAGAGTCACAATGAGCATAATTGTATCAAAGCAATGAGAATGTTAATTTTAAAAGTATTTTTACTCTGAAGATTTTGTATATGACGATGGTTAGATCGCTATTCCAGTGTGCTTCTCTTATTTAATGGATTTGAATCTTATTGAAAATTTTAGTTGGGAAATTATGTGAGAGTGAAAGGGATTGCACAAGTTCTATTGTGTTTAAGACGACTGTAAATGGCAGCTACAATTGTGCCGAACTTCTTGAGAAAATTAACTTTAGAGTTTCCGGTGTAGACTTACCCCCCTATTTTATAACTTTTTCGTTACGTTCGTTATCTAATCATTAAGAACCGTAAAGTTTGGTTTACACTCAGAATTTCATTAAATATTTATGCTATTGTATATGGACACCAAACTTTACCGTTTTTAACGATTCGATAACGATAATGAACGTAACGAAAAAGTTACACAATAGGGGAGTTAGGCTTAGTTCCTTGGTTTTTATCGAGTTTTCCAAAGAATCCAAAAGTTGGATAATAATATTTACTTGGGTGGAATAGATGTGGACCTGTTTAACTCTTCCATGCGTGTCTATGCAAGATTTTTACATTACCATACCGAATGGGAAAGTTATGTAATCAAAAAAAAAATTTTTTTTTTTGAAAGAGCTTTGATGTAGACCAGTAACAATATTGGGACAAGTTCTGATTTTTGTGTGTTTTTGTAAATTTCCTTGTATTTGATTAAACTGTATAATGTATAGGAATTGTATACTGTGTCATTATTTGTAATATAATACTCTGTAGTAATTAAGTGTAAATGGGTGTTTGCCCGTATTTAATAAACAAATAAATATACAAACTGTCTAAAAGTATAAAATAAACAAAGTTTTATTTTGTCTACTTTCCTCTTAGTTCCCGTTTTATAGTACTTAAAATTTATTATATCTTGTTTGAGGCTTACACGGCCGCATTTGTTTATTCGGTAAATGTTACCTCGTCGTAAAGGAGACCACTCTTTTGTAACCTTTTGGTTTAGAACAAGGCCAAGAAGCTCGTCGGGTTTGGTGGAGAGCTGGGATTATATCAGATCTTAAAAATTACTAAAAGGTATTTTTCTGTGTATCTATAAGTGCATGTTGTCAAATTGCATTTTTAATTAAGCGTTATCACAATGACTTTGTAAAACTCTCCAAAATTTTTTGAGTATTTTTAGCATTGAAATTCTTATGTGAAGAAACGCCTCTCTAGGGGGCTCAACCCATACAAAGGAGTTATACAATAAAACAACTTATAACTAATTTTTTTATTGCATTGCATCAAGAGATCAATTATGCATTCTGCCGGGAGGAAAAAATCTCGTACGAGACACCGCCGCAATCCGCGGAGGTAGTGTCAGAATTCACTGACTAAAACCTCCCCCCGCAGCCCCTTTAGCCGCAAGGAAACCGCTGCTAAGCATTACTTTCACGGCTAAAGGGGTTTAAGATGTTCTGTCCATTAAAAAATTAGTCACGATTGACGTGCAGCAGCTTCCTGTGCCCTTTTATGTTCTTCTTTAGACGAGAGGATTGAATGTATCATGTTATCTATGAGCATCCAATCCTCTGGGCAGCGCAGTATTGTGGCTACTAGGGTTTCCGGGGTTAGTTGAACACCCGTACCGAGCTCTGTCATCAGCCGAACCCTATCCCATCTGTAACACTGGAATAGGGTATGTTTGACTGAATCGCTCTCCGTGCAATAGCCACAAGTAGGAGTGGCCCGCTTACCCATGCGGTGTAAGTAAGCGTTAAAACAGCCGTGGCCGGTTAACGCCTGGATAAGATGAAAGTTATTTTCTCCATGGCCTCTGCTGACCCATACCTGAATTTCAGGTATGAGCCGCCTTGTCCATTGGCCATTTTCGGACTCACTCCATCTACGCTGCCATAGGACCATTGTGTCCACAGAAGCGTTCACTTGTCCGGAGAAGGTTTTTGTCCTTTCTCCGGCCTTCAGGTCCGCTGGTGGCATTGCGGCCAGCACCAGCGCTGCTTCTCTGGACACCGTCCTATAGGCACATGTGACACGAAGCGCTGCACGTCTCTAAACGCTCAACAATCTCTCCACGTTCCTTCTGAACTGGAGAAATTGATTCCATACAGGGGCAGCGTACAACATTGCGGAGCTTATCACCGAGGAGATTACCTTTCTTTTGGATGACTTTAGCCCCCCGACATTTGGCATCAAGCGTGCGATTGTTAAAGCTGAGCCTTTGGCTTTTACCGCTGCATCCCGGATGTGCTCGGCAAAGTTAAGATACTTATCCAATTTTACGCCGAGCACCTTCTTGGACTCTCCAAGTCGGATGCTGATACCATCCATATGAATATTTATGGGCAGGATCTTCCTCCTGCCCAATATCAACACAGCTTCCGACTTGGCCGGGATCAGGGCCAGACCTTTCTCCGTAATCCAGTGGAGGATGGTGGCTATTGATGAATTGGTCTTAGCTTCCACCATCTTTATGTCCTTATTGCAGACGATCAAAGTTAGATTGTCTGCACCCAGGTAGCACATAATATTGGGGAAATATTGCACCAATATAGCGCCAATATAGAATGTTGGGGCAATATTGCAATATTCAGCCAATATTGGTGCAATATATGATATTAATATTGCACCAATATTGGCTAAATCTTGGTGCAATATTGCACCAATATTGATGACCAATATTGTTTGACAATATTCAGCCAATATTAGTGCAATATTGTTTTCCAATATTGGAGCAATATATGATATCAATATTGTCTGTCAATATTTAGCCAATATTGGTGCAATGTTGTTTTCCAATATTGGGGCAATATATGAAATCAATATTGCACCATTATTGGCTAAATTTTGGTGCAATATTGCACCAATATTGATGACCAATATTGTTTGTCAATATTCAGCCAATATTGGTGCAATATTGTTTTCCAATATTGGGGCAATATACACGCAAAAAAAAGATGTAGTTACATTTACATTTTTCGTGTAGTAAAATAATTGTAGTGACAGGAACAACATTTGTAGTAAAATTAAACGCACCTCTCATGCTGTTTATACTACATCAGCTGGAAAATGCACTTACGCATTGTTGTAAGATGAATGTAGTTAACTTTACAATTTTTATGTACTTCTAACTCTATAGAGTGTTGTTGCTTATCACTCAAAATAATTGATTTTGGTGTAACAATAAGATAAGTAAAAAGTACACTGGATTGTAGTTATTAAAATTTACCTCGTGAAATTATGTAACAAAATTAGTTTTGAAATGAATCGTGAAGTGAAAAGAATTATGGATGACTTTTTATTATTTAAAGGTAAGTACTCAATTTTTTAATGTTCAAAATTAAAAATCGGCAGTATAACGACGATTTTTGAGTTGCGGGCTACCTAAGCGCTCCCCGAAGATATTAATTTTACGAATGAAATCTCAACGTAATGTGAAGTTATAATTTAGCGATTTAGGTAAAGGCAAATGTTATGTATCGATTAGTTTGGTCAGAAATTGATTTTAAATTTGTCGATTTTCAGCGAATATCGACTTTGTCCTTATAGAAATATTTCTTTGTAAAATTTCGGTTCAAAAAAACACGTGGAGATTAAAAATTTTTAACAATGTAAAATTTAAAGGTGTAATTCTCAGAATTTCAGGCAGGCTACCGCATTAAAATCTTATTCATTCTTATTGTCACATAAGCACATTTTTTTTGAATCGTTAATGTTTGTTAAACTACAATATAAATTTTTTTAATTATATTTTAATTGAATATCTCATTAGTAATGAGAGATGAAAATTTAGTTCTAAAGATTGAAATTGTAAATTTTGAATAATCCACATAAAAATAATTTGCAATGCAGTTTTTATGACCGCTACTATATAATTATAGACAATACGATGTTATCAACAGCATTACGTAATTAACAATTCAAAATAATATTCAAAAATGTTGTGATACCACCCTGTATTCACCTTTTCTTATAGTATTCAGGTAAAAGAATATAAATTGTAAAGAATGTTTTAAAAGCTTTTATTCTTAAAACTATTATGCTATATATACGTAAAAAAAATTTTTCCAGAGTGACAGTAAGCAATTAAATTTTAAGAAGTTCTTCTTTAAATACTTGCTACCATAAAATAATAGATAATTAATAAAATTTGAATTACATATTTTCAAACTTCAATAGATCGTTGTTTGAAATGAAGATCACAACTTTCATTGATGCGCGCGCATTAGAATTTTTGTTGCAGGATTTTGTTGCTAGATGGTAGACGCAAGTTTAATTTTTCAGTTTCCACTAGAGGATCAACATGGTAATACCTACCTGAGGTTGTAAATCTATACCTAGTCGAACTAAACAAACTTAAGAAATGTGAACCTGTTACTTCTACTCAGAAAGACAACAAAAATCTTCGCTAATTTTTGGATAAAACCATGAAACGTATACAGTCAAAATCACTATAATCAACGGATCAACAACAACCACGTAAGTAGCTTGAAACATCAAATTGCAATCTTAGAATAGACAAAAATAACATTATTGATTTTTTAAAGGGGACTGCTAGTCAATCCGTTAAAACAGTGTATAACGTGCAGAAAAAATCTACTAGCAACGTGCCAAACAACTAGTCAACCAATGTAAAACAAATTTTAAGAACTAATGACGTGAAGCACGTGTTGCTTACAGGTACTTAACGTATATCTTCCGTTTTATATAACAAATTTTGTAGGTAACAACGAAGTATTGTCATTATGATTGGAACTGCCACTGTAAAATCGAAAAATCTGGAATTTACTGGAGGCCCTCAAAAACTGAAGTTAAAAAAGGTTTTGTGCTTCATATGCAGGTAATTTTATGACTTGACTGCTTAATTAAATAGAAATAATCTCACGAGGTACATATAATATGCATTTCAGACAGCGGCCCAGTTGCAACAACGGATACGAAAGTTACTGGGATTTCTACTTCAAAACCAACCATTATTGGACCATTGGATACGCCCACATTATGTACAGTAGTTTTACCTTATTAAAGAAGTAGCCTACCTTATTATCTACAATAATTATTAATTATAAGAAACTTTATAAAGCAATTTATTTTAATAAATATACAAAATTATTTGTACTGTTGATATGCGTTTACCCTATAAAGTTGTTAATTTAATAACATTAAACACAAGTAAAGCATACTGCTATTGTTGTCAAACCCACACAATAATTGTAGTAGTTCTAATTAATTTATAATTCAAAGGTAACAACATCGCTATGTAAAAATAGCAACAATTGTGTAGTACAATTAACTTAACAATGTTGAACAAGTAACAACAGCACAAAAAGTGAATTATACTAAATATTAGCAATATTTACTACACAGTAAACGTAGAGTTAACTACACCTATAGGTGTTAAAACAACTTCACCATTAGTACTATGTACATAAGCACATGTTCATATAACAACAAAATTTTAAGTACTTTATACTACAATGCTGTTAAACCTTTACAACAATTGTAGTAAATTGTACTGCAGTCATTTTACAACAATTGACATGTAAATTTTACTACTCTTTGGTGTTGTCACTATATTTGCAACTCATTGTAGTAGATTGCACTGCATTTGTAGTTACATTTACAACTTTTTTTTTGCGTGTAAATATATTTTTCCCAAGATGCACAACAATCAAAACTTTTTCAACTTTAGAAGATATTTATTTAAAAAAAGTAACTCAAACAAGAACTCAGTTAATTCTCCATCTGGACACTTAAAAATCACAAACGCTCAGCTCTACGTCTATGCGAAATCGAGTTCAATGATCTAATTCAATCCCAAGATTCTTTCTGTTAACTACAAAAAGCAGAAAAAATATTTGTCACTCCGGTTAAGCCAGTACGCAATTTCAGTAACTGTTAATTAGTCGACACTCTTCAATTATAGGTACCAGCGAAAACCATACAATATTCTAATTTCGTTTATAAAATAGATATAAAAATTTCTTTTTTTGAACGGGCAGTTGGTAATTCAAATTTTATAAAAACATATTACGTTTTTAGTTAGCGCCTTAAATAAATTTTAGTGATTTTTAAAAACCTTCGAAATTCCAACACTCCACTAAACGCGGCAAGCTTCCTGGCCTTGTTTCGGCCAAAAGTTTGTGTCAAATAATTTAAAAAATGGAGAAAAAAACCCAACAAAACAGTCATTGCGTGCTACGTTTTTATAGTTAAGTTCTGTGCATATTATACATAATTGCTCCTCTCTTGGTTAATAAATAAACGATATAATTATTCGTAGGATAATATCTGAGTTGTCATATTATTTTTGTTAACTCAAAATAACAGATGTTATTTAAGCAGACAATTGCTACCACTGGTGCTTTGACTTTAATAAAATATTAAACTTAATTTAAAATATTTATTTCTGTAAGAGTAATAATAATATGTTTCACATGTCTAATCTCATATCGTTAAGATCGGATAGAACTTATTACACCAATACTTTTATTTATTTATTTGTATAAGCATAATAATATATGAAGCAATACAACCAAGAAAACCAATAAGCATTCTGCGATTTACGTTGAATAGCCCGACTGCAGAAAACTGAAGGCACTGGTGCATTGAGTAATTTGCTAACAAAAGCACCTCTTTTCTCAAAATGGCATCTTCAGATATGCTGGACCTCACTGATACTTTTGATAAGAAATGGTAACATTTGGTTGTTATATTCTTTACTTCTTTTGTATTTTCATCACAAAGTATAACCACCATGATTCCCATAATCTAAAATTTTTAAATAATCTTAAAATTAATTGTCATCGTTAAGTTTATGTACATAGTTTTTTCAGATAAAAAAATTATCGATTGTATTTCAGAAAAGTCATTACTTGCGACCTCAGAGTCGCTTATCCGTAGCTATACGGGGCTGAAGACCAAACAGTTTTTAAGAAAGCCACCTTAAAAGCCTACTTTGAAGTTTTTCTAAATTATAGAAGATAATTTTTACTTACCCACAAAGAAGTACAGTTAATTCCTAACATCGAGTATATCATAACACTCTTCGATGTTAAATTTCCATCTGCCCTGTGCAGCAGTTGGACGGACCCCAGAGCCAAATTAATAATAGCTAATGTGCGCATAAAAATAGTGAATATTACAAAAAGCAATTTATATCCTAAAATTTTATTTTCAATAGAACAAATATTTAATGCTAGTAAAAGCAAATTTTGTATTTCTTTGATTTCCTTTGATTTGACTCGTACAGAAATAGTACTTACTCTATTACAATTATTGAAGTAAAAGTAGCACTTATGGTTTTGGAATAAGTGCGATAAACGGATGTTTAAAATTCTCAAACGCAACTTAATTAAAGAAACAAAATTAAAAATCAACAATACTGAAACCAGATGATATGTAACATGGTGTATTTGTGTTACTAAATTTCCAATAAATGCTAACGTGCTTTTAAAGATAAGAATGTAACAGTCGAATATTAACATAGTCGTAACATTTAAAAATATCAAAGCTTTTAAAACGACGTAAAATATGCCAGGTTTCCAAAGTACTACTTTTTGGTTGTTTAAACCATCATCAAGCATTTTAAAAAAGTTACTTAGTGAGTAAAATTTGTCTACATCTGTAAATGCAGTTGTGTAAATATCAATTACATTCATAATAAAAAAAACCAATAGTTCACATATGATCAAAATTATAATTGTAATATCTTTCTTGTCATAGAATACTTCAATTAGTTTCAAATAAATAGCTGTTAACCTTAGAATTAACAGCGAAACAATTAAAATTATAGAATATACCCTGTATGTGGTGAGTTTAGAATTGTTAATTAGAGGAATTAATCCCAAAATGTTTGCTGTAAGGTACACTGATTTTATATTTTCAGTATAGGAGTGAATATTTGGTGAATAATCGGCCATGTTGTTTTACTGACGATATTTTATCTACTACGCGTAAATGGAATTAGTAGAAAACATAAGTAATAAACACATGGTACCAGTGTTTGTATGGTAAATAATGCAATTTTAAATATATGTTGTTTAGTTAATACATATTTCATACGGCATCGCCTAAATAATAACATAGTTTTATAAAATGAAATATATAATATAAATATTTTATTTTAGGTTATTAACTTGTGAAAAGTATACTATGAATTACTAAATTATGTAATTACTTCAAGGTACTGTTGTTTGATGCGTGTTTTTTTTTTAGCAAAGAGTACCAGAGTAAGTTTAAACCAGCGGAACGGACGACAACTGTAGGGTCAACTTGTACTAGGGTTCATCGCTGGGTAATATTTATTTATCTTTTGGGAAGATATATGTACATCTCTCTCTTTAGTGGCATATTTTGGGAAGGTAAGACCGGCCTGGAAGATATGTATAATTAGTACAGAGTTAGTTAAAACGACAAAAATATTTCGTAGCGGAGGTGACGAGCGAAGCTGAGCCACATATTTTAATTATGCATAATGATTTTCAATAATTTCAAACTGTTTTTTCCTATTTTGAAACCTGTTTTTTTATATACCTGTTTTTTTATTCAGAGTTGTTCCATACTACGTTATTTTCTTTCAGAACTTTTAAGCCAAGTCATGTCGCTGTTTTCTTTCCAAATAAAATTTTAGAAAAAAAAAGCGTTAGACATTAAACCTTTGTTAGAGACTAAATGAGCTTTTATTTTTTTTGAGACTCAACCGTCGCAGGGTTATTTGCAAAATTTTTAAAGAAAAAAAAGTGACAAACAATAGCATTGAAATGTAATTTTGTGCAGAAGACGCTGGGCTAACGGATCAAAAAACATAAATGTAGAAGCCAAGACAAAAGCGTACTTTTCAAAGCTTAGGCAAATAGTACGAAATTCCGGTGTTATTCAAACGCTTGGTCTCCTTCCGTAAATGTCACGTCTGAGATGGAAATTGCCTCTTTGAGATTTATGCCAAACTAGTGTAAATGTAAATAGAAAGGTGAGCTAAGTGAACGGGCTAAGGACCGGACTCGGTTCTATCCCGCTATCGACTAGGTTCGATCTCCAACCCGCCTACAAAAATTTATTCAACTTCATTATTACCCTTTCTTCTCGGAAGGCAATGGCAAACCACCGAGAGTAATCTGCCATGAAAAGCCTTAGTTAAAGGCTCACCACACCCTATTTGTAAGGTAAAAGGACTGAAGAGAGAGAGTGTAAATTTACCACTTCATATTCAAACATCATAAATTGACCTAAAATGCAATCTGCTTTCAACAAGTTGAGCCAATTATAGTCAAAAACATACCAAAAGCTAGGTGTTCGACTAAAACAGCCAAACCTCAGTGGAACTAGACCCTAATATTACTATAGTTTGGGTAAAGCTCAACTATGGGTAGTTAAGTATATTTAATTAGTTATAAGTCACTAGGGGGGCTTTGCCCCCCTGGCCGCAGTCGCGGCCCAACCCCCCGGGCCGCTTCGCGGCCCTAATAGCGCATAAACGAAATAGCTTTGAGTTGTAAAACTTCTTTTCATACAACATTTTTTTCCGATGATTAATATATCTCAACGGATGAACGGATTAACGTTTAAACGGATTATAACGTCATACAGCTTGAAAATTTAAAATAAATGTTATCGATTACTATTAGGTATTTTTTTATTTTTTGAAAACGTTCTGCAATTTTACTATTGGTTAAAGGGAAAGAACCAATCACAATCTTCCAAAACGTTGCATAAAAACGTTGCATATTTTGTCTTATCTTTTCACAAAATTAATTTTTCCAAAATATTGCACTGCAATATCGGCGTTTTTGCGTCATATCTCCGGCATCATGAGGTATTATTATTATTTGAGAATTATTGGCAATTTGAGCTACTGTCTGATTTTCGCTTTTTATGCATTCATTCAAAGGTTCCTTTGATTTTTTTGCTGGCGGATTTGATTTTGATAGTTCTCGTTGCTGCTGTTGTCTTTCCCTGAGTTCCTTGACACGTTCTGCTGATGTTTTAGAAGATAAAAGCTCGTAATTTGTTGATGGGAACGACGGCTGCGGCCGATCAACGTCTCAAGTACTAAACAGATCAAATTGCCTGAGATGTTGATCAGTTGATCAGTTTACACCATGGTATAAAGGTTGAGACAGTAAAAATAATTTTATATCTTATATAGTATAAGCATTTCAGTTTCATAAAAATGTTACAAAAAAACGTTACATAAAAACGTTACATATTGAGCCCTTATCTTTTTATAATATAGGGTAGAGGTAGATATAGTATAAGCATTTCAGTTTCATAAAAATGTTACAAAAAAACGTTACATAAAAACGTTACATAAAAACGTTACATAAAAACGTTACATATTGAGCCCTTATCTTTTTATAATATAGGGTAGATAAGGCAAACAGGGCTAGCGGTGTAGATCAGCCAAGACCCTGGTATGGGTGGTCTGTAAAGAGGCTGAACCGCGAAAAGCTGCTGGAAACCTTCGCAGCGGAGATGCAGAGTGTCACCAATGCGGATGCTAACAAACTTGTGGATATGGTTATAGCTGCATGTGATTCGGCTATGCCAAGGCGGAAAGGCCACAATCACCATAAACCAGTCTATTGGTGGTCCGATCACATTGCAGCTGTCGTCAGTTAACCAATTCCGTAGGAAGGCAAGGAGAGTGTGGAACACACCTTCTCACGAGGCAGCGTACAGCAGATACGTCTCGGTTAAAGCCGAGCTAAAAACCGAGATCAAGAGGAGCAAGAAGAGATGCTGGGAAGAACTCCTCTTTAAGTTGAACGACAACCCATAGGGGAGGGCATATAAAATTGTTAGGAAAAAGATACTTTTAAATAAGCCGAATGGGCTGGCAACTTCGCAGATTAAAACTATAGCTAAAACGCTTTTCCCAATCCACGAAATCATGGAAAAGGATTACATGCCCATCTCCCATGCGTGTCCAAAGTTTACTATGGAGGAGTTAACCACTGCTGCAAAAAGCTTCCCAGCAGACAAGGCCCCCGGCCCTGACGGCGTACCAGGCATTGTACTTAAAGCCCTGGTACATGACCACCCAGAACATTTCCTATCTGCCTTTAACAAGTGTCTCGAGGAAGGCGAATTCCCCTCGAGGTGGAAAAAAGCAGATTTGGTGCTCATCCGGAAGGGCCAGAAACCACCAGAAGATCCCTCTTCTTATAGACCCATCTGTTTGTTAGATCATGCCGGGAAACTTTTCGAAAAACTTATTCTAATGCAACTTAATGCTGAGCTAGAGAAATCCGGCGGCCTCTCCGATAGATAGTCAATATGGTTTTCGGAGAGGAAGATCTACAATCGATGCTCTGCTGAAGATAACTAAGCTTGTTCGGGAAGCAATACGTGGCACACACAGGACTAAAAAATTTTGTCTCGTTGCCACGTTAGACGTACGGAATGCCTTCAACAGCGCCGGTTGGGGTTTTATTTTAAAGGCGCTGAGAGATTTGGAGGTAAATCCGTACGTCTTCAACATCATTGCCAGCTTCCTGAACAGCAGATAACTCAGATCAAGCAGAGTAGGGGGATCCGAAGACATGGATGTACCAAGCGGGGTTCCACAAGGATCTGTATTAGGTTCTGTCTTGTGGAACCTAATGTACGACGGAGTCCTCAGGCTAGAACTTTAAGATGGAGTAACCCTAGTGGGATTTGCCCAGGTAGCACACTATGTTGGCGCAATATTGGTGCAATAATGGGAAATCAATATTGCCCCAATATCGAAGTGTTAAACTTTTCCAATATTGGGGCAATATTGAAAATCAATATTGCCCAATATTGAAAATCAATATTGCCCCAATATTGGAAAAGTTTAACATCCCGATATTGGGGCAATATTGCTTTCCAATATTGGGGTAATATTGAAAATCAATATTGCCCCAATATTGGAAAAGTTTAACATCTCGATATTGGGGCAATGTTGCTTTCCAATATTGGGGCAATATTGAAAATCAATATTGCCCCAATATTGGAAAAGTTTAACATCTCGATATTGGGACAATATTGAAAATCAATGTTGCCCCATTATTGAAAATCAATATTGCCCCAATATTGAAAATCAATATTGCCCCAATATTGGAATGGTTTAACATTTTGATATTGGGACAATATTGATTTCCCAATATTGGCGCAATATTAATTTTCGATATTGCACCAATATTGGAAAAAGTTTACATCTCGATATTGGGGCAATATTGATTTCCCAATATTTCTCCAATATTGGAAGTCAATATATTGCGCTAATTATTGAGAAGTGAACATTTTCCAATATCGGCGGAATATTGATTTCCAATATTGAAGCTATATTGATTTTCAGTATTGTGCTAGGATCGACGTGTAAACACTCTCAAATCAATATTGATTTGATATATTTTATTTCTTTAATGTTCTTTATTTGAATTATATATTTATTTACATATATAAATTATTAACTCGTTGATATTAGATAATATAAAACTTCAAAATACCACATTTATACCACATTTGTATATTATTCTGATGACGAACGATATAACGTTTGAAAGCTAAATAAATCTTTTAACAATTTTTAATTTAATAATAACTCGATATTTTGAAGTTTTATATTATCTTATATATTTATTTACGGAAATATCACAAGTAATCAAATATATTACAAGATTTAAACATTATACAAGCATACAAATTTACATTCTTGATCATTTTCTGACGTATCTAACCACGACTTTTCGAATAAACGCGACATCTATCGACGACTCTTCAAATAAACCCTATACTATTTAGAAATAATTTTTAAACATTACATTGTTTTGCCAGTGTCCTTTTTGGATATGTATTGTAGCACCGAACATCTCATGTAAACCTGACAATTAAAATTTAAATATTTTTGTTACTTACCTCATACCACAAAGCAAGATTCGAACCCATGACCGATCATTTAAATGTTACAACAGCCAACTACTCTAACCACTTACCTATGGAGGGTAACCTATTAGTTTATTAAATTTGTTTACTTTTAACGGCATAGTTGTTATTTTCGGAGCAAATCTGAGTTTTATAAAATAAAAGTTTTATAAAATAATATGGAAACAACATAAACAATATATTATACTTATAAGCCAACATTTTGGTGCAATATTTATTTCCAATATTGGGGCAATATATGATATCAATATTGCACCAATATTGATGACCAATATTGTCTGTCAATATTTAGCCTGGCTAAATTTATGGCTAAATTTATGGCTAAATTTATGGCTAAATTTATGGCTAAATTTATGGCTAAATTTTGATGCAATATTGTTTTCCAATATTGGGGCAATATATATAAAATTATACATCGTTTCACACAGACTTAAGTTAATAATATAATATAAGTTTTTTTTTTTGATTATCTTTTAGGGTAGATTTCATAAAATTTTTAACAAAACATTAAATATAAAAGAGGATTTCTATTGGCTTGTTCGAGTTAACGGACGTTTTCGATTGGTTAACTACGGCTTTTTAGTTAAGTCGACATTAACACTTTTATTATGAAATCCACCCTTAATCTCTTTGCGGTTGGTAACTAAGTTTCCTATGGCTCGAGCTTATAACGGTAAAAAAAATTTTTTTTTCTTACAAATATTTATTAAAACCAGATCTAAAATAAAGATGTTATAAGTTTAAGGTGTATATCTGTATTTCTGTCTGTGGGGTCGTATGTCCCAAACGAATGAACCGATTTTAATTTAGTTACTTTTGTTTTAAAGGTGACTTGATCGACTTGTGTAACTAAACTATAATGTAGGTTCATCCTATCAGAATTCTCTATTTATGTGCTTTAGCTGTTTGATACTTAACCATATATAAATCATTACGACGAAAAATTTCACCCTGAATGCGATCCTTAAAAATGAGATTTGGAAATATATGTCACATTCCATCCTGTATGATAAAATTGTTGTTTTTCCAATATTGGAAAACAATATTGCACCAATATTTGCTGAATATTGACAGACAATATTGATATCATATATTGCCTCAATATTGGTGCAGTATTGCACCAAAATTATGCCAATATTGGTGCAATATTGATTTAATATATTGCCCCAATATTTGAAAACAATATTGCACCAATATTGGCTAAATATTGACAGACAATATTGATATCATATATTGCTCCAATATTGGAAAACAATATTGCACCAATATTGGCTGAATATTGACAACAATATTGGTCATCAATATTGGTGCAATATTGCACCAAGATTTAGCCAATATTGGTGCAATATTGATATCATACACGCAAAAAAAAAAGTTGTAAATGTAACTACAAATGCAGTGCAATCTACTACAATGAGTTGCAAATATAGTGACAACACCAAAGAGTAGTAAAATTTACATGTCAATTGTTGTAAAATGACTGCAGTACAATTTACTACAATTGTTGTAAAGGTTTAACAGCATTGTAGTATAAAGTACTTAAAATTTTGTTGTTATATGTACGTGTGCTTATGTACATAGTACTAATGGTGAAGTTGTTTTAACACCTATAGGTGTAGTTAACTCTACGTTTACTGTGTAGTAAATATTGCTAATATTCAGTATAATTCACTTTTTGTGCTGTCGTTACTTGTACAACATTCTTAAGTTAATTGTACTACACAATTGTTGCTATTTTTACATAGTGATGTTGTTACCTTTGAATTACAAATTAATTAGAACTACTACAATTATTGTGTGGGTTTGACAACAATAGCAGTATGCTTTACTTGTGTTTAATGTTATTAAATTAACAACTTTATAGGGTAAACGCATATTAACAGTACAAATAATTTTGTATATTTATTAAAATAAATTGCTTTATAAAGTTTCTTATAATTAATAATTATTGTAGATAATAAGGTAGGCTACTTCTTTAATAAGGTAAAACTACTGTACATAATGTGGGCGTATCCAATGGTCCAATAATGGTTGGTTTTGAAGTAGAAATCCCTGTAACTTTCGTATCCGTTGTTCCAACTGAGCCGCTGTCTGAAATGCATATTATATGTACCTCGTGAGATTATATCTATTTAATTAAACAGTCAAGTCATAAAATTACCTGCATATGAAGCACAAAATCTTTTTGAACTTCAGTTTTTGAGGGCCTCCACTAAATTCCAGATTTTTCGATTTTACAGTGGCAATTCCAATCATAATGACAATACTTCGTTGTTACCTACAAAATTTGTTATATAAAACGGAAGATATACGTTAAGTACCTGTAAGCAACACGTGCTTCACGTCATTAGTTCTTAAATACTGTTTTACATTGGTTGACTAGTTGTTGCACGTTGCTAGTAGATTTTTTCTGCACGTTATACACTGTTTTAACGGATTGACTAGCAGTCCCCTTTAAAAAATCGATAATGTTATTTTTGTCCATTCTAAGATTGCAATTTGATGTTTCAAGCTACTTACGTGGTTGTTGTTGATCCGTTGATTATAGTGATTTTGACTGTATACGTTTCATGGTTTCATCCAAAAATTGGCGAAGATTTTTGTTGTTTTTCTGAGTAGAAGTATCAGGTTCACATTTCTTAAGTTTGTATAGTTCGACTAGGTATAGATTTACAACCTCAGGTAGGTATTACCATGTTGATCCTCGAGTGGAAACTGAAAAATTAAACTTGCGTCTACCGTCTAGCAACAAAATCCTGCAACAAAAATCCTAATGCGCGCGCATCAATGAAAGTTGTGACCTTCATTTCAAAGCAACGATCTATTGAAAGTTTGAAAATATGTAATTCAAATTTTATTAATTATCTACTATTTTATGGTAGCAAGTATTTAAAGAAGAACTTCTTAAAATTTAATCGCTTACTGTCACTCTGGAAACAATTTTTTACGTATATATGGCATAATAGTTTTAAGAATAAAAGCTTTTAAAACATTCTTTACAATTTATATTCTTTTACCTGAATACTATAAGAAAAGGTGAATACAGGGTGGTATCACAACATTTTTGAATATTATTTTGAATTGTTAATTACGTAATGCTGTTGATAACATCGTATTGTCTATAATAAATTATATAGTAGCGGTCATGAAAACTGCATTGCAAATTATTTTTATGTGGATTATTCAAAATTTTATTTAAAACGAGTTCATTTATAATACACATAATTAATAGCAATTAAAATATAATTAAAAAAATTTATATTGTAGTTTAACAAATATTTACGATTCAAAAAATAACTTTCCCATTCGGTATGGTAAAGTAAAAAAATGTGCTTATGTGACAATAAGAATAAATAAGATTTTAATGCGGTAGCCTATGCCTGCAATTCTTAGAATTACACCTTTAAACTTTACATTGTTAAAAATTTTTAATCTCCACGTGTTTTTTTGAACCGAAATTTTACAAAGAAATATTTCTATAAGGACAAAGTCGATATTCGCTGGAAAGTTTAAAATCAATTTCTGACCAAACTAATCGATAATCGATACATAACATTTGCCCTTACCTAAATCGCTAAATTATAACTTCACATTACGTTGAGATTTCATTCGTAAAATTAATATCTTCGAGGAGCGCTTAGGTAGCCCGCAACTCAAAAATCGTCGTTATACTGCCGATTTTTAATTTTGAACATTAAAAAATTGAGTACTTACTTACCTTTAAATAATAAAAAGTCATCCATAATTCTTTTCACTTCACGATTCATTTCAAAACTAATAACAATATTGTCTTCGTGTACACTGTACCTTAAGGTGCTGTTCAAACATAAATTAAGAACGAATAAAAGAATAAATTTGTCAAAGCATAACTTAATTACGGAAACTGAAAGATTGCAAAACATTAGAGTTGCAATATTTTGTTACACGAGGTAAATTTTAATTACTACAATCCAGTGTACTTTTTACTTATCTTATTGTTACACCAAAATCAATTATTTTGAGTGATAAGCAACAACACTCTATAGAGTTAGAAGTACATAAAAATTGTAAAGTTAACTACATTCATCTTACAACAATGCGTAAGTGCATTTTCCAACTGATGTAGTATAAACAGCATGAGAGGTGCGTTTAATTTTACTACAAATGTTGTTCCTGTCACTACAATTATTTTACTACACGAAAAATGTAAATGTAACTACATCTTTTTTTTGCGTGTATGGTGTAGTAGCCAAGGTGGGGGAAATTTTTAATTTAAGAAGGTGACTTGCGAGCGATCCACGGTGCTGCAAGGTCGCAGTTTTATGAAACAAAGAGATTAAATGTAAATTTTGAAAAATAATAAAAGTTGAGTGAAACAGAAAGTTTTCTTGAGTGTTTTTATTTCTTTTAGTAAAGAAGAATTGTAGAATTCGTTGATCACGCACTTGACTGTGCGATAACTGAGAAGATTGAGCTAAGTTGCTGTATGTCAGTGGATAAATTGGATACTTTTTGGAGTTTTTGTTAAGTTTTTGAAAAACTTTTAGTTTAAATTATAATAAGGAGGTTTTTTCTACTACATCTGTCGCTAATCAACGTGAGGCATATGGTGAATATTTTTGAGAAGTGGATTTTTGTAAAAAGTAGATATTCACCACAGAACTCACCTTTGACCCTGAGGTTTTTAAAAGATTTTTCAAAATGAGTGCTTCGTAAATTATAAACTTTTTGAGAAGGATGGACGAAGAAAGAAAAAGGGAAAAACAGATTGAAGACGAAAAAAGAGAAAGAAACAACAAAGAGGTGGTGGAATATTTAAAAATCATGACTGAAAAACTAAACATATATTTTATTGAAAAACTGACGATATTTAATAAAAAAGTAGGGGAGAAAATTGATAATATTACACAAAGTGTTGAAAAATCGCGGATAAAATTTTGTAAACAATTTGACAACATAAATGAAACAGTAAAACAATATAAGAAAGAAATTTGTGGTTTACAAGAAGAAGAAAATAATAAAATAGAAAATATTGAACCCACAGATGAAAATAATACAGTAGTGAAAGAAGAAATTCCAGCAGAAATGATTGAATCATCGCAGGAGATTATGGAAAAATTAAGTAAAACTGTAAAATGTCATGACGGCAGCACTATTAAAAAAGTCCAGAATTCGAGAAGGAAAACAGGAAAAATTTGATGGAGAAAGCTGAAACACAAGAAAAAAATAAATTATGTAAGACACCGTGAGAGTCATAATACGGAAGAATTTAAATTAAAACCAAGGGAAACTCCTGGCAAGTTAAATTTGGCAGTTGAGAGAACAAATAAAGGCATTAAAGCGGAAAAAGATGGAGTAGGAAGCAAAGAATCATTGAACAAGAAAGAAAAGTCAATTTCCAATTCGAGAAAGATCAATCGAGAAATTGATAAAATTTTAAAGAAAATTTCAAAGCTATCATTGTGAACAAAGAAGAAGGCGACATTCAAGAAGAAGGACAAGTCATCTTTCAAAAGTGGGTTTTTCACAGAGCAAGGTGGAAGGTGGTATTAACCATAAACACATTTTTGTGAAGAAAAGTAGGGAGGATATCGAAAATAAGTAGAATGACTTAGCAAAAACCTTGGAAAATTATTTGGATTTTTGGACACATGAAAAGGAAATGGATGACGTTACTGTGACTTAAATTAAATTGGTTCAATAACATTAATCAGTATAAAAATTTAACAATTTAACAAAATTTTAATAATCCTAACAAATGATAACTACAAGGAGATAAATACGACCTTCAACTAAATCGCAAGATAAAATGGAAAATTTAACAATAACTGAATAAAAGAAAGTTTTCTAATAATAAAATTAAAAATGAATATTTAAAAAAATAATTATTTAAATGGTGGAGTAATAATAACATTTGATAACGAAGATTTAAATTGTATGTGAAGCAATGGATGATTGAATGTTTAAGAATAAAATTGAAGTTTCGAAGAAAATTAGTTGCTATGAAAAATTATTTGAAGTTTTATGAAAAGTAATTATAAGGGAGTATTGAAGAATTATGGTTATTGGAAAGTTTGGGGATATTTTTAATGGTAGATGATATAAAGAGTTCAAGTTTGAAGTTTATTATTGATAAAAAACTAAATTATTATAATACAAACATGAAATTTTATATTGGTGAAGATTGGAAAAGAAAAGTCAATTAAAAATGAATAATGAAATTAACGTAGCTATCATAAATCCATCACGATACGAAAATTTGCATTTAGAAAATTATGAAATATTATTTGAGAATAGAAGCTTTGTAGAAGTTGAAGAAAATTTGGTCTGATTCATCAAAACATAGAAGATTGTTAAGGAAAGGATTTTGTTAAGATTAGTGTTAGAAAATTGTGTGATCTATTTAATTACTTGGGTCATAGTAATTCACGATTGTAGACATTTTGGAAGTTAATGCAAGGGTTGTAAATTAGATAAGCCTGGTTAATTACAAGTTTAAGTATAGCTTTATAAAAATTTAGTAAGAATAGAGTTAAGAGGGGATGTTTTATTGGGATGATAGCTCCAAATCAATTAAAAATTAATTTAACTTGATTAGGTTTGGTTTTAAAATTTTCAGATAGTTTTTAGTTTTTAAATATGAATTAATTAGCTCTGTAAATTTGATTAGCTAAGTTAATAATAATCAAATCCTTTTGTAAATTTTTGAAATTATGATTCTAAATTTGGATAGGTTTTGTTCATCCAAAAATATAACTTTTTTTATATAGCTTTCTCCAAATTCTCTAGAATTTGTCCAAACCTATGGAGGAGATGTCGTATAATTTTTGGATAAAGAAATTTATTTGTTTATTTTAATTTTTAAAATTGAAAGTTGCTACGCCTATGGTGTAGTAGCCAAGATGGGGGAAATTTTTAATTTAAGAAGAGGACTTGCGAGGGACCCACGGTGCTGCAAGGTCGCAGTTTTATGAAATTGGGAGATTAAATGTAAATTTTTATAAGCAAATAAAATTTGAGTAACGCGAAAAGTTTTGTGTTTATTTTTTATTCCATTTTAGAAAAGAAGTTTTAATATTTTATGAAAAGAAAATTTTGATTTGTTTGGATAGGTCGCGCACTGCAAATACGCAATTGGTGTTCTGGATGGATTTATCTACTACAATATATTCGAAACTAAATGCTGTAGTGATCGAAAATGTTACGTTTTTAATTTTTAGTATATGTCAGCAAACCTTGTTGATGATTATGTTACAGTTAAAACCCGAAATCAGTTAAAACCCGATCTACCTAGTAAATTCTAGTTTTAACTAACCGCCTTAGTAAATTCTAGTTTGAAATAAGTTTAGTTAAAACTAGAATTAACTGATTTCTAACAAATTTCTTCACTAAATTCTAGTTTTAACTAAAATTATACCAGTTAAAACTAGAATTAACTGAATTCTAACAAACTTCTTTAGTAAATTCTAGTTTTAACTGGTATACTTTTAGTTAAAACTAGAATTAAGTAAAAGTAGACATAATATTATAGATAAAAATTGTTTTATTAAGCAATTATTTTATACATTAGTATTATTATATTCTACTTATTGACACATGGCATGCTGTTGTGACATTTTGAATTGTAAAGTGCATCTGGCACTTGTTCTTGAGTCAAAAAAACTTCAGAATTTTCTTTAATTTTTTTTTGTCATCGTCACTTTCAAATATCAAACTTTACGGTTTTTAACGGTTCGATAACGATAGTCGATAACGAACAATCTCGAAAAGTTACCAAATGGGGGGGGGAGGGAGAGGGAGGGTTAAGCTCAATTTCCATGTATCCGTTAGTACGTTTATCCGATCATACAGGAGCGCTCTCATTGGTTCAGTTACTTTAAAAGTGACAATGACAAAAAAATTCTAAAGTTTTTTGACTCAAAAAGAAGTGCCAGATGAAGAAATTTGCTTAAGGACTGCAGCGCAAAAAGCTGAAATTGAATCTGGACAAGGGTTTGTCCGCTGTTCTTGTAAAAAAAATTGCGCTCCAAAACGTTGCCTTTGTTTAAAGAAAGAAATTATTTGCAATTCAAAATGTCACAACAGCATGTCATGCTGTTGTCATGTCATGACATTGTCATGTGGCAATAAGTAGAATATAATAATAATGTATAAAATAATTGCTTAATAAGACAATTTTTACTTTAATTTTAGTTTTAAATGGTATAAGTTTAGTTAAAACTAGAATTTACTAAAGAAGTTTGTTAGAAATCAGTTAATTCTAGTTTTAATTGGTATAATTTTAGTTAAAACTGGAATTTACTAAAAAAATTTGTTAGAAATTATAGTTAATTCTAGTTTTAACTAAACTTATTTCAGTTAAAACTAGAATTTACTAAGGCGGTTAGTTAAAACTAGAATTTACTAGTTAGATCGGGTTTTAACTGATTTCGGGTTTTAACTGTAACATATATATTGTAAATAAATATTCTGAGAAAATAAATTACGATAGTGTTACCGATTCGCCTTATTTCTCAACAACCTTTATACCAATTGTGGTATGTGAACTCTTGATAAAAAAAAGATCGTACTTAGAGTGGTTTTTCATGTTTAATGTATTGAACAACCAGATCGATAGCCCTTGACAGATCTTGAAGTTGATTAATTTCTCAGTCATGCCTTGCATTCTGAGTAATTCTTCACTATTTTTGACTGAATTTCACAGGACGACTCGTATGAATAGCGTATGAAGCAATAGCTCACCAGTGACAATGATTTGCAGACAAACCTAAATCACCTCTAGATGTGGAAAATTCTTCGGCAATACCAAATTTGGATTTAGAAAACAAAAAAGAATGAAATTGGTTATGTAAGAAGTCATTCCGCAATGTGACTTTAGGAATAATGGATAGTTTGTTAAATTTAAGGTTTAAAATTGTTAATTGTTAAAGGAATACCGTAAATAAAAAAAACGAGTCTCGTACCCTCCTTGACGTTGAGGACGTTGTCGATGTAAACTTGATTTATTTTGCCGACAATAAAGATGTTTTATTCTTTTTGGGGCTAGTGTGGTAATAGATCCTATTATTCACCAAACTTACCTGATTGGATGATTCACTCTATATTAGTTTAAATAGTTTTCTTTAAAATTAACAATAAATAAAAACTAATTAAATGTTGTCAAAAAGTAATAATCAAACAAGTTGACTATAATGAACGTTTAATACCTGTTTTGAATACGGGTGAAGTAACCACTTTATTGTCTGCGTCTCGCTGATCTTCCAAGTTGGGAATTTTCAAAACCGAATAATACACAATAGTAACCAATTTTTGAGATGTTTATTTATATTTTGTACAACTTATAAAAACAGGTCCAATTATTTTGAATGTATACAGAGAAATTTACTGTAAACATGGTCTAACTCCATAAAACTATATAAATCTATCGATGCAAATAATGAAATCCAATTTTTACGTTTATCAAGTGTATTAGCTGCATTGTTTACTTATTAATTTGTATTAATGCAATTACGTATGAAGCAACAGTTCCCAGGAGGCCAATAAGCATAGAATAGTCAACGTTAAAAAATCCAGCAGCAGAAAAATAAGGACACCGATGTGTTGCTTGTTGTGCCAGTAGAATTATTTCATCTCGCAAAATACGTTCTTGCATAGTACTGCAAATTAACGGAACATCCAACAGCAACTTGTAGCATATCGTTGCCGTACGCTGCGCTGCTCTTGTTGTCTTTTCGCAATTTACAGCTACCAGTAACCCCATAAGCTAAACATTAATAACATTTATTTACTTTTCCTATAGATTACAGGATATCTTGAGCTGTCGCTACATAAAAAATTAGATTTTTAATTTAAATTGGTCAGAAACTGATAACAGAAACATAAGCTTAGAAATAATAAAACCAAAGTTGATCGGGTCTTGCTGATGCAACTTTTTATTTTTACAAGCTTTTATTAAGCTTGCAATGTTTGTCTGTCTGGGTCAAATCTTGCAACTTAATTTTAAAGCAGTTATCGTCAACCGATTGAGCTGAAATTTTGCATACACGCTTAGTTGGGATGACCATGCATGGTTAGCTAAGTAACGTCATTCTAAATCCAATATGGCAGACCGCTTAAAATGGCAGATTAATTATTTTTTATGCACTTCCATGATTTGGGTATTAAATGAAAGGGTTTTCTGAGAAAAATACAAAAAATAAAATGACGTTACTTTAAATCCAATATAGAGGACCGCCTAAGATAGCGGACTATGTTTTTAATGCGTTCCTAAGATTTAAACTGACGTCATATAAACTGAAGTTAAGTCTTGTCCATTGTCCTCAATTAAAATTTGAGACATGCCGAGATATAACTCGTCTAAAACTTATAGTTTGCATCAGCAATAATTGTAAAATTATAGATTCTGGTCAAAGCAAAATTAAAATGTTTGTGGTTAGTGGAAATTTCACCATAATATCTTTTAGAAATCGTGCAATATCTGTACTATTAAATTTATATTCCAGGTTAATATAAATTACAGTTTAGCTTAGTTTTAAAAATTTTATTTTATTTATAAAAAATATTATCTAAAATGTTCAGTGTCAATTCTAAAAGTATTGTTTGCAATATAGCAGACTGTACAATTACTAGGATGCAATTTCCACCGACCGCTATATTTTTATAATAAAAAACTTACCGCCGAAGTCATTCCGAATGTAAAACCATATATAATCTCAAATACGTTTATTTTTATTTTGTGAAATAAAAACATTAAAATAACATTATTCAAAAAATTTATCCAATTTGTTGCAGTATGAAGATAAAACAGCAGAAGTGGGATTCCAAATTGTGAATTAAATAACTCTACCAGGTCATAGTTTAGTTTATAAGCTTTCGCTATTTTTAACAATTTTACTTTTACTTTTATTTTTACGATTTTACGATTTTTCTTTGCACAACTACCCTGCGTTAAAAATCCACTCTCACGAGTTTCACCCCTCAAAGATCCACCATTTCTTTAATCCACGGGTCTAGGGATATTTTTAAAGTAGTTGTCGGGCGCTTCGGGCCATTTTGATGAAAACCACCATGGAAAGAGTAGGATCCACGCGAAAAAGTAACTACCGTTCGTTAAATTTAAGTAACCCTTTTCTGAAGTAATTTTTGTCCTAAAAAATGAGAACGCATTCCTACCATAGCGTAAGAGTTACTGACAATTTTGTCAACAGCTACACTCTTATGTATAAGAACGCACGTACCGTCAACACAATGCCTTCGAGCGATTTACCTTCGAAAATCAAGCGTTTTTAAATTCGATTTTTGAAAAAACAGGTGCATTTAAGGTATGCTGTCATAGCTAATTTTCTTATTTAATCGTCGTCGTGTTCTGATGAACAAGTGCTAAAGAGGTCCGTGCTGTCTTGATCGGAGTTTGCAATTCGAGCCTCTCCCAGGGAGTGAGTTCAATAGAGATTTCGAAAATTTCCACAATTAAATAAAACAAAATCGTACGGAGAATGAATAGCAATTTAATCAGACGAATGTAATTATTAACTTGTAATTGATTAAACAAATGAAACGTAATTTGTTCATTAAATCTCATTCCAT
Organism: Rhagonycha fulva; assembly: GCA_905340355.1. Classification (NCBI taxonomy): domain Eukaryota; kingdom Metazoa; phylum Arthropoda; class Insecta; order Coleoptera; family Cantharidae; genus Rhagonycha; species Rhagonycha fulva. The sequence continues at coordinate 24,017,745 of HG996554.1, forward strand.
ACAATAGAATAATCAAAAATTATGCTTAATTGTCCTACAAATTTACACATTTACCTATCAAATAGTTCCTACAACTTGTAAGACAATTAAAACGTCGAATAAAATTTTTATAATTATGAAATGAATTATTACACAAATACATGAATTGTTTTCATTTTTAAATCTGGCGCCGAATAAACAGTTCAAAATTACAGTAGTTTGAGAACCACTAATATAATATGGTAGGGACCACTGAATACGCAAATACCACACGGAAAAGTTATCACACAAAAATTTAATCTGCTCAATCAAATAAACCGAATTAGTGATTATAATTGTTCCACTAGTGAATTTAATTAATTAAGTGCAACAAATTGTTCACAAAGTGCTACTTAAAATGCAAATTTAACAACGTAAAATGTGGTTAACCTCAAAATGTTCGGATGCATCGTGACAAAAATGACGAAAATAATCGTTGAAATTACGCAAAATAAAATAATTTGGATGTTATTTACCAAAAGATGAATTCAGCAATCCAAAATAAAATCAGATGATCTTTCATACCCATAATTTTACATCGATCTCCTCGTGCGGTCATTAACAGGTAAAGTCTTCCTTACTTGTTCGTCCATTCATTAAATTCCTGTCAATTCATCACTCCATAACTATGGCATTCACAATCCATCTCAACTGGCTTAAAATATTCCATAACATTTCCAAAATTAAAATTAAATTTTCCAAAAATCCAAATTTTCACTACGGTGTGGTTGCACATTTGACTTCATACACCACTCGTCTATCAACCACCTCCTTCCTCTCTTTTTTTAGGTTTGGAAATCGTGTCGAACGTTCATTCGTCAATTTCACCAGCCAAATTTGAAAAATTCCTTGCCAATTTGCACATTTCAAAATCACCACACAATAAATTATTACACCATTTTATAGTTCTCAAGAGTACCAACAAATGCAGTCCGCTACCAGCGCATAACATTATTTACAATTTAGGATAAAAACAAAACTTCTATAAACAAATTAAACAACCAAAATTAAACGTTTTGCCATTCTTGATTAATTTAACTTCTTCAGATTTTAGGACAATATCCCAACCTCAAATTACGTTTCTGCATGCCATTAATTTGACATAATTACTGAAAACAAACAACTTTCATTCGTCGGAGTAAAATTCAAATCAATCAAATTTAGGAAATTATCAAATTAATTTTCAATTGTAGAAATTCTTAAAATGCCTTTCTTAAAAAAGTACCCAAAATACAACCGGAATAACAAAAAATATTATTCTGACTGTCTCGACTCGAAAGGCAACGGCAAACCACCAAAGTGTAATTTTCCTAGAGAACATTTGAAAAAATGTCACTAGTCCTTTCGTAGGATGAAGGAATCTAAGAGAAAGATAATTTTTCATCAGTTCTATTATTAATTTCGATAGTTATTTTTGCCCATACAACGTTTTAAATTTGAGTTGAACCTACAAACTAACAGCTAACGGTGCATCTCATCAAAGCTTTAGCTTATTCTAAACCGGGATAGTAAGCTAGGATAGACGCTGAAAATACCTAGCTTGCTATCCTAGCTTGAAAAATAAGTTTTCCATGCACCGGGCATAAGTGTCAGCTAGCATGGCATTTGTTAAAGTGGAATTACCATGCATCACACGTACTAATAAGGTAATAACAATAATACACAACAACAATTTTTCTGAATAATTTATTTGTTAATTTGTATGAGCACAATTACATATGACGTTACAGTTCCAAGTAATCCAAAAAGCGTAGTGTAATCAACGTTGAAAAATCCTGCTGCTGAAAAGTGTGGGCACTGATGAGTTACTTGCCTAGCTAGCAATTTTAATTCTTTTCTTAAAATGCAATCTTGTACATTGTTGCTAACTGCAGGGACATCCAACAATAAATTGTAGCAAACGGTTGCTATACGTTGAGCTTCTTTTGTTGTTACGGCAACAAGAACTCCCATGATTTTCAATTGAAATGAAAAAAATGAAATATATTTTACTTTTTCATATTTTGAAATAAATATTTCTTTTTCTTTAAATTACAGTATTATCCAAAAATCATGAGATAAAATTTTAACATCTAATTCAGTATTAACAATACCTAATTACAAAGTGTTCCACTGGAAAATTTAGATTTTTACGATTTTTTTAAGTGGTGAGACCATAAGAAAATTTGCTATCTCTATTATGGGCCCTATCTTGTATTTCTTATACACATCTGATCTGCCAACGTCAAGTTTTATAACGGAGTTAAATCAAAAACGAAATATATTTAAAAACTTACCAAAAAAACACTGAACCGTAGAAATAAACTCATTCGGTACTACAGAGTAGTTATAAAAATTTTTTCTCTTGATTCTGATGTCAAAATTACTTCAATATTTTTTATAATACCGTTAACATTAGTCAAACAACTAATGAATATATTAAAGCATAATATAAAAATATGAATTCCAAAAATTTTATTAAAACTCTCCACAGTTTTACTCAGCAAAATATATGATTTTCTAATATTTTTAACCCGATTACTTGTGATATTATCATAGCTAAGTTTTTCAACTTTTGACATTATTTTTAAATCGCAAACAAAAATTGTCGTTAGCTGCTTTCGGATTGTTCGAAATCTGGTTTTCAATATAAATATAAAATTATAAATTAATAGTAAAGAAATACTTATTAAATAACTTAATAGAATAGAAGAAGAAATTGCTGCAATATTAGAGTAACGGTAAATATATTTAAATTGGAATGAATAGGTCACGTGAAAAATGTAAAAACAATGCAACGCAAAAATTTGCATCCAGATGTTGTACGCCGGTTTATTTTGTAAAATTGGAAATTCCTTAATCGCGATTAAAAACTTTTGAAATGTCTTTCTATTACATATGAAAAGTTTAACTGCGTTGATATTCAAGTAACAAATTGTAGAAATATTGGGTGGCTCAATTTCGATCCTTCTTATGGGGAAATCGGTAACTATAGGAGATATCAAAAAATGGATGGCGCATCCTCGATCTCTTTTTTTGAGAAAATCTCAATGGCGAAAACCAGAATTTGCTTTTTTTGTTATCGAGTTATAGCCAAAAGTTTGATAATTGGACTTTTCTATAAATGTCGATATCTTGGTGGTTTTTAAAGTTACCAAAAAAGTGGCGACACTTTTTTCAGACACTTTTTAAGGGCAACAAAATGGAATAAAGAGATTTTAAATATCTAGATTAGTTTCCGAGTTATAACATAAAGTTGTGTTTTTTTAAATAGAAACCATAGTTGGCTATGACGTTTTTTATCCTCTTTTCAACGATATATAACATGTGGGGTCTAATATTTTAGTTTCGTCCCATTTTATTAAAAAATGTAATAAAAATAAAGAAGAATAAAAAATTTAATATAGGTAATAGTAACTGTTTTTAGTAGATAATAATAACAAATATTCAATACTTAACAAAAATTACAGTAAGTATTCAAACTAAACTCAGTTGTTTACAATACATACCTATAACTTTGTCAAAGTAAACACTACGATTTACTACAAAGTAAACACTAACACACTACTATTGGCATCCAAAAAATTCTTTTACCCATTTGTTTTTAGTAGGAAAATATTTGTTTATTTATTGTGTGTATATTATTATTTAATTTTGAATGTTGTATTTCCTCGAGTGTCATCTGAATGTGTGAAACCAATTTAGTACTTTGGAAAAATTGGAAAGAATATTTTGAAATATTTACGATATAGCGTGGTACATGTGGAATTTCCCGGCAGATGTGATATTAGCCAAACGAAGTAAATGGCAAAATTCATGGTTGATTGAGTGGATAACGTCGTTTTTACTTCACTAAAACGAATTATTACAGATGTGCATTAAAAGATGGGATCATTTTTTTATTAATTTTTTAATTTAGATTGTTTATTTTATTTAGATTAAGATTGTGCTCTGCTATTTGTGAATAGGGAAAAAACATATTTTTATTTCTTAAATTTTGCAATTACAGAGAACAATATATTATATTAAATAAATTTTAACTCTTACCTGGAGGCTCTGAGCATCAAACCTAGGATCTATCCATTGGTATTTATACGCATCCAAACGCTTAAGCGATTTGACCACATAGGTATGTATACCTATTTTAAGACTATGTTTAGTCTAATATAGAAATTTTTTAAAGACAACAAAACAAAACAAATTTTGTGATAATTTTGTGATGTGATAAAAACTAACACATTTTGTTAATCTCTTAAACTATACCCAATACAAATATTTGTTAATTAACAACTCTTCTTAAATAAATTAAATTGTAAAAATGATTAATTACAGCATATAAAACGTGAGAGTTAGAAAATCAAAAATAATAAATAATATTGATTTTATTGGTGCCGTAAAAAAGTTTAAAAAGCGGCACGTTCAAACGATATATTATGAGAAATAATATGTCATGTTGGTTTAAACGGTTTTTTTCAAAAATAACATTAAATAAAACAAAATTTTGCAATCTTTATGTATAATTTGTACAACCGACAGGGACGTGCCCAACCAACTTTTTTAGGGAGGGGGGCATAAATCCCTTTACAAATTTTTCAACTGAATTAATCCAAAATTGCCAACTTTTTGTAAGTTTTACAACTTTTTGTAAAGCAACCGACCAAAATCAGTGAAAAAAAAACATTTGAGTGTCTATAGAAATATTTATTGTATACATTTTCTTAACTCCTTACTTATACATAAAACTATCTATGCGAATTATAAATTTTAATATTTACATTATTATCAAATAATGTAGTAGCTAAATTGTTTACTTATTAATTTGTATTAACACAATTACGTATGAAGCAATTGTACCTAGGAGGCCCATAAGCATAGAATAATCAACGTTGAAAAATCCAGCAGCAGAGAAATGAGGGCATTGATGTGTTGCTTGTTGTGCTAGTAAAATTATTTCATCTCGCAAAATACGTTCCTGCATAGTACTGCAAATTAGCGGAAGATCCAACAGTAACTTGTAGCATATAGGTGCCGTACGCTGCGCCGCTCGTGTGGTCTTTTCGCAATTTACTGCTACCAGTAATCCCGTAAGCTAGAAATTAATATTACCTATTTATGTTTCTTTCCTATTGAATAATCGCTAAGGCTGTGAGACAATATAAGGGTACCACAGTAAAAACAGGTTGCCAGTCTGAGATCATCGGTACCGATAATCCCATGTAGTAACAAATGAAAGTTCTCACAGTATAATTAGATAAATAAAAGCCGAAAGTAACTGTCGGCGCTGGTTTTTATCGGAATGAAGTGTTTAGTGTAAAATGTGTGTAATTGAACTTAAAAAGATGTAAGTGACCACGTAGAAGCTAAATTGAGCTATGCAAACCATATATACATTGTGTAGAAATAAAAACTAAAATTTTAATTTTTACACAGTTATTTTGTTCGGTAATTTTGCCAAAATTGTTTTTTTGACAGCGATTTGACAAATAACAGCTAAAGAGTAAATCGTTAAAATTATAAAAAAATTTATTGGGTAAACCTAGTTAATAATCCCGCATTTGATAAAAAATTTAAGAAATTTAGCAAACTTTTTTGAAAAACAAGTCGTTGGAAAAATTTTTATTATGCTTTTGATAGTTTTACTCTATTCTAGAATTAACTTGAAATTAGATGTAATATAGATAAATTTAGAATACATTGCTAAATGCATTCATTCTTATTCCATAATAGGTAATGGCTTGTATTTATTTGGTCAGTATTTTAAATAAACGGTCAGTATAACATTGATCAGTATAAAAACTGTCAGTATTTTAAATAAATGGTCAGCATTTTAAATTTAATGATAAAACAAATTTATCAGATAAATGAAATGTTGTGTTTTTGGTGTCGTGATGTTTTGTTTTTCATGGCACTCTACATACCTATGTGTAAATAATCAGTAAATTATTATTGCTTGTAAAAATCTTACATTTTTTCAAATATTTTTTTAACGGTCATATAAAAATTTACATCTGGGATAACTCTAATCAACTGATAACTTTGATTTTTAACTTTATCGCTCTGTTAAATATTTATCGAACGGTTAAATATATCAAACAGATAAAGTTAATCAATCGATAACTAATCAAAGGATTTAAAAAATTTAAAATTCTTTTACAGCTTTGAAAAATGGCTTGTCACTTTTTAGAGTTATCCCAGATTTAAATTTTTATTTGACCGTTATAAGCTCGAGCTTTAAGCGTACAGTATCTGCGCTATTAAATTTATACTTCTAGTTAATGTAAATTGCAGTTAAACTTATTTTATATTTTATTTTATTTTAAATATTATCTAAAATGTACGGTGCCATAAAAATTTTTTTTCTTTCTTCATTGAAGATTTGCAATATTAGCAGACTGTACGATTATTAGGTTGCAATTTCTATAGACCGTTATGATTTATAATAAAAAACTTACCGTAGAAATCATTACGATGGTAAAACTATATATTATCGAAAAAGTGCTCACTTTTATTTTGCGAAATAAAAATATTAAAACAACATTATTTAAAAAATTTATCCAATTTGTTGCAGTATGAAGATAAAACAGCAGAAGTGGGATTCCAAATTGTGAATTAAATAACTCAACCAGGTCACAGTTTAGTTTATAAGCTTTGGCTACTTTTAACAATTTGATTGTTTGTTGCATTCTTTTCCGTTGACAACTAGTCATCACTATGAAATTAATATTTATGGAAGGAGATGTTTCCTCAAAAAGTTCTTTTAACAATTTTGATATCGCATAGAACCTAATTTTAATTCCCGTGCACAAGTTAATCATTACAAATAAAATTATACATCTAAAATATACCCAAAAAATTAGATGAGTAATGTTGAAATTTCCGCGAAAAGTTGGTTTCTTCACCAATATACGTGTAAAAACAATGACTAAAGCGAAACAAATAACACTAAAAATACAAAATCGACTATTGATTTTAGCTTGGACCTTTTTTAAATCAAACTGAAATTTTAGTAGTTTATCGACTGTGTTAGCAAGAAAAGAAAATTTTTGAAATTTTTGAAAGTTAATAAATGACAATATCATCGAAGATAATGGAATCAAACTATGCACAATATTTTCTAAAAAGTAACATATATATTCTGTATGTGTACGTCTTTTTTGTTGCACTCGGTAAAACTCCGATGTAAAAAAAGAAATATGGACAGCTGTAAGTAGACTAAAAGTAGTAATGATGAAAATATAATAAGAAATATAAATCGAGTTTTTTATTTTATCCAATTTAATACTTGATGGCATTAAAGTAAACCATCTTGCCACATTGTAAGGGTAATTATAATAACCCGTATTATATTTTCCTTCATCGGATTTCATTTTCATACAAAAAATAAAGCACGAGCTTATACAATCAAATAATGCAATCCATTGTTATATTTATTTATCAAACTATTAATAATTGAAGTAGAACTTTCTATAATTTAAAAAATATTATAAGTTGAAACGAATTTCAAAACTTTTTTGCAAGTCTGTAAAGATTATTGCCGTAAAGGTTCATGGTTTCACTATAAAGACGACACTGCTACTAATATAGCAATTCATACCAAAGCAATAATTATATAGTACCTAAAATATTTTATCATTGTACATAATGAATATAGAAGTGTAAGTACCATTATTATGCTGAACAAAATTAAAAAGCAATTTTTCAAAATTATTTGATCAATACAGTTAGAAATAACTTGATAAACGCTTAATTTCATTAAATGGTCGACTGTAGGTAGCGAGGGAGATGCACACATGGACAATGAAAGTATATTTGGATACTTTCTAAAAATATTTAACAATAAATAGCACTAGTAGTCTTTTGCACCATCTCGGAGTAAATCTGACCCTTTGCTAAGCCGCCCTTAATTATAAAGGAAATTTGAGTTACAATCATGAAAATAGATGTATTGTCGTGTTCTGAATAACAACTCTTTAAATCCCGTAGCTGTATTAATCGGAGTTTTGCATTTATGAGACTCTCCCAAGGAGTAGGTTCCAAAAATTATTCTCAAACTATCCACAATTAATAAAACAAAATTCTCAGGGATAAAATTATAATTTAATCTGACGAAAGTAGTGTTTAATATTAAATTTTTAATCATGAGACGAAACCTTTTTGTTAAACTTTTTTGACACATTCAAAAATTTCAAAAATCATGGAAAATTATTCTACAAATTTACACATTTAAACTGCATAATTATTGTCTCCAATTTGTAAAATAATTAACGTTTTATTATAACCTAAATAAAACATCTGTAATAAAATAGTGTACAAAAATTAAAAAATTGTTTAATTTTCAAATATTGGCGCCTCTTTCAATGGTAAAAAGAGTTGGTAGACGTGTTGTACCCGCTGGTGATATACTAGTTACTACCGAATACGCAAAAAAACTATACGGTAAAGCTAAGCACAAAAATTTAAATTTTGCAGTCAAATAACACGAATTAATTATTAGAATTGTTCCACTGGTGTGTTTAATTAATTAAGTGTAAATATCCGTTTATAAGTGCGACTTGAAATGCAAATTCAACGTCAAGTGTGTTTAACCTCAAAAAATTCCGAAGCATTGTGACAAATATCGAAGATAATCGTTGAAATAGCGTGAATAAACAATTTAAAAGTTAATTACCAAGATGATGGCTTGAATAATAGAAGATTGACTCTCGAATTTCTTGCATCCACGAATTAACAAAATGGAATGCCTCGTGTTATCGGTAAGTAAAAATTTCCAAATATTCAAAATTTCACAATGAATTCCATAATACTCTTCTTTCATGGCACTCATAATCAAACAAATTTCCAGTTACTCACCATCATAGCTAATTAATTACCAATTTGTAATTTTCAGACATTCGAAGATTGCACTGTCAGGTCGTTGAGTTGACGACTTCACGCTTACACTTCTCTACAGCAACTGACTCTTTATCTCGTTTCCTGTCAATCTTTCCTTCGGAAAAATCGTGTCGCACTCTGGTTGGTTGATTTTCCAGCCAAATTTGAATTTTCTTATGCCAAATTCAACATCTATAAGTCACTAAATTTAAATTTATTGCAAACAACACTTTTAGTTTAAACCACCGCATCAATGATCGTATGCTACCTTCGCACCACTTTATTTTAAAAGTACGTAAAACAATTTATGAACAAAAAAATAAATTAACTAAATTATAACGTTTTTCCATTTTTGAAATGTTTAACTTTTAGGTTTTTGGACAATTTCCAACCATAAAAATTTCGTCTCTGCATGTACCCATTTGTACAAAATTGAAAAAAAAGGTTAATACTCATTCGTCCAATTAAATCAAAGGAAAACTTCATAAAATGAAAACTTTAACAAAATGAAAATTTAATTGTGGATAATTTTAATATTTGTAATTTATACAATCCATGTCAGTATACAGGACTGTTAACTGCTCTTAAATTTGTGCGCTTAACCGTATACTCCCTAACCTTAACTACCAGGTGGCGCAGCAATAGAGGTAAATATTTCCCTTGGGTAGGAAAATTGTATGTAGCTGAAGCGGTGGTACCTGGATCTGGTGGTCTTCGGGTGAGGACTTGAACAAAACGAGTATTCAAGACTCACTGAGTAAGATATTTAAAATCGTCTCTTATATACAAAAATATGTACATACATAAGATTAATAACTTTATCAGTCAATATCTGTTAACAGGTGCAATAAAAATATTTGTTGGTTTGAAACTGTGTTTGATTTATTGAAATAGTGCAATAACTGAGGTGTTGATTTATTTTTTCATATTTAAGAATATACAGAAATTCGGTCTAGGACGTTTTGGCGCAGCCGATTTGGCGCAACCGTTTCGGCGCAGCCGGTTCGGCGTGAGGACGGTTCGGCGCAAGGCGGTTTGGCGCGAGAACGGTTCGGCGCAAGGAGGTTCGGCGCGAGGCCAATTCGGTGCGAGCAAATTAAAGGTTTATACAATTAATCAGATATGCATTTTAACTTACAGAAAACTATGGATGTCATATTGACACAGGACCGTAGCTAGACATAAATCATGTGGAGGATTACCTACAACAAATTTTTTTTATGCTACGAGAAGGGTTTTACCAAAAAAAAGCTTTTAAAACTTTTTTTACTTCATAGCTATGTCATGTAAGGGTGTTACGACTACGTCGAACCGTTTTCAATTTACCTAATAATTAGAAGTTCTTTCAAAAAGAGTTGAATATTCCTCGTATGTCCCGGCAGAATTGCGGCTCGGTTTAGTTTATTTTTAGAATTTATATCTTGCTTTTTCTGAAAGCCAAGCAGGAAATTTGTGAGAAATCCGTAGAGTAAATGCTAGCTCTAACATTCCAGCCTTACGTCATCTTACTTGGACAGAAAAATACTTTTTTATCGTGATTTAACCCCTGTAGTTATACAACCTTAAAAGCTACCATGAGAATCTTAACGAAAAAATACAATCTTTGACACGTCACTCCTCGTTCCTTGCCGCCATATTGTAAAAAATATAAAGAGGAACAAACACTTTTCTTGCTACCGTGGAAGCAATCACGTCGTAACTTTTCCTTTCCGAAATACCTTGTGCAATTTACTTCAAGTTTTTGTGTTGACTTAAAATATAAAAAAAATGTTTTGTGAATTGAATTTATCTAGTATCGGAATTTATCTAAATTTATTTCCGACGACTTTAAATCAACGGATTAATAACTAATTATATCGTAACTAAAATGTTATTTTTTGTGCAGTTTATTAAATAAATCAACAATAAATTATCTCCAATAAATCAAATGTTAATAGTATTGCTAATTACTACGTGCCTGAAACTATTAAATAATTCAACAAGTTAATGCGGAAACAAATGCGAATTTCTGATTTATTGTTATTACATTCATGCGAATTACTGATTTGACGACAAATTTCTACAAAATGTGAATGGATTACACTACTCAACAAAAAAATGCAAATTTATTAAAGTACGAGATATAAAATGTAATTGAACAACAGTGAGGAGCTTTGTGAAGCCCATGAAACATACTTTGACTGCCCTATTTGAAATTTAGATAAGCCATGTGGAGCCCACATGTAAAGAATTTTCAAAATTTCTTACTAATGCAAAAAAAAAGTTTCAAAGTAGTAGTCTTTGGATTTTTAGGAAATAACAAAGCTAAAAATTACCAAGAATTAGTTAAAAATATTTTAAGAAATTTCAAGGCTATGGATTTTAGGCATGGACCTCTTAAAATAAGAGGTCAGTGGTTGAAAGATGTCTCTGAAAGTGCGTATGCTACAGGCTCATTTAGATAAATTTAAGAACAAGATGGGAGCCAGAGGGCTTTTATAGGGGGGGGCCTTCAGAAAAATTAAGGATTATTATATAAAAAGCTAAAATTACTGAAAAAAAAGTATTTTTTGTATTTTCTTTTTTAATCAATAGAATTGCCCCTTCTTGAAAAAGTTGCTGAATCCGCCCCTGCATGGGAGTGTATTCAAAAGATTTAGAAGAACAAGGAGAACGTTTTCATCAAAACGTTATAAACTTCAAACGCCGTTATCAAAGCCAACATGATGAAAATATGCTGAAAGAATACATTTTAGGTTTAATAAAAGAAACTACTCATTAATATAAAAGAAAGAGCAACAGGGTCCACTTTTAAAATTTTTTTTATTATTTTGTAAGGTAATTTAATAGTTACATCTAATAAAAGCAATATACAAATAAATTTAATTTGGTTTAAAAAATAAAGAAAATTAAAATCATACATTTTTTAAGATATCTTCCAAACGTTCTCCTGGCTACAAAAGCAAACTTTTTTTTGAAATATAAATTTTTTTTGGATGACTGTCGATAAACCTATCGTAATTCATACTTTAATTGGAAAGGCAAAATTTTTGTTGACTTGTGTTATTTATCTGGATCGACAACTTTAATGGACCAAATTCTACAATTTGAGAATGGATTATTTATCTGGAGCGACAAACAAATTGGAAGTTTGAAGCATGGAAAATGGCTCGCCCGTCGACGCTGATAACATGGAACAAAGAAAACGTAGTGGGACTTTGAGAAATCCAACGAATACGTGTTATTCATTCAAAAGACCCTCGCTTGCCGATTTTTGTGAAAAATAAAAGGTTAGTGTACTGCCATGTTAAGTTTAAGAGGTTTTAATAATTTCTAATAAACGGCGATTGATTTTTTAAAATGTTTACTTGTTTTTACACTATTAATTAAACTTATCTTAAACTATCTTCATTGTTGATTAAATGATTAATTTAAAATAGGTAACTACTAAAGTTACAAGTTAAGTTAAGTTTGATTTTTCGAAACGTTTCTTTAAAGTAGAGTTTATTCTTTTAAGAAATAATTTTGTGTTTTCATGTACCGCAATTTATCTATATTATCTTTTGTTTGGTCGCATTATACGTATGAAAATCATACCTTTTTTTATTTGGCGTAGACAAATTTTTATTTCAGAGATTTTTCTTTTGTGTAAAAAAAGAGGTAAGCCAGTGGGTTGTTCCAATACTACTAATTACTCTGAGATGGGAGTACCTGCTAATTTTTGGATTTCTCAAATTCTAAGAATCCCATAAGGGCTATCGACTAAATGAACTAGAACAGAGGGCGTTTTCTTCCTAAAGAGAAGCGTATCAAGGGGTTTAAACCCCCAAACTTCCCCCCTTATATAATGCTCTGTCTTGACATTCTATTAGATAAAAACAAAAGTAGCAATAAAAAAAAGTTTAAAGCATTAAAAATATTGATGAATATTATGTAGTGTGGTTAATAATTTTTTTTTGTATTGTATTGTTTAAAAATCGATTATACAAAAACCTCAATTCTAGATTAAAAACTGCCGGCTTTCTAGTATTTCCTCAACCCTCCCCCTTGAGCACGTCTCTGTTGCAATTTGTTTTTGTACTAAAAATAAACTTTAATCAATTTATTATATATTTTCCATTTTGTCTGATGACCTTTTGCCATCTTTCTGGTAACGATTCCACGCTCATAGAACTTCTAGTCTTTATCAGAAAAAAACTTAACCAAGTGCGATTAAAGTCAAACTCAAATGATTATTTTGTAACTATTAGATGAATAGTTGTATCTTTTTGAGAGAGAGGTGAGCTAAGTAAACGGGCTAAGGACCGGACTCTAGGTTAGAAGACCCAGGTTCAATCCCCAACCCGGCTACAAAATTTATCCGACTTCATTATGAAATTGTGACCCTCTCCTCTCGGAAGGCAATGGCAAACCACCGAGAGTAATCTGCCAAGAAAGCCATTTAATAATAACATATTAAATTGGTCACGACGCTTCTGTCAAGAAGCATACGAAGAAGAAGAAGAAGAAGATCTTTTTGTATCTAATGTCTGCCTGACTAAAATTCAAAGAAAAAAATTCAAAGACTAAAATTCAAGGAAAATTAAATGTTTGTAATTATTTGCGCCAAAAGTCTTCGCGCCGAACTGGTTTGCGACAAAATGGGCTTGCGCCGAAAAACCTTTGCGCCCAACCGGCTCGCGCCGAAACGTCACATCCCGGACAGTGAACGCTTTATAACCTTGTATTTACTTTATACTGATGTCCACCTTATAACGCAGAGAAAAACAGGCACTGCTACTGTTGTAAATTAACAATTGAAATTCCACAAATCATCAAATTTAAATTCATCTGTATCAATAAATTTATGTTAATAAAAATTAAACGCTATTTAACCATAACTATTTTTATTCTAGATGTAACAAATTCTAAACTAAAAGTTCATGCGTATGAAAATTGAAACCTTAAAATTACAATTGAACAAACTAAATACGAAATACAAATAAAAGGGAAATATTGATCGATCAAAATATTAAAGAGCTCTTTTACCTATTTTAGGAGTTTGACGAACAAACTGTTATCTTCTGTGCAGGTAATGAAATTAATCTTCGTATTTAAACCAATTTGTGATTCTATTGTCCAAACTATATCAAATCCATAATTTACGAATTTATTTGCAGTATCCAAATCATTACTGTTGGAAACACTTTATGTACAAATATATTTATTTTAAAACAAAAATATTTTTTTTTTTTTTAATTTTTTAAGTTCAAAATTTTTTTAAATATAATTTGAGGTTAAATTTGCACATGCGGATCTTACGACGATTGAGTTAAAAATGATTTTTACATGTAAATTTACTCTGCCACCGTTCGTGCATTGCAAATCCGAAAGATGGTTGAAAATGGTGGAGAACAGGTTTGAATTGCACCACCCGCAAATCACGAGCGAGAAGACGAGGTTCCAATATCTGATGGACAGCATTCCGATAGACATTGGTGATTTGGTAAATGACAAAATTGTAAACGACCCCGAAAAACCGCATACGAAGTTGAAAGATGCTTTGCTCAAGGCAACCACAATGTCAAGCACCTAAAGCATTCGAAAATTGCTTTAACAGGAGGTGCTAGGTACTAAAAGCCTACGCAACTTTTACAAAACATGAAGCAATTGGCTGTCGGAGCTGGATTATCCGACAAATCCACGATACGCAAGCTATTCTTACAACAAATGCCAAAGAAAATTCAATCAGTGCTAATTAGACTACAGATACTACCTCTAACACAATTAGCCGAAACTGCCTACCAAACAGTCGAATTTAATCCTGCAGAATCGTCGGCATGCAAAACGGGAAGTAAATACCCAACACAACAAGCAAAGGAACACGACAACAAAACCGAAATCCAGCAATTGATGGCAGAAGTAACAGAACTTAGAGCAGAAATACGACACATTCGTCGTTCTCGAAGTACAAGCCAAAACATATCTTATTCGAATAGAAGCGACAGTTGCCCTCAAAATTCAGACTTCTGGTATAACGCCTTTATTAAATCAATCGTGGAAAATATTGTTTTCCTCGTATGTTGTATCTAAAGTCGTGAATATGGGGTATAGGATATCTGTCTGCAACGGTAGCTGCATTCAATTTTCTATAGTCCCCGCATGGACGCCATTCGGAATCTTTCTTTGGTACCATGTGTAGCGGATTTGCCCATGCTGATGATGATGGTTGTATTACGCCAGCTTCCAATAACCTCTTGAATTTGTCTTTCGCTATCTTTAATTTGTCGGAGCCAATCGTTTTGGTTTTGCAAAAGTTGGTGGGCCGCGTGTATTGATATGATGAACGACTTTGTGTGTAGGTGTGTTGAAAGAATAACATTCGGATATTTTTTTGCAAGTGCATAGAATTTGCTATCGCCCCATATGGCCTGAATTTCTGTGGAAAATTTTACGTTGCGATATTGTCCATTTGCTATTTGAGACGTCAGAGGATCAACCAGTATTCCTTTGCGTAGATCAACATTGATAGAATATTCGTGTAGAAAATCTGCTCCCTAAATTGCGCAGGTCACACCGACCACTAAAAACGTCCAATTGAAACTTCTTCGTAAACCAAGTTTGATTGTAAGGTTTTATCATTAGCCGCTTGAAGACTATAGTTGTTTACCTTTTCATTTTCTTGTGCTGGCAGTAGGCTGATATCGAACCCAGAATCCACTAGAAATTGTGTTTTCAAAATTTTATCATATGAATAGACGGCGTGAGTTTTGTACTTCGAGAACGACAAATGTCTCGTATTTCTGCTCTAAGTTCTGTTACTTCTGCCATCAATTGCTGGATTTCGGTTTTGTTGTCGTGTTCTTTTGCTTGTGTTGGGTATTTACTTTCCGTTTTGCATGCCGACGATTTTGCGGGATTAAATTCGTTTATTTGATCGGCAGTTTTGGCTAATTCTGTTAGAGGTAGCATCTGTAGTTTAATTAGCACTGGTTGAATTTTTGTTGGCATTTGTTGTAAGAATAGCTCGCCTATCGTGGATTCGTCGGATAATCCAGCTCCGACAGCCAATTGCTTTATGTTTTGTAAAAGTTGCGTAAGCTTTTTATTACCTAGCACCTCCTGTTGGAGAAATGTTTGAATGCTTTAGGTGCTTGACATCGTAGTTGCCTTGAGAATAGCATCTTTCAACTTTGTATGCGGTTTTTCGGGGTCGGGGTCGGGATCGGTATGTAGGCGTCTGTTTAGTAGTTTGAAATAAGTGTTTATTATGATCATATTGTTTTCTTGACAAAATTGCACTAGTCAATCTCCTCTTTCATTTCTTATCCTAAGACCGTCATCTCCGACCCAATGTCTGTCTCTGCCTATACCAATCTTTGCATTGAGATCTTCCATCACAACAGTTACATCTCTATGTTTTGTTGGTTTTAATGCAGTTTTAATAAGTTTGTAAAACGCCCCTATCTCCCCCTCGTTTTTATCTGCAGTTGGTGCGTATACTTATATAAGATTCAATTTACCAACTTGCTTTTCGCTTTCCGCTTCACTCAAAATATTTTATTACTCTTGAAAAAATTTACATAAAATCTATCAATCCACAAAACCGTGACTTCGCAGCACCGTAGATTGCTCACGAGTCCAATTTGTCAAAACACACGCGTTTGTTGTCTCTTTACATTGATGAATTTAGAAGTCATGTTTTGCTTGATTATGCAACTGAGTGTTATCAAGTTTACGATACTGATGATGACTAACAAGTCTGAAACATAAATTTTTTTGTGGGTGATGGTTTCGGGACGTTGATGTATTGGTAAGGCTGTGCCTACCGTACTACCTTAGTTGCATAATTTCATTTTATCGTAAAGTTAGTGCAAATTATTTCTTATAATTGATACGCTTTGTGCGAGATTATTTTTATAAAAACATTTGAGTGTGTAAAGAAAGATTTATTTTAAACATGGTTTTAACTCCTTAGCTATACATAAAACTATCTATAGGAATTATAAATTTTAATATTTACATTCATCAAATAATGCAGTAGCTACATTGTTTACTTATTAATTTGTATTAACACAATTACGTAAGATGCAATTGTACCTAGGAGGCCCATAAGCATAGAATAATCAACGATGAAAAATCCAGCAGCAGATAAATGAGGGCATTGATGTGTTGCTTGTTGTGCCAGTAAAATTATTTCATCTTGCAAAATACGTTCCTGCATAGTACTGCAAATTAGCGGAAGATCCAACAGCAACTTGTAGCATATCGGTGCCGTACGCTGCGCCGCTCGTGTAGTCTTTTCGCAATTTACTGCTACTAGTAGTCCCGTAAGCTAGAAATTAAAAGTATTTATTTATGTTTCTTTCCTATCAAATGATGGCTTTGGGTATGTGCAGAGTAAAAGCAAGTTTCAGATTCCGGCTTACCCGCTTCAATATTTACATTGAAATATCTGTCCAATGAACATCAATGTTAATTGATCAATAACATGATAACATGTTGACAACAATTAACATGATAAAGATAACAATTAACATTGATGTTATATTTATAATAATAATAAATATTAAAGCCGGTAAGCTGGAATCTGAAACCTGATTTTACTCTGCACATACTTTTAGGCTATGAGACCATATGGTTATAAGAGCCGGATCAGATAAACTTTAAAAAAAATGTTAAATACATAAATAAATGCCAAAGCTGAGTGAAACTGTGATTAAAAATTGAGTTGATTACATTGACAAATTAAAAATTTTAAATTTACATAATTACTTTAAAACTTCAATTTTCAATATGTTCAACTGCATGTGCATGAAGTTTTTTTTACACCATAATAAAATTGCATGTCTGATGCTCACAATTAATAAAAATTAATTCATGCCAAGATATAGCTTGCCTAGAAGTTGTAGTTTGTAGCAGTTAATATTGTAAAATTATAGTTTTAGTACAAAGCAAAATTAAAATGTTTGTGGTTAGTGGAAATCTCACCATTATATCTTTTGTAAATTGTACAGTATCTGCACTATTAAATTTATATTTCAAATTAATGTAAATTGCAATTAAACTTATTTTAAAATTTTATTTTATTTTAAATATTATCTAAAATGTACGATGTCATAAAAAATTTTTTTCTTTCTCCCTTGAAGATCTGCTATATTAGCAGACTGTACGATTTAGATTGCAATTTCCACCGACCGTTTTATTTTATAATAAAAAACTTACCATCGCAACCACTAAGATGGTAAAACTATATATAATCGAAAAAACGCTCACTTTCATTTTGTGAAATAAAAATATTAAAACAATATTATTCAAAAAATTTATCCAATTTGTTGCAGTATGAAGATAAAACAGCAGAAGTGGGATTCCAAATTGTGAATTAAATAACTTAACCAGTTCACAGTTTAGTTTATAAGCTTTCGCTATTTTTAACAATTTTATTGTTTGTTGCTTTCTTTTCTGTTGACAACTATTCATTCCTATGGTATTAATATTTATGGAGGGAGATGTTTCTTCAAAAAGTTTCTTTAACAATTTTGATATCGCATAAAACCTAATTTTAACTCCCGTGCACAAGTTAATCATTACAAATAACATTATACATCTAAAATAAACACAAAAAATTAAATGAGTAATGTTGAAATTTCCGCGAAAAGTAAGTTCCTTGACTAACATACATACGTGTATAAGCAATGACAAAAGCGAAATAAATAACACTAAAAATACAAAATCGACTATTGATTTTATTTTGGACCTTATTTAAATCAAACTGAAATTTCAGTAGTTTATCGACTGCATTAGCAAGAAAAGAAAAATTTTGATATTTTTGAAAGTTAATAAATGACAATATCACCGATGATAATGGAATCAAACTATGCACAATATTTTCTAAAAAGTAACAAATAATGTATTCCGTATGTGTGCGTTTTTTATGTTGCACTCGGTAAAACTCCGATGTAAAAAATAAAATATGGAGAGCTGTAAGTAGACTAAAAGTAATCATGATGAATATATAGTAAGAAATATAAAGTGAGTTTCTTATTTTATCCAACTTAATACTTGGTGGCATTAAAGTAAACCACCTTGCCACATTGTAAGAGTAATTATAATAACCTGTGTTAAATTTTCCTTCATCGGATTTCATTTTCACACAAAACATAGAACACGAGCTTATACAATCAAATAATGCAATCCACTGTTATATTTATCTATCAAACTATTAATTGAAGTAGAACTTTCTTTAATTTAACAAATATTGTAAATTAATTCAAAGATTAATTTGAAATAAATTGAGACGAATTTCAAAACTTTTTTGCGAGTTTGTAAAGATTATTGTCTTAAAGGTTCGTGTTTTCACTATAAAAACGACACCGCCACTAACATAGCAATTACTATTAAAGCTATAATTATCTAGTACTTACCTATAATATTTTATACATAATGACATGTACATAATGAATATAAAAGTGTAAGTACTATAATATCTATTATTGTGCTTTACGAAATTAAAAACTAATTTTTCAAAATTATTTGATCAATACAGTTAGAAATAATTCGATAAACGCTTACTTTTATTAAGTGGTCGACTGTTGGTAGCGAAGGAGATGAACAAACAGACAACAAGTACATTTATCAGTTTAAATTTTTCCGCTATATTATTTGGATATTTCCAGAAAACATCTAAGAATAGCACTAATATTCTAAATTAATATACTGAAAACAAAAATTAAAACATTTTAAGTCTTTGCGTGAACATATTTTTGTCAAAATTAATGCTGTCGTATGGAATAACAATAATTGCAAGAATCTATCGCAAAATCACACAATTCAGATGTATGAAAACTTACGTAAAAAGAGGATCAATATAAGAATCCTCAAAAGAAAAATACTAGCTTTTCGTCAAAATAAAATAACTCCAGGATTATACCAGAGTTACCTAATAACTAGGTGAAAGGCGTCTCGTTGTCGATATAATTTTTATCGAGCTACATACCAAATTGTGAGTTTTACCATTTGATTCTTAAGTTAATGAATTACTGTTAAGTCATATATCTTGGTTTTCAACTATTATATATCTTGTAACGTAGTTTGCGAACAAACACCGCCAATGCCTCGATGCCCCGTTGGTGTTTGCGGGTGACTAGCTAAGGGAACACACCCCCGTCCAGTACCAGAGCTGGGTCGCGCGCACGCGTTTCGCAGATTTTTTAAATAACTTACCTCACTCAACACAACAAGCTTAAAGTTACTGCTAACTAAAGAAAAAATTGTGGGCGCCAGTAAGACAGAAAAAATTGAATAACAAATTTTTATTGTATTACAAAAATGATGGTTGATCAGATCAACCAAATACACACAGATGTAAAGTGGTACTGCTATTACAAACAATACAGTAAGCCGGACTCAAAGTCCCAAACAGAAATGTTTGTAGCTGAAGGCTACCAAAGAAAAAAACTACCAGGAGACTGGTTAGTTGCCTCAGCAATAGGCTTACTTGATGTAAATAAAAGTGAAAGGCACTACCAGCGAACGATGACAAAATGTCACTTCGCTCAACCAATAAATAATTGTAACTTGAACAGGTAATATTGAAAAAAAATCGCTAAAATCGGTTAACAAACTGAATATAAATAATATCCACCAAGTGGCCTACCTTAAATTTGCTTGCCCTGGTAATTAATGGGTATTTATTTGACACCAAAACACTATCTTTCAGCAGAATCACTTCCTTCCGAGATCTCATCCAAAAGTTCCTTCTACCAGTGTTGAATTTGATTTCAAAAGCTAAAAATAAAGCAAACACACTTAGCAAATTATAAATATACCCTGTCTGTCACCTCAAGCGTTTCTGTATTGAGTCAAAATTGGTTGAACAAAAGTAAACACAGTGTTACGCCACTGGAGTGCGGTAAATAATGAATTACTAATTATAAAACAATTGATTTTTCAAACAAAGTTGAATAATTAGGATGCATAATGGTGGTAACACAACGTCGGCCAAACAAGATATTCACGGAAGCAAGAAATGGTTGACACGCTGGAGGTGGAAAATTGGAATATAAAACCGATACACAAACCGTCTTGGTGATGGTAATTAAAGCTGATGAAATCCAGTATTGATAATAATCAGCTGATGGATAATTTCCAATATTTATACTTGGAGTTCTGATGGATCCTGCTAGGTAGCGATTTATGCGGCGATTTCAACGTACAAAATTTTCCTTATCACCAGATGTGGCTCCCCGTTCTTATCTGTCCTACCGTGCTGCTCGTTAATCACACTCTGACGAAAGTGTATTAGGGCGGTAGTCGAAACGACCAATTAAACTCAAAAAAATGTGTAATAAACTCGAAAATAACTAATTTACATCCAAGCACCAAAAATATCAAACTGCCATTTCTGATTATCAATCAAAAAGCCTTGAGTTTAATTGACCAATCCCGGGCGTTCAAATTTGATAAGCCCTAATCAAAAATGATATACACGGTACGTCGTAAGGAAAATACCTGAGAATACATAATTTGCATTTTGTATGCGACAATCTTCCTGCCCATATACTTGCACTTCTTCTTTCCCATTTAGTACTTTCACCATGGTCACCATGGTATCACCATGGTGATATAACAATGGTACAAACGGTATTTCAAAGTTCAAAAAGAAAAATTTAAAGAAAAAAGGGCTAAATTTTCTGAAGAGCCGTTGTTAACGCCATTGCTTTTTTAGCCACTCTTGTAATATGGGGTTTGAAGGACAGGTCCCTGTCCACATCCACACCCAACACCCTAACCTCGTCGCTTGTCTCGATGGTCTGTCCGTTCACCAGAAAGTGCACTGATCGCATCCTTCTCCTTCCCGACACCACCACCGCTTCTGTTTATTCAGGGACGATTTCCAAGCTTTTTGTAGTCATTCAGTGGCAAATGGCCGCTATGGTATCATTGACGAGCACCTCAAGTTTGTCTTCCATGCTGACCTTGGCCACTACCGTGATATCATTAGCGAACCATTGTATAGTTACCCCAGGAGGGATGGGGAGCCTGAGGACGCCATCATACATCATGTTTCACAAGAATGGTCTCAGTACAGATCCCTGTAGAAATCCGCTAGTTATTGATATGGTATGTTGCCATAATTTCTCCTCAACCAATATCTGTCTTCTGTGGAAGTAGTTCGACTCAATGTTGATGAGATAGGAAGACAACTCCTTTTTCTCCAGCTTTGACATCACCAGCTCCCACATGGCGGAGTTAAATGCATTTCTAACATCGAGTGTGACCAAGGCGCAAAGCTACATATTTTCTAGTTCTCCGAGAGCCCTCCTTGCCTCCGCAATTTGTCGGACCATGCCGTCCACCGCATCCACAGTGGACCTCTCTATACGGAAGCCAATCTGCCTGTCAGATAGACCCCCAGTTCTGTCTATCTCTTCCTGTAGTCGGTGCAGGATCATGCGCTCGAACAGTTTGCCCACATGGTCCAGCAGGCAGATCGGTCTATATAAGCTTGGGATGAATAATAAGGGAGTTTTAAGCCCAACAAAAGCGCAACTTTTTACGTTACCGCAACTTTCCTGCAACTTTTAGGAAGTTACAAGTTAAATAAATTTTTTTTTCAATTTTTCTCTGAATTTTTAATTTCCACGAATCTTAAGCCCGTTATGACCAGATAACTACTGTTTTCTGTGTCTGTACTCCTACTTAACTTGATATTAAAGTAACTGTTTGGCTTCCGTAGGTTGGTAGCTAACCAACCTAAGTACCAACACTCTTAATATTCAAATGGACTATAACTTTTGCAGGGACGGCTTCCATACACTACAGCCATTTGGAAATACAACCGTTTACCACAACGTCACAAATAAAAATGAGGTAGTCCCGTCACAACAAAAAGCAGTTTACACCACTCGGACGTAAAGAGATTTTACGTCCTTGTGACGAAAACTACTATTCCAGTCATTAACTCATTTCTGACCTTTTTTTGTGCTTGGTTATCCTAATATCGTGTAACACCCTGTAGGCTTTCGGGTGCTATTCCTTATTAAATTAAATTTTTAAGACTATTTCACTCAGCTGTCATTAGACCAATGGAATTAAAAACAACGAAAAGTTCAACCAATGGCAATCGAATTGCATCGACAATTTTTTCAATTTTATTTTAAAGCAAATATAAAGTGACAATTTTTTTTATTAACTTCAATATTTAAATAATACGTGTTATCTACTTAATAAACTTGAAGAAAATTGTGTTTTTAGCAGTAACTCAAATTATAATGTAATTAATTATTTATATTAACCTCCTATTTTGTTCGTGAAATAGTCTAAATAGTAAATATCCTCTCGTGCATTTCAAATTAGTAAACAATTTTTTTTCGCTTTTTACTTATGCGTTTGTTGCTTTGCGGCAATTTTCCCTCCTCTTCAAGTCGGGAAAATTTCAAAAGCAACAAACGCATTCGTGAGCTCAAAAAAATTGTCGACAATTTGAAATGCACTCGGGATATTGCATATGAATATTTTGCTCCAGAAACTATGCAACCATGAAATAATTTCTAAGGATTTTTGATTAGGAAGGTTAGGAAAAGGGAATCAAACAAAGAGAAGTGGTGTTGTAAATTAGGAAATATATTATTGAGGTTTTAGGTCTCATTAAGACAATTAAATATTGTCCGACGTTTCGGGCCATTTAGGTCCATTTCCAAGGCTGTGATAATCAAATCAATTATAACCAAAAATACAACAACGACAGACATGTTTCGATCTTATTAGATCTTATTAGGTGTTGTAAAGTTTAGAAGTGACTTTTTTAGATGTTTCTGGATCAACTATTGATCGGATTGATTGATCAGATTTTTTATGGTAGTTTGGTTGGAAGGTCCTCTCGAGTTCACGTAAATGATTTTACATTTTGTTGTAAACATTTCTTGGCTGCAAACTAAAAATTGTTTTTTTGTTGGTGATCAGTTCTTTATTATCAACTGGCACCCAAATTTCCATATTTTGCAGATAGTGTCACTGAAGACACTAAAGACTTTTTGTGGTAAATACACTAAATACTGTAGCCTAAAACCCACAAAAAGCGCAGTGCGAGACACATATTCTCCGACTGTGTATTAAATACCGAAAGTTAGCTACCTTCTTTTATTTTAAACGGAATAAGTGGCGTTGTAACCAACTTCACTGCCAAAATTGATACAATCGTGCAATGATTTCCGCATTTTTTTCATCATAGAATTGATGATGTTTTTAAGATGTATAGGTTTGTTTATTTAGACAGTTTTAGCTTTTACGTTTTTGATAAATTGCCCCGGATTGTTACCAGTTTGTCGATAAAATTTAAAATTTTTGTCTTTCGCTACAAAACATAAACGTTGTTGAATTGATTTATTTAATGTCATGTGGAAAGTATCTACTTTAAATTGATACGTTTAATTTGCGTATCTGGTGAATTTTATTTCTCTATTTAGTTGTTCTTCCAATTTGTTAATGTTGGATTTTTGCTTATAATATTTAGTTATCTTGGTCTTGTTGTTTTGCTTTTACGCATTCCATAACACTTTCCAATTCTTCAATCTTTTGTAACTTGACTATTAAGTCACTATTATAAATCTTTCATTTCTTCCAGAATTTGCATTTTATTTCTGTTCATGTTCTATTTTACCTTGTTCATAACGTCGTTTTTGTTGATTTTTATTTCTGTTTGGTATGTTTTAGTTGCGCTGTCTTCATTAAGTATTTGTACATTGCTTTTAATTTTCTCAACATCTTCCTTTGCTTCATCCAATTCTACCTTTAGATCCTCACATCTATTTCGTAATTTCTGAATAAACTCATTCTCCAGCGCTTGTAACTTTTCCATTGTTTTTTATTATACGTTGTCAATTTTTTATGTGCTTTTTGTAGTTCACTCTCAAAAAATTCAAAAAGATAGGATAGCTTGATGGTAGAAACCAAAAGTAAAAAGGCCTAAATAGTAATATCAAATACAGAGAAAAACACGAATGGAAAGAACAGATCTATCTTTCATTAGAATTGACGAATAGGTGAAATATTTCCAGAAATTGTTACTAGAAGAAAAAATACATTAGAGATAAATGAGATAAAATATTAGAAAAAGATACAGACGAAGTAAATTAAGTTACTTTAGAAATAATTAACAAAACTCTAAGAAACATAAAAAAACAATAAAGCTCTGGGTCCCCGAAGCATCCGGATTGAATTAGTAAAGTGTAGCACGACTTCTAAGGAATTTCTGGCAGACCTGTGTACAAACTGCATATAAAGAGGAAGGACACTCCAACTTTTAAGAAAGGCGACATGAAGAAATTGGATAACTACATAGGATTTAGTGTGACCAGTTTTATTGGGAGGCTATGAGAATGTATAATGAAAACTAGGACTAAAAAAGAATGGAGTGACATTGAAAAACAGAGCGGATTTAGAGAAAGTGCAGAAGAAAATGAAGAAGATATACATATGTACTTCTCCTATTATTAGTCTTGTGGTTGTTGTTATTTGACAACCAAATCTTAACCTATAAACTTTGTTCTTTGTTGGAAAACGGATTTCTCCCATCCTAAATGGATGACGCAGTTTAACTTGTCGTCACCAACAACAGCTTTTTTACTAATCCACCAACTTCTACAAACAGTGTTTCTCTATGTTTGTGCTTAACAACGGTCAGGTGTCACCGGTTGATTTGGATCACTCATAACCAGCTGTCAACTTAGTATCCGCACGCCAAGCGTTTGGAATAAATTTATTTCTTATCTTTTTATTTGTAAACTTGACAAAACCGTGTTGAATTTGGTAGGGAGTTAAGATGGATGAAGATGATCTAATCATAAGCAATAAAAATTATTCAAGTTAATTATAGGTAATAATTATTGTTTAAATTTTTCCATTTTTGTTTTAATTTCTGAGATTTTTTTAATAAGTTTAAAATATACGAGTAGTTAAATAATTTATATTTAAAACTTGGAGTAAAAACTAAAGGTTGCAGTAACCGCATTTGCGACCTGAACATCATTCAAAATGGGCAAATATAAATTATGTTTTACAATTAAAGTAAAAATATAACATTTTAACATTTAATTCTTACTCATACAATAATCTGTACATAACTACACAAAAACATTAACGTAAGATAAATATGCCGGTGTTCAGCCTCTTTAATCAGAAGTCAACCGCCTAAAACCCAATGTTTTTATAGCTTTATTACTTTATAAAGTAACAATTTGAAAACTTCAAAATTAGTAGCTGTAAACAAAAATTTACATAAAAAAATCTTGATATAATTAATTTATTGTCAAAGTGGCTATCTTCTGAATGTGGCTGAACTTTGGTGACCTTAGCCTATAACTACTAAATTACACTAAAAAATTTAAATCGAAGATGCTTATTTTACATATGGCTAAATTTTGTAATCATTTCTATTTTGCATTTTTGGAATAGATACAATAGCAAAAAAAATTAATTGTAAGTAGGTACTTAACTACCTATGTAATTGCAATCTAATTATACATAAATTTATTTGACAACAAAAACGTCTCGTTTCACAACAGCAACAATTTTTTGGAACAAATCATTTGTTAATTTGTATAAGCACAATTACATATGACGTTACAGTTCCAAGCAATCCAAGCAGCATAGTGTAATCGACGTTGAAAAATCCTGCTGCTGAAAAGTGTGGGCACTGATGCGTTGCTTGCTGAGCTAGCAATATTAATTCTTCTCTTAAAATGTTATCTTGCGCATTATTACTAACGGCAGGGACATCTAACAATAGATTGTAACAGACAGTTGCTGTACGTTGAGCTTCCTTTGTTGTCATATCGCAAGTTACGGCTACTACAACTCCCATAATCTGCAATTAAAATAAAAATATAAAATATTTTACTTTTAAGAAACACTAGTAAAATCAGATTTCATTAATTTAAATTTTAAGGTAGTTTGTGCAACACTACGCAACGTAGACTAAGGCCGCGTTCACAATGACTTTGAGATTTTGTCTTGCTTCGGTAGAAGGTGGCACGTGCCAATCAAAGCGATGACATAGCAAAGAATAGAAAAAAATATATTGTTTTGATTGGCTTTTACCACCTTCTACCGAAGCAAGACCAGACCTCAAAGTCATTGTGAACGCGGCCTAAGATACACTGATAACACTGACAACCACAGTAAATGCATGTAAGCGTTAGGCTTTGTTCTACTTTGTATGTTTTTTTATTTTTATCTTTAATACAATTTACAAATACAGTTGTTTTTATTTTTAAGTAAATAATTCTATTACGTTAATTACTAACCCAAAATTGACAGTTTAACACATGGGCAGGGTCCTCATCAGTGTCATCTATACAATCATTTGCTAACACGGCTTTCCTGCACTTGTCACGTCCTCATAACTCAATATTCCTGTTTGACGTTATTAGTTTATCAAAAATAAACACAAAATTAAACAGGACACGTAATCCACAAAACCACAATAACAATTTCACCACCATAAACAAATAATGAATCAGATTGCTTCACTCGTCATGCCTTTTTCAACATTGTCTGCTGACCAGTCTCTCAACTGTTCGTGACCAGCTACTTTCGCTACCTTCAATCTTTTACTAGCTCTTCCATTAAGTACGCAAAGTTTACTAGCCAGCACATCTATAACTTTGCATCTTCTTCTTCTTATGGTGCCGTCTCTTATCAGAGGTTGGCGATCATCACTTCAAACTCTTCCCTGTTCTGTGCCATGCGTATTAATTTTCCTGCTTCACGGATGTCAAACCATTGCAGTAAGTTTTTCAGCCACAAGAAACGCTTTCGGCTCAGGCCTCTCTTACCTTCGATCTTGCCCTCCATTATCAACTGTAACAGAGCATATTTTTCGCCTTTGAATATGTGACCGAAGTATTTTGCTTTTCTTCTTTTGATCAATGTGTAAAGCTCCCGTTATTTGTTCATTCTATGAAGCACCTCTTCGTTCGAAACCCTGTCCACCCACGAGATTCTCAACATCCTGCGGAAGAGCCACATTTCAAAAGCCTCGCGTTTATTGACTGATGACATCTTCAGTGTCCATCCTTCTACCCCATATAGCAAAACTGGTATTATATATCATCTTACTGTACGCCAACGGGTCTCTAATGATATATCGCGATTACATGTAATTTGTTTCATCTTTTGGAAAGCGCCTCGTGCCATTTCAATTTTCTTTCGGATTTCCTTATCCGGATCCCAATTTTCATTTAACAGACATCCCAGGTATCGAAATTGTGCAACTTTCTCTATTTGGCTATTGTTTATGTATATTGAAGTGTTCTGTGTTATGGCCTTACTGATGACCATGATCTTCGTCATATTGATATTCATATTGAGTCCAAATTCATTACTGATTTCGTTTACTCTATTTAGGAGAAACTGAAGGTCAGACGGGTTGTCGGCCAAAATGATTGTGTCGTTTGCATACCGTATGTTGTTTATCCATTTCCTATTTATTTGAATACCCTTCTCCACGTCGTCCAAAGCTTTTTTAAAAATATGTTCGGAGTACAGGTTAAACAGTAATGGGGACAGAATACACTCTTGTCTCACGCCTTTTTGTATTTGGATATCTTCCGTTGTTTGCCTGCCAATTTTTAAATGCGCCGTTTGGTTCCAGTATAAGTTCTCAATAATTTTTAAGTCTTTACTATCAATTCCTTTTTGCTTAAGAAGTGCTATGAGGATATCATGCATTACTTTATCAAATGCTTTCTCGTAATCTATAAAGCAAATATGTACTGGTTTTTGTTGGTCCAAACATTTCTGAACAAGAACCCATATGGCAAACAATGCTTCTCGCGTTCCCATTCCATTTCTAAATCCAAATTGGGTTTCACCTATATCTTCTTGAATTTTTCTCCATAAACGATTGTGTAGAATTTTAAGAAATAGCTTTAGAGCATGGCTCATTAGACTAATAAGTCTATAATCATTACATCTTTTTGCATTGGGCTTTTTTGGTAAGGTGCTAAACGTCGATCGAAGCCACTCTTTTGGTATTTTTCCGGTGTTATATATATTATTGAAAAGTTTTAACAGCGTATCATTTGTATCCAGATCTATCATTTTAACAAGTTCCACACTTATTCCATCTGAGCCTGCAGCTTTACCATTTTTTGCTTGTTTGAGTGCTTTTATCATCTCATCTTGTAATATACTCGGACCTTCTGTTTGCGCATTTGCGTCATCAAGATCTGTTCGATTATCTTTAAACAGATTTGTGATATATGTCTTCCAGATCTCTGCTTGTTTTTCTTCTTCTAGTATTATTTTATTATTTTCATCTATCAGCTTTCTAGTTTTTTGTTGTTGTCGCTCTATGTATGTCATTTTCCTTATTTTTTTGTGCAAATTAAAGTTGTCGTGTACACCCTCTAGCTGCTCTATTTCTTTGCATTTCTCATTTAGCCATGCCTCCTTTGCTTCTTTTATTTTTTCCGTACTATTTTGTTTTTATTGTAATACTCTGTTGTGTTTTTGAATTTTCTTCTTTCCTCCATCAACCGCAATATTTCCTCTGTCATCCAGTCTTTCTTCTTGCATCTTCTATAAAATCCTAGGTGTCTGACTGCAGTCGTTTTGATGGCGTCTTCAATTTTGGTCCATGTTTCTTCTATGTCGTCTGTAGCTTCAATCTTTTTGATTTCCTTGTTAATACTTTCAGTGTATGCATTCTTAATAGTTTCGTCCTTTAGTTTTTCAACATCTATCTTTTTTATGTCATTATGTCGGGTTATTCTCTTCAGCTTCAGTCTTATATCTGCAATCAATGGGTTATGATCTGAGTTTATATCAGCTCCTGGGTATGTCTTAACACTTTTAACCTCATTTTGGAATTGATTGTTTATCATAATAAAATCAATTTGGTTTCTAATATGTTTGGGTTTGTCTTGAAGAGATTTCCAGGTGTATAGACGTCTGGGTGGTAATTGGAACCACGTGTTCGTTATAACGAAGTCATTTTCCTGGCAGAATTCCACCAGTCTGTCTCCTCTTTCATTTTTGTCCCACAAACCATGTTTCCCAACAATTTTCTCAAATTCTCCCTGACCAATTTTTGCATTAAAATCACCCATTAATATGTTTATATCTTGCTTTTTTACTGATTTTATGAGCTGATCTATTTCTTGATAGAATTCTTCGACTACTTCGTCGCTTTTATCAAGCGTAGGAGCATATGCTTGTATTATATTGATATTTATAGGGTTTCCTTTAAATTACTTGCTATTTTATTTGACACTAGGATCGCTACTTCGTGTCGATGATTTCTATCTTCTTCTGGACTCTCTGAGTAGTACATTGTTACCTCCTCGTTGACGTACTTTCTACTGCCTGGCCATCTTACTTTGCTCATCCCCAGGACATCGATGCCAAGTCTTTTCATCTCCTTTGATAAGTTTCCCAGCTTTCCAGCCTGATACAGAGAACGGACATTCCAAGTTGCAATTCGTAAGGGTTTCGAACTTGTGTTATTGTTATTGACCAGTCGCATATTTTCAACATGAGGCCTGGTTCCTACCTTCTCGTGCCCGGTCGCCCATTTCTCACCTTTAGGCCCGAACCCTAAATGGCGCCGATCGCCAGTCGAATCGCTCGGAAAAACAGTTTAATTTAATTTGTGAAACCTCCATGACGATATACTAGGGGCGATTATTAGCATTGGTGGGGCCCCGGTTCCTTCCATGCGTTCATATTCAGCCGCCCAATATGGAACAGACGCTGTTCGTAGCCGCCCATTCTGGGATCAATTGCTACTGTTTGTCATATCTGGCTACCCTCACTTAGTTTAGCCTGCAGGTCAATGCAGTTGCCCAGGGTGTGGCACGTATATATAACTTTGCATGGTCCCAAAATACTCCGGCTTAGTTTTCCAGATCCTGCTGTTGCTTTGCTTCACCTTGCTCCAAATCTCCGCTTGCTTACTTTCTTATGCTCCGGTACTCGCTGCAACAGCACATCTTTTGCTGTCTAGCGATTCTTCCCTCCGGGTATAAGTGCATCTAGCGTATGTATATCCAGTTACCGAATCTTTACCTACAATAAGCACTGCTTCAATCTCCGGCAAGATCGCAATCTACTCATTTTGTCTGCTCAACTCACCTCTCACCTATAGATACTTCTGCAGCTACAAGGTGCAATTCAATATCTTTCAGTTTTAAACATTTAATAAACCCCGATGCAGCAAAAGTTCCTGCCTCATCAACCATGTTTGCTTTTGGTTTTCAAAGTTGTTCAAGAAAAGAATCCAAAACTACTACGACTGTTCAAAAGTTTACACAGCACCTCAAAAATTTGTTAATCGTAACCAAGATTCCAGCGCATTTACGGGTTTTTATTAATGACCCCGCGTGGTCAATGTGCTATTTTTGTAATAGTTCGGTTGCCTTAAATCTTCTTTTTGATATGTTCTAC
Source organism: Rhagonycha fulva (assembly GCA_905340355.1). NCBI lineage: Eukaryota > Metazoa > Arthropoda > Insecta > Coleoptera > Cantharidae > Rhagonycha > Rhagonycha fulva. The sequence continues at coordinate 24,049,020 of HG996554.1, forward strand.
TTTTTTGTCCGGTATGTAATTTCCCTAAAGCTTATTTGCGGCATTTTCTGATATATTTCTTCAAAGATTTCCCTATTGCTGCTCAATACAAATCTTCTTTCATCATGGTAATGGCTTTCTCCCATCCAATATAATGCGGCTTTGCAGTATTTACATGATATACAATTCCGTCTTGTATCACAAATCTTTCTTAGGAATCAGTAATCATCGATATTCAAAAGTCATCCAATGCTTAGTATTCTATAATTAAATTGACATTCTTGTTTGTTATCGGTACAATCTGAAGTTGTTTTTAAATAAAAAATTCCTTTATCTAATTTTGGATTCCTTTAAATTGGGTTTTCAATAATGATATGAAATTATAAATTAAGAAAATTTTTTTTCTTCACTTTGTATAAAAAATTATTTTTACTTTACTTAAAAAAATAAAACTAATCAAATCATGATACATTTTTTACAATTTTAAATTTAAATTTGGTTTTACAATTATAAATTCAAAAACACAAAACAAAAGCGCAATTTTAAGACGTCAACTAAAAATATTATAGGTTATGTTGTTTTGAAAATTAAAATCAACCAATGAGAACACATTACTCTTATGCTCGCATTGTACTATTACGATTAAAAACATCAGCCCTGCCTTTACGTAACGACAACTACTAAGGGACAAGAAATTACCCAAAAGATGAGTTAGAGAATGCGTTTTTAAACGGATCCTTTCAGGTACTCTGCCTTTACATAAAGGATCTTTATTTAAGGGACGAGTTAGAGAATACGACCCTTAGTCCGAGGTAAGGAGTTTTTTTTAATTAGGAAAAGCGCTTTTACGCCAAATGTTATGATAATTTTGACTAGTACTTTTATAAAACCAATATTGAAGACTATAACATTTATAAACAAACGCCACGTTTATCGTATGTAAACCAATACTGTCGTCATAATTTTGTTAGTTATATCATTAAAAAACTTACCATTACAATGAACAACCATAAAAATGTCGAAATCAAAATCGAGACATTTTGTATTGCATCTTCTGCTTCGTGAACAAAAATGTTTTTTAATGTGACAATAACTATATTTATACAACCTAAAATTTGAATGAAAATATGAAAATATAAAATTAAAATTTGAACACCAAATAGTTGGTTGAACCACTTCACACTTTTACACAATAACATGTACGATTTACGAATTTCTTTTACGCTGCTCCAAAAACATTTTCCAAAATTTCTATTTGTATTATCTCTAACAACAAACTCATTTTCTTGCAAATCAACTACGAAAATTGCTTTTAATTTTTTTGTGATGGCTTTAAAACGAACCTTCAGTAAAATTATATAATTAATCATCAAAAAACAAGAAACCACTATTAAATAATTTAACATAAAATTAATGAAGTACAAAGGTATAAATTTAGCCATTTGCAAAACTGTGACACTATTAATGCTTTGTTTTAGTAGTAATCCATAAACAACATTAAATATTATTATTTGGGTCCAAATTTTATTTCTACATCTGACATCAAATTCGGCAAACATGTCGACAAATTTTTTGTATTTTCTTGGACGCCATATTGATAACACTATTATAGATATGTTAGCAAAAAATAATGCCGAAATTGATGATATTGATTGAATTACCGTGCTCAAAATTGAATATTGAAGTCCTTGATTGATTGGCGCAAACCAAATATTACAAATCTCGTAAATGTTTAAAAACAATAAAATTATAATTGAATATATGACATGCCACTTTTTCTTGCTTGTAGCGGGTGCTAAGGCCAAAAATATGGCAATATTGTACAGAGGTTTTATATTTTTGTAATCGTTAATTTTGGAGGTCATTTTTACTAAACCTTCTCTAACAAATTTTGCTCTGAAATACATGTACATTTTAAGTGATTAAATTTTTTATACAATTTTATTGGTAAATGTTAAAGTAAACGAAGTAATGTAATGAATTAATGTTTACTTTACCGTTAGCTTTACGCATGTATATCGAAGCCATTGCAATCTATTAAAAATTATCCAAATTAACGGAAATAATTTAAATTAAATTATACAGGTATCATTTCAAAAATAAAATTAAAAATACTTACCAATAAGCACGTCAGCCATAACAAGCTAACACAAACTATCAAATTAAAATTTGTAGATATTTTCAGTAATATTGTATTAGGGCGCATAGTTTTGATGATCAAATTTATCGCTTCCAAAAATCCCATAAAAATGTTCATATAAACAAAAAATATGTGCCATCCAAACAATTTATTAAAATATTGAATCAACTCCGTCAATTCAAAAAATATTTTTCGGATATCTTTCATCTCTTTGATTGTTTTTTTAACATCATAATCTTCTTCATTTTTAGTAACTGATTGAGTGCAAATGTCGTGTACCGTAATGCCGATATAATCATTAAATTTATGCAAATCTAATCTAATTAGTGTTCCAAAATTATAAACTAATAAAACGTTGACGGTTGCATAATAAAACATGATTTCCTTCACGATATAATTTGAATATATAGAAAATCCAACAGCAGAAATCCAAACAAATGCATCAAATAGCAAGTGCAATATTATGCAAACGTGAATTAAAATCAGTTTCAGATTTAAGTAAACTTCTTGCTCCTCGGTAACTTTCAATTTTAAAAAATTGTCAATTTTAACAAGGTTATCAATTATGAATTTGTATAATCCAACATTACAAAATGTTCCTGTTATAATTCCAAGAATAGTTCCCAAAGTTAACGATAAATTAACCAATATGTCGATTGCTATTACAATTTTCATTAAGCTCTTGTAGAGGTTACAAATTTTAAACCAAATTGAAAATCCATTAAAAAATAAAATTATTAAAATAATCATCACTGCATAACATTTTGTTAAAATTAATTGAAATGTGTTAGATGTAACGCCAGGTGGCGCTAAAGCTAAAAACTTTGCAATGTAATGCAAAGCCTTAATTTTGTTTAAAATGTACATATTACAGATGACAATTAGTAAAAACTAAATAATAGGAAAAACTGCTGCTCAGTTTAGTTACTTTATTTAAATTAACTAATATTTAATTGGCTTAAGTACTTAGTAAATGAATGCGTCGTTATTTGTACAGGCAATAAAGTAGTATGCTAAATTTAATTTCCTGGGGTAAAAATCAATATTCGAGAAATTACTGAAAATTTAGATTACACTTCCAATAACTTTAGCAAACGCTATCGAAAATTCTGATGTAAAGATGAAAGTTCATTTCCGCACTTGTTAGGTAATGGATCCAATATAGACTGACTGTTTTATAACAAGTAAAATATTGAAAAGTTACCATAAAAATTACTATTCAGGGCTCCTTTCTAAAATAGTTAATTAATTCACTTGAATTACTTATAACAAAAATAATTACGTGCCTTGCAGCGATTGACAAATAAGAAATTTTGATTTTTTTGTTGTGGGGAGAGCGTTAATGTAGCGTTTCTGATGTAAACCGATGCTATTGCCTTAACAACAGAAGGCTCACATTTATCCTTAAATTTGAGCCTCTTTGAAAGTTTTAATCGCTTCCATTTTTTTTTTAATAATTGAAGTGTTATTCGCATACAAAAGAATTTACATTAATTTTTTTCTTTGATTCTTGAAGCACAGATATGGATCAGATTTGGTGACATAATTCCATTCTTTTTTTTTGTGCCAATTTCTACCAGCTTGTCGTAAGCCATATAAAGATTTATTTAATAAACACCCTTTATTACCTGGTTGTAAAACTTTTAATTTATTCTTTGCTTTTTATTTAGATAAATTGTTTTTAAACTATAAATTGTCTTTTTTAAATTACCAATTACGATATGAACATGAATTTGATGCATAATGATTTTGTGTTTTAGCAGCCAATACAGTAACCAATCTAATTGTGTAAAGACAAAAACGGCAAACGCGTGGTTAAAATGAATTCCAGGTTAAAACCTTTATCAAAAAGTTTTGCTTTTTTTTTCCGGACTACTTCTGGCAATAAACTTATTTTTTTGCATTACTATGCCAATGGCAATCAATTGAAGATACGAGTGGATGAAAGTATTAAGTTACATTGATTGAGTAATCGAGCGTTAAGTAAAGTAACATAATAAATAGCACTTTCATCTATTGGATATCTTCTATAAGAAGGAGTTTATAGAATCTAGAGTAATACTATATAAAAAATAGGTCTATAACACCTTCATCCATACAATAAAATCGATTTTTATTAAAATGTTGGGTGCAAAACATCAATCCATTGCAAGAACTTCTCAACAGCTCCGCGCAAAACCAATATATTGTCGTATTATTTTTGGGATGAAGAAGGTTAGCTATTTAATTTCTATGATTATTTTGATAATCATAATTTATAAAAATTTTATAAAATGTAAAAATGTTTGAGACGCCCCTGGAAATAGTCGAGGTAGGGGAGTCAAAGTTTTTGATAAGGGAGAGCGGTGCGACTTTTCGAGTCGTACGGTTGTGTTTTTGATTTTGTTAGTTAGAAAATGGTTTAATTTGAGTTGATGAGGAAAAATAAAAGTTACTTGGATAATTGTGCTTTTTCTTATTTTAGAATTAATTTAACCAGAGAAGAACATTAGAAGATTTTCAGTTAAGATTTTTATTGAAATAAGAAATTACTTGGTGTAAAAATTTACAAGGTCGTCCATTGCGAATGTCCGATTGAGCGAGCTGGGATATGCATAGATAAGTTCGGCACCTTTTGGGTCGGATTATTTTATGACATTTGGCGCCCAACGTGGGGCCTAGTAGATAAAATAAGAAATTTTATCTCAGAACTTACCTTTACCCTGAGATAATTTTAGAGTTGGAGATATTTATTTTGGAAATTTTAAGTTTGCCATCGTCTACGTTATGATGGAAGGAAATAAAAAAGTTGAATTTAATATTATAAGATTATTTGGACAAATGTCGGAAGAAATGGATAAAATGTTTGGTAAATTTAGAAAGGAATTTTGGGCAAATAAAAGTGAATCCCCATCATGGAAAGAAGAAGAAAGTAATAATATAGGAGAAACTGAAACAACAGAAAAAATTATTCCTGATGTGATCAAAGCAAAATCAAAAGAAGAAGTCATTTTGTTGGAAAAAAATGGAGGAAATTGTAAAAAAAGTGTCAAAACGGGGGAACTAGTAAGCAAGTCAGGGTATTTAAAAGAAACAGTAAGACGAAACAAAAGAAAAAGAATTCAGAATCCAAGAAAACTGAAAATAAAGCAAAGAATTGGCAGAGAAAATTATAAAATAAAAGTGAAAATTATCCTCCAGAAAAAGATTTCTATCATGAAAGAGGACGAAGATGAAGATGAGATGCCGTCCGACAAATTAATTTGGTTCCCTGAAATGAAAGTGCTTTTTGAAAAGAAGAAAAATAACGAGAGAAAAATATTTGCTGGTCAGATTTGGAAAGAGAAGATGGTAGTGGTTCGAATCGCATGGGAGGCTGTTGTTCAGAAATGGCAGTATCGGCGGGCAAGGTGGAAGTTCGCTGAAGTCACCAACTTCTGATAGTTAACAAGAGTAGCGATGAGGTATTATGATGACCGCGATGAATGTGATAACGAGAGAGGAAAAGAAGTAAATTTAACAAATAAGTACGAACATTGTAAATTTGATATAATTAAAGTTAAAAATTCAAATAATTTACGCACTTTAAAATTTAGTTTATTTGATAATTTTAAAATCGAACAACTGCAAAGTGATAAAACTAATCTTTGAAAAATAATCAAATTGGAAATTTAACATTATAAAGTAACTTAAATAAACTGAACATTTTTCTAGTAAAATAAAAATTAAAGTTGATTAATAATAATTAAAAAGTGAACAACAGTTACATTTTGGGATGAAAATTTTGGAAACGTATTCAAGCACCTGATTGAAGAAACAAGATTGGTCAAAGTTCACAACAGAAAATTTGATATTTTGGAAAATTATGGATCATTTTGAAAAATTTAAAGAATTAAAAATTGAAAATTTGTCAAGATTTCAGAAGTGTTAGTGTGAAATGGATAAACGTTGATGACTGCATTCGTGATTTGTAGATAGTTTTTATTTGTAAATTAAGTTTGAAACATTTTGTAAATTTGAAAAGTTAGTCTTTCATTCCAAAGATACGACTTCGAGTATTTTTCTCAAAATCCCTTTTGGATTTATCGAAAACTAGGGAGGCTTGATGTCGTATTATTTTTGGGATGAAGAAGGTTAGCTATTTAATTTCTATGATTATTTTGATAATCATAATTTATAAAAATTTTATAAAATGTAAAAATGTTTGAGACGCCCCTGGAAATAGTCGAGGTAGGGGAGTCAAAGTTTTTGATAAGGGAGAGCGGTGCGACTTTTCGAGTCGTACGGTTGTGTTTTTGATTTTGTTAGTTAGAAAATGGTTTAATTTGAGTTGATGAGGAAAAATAAAAGTTACTTGGATAATTGTGCTTTTTCTTATTTTAGAATTAATTTAACCAGAGAAGAACATTAGAAGATTTTCAGTTAAGATTTTTATTGAAATAAGAAATTACTTGGTGTAAAAATTTACAAGGTCGTCCATTGCGAATGTCCGATTGAGCGAGCTGGGATATGCATAGATAAGTTCGGCACCTTTTGGGTCGGATTATTTTATGACAATATGATGAAATGCTTGTACAATAACCAAGTGAAGATACAACCACACACTTCGGAATGTTACACAAAAATAGTAAAAGCTCTGATTGAAAAGGAGACCAAATTTCACACTTACCAACTCAAAAGCGAACGAAGTTTTCGCGTGGTTATTCGAAATATTCATCAATCCACTGAACTCAACCAGATAAAAGATGCAATTGAAAAATTGGGCCACATAGTGAAAAACATTTCAAACATCCGCCAAAGAGGAACAAACATAAACCTCCTTCTATTTAATGTAGAATTAGTAGCAAGCCCAAACAACAAAGAAATTTATAAAATATCAAATCTTCTAAATACCGTCGTGAAAATTGAACCTCCACACCCCAAACGAGAAGTGCCCCAATGTCTCAAGTGTCAAAACTTTGGTCACACCAAGAAATATTGCCATAGAAATCCAAGATGTGTGAAGTGTACGGGTGACCATGCCACAGAAGATTGCCCAAGAAAGGTACGCAACAAAGAGGTCAGATGCGTTAACTGCGGGGAAGACCACCCAGCAAATTTTAGAGGATGCTTTGTTTATAAAACTCTGCAAATGAAGAGCAAATGAAGATGTATCCGTCACTACGTGAAAAATCATATCTAACTACTGAAAACAAACACATTAACCATCCAGGAATTTCATACGATCAAGTGGCAAGAGGAAATGCACAAAAATTGCAAAGCGGTAGTAGTCAACAGCAACAACAGTTTGTCAACACAACCCCAGTACAACAACAACAATATAACAACGCAACACCAGTTGTACAACAACAACAGTCTAACAACAACCTGGAACTTATGTTGGCTAAAATGATGGAGAAAATGGACAAGATGATGGACCTTCTCACTGCCCTAGTCACAAAAATGTTGTGATGGCAGTACCAAAACTTAAAATATCAGTATGGAACGCCAACGGCTTGGTCAATCATGGCCAAGAAATTAAAACCTTTCTTACAATACACGATTTAGACGTCATGCTCATTTCGGAATCTCACATGACCGAAAAGAGTTATATTAAAATTCCCCAATACTCTTTACACCACACTCAGCACCCTGAAGGAAGAGCCAGGGGAGGCACTACAATTATAATTAAAAACACCATAAAACATCAAGTAATATCAAGAATTAGCGAAAAAAACATGCAAGCTACAACTGTTGAATTAGAAGATTCTCGAGGCAAAATAGTATTGTCTGCAGTATATTGTCCTTCTAACCTACCAATTAAAAAAGTACAGTTTGAAAATTACTTTAACACGCTTGGCCACCGTTATATATCCGGGGGTGACTTCAACGCCAAGCACACCCATTGGGGTTCTCGACTCATCACTCCGCGTGGAAGACAATTATACTACGCAATGCAGAGCGTAAACCTACAGCACATATCAACGGGTCAACCTACATACTGGCCCACTGACAGAAACAAGGTTCCTGACGTTCTTGATATCTGTATCACAAAAGGTATATCACGCAACTACCTAAAAGTAGATGCATGCCTTGATCTTTCGTCAGATCACACCCCAATCATGGTTTCAATGGAATCGCAGGTACCAGTTCGAACAAAGCCACCCACACTAACAAACAAAAGTACCAACTGGAACGAATTTAGTAATATTCTCACTAACTTACTAAATATAGACATACTTCTAAAAACGGTGCAAGACATTGATGAAGCGGTTGAACATCTAACTAAATCTATACAACAAGCTGCATGGCGTGCTACTACTGAAACGAAAAAATCAATAAAACCTGGTTTCGTACCAAACAATATAAAATCAAAACTCATTGAAAAAAGAAAACTTAGAAAACGGTGGCAAATCACTCGGGACCCAACCGATAAATCTAACCTAAATAAAGCCGTCAAGAACCTAAAAGAAACACTTGCTGACCACAAAAATCAAGGTGTCAAAACTTTTTTAGAAAACCTGTCTGCAACAAAATCAACCGATTACTCAATATGGAAGGTTGCACGAAAAATTAAGCAGCCACAAAAAACAGACGCCCCAGTCAGAAAAAGAGATGGAGATTGGACCCGGAGTGAACAAGAAAAGGCCGACGCATTTGCTGAACACCTTGGCAAGGTCTTCAAACCACATCCACAAGAGGTTCCTAGTGCCAAGGAACAACCAATCCACCAGTTACTAAATGCTCCATATCAGATGGAACTACCAATAAAACGTCTAAAAATTAAAGAAATTAAATATGTTCTAGTTCACAATATACATCCAAGGAAGGCCCCAGGCTACGACTTGATAACCGAAGAAATCCTGAAAAACTTACCAAAAATGGGCATCAGGGTAATTACCATGATCTTTAATGCAATTCTTAGACTTGGATACTTCCCAATGCAATGGAAGGTGGCACAGGTAATACTTATTCAAAAACCTGGAAAGAACCCATCAGAAGTTACATCTTATCGACCGATCAGCCTCCTGCCCATCCTCTCAAAGGTGTTTGAAAAACTCTTTTTGGGAAAATTAAAACCTCTGTTGCGGAAACTAATCCCAAGACACCAATTCGGCTTTCGTCAACATCATGCAACAGTGGAACAGGTTCATCGAGTAGCAAGAATAATAAAAAACGACCTGGAATGCAAGCGGTACTATACAGCGGCTTTCCTCGACATATCACAGGCCTTTGACAGGGTCTGGCATCAGGGCCTGATCTACAAGATGAAACTCAACCTTCCACATGAGTATAGTAGAATCCTCGAGTCATACCTTACTAACAGACATTTTCAGGTTAGACATGGTGAAGCCTATACTACTCTCGTACCAATAGAAGCAGGAGTCCCTCAAGGAAGTATTCTTGGCCCACTGCTATATCTGCTATATACTGACGTGGATTGTGATAGGTTCAAAATTCCGAAATTATCCACAATTTAAATTTTCATTTGGTCAAAGTTTTGTTTTAGAAATTTTCTTAAATTTAATTGGACGAATAGTAGTCACTTGTTATTTTTTCAATTACGTGTCAAAGAGATACGTGCAGAGACGAGATTTTAGGTTTGGAGATTAGTCCATATAGCCTGAAAATTAAACATTTCAAACATGAAAACGTTAAAATTTTTGACTAATTTATTTTTTATTTGTTTTAAAATTGTTAACTTACGTTTAAAAATTGAGTTGGTACAATGGTAGCTACGAGCATCGATGCAGTGTTTTTAAACAAAAGTGTAGTTCGCAATTAAAATTTAGTGACATCAAAATGTTGAATTTGGCATCTAAAAATTTGAATTTTGCTGGAAAACCAACCAACCAGAGTGCGACACGATTTTCCTGAGAATACTTTGTACAGGAAACGAGATAAATGGTGAGTTGCTCGAGAGTAATGGAGGTGTGGAGTCTACAACTTAACGGCTTCAAAGTGTAATCTTCGAATGTGTGAAAATTACCCATTGGTAATTAATTTAGCGATGATTATGAGCAACTGGAGATTTGTTTGATTGTGTGTGTGCTACAAAAGAAGAATATTATGAAATTTATGGTGAATTCTGAAGACTTGGAAAATTTTACTTACTGATAACATGAGGTCACCATTTTGTAAAATCGTGGATGCAAGAAATTTGAGGAACGATCTTTAATTATTCAAGCCATCATTTTGGTAAATACCATTTGAATTAATTATTCACATTTATTCAACGATTATCTTCATTAATTTGTCACGATGCTTTGGAAGAGTTTGAGGTTAAAAACACCTGATGTTAAATTCGTATTTCAAGTCGCGTTTACGAACGAACTTTAACACTTGGTTTATTAAACACACCAGTGGAACGATATTACTAATTAATTCGTGTTATTAACTACGAAATTTTAAAATTTATGTGATAAACTTTTTCGCACGGTTTTTTATGTATTTGGTAGTGGTTACCATATCAACAACGGTTATTTAATAATACCAACTTTTCAATAGATACAAAAGCGCTAATTTTTAAAAATTAAACAATTTTTCTTATTTTGTACAATTTTTATTACAGATGTTTTGTTTGAATTACAATAGAACGTTGATTATCTTACAAATTGGAGATACGGTTTTTGAGATTTAAATGTGTAAATTTGTAGGATAATTCTTCATGATTTTGGAATTATCGATTGTGACGATAAGTTTAATTACAAAATTTCGTCTCAAGTTGTTTATTAATTTGATTATGACTACTACTTTCATCGAATTAAATTATAATTTCATCCCTGAGTTTTTTGTTTCATTTATTGTGGATAGTTTGAGAATCAATTTTTTTTGAACCTACTCCTGAGATTGTCTCAATAATGCAAACTACCGACTATAACAGCTACGGCATTTAAAGAGTTGTTCGTCAGAACACGACAATACATACGATTTGCCAACAACCGATGACACGGTAATTGCCACCTTTGCAGACGACACCGCCATAATGGCATCCCATCAAAATCCTGAAACGGCTTCTCGCCTGCTACAAATTCACCTAGATAAAATTAAAGAATGGTTGAAACTATGGCGTATTAAGGTCAACAACAGCAAGTCAGCCCATATTACTTTTACCCTTAAGAGAAATACATGCCCTAATGTAACTTTACACAACAACCCCCTCCCACAAAAAGAAGAGGTAAAATACCTGGGAATTCACCTAGACAAGAGACTCACGTGGGCTAAACATATCTGGAACAAAAGACTACTACTGGGGCTCACCTATCGAAAAATGTATTGGCTTATGGGGCGTCACTCCCAACTCACAATAGATAATAAGCTCCTATTATACAAGGCTACAATAAAGCCAATTTGGACCTATGGCATTCAGTTATGGGGTTCTGCCAGCGACTCAAACATAATAAAAATTCAACGCTTCCAGTCAAAAGTACTGCGTAGTATCTGCGATGCACCATGGTATGTAACAAACCAAATCATCCATCGTGACCTGAACATTAAAACAGTCAAAGAAGAAATCTCATCTATGAGTGCCAAATATCAGCTACGACTAGGCGACCATCCCAACACACTGGCTACAAACTTGCTGGTGCCTCCCCAAATCAAGAGACTGAAAAGGATTGACCCTCTGGAACTACCTCAAAGAACATGAGTGTCATAAAGTAAATAATTTTATTTGTTGCATTTCCTTGGAATAAGCTACTGGGTTTATTTCCACTATGTCCTCATATATTGTCAACATTATTACTTATTGTCCACGGACAGATTGTAATATTCAAGAAAGTTAATAAAAAAAAAAACAAAATTAAAATTTAATTTTGGTCATTGTGGGTCAAAGTGTGTGAATCTGTATTAGCGTTTGATCAGAAGTCAATGAAATTCATTTAAGGGGTTTAACCACTCTAGAGCATCAAAAAGTTACCTAATTTTAACAATTTTTTCCGAGAAAACTATGAAAAAAATAAAAAATATATTTATGAGTCCTTATTGCCTGTACTTTGAAAAGTAAAAAAGTATGTCAGTTGTACAGGTGCGTAATGGGAACCCTTTCTCAAAGGAAGTGTTCTGTGGCCGGAAAGTTTTCTGCTACAATTTTCAACGTAGATCAAAAATAAAAAGTTTTTTCAGTTTTACATCTCAAAAGCTAAAGAAAAACGTAGGGAATTTTTTTATATCACTTTTTGCAAAAATGGTGGACATTTGAAAAAAATTTAGCTTTTTTACCTACAAAAATAGGTACTAAATTTTTTATAACTAAAAAAATATGAATCATAAAAATAATCCCTACGTCTTTCTCTAGATAATGATATTTAGAAGGTACAGTTAAAATTTCAAGCAGATTGGTCAAGATTTATGTGAGTTATATTTCCGGCTGTGTCAAAAACACTAGTTTTGAGAAAAACAGGTGAGAAGTTTTAGAGCATTTTTTATGACAGGTAAAAACAGTGCAAAATCTATTAATTGGAAGCTGCGGCAAAATCGAGAATTGATCTTTTTAAAAACTTTTTTTGCTATAGGACTTTTTCCCTGCATTTCATATTTACGAAACGTTTGCAAATTCTATGAAAAACCTGTGAAATGATAATGAGATTTTGGCAAGATTTGAACGGCTCAATTAAATAGCAAATTGGAGATTTTTTAAACAGCGCTTCATGAATGATTCGACGAGTGAGATTACTGTGTTTTCAAGAGTGTTGGTTCCTTTCGATTATTATTTGCTGCATAATCAAAATTTTACAAATTTTACTTTTTATTTACTAAGGTAACATTTAATTTACGCGTTAGTGCAATTAAAAATTTGTTGCGCAGATAAACTTTTTTTTTATTAATCTTTGAATTGAAATTTTTTTTTTGTTTAATTTAAAATAAATTTGTGTTTATTGTAAATTTTTTAAAGTTACACGAATACATAAATGACGTTCGCTTGCCGCAATTAAATCAAAACTCAATTAAAATTAAAAGTTTTTTGTACGGTACTTGCCCGGAGTATTCAAAATTTGAAATTCTCTTAATTTTGCAAAAAATGAAATTAAAATGATGGGAATAGAAGCTCATTAAAACTTAAATTATGCTTTATCGATACAATATCACATAAAAATTCAATTTGAAAACGAAAATAGAAAGGAAATGAAAAACGACTACAGAGTGCAGAAATGAGGTTTCTTAGGGAAATTGCAGGTTATAAAAGAATTGATAAAAAGCGAAACACCGACATCTGAAATGAATTGAAAATATTTAGTTTAACTGACAGAATTAAGGAAAACCGGAATTCTTGGAAAGAACATCTGGAAAGAATGGACGTAGAACGCATCCCAAGAAAAGTATTCAAATACAGACCCAGAGGAAAACGAAATGTTGGACGACCCAGAAAGAGATGGGGAGACCAAGAGTGACGCAACGGAAAATGTCTAAAGCATGAAGATGATGATGATGATGATGAAATAGAAAAACATACGGGGCATTCCACATCAAATCGACCACTTTTGAACCCGACCCCTTTTGATTTTCTTGAAATTTTTACATATTATACTATCCCACCAAAAATAATTTTGTGAATTTTTTCAAAATTTTGAAAAAAATTGCAAAATTTCAATGGATCGCGCACGTGGTAGGTACCATCGCTAAAAGCAGTATTTATGAGGCGAATTTATACATAATTTTCTATTTTAGACTACATTTTGGGCCACGATAGTCGATCTACGCGTTCTACTTTCCTCTACAGGATTTTTTATGCGCCGACAGGCGCATATTTTGAAGATCACAAATGAAGACGACGAAATGCAAGATTTGCTATTCAGCAAATATGTTGAATTTAAAAATTTCAACGACAGGCAAGTTTTTTTACTCTGCACATTGCCGATTTTTAATCGAATCTAAAAATAAAGTTATGTATTTTTATAATTTGTGTTGTACCATTCCTTATTTTGTATGCCTCTCTCCTCGTGCTGTGTTTGGCTACGCCCCTCGAACGAATAAAGTTTTCCGGCTACGCCCCATCACGTGAAAAAACTTTTCGGCTACGCCCCATTCACGAAAAAATCTCAAAACGTTCATGGGGCGTGGCCGAAAAAAAAAAGAAACAAAAATAGTCTTTTTACCTCCTAAAAACAGGTATGAAAACTACCCCAAATTCGACCTGAATAACAAAAAAACTTTGATTTATTCCGCGTATAACAACGCAAACCCCTTAATGGGTCGACATTTCTTTCTTTTTGTTTAATTAAAAAATATTATGTTTTATTTCTACACAAAAATATTTTTCAATTAAACAAAATAAATAGAAAGAAATGTCGGCCCATTATGGTGTTTGCATTGTTATACGCGGAATAAATTAGAGTTTGTTTTTAAATAAAAAAATCAAAAGTGTCGAAATTTGAAAAATCAATGATTATTTCCGAAAAAATGAAAAATTTTGTAGAATACAAGTTTGAATATTTTTTTCTGAAAAGTACGTTTAAAGACACAAAAAACAAAAAAAAACGTCCTGGTTAGTCAATTTTTGAAATAGTTATGATCGTTTGAAAAAAAACATTAGTTATTCTAAAAATTTGTAACTTTTTGGGTTGAGTAACAAATTTTGAAAAAATTCACAGAACTGTTTTTGGTGTCAAAATCAAAAGGGGTCGGGTTCAAAAGTGGCCGATTTGGTGTGGAATGCTCCATATACAGCACCCCCTCTTAAGAATTTTGCGAATAACTTTGAAACGATTGAAGTTCAAACGAAAAATTTGGAAGCTCACTGATACTCAAACGTTTAATACCATTTTTTCCCCAAAATTCCACTTGGAAGGAAGCTAGCATATCTAAAGCTCCCTCGAAAGTTTTTGCAAATAACTCCGTGACGGTTGAAGCCCAAACGGAAATATTGGAAATTCATTGATGTCTGTCTGTCTAATCAAATGTAAAAGAAAATAATGGTTAATATAAAGGTTTTAGTTTTAATACCCCTAGAACACCGCCTTAAAAGTTAATAAAAACCACATTTATCGCTCTGAAAACCTGACAGCTGACAATTTGAAATTATTTAAGCCATTTGTAAAAAAAATTCCCTTCGAAAAGAGAATTCTCTGCACACCCAGTAGAACTGGTAAAATTTGACGTGCGAAGACCTTGATGTTAAATAACTAGCTCTATAATGATGTCGGAGGCAAGGTGACGGGTTTTATTAATAACTTCTCAAAGTATCACAACAATCGGAAGGCACGTTAAGCCGGTGGTCCTCCTGGGGTTAATGAATGGCCATCATTAACATAAAAACCAGGGTTACAGGCTCGTCTGGTGGCAAGTCTAGCAAACTACCTATCGGACGTTAAACAATTTATATGCTCACAGATCTAGCACTGCCAAGGAAACGACGCAATGGCTAGAAATAAGAAGCCCTAGGCTTAGGCTGAATTTATTCAGTTGAAAAAGAAGAAAAAGAAGTATCACAACAAAAATAAACATTCTTTTTTTTCTTCGTATGCTTCTTGACAGAACCTCGGTGGTTTGCCATTGCCTTCAGAGATATTATAATAAAATAAACATTAATAATCTTTAATATAACAAACGGTAAGCACAAAAAATCACTTGGGATAATAAATGTGAATAATCTAAAATTTCCGTCTGCTGGCACCAGAGATGTTTAGAACAACACACACTAAGTATCGTGGTGTCAAAAACTAAATCAAAAACAACTACAAAAAGCAAAAACCAACTCAACTGAAGATTTTTAATGTGATTACAAAATATAATTTTACAACAAAATACTCATAGCTGTTTTTCTCTCTTCAAGTTGTTGATATCAAACGTTCCAAACAAATTTGTTGACCATAGACAGAACAAGAACCAAAAATTTCTTTACAGATATAGTGGTGCTATCACAGGTGGTACAGGTAGTACAAGTTAATAATATGGCCGTCTTGATATACTATGATCTTCACAGTCAAGATTACAACCAACCAAACTTCCTCTCCAAGAAAGAACCAAACAAATACGAACTGCTGCAGGACCATTGAAAGTTGGGAAATGGGGGAATATAAAAAAAAACCAAAAGATAAAACCGCTTTACGCAGAGAAGGGATCACGGTAGCGTCACTAGCATTAATATGCTTTAACAGTGCACCACGAGCGAAAATAATGTTTTTGACGTGATAAAGTCTTATAAATAGATGAACGCCGGCTACACTCACGAAAAAACATGACTCATTGTCACGTTTTGCTTAAGCCATGCGTGCAAGCGAGAGCGCAAAACACGCGATAGACCGGGCCGGATTCAGCTAGTCTAGCGCCCCAGGCTAATAACTTCAGGCGCCTATCATATTTTATGATTGTTGAACATAAACGCAGAAATGCCTGGCAACTTGCGCCTTTTATATTTTGACGCCGCAGGCGATCACCTGTTGTGGCTACTAATAAATCCGTCCTTGGCGATAGAAAAGCACGATTGGCTTTAGCGTTTGGCTTGTGACGCATCTATCTCTCTTCCACTCCATCGACCGATGCGTCCGAGTGAAAGAAACAGCGGTAGCACTTAACCTACACGTTAACTGTATTGTTTACTGTTTAGAAAGTAAAGTGTATATTTAATAGCGCATTGTTACTTGTAATTAATCTGTACCTATAATTTAAGTAAAAAAAAAAAAAATTTAAATTAACGAGTGCAAATAAATGGTAACTTATCGAAAAAATTGTAATTTTCATTTATCTCCTTTGTATTATTCAAAATAATGATAATTTAGTGATAATAATTCAATTTAATTCATAATAAAAGTATGCAATTTTTCATCAATATTTGCTTATGACGTTATCACGTAAAATTAACGTTCGTAAAGTAAGTACGTACCAACTTTACAAACAACTAATTTTTTATAGTTAATGTGCAGTGAAAATGGCTGGAGGCGCTTGAGCAAATCCAGGAGTGCATCCAGTCAATTTTTACTTGCACAACCACCGTTCTTATAAAATCCACGCAAAAACGAGTTTTACTTCTAACGCCCATATTCTGTAACTTTTCGTTATCGTTATGAAATCGTTAAGAACCGTGAAGTTTGGTTTCTACATATTATTACATAATTATTTAAAGCAATTTTGAGTGTAAATCAAACTTTACGGTTTCTAACGATTTCATAACGATAACGAAAATTTATAATTTACAGAATAGGGGGGTAGGGGTATGTTTATAAAAACTACCATAGCACGAGGAGGATCTATGCGAAAAAGTATTAGCCGTACGTTAACATTGCGTACGACTAAGTGAGAAAATTTTCATCAGCCGGACTCTTTTATATGAGCGCACACGTTCCGACAATAGAATTCATTGATTCACCAATCACAAGCAGCTTAGCTTAAAATTTGCTACGAAATCGAGCTATTTTAAATTCCATTTTTAAAAAAACTAGTGCCTTCAAGGCCATGTTCCTTATTTAATTCTCATATTTAAAATATGCTTTTTCAGATTTCATCGAGGTTTCAATCGTAAAATTTGCATTTTAGCGTCAAAAGTACCTACCTATCCCCCAATTGTTTTATGTTATTTACTTGTAATAATATAAACTAATAGTTTCTTAATTTTTATTAAAAACTCACCATTAAAACGCACAACCACAAAAATGTCGAAATCAAAGTTGGGGTATCTTGGAGTGCATCTTCTGCTTCAAGAACAAAAATGTTTTTTAAAATGACAATAACTGTATTTATACAATCTAAAAATTCAATGAAGATACAAAAGTACAAAATTAAAATCTGAAAACCAAAGAGTTGGTTGAACCACTTCACAGCTTTACTTAATAACAAGTACGATTTTCTAATGCTTTTTACGCTACCACAAAAACATTTTCCATATTTCTTAATTTGTTTATCTCTAGTAACAAACACATTTTTTTCTGAATCAGCCTCAAAGATTGACTTTAATTTTTTGGTGATCGCTTTAAAACCACTTTTTAATATGACTATATAATTAATTATCAAAAAACAAGAAAACAGTAGTAAATAATGTAACATGTAAGCGATGACGAACAAAGGCATTAATTTTTTTACTTGCAGTTTTAAAAGGCTATTAATATTTTGTGTTAGTAGCAATCCATAGATAACATTAAATATAATTATTTTTGTCCAAATTTTATTTCTACATTTGTCGGAAAATTCAGCTAACATGTCGAGAAATTTTTTGTATTTCTTTGTATACAATATCGATAATTTTATTATGGATATGTTGGCAAATAATAATACTGCAATTGATGCTATTAACTTAATTACCATAACCAAAATTGAATATGGCTGCCCGTGATTGATTGGCGTTAACCAAATGTTACAAATCTCGTAAATGTTTAAAAATATTAAAATTATAATTGAATATATGACATGCCACTTATTTTCACTTTTACTGGGTGCTAAAGCCAAAAATATAGCAATATTATACAGAGGTTTTATATTTTCATAAATGTTAGCTCTAATTTTATAGGTCATTTTGACTAAACCCCAACAACTTGTGAACTAAAACACATGTACATTTTAAGAGATTAAAATTTTTGTACAATGTTATTGATTAATGTTAAAATAAACAAAGGTCAGTAATAAATGTAATATTTACTTTCGTGAAATTATGTTATTTTTCATTTTCAGTAACTGATTGATTAAAAATATTTTGTACTGTAATTCAGATAATTACTATTATAATTATTATTATTATCAGGTATCTATTCCATTTGGAATATGCCTACTTTCTTAAAAGTCTTTACGATTTATTTGCTGAGGTGAATCACTCCTTGTTTTTTCTTTTTCGATACTCTAGATCAATTTCCACATAGCGTGTAGATGCCCACTAGAAGGCCGAGCTAAGAAATTATGTTTAGTTTGCGATTTGAACTCAGAATTTCCGCTCTGTACTTAACCAGCGGCTACAACACTCTACAGCTGTGGCTTTATTATTATAATATTATAATTAAATTTATAAAAACTTAATAATGATTTTTGTTCTAAAATTATAAACTAGTAAATCACCGACGGTTGTGTAACAAAGCACCGTTTGCTAGAAATCTGATCAAATGCATTAGTTTGGTTAAAATTGACATTTGTTACTGAAATTATGGTTTCATCTCTGTACAGTGTTAAGAGCTTACGTACAGTCATGAATTCAAAAAAACCTGTTTAATTTTTATTTTTTCATATAAAAGTACATCTCAGAAATATTATGTAAAAGTTTCAAATTTAAAACTCGTATAGATATAACGATATAAGCTAATGAGAGTAACAATTGTTATCAAACTTATATCAAACGGAAAACTTTAGACGAGTTTAACTCAAAACTACATTATAAAAGTCTGTGCAGTAACTCAAAAACTACTTAACCAATCATGATGAAATTTTACACACGTCTAAAATATAAATGATTCTCGAGACTGAACAATTACTTTTTTTTTTTTTTTTTTTATCTCGTTTTACAAGTAATTATAGGCCAATTTTTTAGGTAAAAATCTTCACTTTTATTTCAACACCATCCCAAAAATGGAAATTTTCATATCTTTTGAAATGGATTTGTTCAGTCTGGAGATAAACTAATATTGTGGTGTTCCGTTTGAAACAAAAAACTTCTAAAGGTCCGGCACTCAGATTGTTTGAAGAAACAAAAAACCTCTCTAGGGTGTTAGGTTCAAAAGCTTTTCCACAATCAAAATGTGACTCAGGGTTATGAACAAATTTTTAATTAAACAAATGAAAAATCCACACATATAAATTTTAAAACTGAAAACAAGTTATCCTTCTGTAAAATCGAACAAAAATGCAATTTGAAGCCAAAATTTAACGATTTCCGCTCATAAGTACGCATTTACTAATTTAAATTTACACTTTTTTCTTATAAACAAAAATAGCGTTTTTAATATTGCTTAGAGTAAATGTAGGGAAAGGATTAAATAAGTTAAATTATTAAATAAAAAAGGAAAAAAATTCGTGCCGCGCAAGACTGCATTAAAATTCCGTCCCGCGCAGACTGAGTTGATAAAAAGTTTTGCGCGGGACTAAATATTCTAAATATGCCGCGGAATATCCCGTCTCGTCTTGCATTTATTTAGAAAAAAAATTTATAAATCAAACGCGGGACTGAATTGGCATCCTGTTTTGCACGAAACTGAATTGACATTCCGTCCCGCGCGAGACCAAATATTCTAAATATGCCGCGCAACAAAAAAATATCCCGCGGGATATCCCGTCCCGTCTTGCACTCATCTTTAAAAAAACTTTATAAATCAAACGCGGGACTGAATTGGCATTTTATTTTGCACAAAACTGAATTGACATTTCGTCCCGCACGAGACTAAATATTCTAAATATGCCGCGGAACAAAAAAGTATCCCGCGGGATATCCCGTCCCGTTCTTCATTCATCTCTAAAATAAATGTATTGTCGTGAAACAACTTTAAAAAATCATTTTCCCTATTTTTAATTTAGCAAAATTAAGTCGAAATTAAATTTTGTTTTTCTTTCATTTTTTTATGCTATTACAATTTATGAAAAAGACACACAAATAAAAGTTAAATTGTAATTTTTAACACAAACAAACTTTATTTTTATTTAAAATTTTTGAAATTTGATATGATTTTGATGGTAAATTGTTTTAAAATTTTAAAACAGAGGGTTAAGTGATACTTTAAAAGGCAGGTTCAAAATGTTATCAAAAATCGAAAACAAAGAAGAGAAAATTTTCAAGAGAGTAAGGGTCGTGAGTAAGTAGACCAAGGGTCGTGAGTAAGTCGACTGAGAGTCGTGAAGCAAGTCGACCAGGGTCGACCAGAACCATTTACTGATTTTAAAAAAGACCTGAAAGACAAAAATGAAAAATTGGAAGATTTAAGTGGAGAAACAAAAAAAAATTAAAGAAGAGATTATCAAGGAATTGAGAGAAAATGAGCGAAAAGAAGAAGTCAAGAAAATGGATTTGGGTGATACAAAAGAAGATACCGAAATTTTAAAAATTGACGTGCAGGAGCTCGATGAATGCATCGCAACGCAAACTGATGCGCTGAAAAATTTAAAGTTTAAAGGGGTTGAAATTTCTGAAAACAAATTTAAAAACATGGACAAAAAGAAAATTAAAATGGAGAGAAGGTCGACATTTAGTCATTTTTGAGTCGATCTTGGAGGTCTAAAAAGGCATTAAAAGTGAGAAATTAATTAGTGGGATCGTCTTATGAGGACAAGAATTTAGTGAATTTTGGATTGGCGTTTTGACCAAGAGTTTGTTGGTCAACAATTGGAAATTTTGGAAAAGTTTGTCCTGAGTTTGAGCGGCGATTTGTTTTTGATTTGCTATTTTTGGATGATTTGAAATCTTGGGTCCAAAAGTCCATTAGAGGAAAATTTTGATTCGAAGTTGATTGATGGGTCGACGTTCGAGGCCTGCATGCCGTGGTGTCGATTCCAGTTGCAAGCAAACAAGGTAAATGAGCTCCATTGGTTTATTTAACATTTTT
The DNA here is from genome assembly GCA_905340355.1 of Rhagonycha fulva. Lineage (NCBI taxonomy): Eukaryota > Metazoa > Arthropoda > Insecta > Coleoptera > Cantharidae > Rhagonycha > Rhagonycha fulva. Next base: position 24,070,542 of record HG996554.1, read on the forward strand.
TTAAATTTTTTTGCGTTAGTGCACTTTAAAGTTTTGTGGCGCCGAATAACATTTTACTTGAAGTTCACTTATTTGATTAAAGAAATTTATTTTTTTAAATTGTATTTATAAAATTTTTTATAATTATTTACACGATTACACCATAGTGGATGCGAATGCGTTGTTTTGCTGTTTTTGAGTATTTTATTATCAATTATAATAGCGCATTCGTATTTACTAACACCAAATACACCACGTTTTTAAAACTCAAGTTGTGAGTACAAAAAAGTCTCTTTGGTAAAGTTGATTTTTGAATAAATCATTTGAATGTCATTCGGTGGTGGTTGGTAAAAAACAATTAAACACCACACGAAGCTTGGTGGTGAGAATTTCTTTTTTTATAACTTTATGGTGCGAGATATAAATAAGGACGTGGCTGAAGTTGTACACGAACTCAAACTCAAAACTAAGTGTCTGAAAAACCTACCCTTAGATAACAAAAGTAAATTTTATGTACCAGCCGCATCTTTTGAGATATCCTCATAAATTTTGGTACATATTGTCGTGTTCTGACGAACAACTCTTTAAATCCCGTAGCTGTTATAGTCGGAAGTTTGCATTATTTAAGACTCTCTCAGTTAGTGAATTCCAGGGTATGCTTAAATTATCCACAATAAATGAAACAATAATTTTTACCGGGCATCAATAAAATTTACTTAGACGAAATTTGGTTATAATTAATCACAAGCAGAAAACAGAATTTTTGTTAAATCAAATTCGACAATGAATAAATCAGATATCGACGAGATTTATCTACAAGTTCTCACATTTACTATTCCAAAATTTATTACTCTAACTTGTAAACAAATCAAGCATTATAAATGGTACAAGCTGAAATAAAATAATTCGCACAAATTAATTGTCTCATTTAAAATCTCGCGCCGACCTGTAACCAAACGCATAAAAAACTGTTTAATTCTACCGCTAGACACAAATAAAGTTCGACGTAACGCGTAGCATAGCAGCTGATACTGATCATCGTAAAAAATAAAGTTAATCTCGATGGTAAACTAATTAATACAAATTTTGAAATTGGTGCATCAAAGTGATTAAAGTTGTTGTAATACTCCAATCAGTCTATTATTAGCGAAGTTTCCAGGTTCGTATAAAATGTGATTTACATAACCTCCAATTGTAAAATTTATAAATTCTATTTTCCAGATAAATAATATCGAAATAACGTAAAATAAAAGAATTTAAATTCTAATTACCATTCGATGGCTTCATAAATTGTTGTTAAAGGGAAATAACTTGCGATGAAAAACGACAAAAATGCGGCCATTTCACAACTCATCAAGCAGAATAATTCTTCATTTCCAATTCCAGAAATCAATCTTCTAGAAAACACCATATTCATCATACTGACACTCCACTAATCATCATTGCAATTGTACTTCACAATTTATTCTAAAATTGCAACATTTCACCACTTATCGAGAAAATTTGTCTTCCTCGAAAAACACAACTTAACACCTCCGCCTCTCAGTCAGTAATCCCTTATCATTTTTCAAAATTTTCATTTTCTTCCTGTTCTAGGCTTTTGGAAATCGTGGCCCACGCTGATTCGTCAATTTTTCCAGCGAAATTTGAAAATTTTTCAAAAAAAATTGATATCACAAATTTTCAAATTAATTTTCAACATTTCCTGCACCATCTAGAGTTATTTACGATTAACACGACGTTACAGTTTTCTATGCACGCATTCACTAATTTATTAAAAAGAAGGTAAACGAATTAACAATAAAAAAAATTTAATCAAACAAAATGCAGTCTTATCTGATTAATTTAACTTTTTAGGCTTCTGGAACAAATTATCCACCATAAAAAATCCTGTTTTCTTAATAACAAACAAAATTATGACTATTAAAAGCAAAACCATTCCACTTGTCCGAGTAAAATTTAAAATCATACAAAACTCAAAAATTGGACGGATCAACATCAAATTGTGGATAATTTAAACTTTTGGTAACTACCACTGTACATGTCAACATGTTTAAAATATCATTATCAATAACCATGTTAAATTTCATTAGCCGCATTAGAGGCTATGGGTTTGAAAATCCTACATTTAGATAAAAATCGGAAGTAAATTTCGTGTACCAGCCGCATCTTTTAAGATCCCCTCATAAATTTTGGTACACATGTTTAAAATATCATTACCAACAACCATGTCAGATTTCGTTAGCCGCATTAGAGGCTAAGGGTTTGAAAATCGTACTTTTAGATGAAAATCGGAAGTAAATTTTGTGTACCAGCCGCATCTTTTAAGATCCCCTCATAAATTTTGAGACATGTTTAAATTATCATTACCAACAACCATGTCAAATTTTATTAGCCGCATTAGAGGCTAAGGGTTTGAAAATCCTACATTTAGATAAAAATCGTAAGTAAATTTTGTGTACCAGCCGCATCTTTTAAGATCCCCTCTTAAATTTTGGTACACATGTTTAAAATATCATGACCAACAACCATGTCAAATTTTATTAGCCGCATTAAAGGCTAAGGGTTTAAAAATCGTACTTTTAGATGATAATCGGAAGTAAATTTCGTGTACCAGTCGCATCTTTTAAGATCCCTTCATAAATTTTGAGACATGTTTAAATTATCATTACCAACAACCATGTCAAATTTTATTAGCCGCATTAAAGGCTAAGGGTTTGAAAATCCTACATTTAGATAAAAATCGGAAGTAAATTTTGTGTACCAGCCGCATCTTTTAAAATCCCCTCATAAATTTTGAGACATGTTTAAATTATCATTACCAACAACCATGTCAAATTTTATTAGCCGCATTAGAGGCTAAGGGTTTGAAAATCCTACCATTAGATAAAAATCGTAAGTAAATTTCGTGTACCAGCCGCATCTTTTAAGATCCCCTCTTAAATTTTGGTACACATGTTTAAAATATCATGACCAACAACCACGTCAAATTTTATTAGCCGCATTAGAGGCTAAGGGTTTGAAAATCCTACCTTTAGATAAAAATCGTAAGTAAATTTTGTGTACCAGCCGCATCTTTTAAGATCCCTTCATAAATTTTGGTACACATGTTTAAAATATCATGACCAACAATCATGTCAAATTTTATTAGCCGCATTAAAGGCTAAGGGTTTAAAAATCGTACTTTTAGATGATAATCGGAAGTAAATTTCGTGTACCAGTCGCATCTTTTAAGATCCCTTCATAAATTTTGAGACATGTTTAAATTATCATTACCAACAACCATGTCAAATTTAATTAGCCGCATTAGTGGCTAAGGGTTTAATAAACTAGCAAAAAAATGCTAAAAGTTGGAGACACTCCAGCGGGCGAGACTTTCCGTGGGATCACTTATGCTCATGAGCCACTATAAATAATAATGATCGGTTATTACGGTAAACTTTGTATCTTAACAGATGGTCGAAGTTTCTCGAATTTTTTACAAATCTGAACAAAGAGGATAATATCACAGCTTCATCGGAACAACATCACTATACTCTGTTTTATTTAAGAAAACGAAATTTGACATGATTGTTGATAATGATATTTTAAACATGTGTACCAAAATTTATGAGGGAATCTTAAAAGATGCGGTATGTAGATTAGCGAAAAGTAGTAGTTTTTTGGAACTAGATAAGATAAGATAAGTTTTTAGATCTAGATAACTAGATAAACAATTAAAGTTTCAAATAATTGTTTACCAGTTGCAAGTGTTTTTGCTGCGCTTATGTGCTTAAAAAGAGAGGTGAGCTAAGTGAACGTGCTAAGGACCGGACTCTAGGCTAGCAGCCCTAGGTTCAATCCCCAACCTGGCTACACAATTTATCCAACTTCATTATGACCTCCTCTCGGAAAACAACGGCAAACCACCAAGAGTAATCTGCCAAGAGAATTATTTAATACCAAAATTAATGGTCACGATGCTTCTCTCAAGAAGCAAAAACAATGAAAAAGAGAAAATGTGCTTAAAAAAGAGTTGCTAATCCTTTTTAGATCATGCAAAGACTCCTTTTTTTAAACTATGATTTTTAAAATGAATATTAAATAATTTTTATTATTAGCTTGGACTAATTATATCGCGATTTTAACGCCTGCCATGCAATGGAGTAGTTGCCGGCAGTGAATTCTAAAGGCTTTATTACTTCTGCCGCTTTTCCGGTTAAACTACTCTTTAAACAATGTAATCTTTGTACATCCATTAGGTCCTCATTGTCATGAATTTAAGTGTTGAAAATTTCTTTAAATTCTAACAAATTTTCAATATTTCCGTTAAATTTTACTAAATTAATTTTTGGAAGATTAAGATAACACAGTATTCTACAAAATTTTTCGAATTTTACGACGATAGAAAGAAATCCTCGTTGTTTCGAGGCAGTTTTTAAAGACGACTGTTGGAGATAAGCAGTCACTCCACGTTTTAATAAAACGATTTTTACTTGAGTTACAATATATTGACCACTGAAGGCTAGGAGAATTTCTTGAAAACTGCCTTTTTAGGGTTGAATTACCATAGCAGATAAGCATACAAACTAAATATAACAAAACAAATGTTGGGAAGACAAGAAAGGTTTTTAAATATCTTAAATAATAATTATATATACAGTGTTTTAAATAAAATTAAAATACAAAACTTAACAACGACTATATTTATAAAACGATTAGGTAGGGGAGATCCTTGTACTTTGGGACAGCTTGTACTTCGAGACATTTAGTTTTTAATGCTAATATTCAAATGTATTGCTTTTCGTTTTAAGAGGTTATCCTGCTAATGGATAGAGGTCATTTCACCATAAAATAAATTATAAATGCCCGATTATGTGTTTGTTATTAAACGTTTTGCGTTTTAAGGTAGATGATGTATTATTTAATCGCTTAACTTCCACATCTTTACCAGGTAAATTTTATTTACAATGGTTTTGTTGCATACGGTATTACTTAATACACATATAAGGCTAACTATTTTTTCATAGTGCTGAATTTTAACTTTTACGTTTGGACGGTTATATGCCAATAATAATAAGTAGTGCTGTGCTTGTACTTTGGGACACTCTCGTGCTTGTAGTTAGCGGATGGTCAAATTTCGAAATTTTTATAAAATATGTTGAGAATTTCATAAAGCCACACACATTTAAGTGATTGAATTGAATCAATTGTAGGAGATCAGCGATTTGGACGTTTTGAAGAAATTACCAAAACTCACAGTAGTTGGAGGCACAAAAGCAATTATCCTTTTCAATGACTTTTTGTCTGGCTACAGTATGTCTTAATAAATATGTTTTATAAATTTTAAGTTTTTTTTTATTTATTTATTGTCGTCCTGACGTCAAATTAACATTGTCCCAAAGTACAAGCCCCTGATTGTACTTTAGGACAATTTTCAACAAAGCATTGTCTTTCAATTATCAATTTGATATTAGCTTTGTTTGGTACAGCAATCCTAGTGTACACTAGTGTACCCTAGTGTACACTTTTCTGTATATGGCGTTTGGTATAAATCGGTGTAAAAAGTGTAGGTAGTGCCAACTGTTTGGTAAGAAAACTGGTGCAGTCCAGAACTACACCACTAGTGTACACTAGGATTGATAAATAGCTTTGTTTGGTACACAACTAGTGTAGTGTAGTCTAGTGTAAAAAGTGTAGTGTAGTGTAACCACAACTACACCAGAGCACGCTAGTGCAACTACCCTGTACAAACGACTTATGTGCAAAATACATCAAAATTTGAAGTACAAAAAACACAGAATAGAATTCTAAACAGAATATGTTGGTACAGAATTAGCTTTGTTTGGTACAGCAGTCCTAGTGTACACTAGTGTACCCTAGTGTACACTTTTCTGTATATGGCGTTTGGTATAAATCGGTGTAAAAAGTGTAGGTAGTGCCAACTGTTTGGTAAGAAAACTGGTGCAGTCCAGAACTACACCACTAGTGTACACTAGGACTTGATAAATAGCTTTGTTTGGTACACAACTAGTGTAGTGTAGTCTAGTGTAAAAAGTGTAGTGTAGTGTAACCACAACTACACCAGAGCACGCTAGTGCAACTACCCTGTACAAACGACTTATGTGCAAAATACATCAAAATTTGAAGTACAAAAAACACAGAATAGAATTCTGAACAGAATTATGTTGGTACAGAATTATATCCTAAAAGTTAATGTTATTTCTATATAAGAGATTTTTTGATACAAACATTTGAGTTTTTTTAGTGTTGAGAGAGTTGAGTGGTTAAAAATAAACGTGTTGCCTCACATGCTTCTTAGCAATTCAAGAATTTTTACTGTTAAAGCTTGTATGACACAATGCACAATTTTGCATAAAATTTACATGTAAATTGTAACTAACCAATGAAAATGTCTGATGGATACTAATACGGTTTTTCCATTGGTTAGTTACCATTTACATGTAAATTTTATGCAAAATTATGCATCGTGTCACACAGGTTTAATTTTTTATTTTTGAATTCTATTGCTTCTGCATTCTGCTTTTTTTTGAAATATTCACAATCAGCCGTTATTCGTCCACTCCTGAACATTAGGCTTCCCCTTTTAGACTCCCCCCCAAGTGGGGGGAGAGGGGGTTTTTACCCATAACTCACCACGCTGGGCAGACGGGTTGGCGAGTAGTCCGCAGATCAATTTTGAACTTTTAGACCACAGCACATATCCGACGCAACCAGGATTAAAACCGCGGTTTCCCGCTTTCTAGTCTATCCGTGTTTGATTTCCGCCAGACTGCTAGTTGAAACCCTATACTTCTTCAATTCGTTCGCTATTCTTTCTCGATTGAGTTTAAAGGTTTTAACGACACCAAGACAATTTTCCATTGTTAAAATAGAATTAAATATATTTTCAACTTAAAAACTTTTAAAATTTTACTGCTTGTTAATTACACTACACTTCTTACACTACCTACACTTTTTACTCCTATTCATACCAAACGCCATATATAGAAAAGTGTACACCAGGACTGTGATACCAAACACATTGGGTGATATGAATAAAATCAAGTTTAAGCTCAGAGTATGTACTCGCGAGCATGAGCATGAAATGCAAGTTTATACTCAAATCCATATGAATTAAATTGATGTAGATCGACGAGTAAAAATGCTCTTATTAATTTGAGTAGATACTCATAGCCGATCACAATCTAAACAGCCTTGGTCAAATTGACTAAAATAATTTGTTTTTTTTTAATTATTAATGTCAAATAGTGAATCAGGTAATAGACCATAATAATTAACAACACTATAATAGTGACAATGAGTGACAGCGAAGAAGAGGTGCCGGCGAAGGGTTCAGAAGTTCAAATGGAATTTCTGAAGTTTTTGCGAGACTTTTTTTTTGTTGACCTTTTCTTCTGTTATTTTTATTTCTTTCTTGACCCGGATACGCAACTATAATTTCTTTAATTAATGGTTTTTCTGGATAGCATAATTCATCTTTTAAAAATTTGGCCACATTGTGTAACGATCCTAAGAGCATTGTAGATGCATTTGCGCAATACTTTAAAAGTGTTTATCGCGATGATACATCGTCCGACACCCGCCATTTCGACTCTAGTAATCTGAACATTGATGGTAGTAATATCTCTGTCTCCGAAGTAAACATCGATGAAATTAAACGTGCAGTTGAGTCATTAACTGGCTCTAAGGCGAAGCCAACTGCGGGAGTTGATCAGATACCGGCGTTCATAATTAAGGATTGTGTATCCTCTTTCGTGCTTCCACTGAAACACATTTTTGATCTTATGCTGAATACTTCCGTTTATCCTAACGTCTGGAAACGTGCCCGCGTTGTCCCTGTTTTAAAAAAGGGAGATCCTTCACTCATTTCCAACTATCGTCCTATATCAATTTTATGTAACTTTTCAAAGTTGATAGAGTTGATTTTGTACTCTCGTATTTATGTCTCGGTGGGGAATATCATATCCTCATCTCAACACGGGTTCATGGCTCATAGGTCAACCATTACCAATCTTGCTTGTTTCACGCAATTTGTCTCTGGAATTCTCGACGGTGGCGGACAGGTTGACGCCATCTACTTGGACTTTCAAAAAGCCTTTGATCAAATCGACCTAGACATTCTTCTGTTTAAACTGGAAAGATTCGGTTTCTCCGATGCGCTACTTAAACTGATGCGCTCTTATTTATTTAATAGAGAGCACTTTGTTGAATACATGGGTTATATATCTAATTCTTTTGTTCCCACATCCGGAGTGCCTCAGGGTTCAAATCTGGCGACTCTGCTGTTCATCGTATTTATAAATGATCTAGTTTTAGTCATCGGATGTCTTATCTTGATGTACGCTGATGATGTTAAGCTTTATCTTTCCATTGCGCATGTTAGTGATTGCTTGCGTCTTCAGAAATCAATCGACTCTGTTGTGCTCTGGTGTTCAAATAATAACTTGGACTTGAATATAGGCAAATGTTTTGTCATGACTTATACCAGGGCTAGATATCCTATTGTTTATCAATATAACATTGTTAACAGGGTAATCGGTCGCAGTGATGGTTGTAAGGATTTGGGTGTCTTCTTTGACGCAAAGTTAAACTTCATTCGGTACATTGAGATGATGGAGTCGAAAGCTCTCAGGTCCTTGGGGTTTATTATCCGCAGTTGTCGAGATTTCGCCGGTATTGAGGTAGTTAAAATTTTGTACTACGCGTATGTTCGTAGCGTTTTTGAGTATGCATCGATTATTTGGTATCCTATCTACCAGTGTCATGTAAGAAATTTGGAATCTATTCAGAGACGCTTCCTAAAATATTTGTATTTTAGAATACATAAGGTTTATCCTTTGATAGGCTTTGATCATGATTCACTACTGAGGATGTTTAACTTTCGTTCGCTGCATATACGTAGAATTGTAGCATCCGTTACATTTCTTTTTGGTCTGCTACATGGCAACATTGATTGTCGAGATCTTTTAGGTAAACTGAACTTTCATGTTCCTCGTATCACCAGCCGCAGCAGATCAACCTTCTACATAGATGCTTGTCGCACCAATTCAGCTGCTCGATGTCCGATAAGCATAATGTGCACTAATTTTAACTTAGTGTCACATTTATGCGATATTCATGCAGATGGTTTAAAGAGTATCCACAATGCTCTCTTCGAGTTCCACTCCCATACTAATGCTTCAGAGTGATATACCTACGTTAATTCCGCATGCGTATTTTGTAAATTATTGTATATTTGTTTTTGATACATTGTATATTATATTGTACATATCATTTTTTTTTTTTATTGTATAACATTTCAATTACTGTAATTGGGTTCGCCTGTTGTTAATTGAATAAAAATCATTAATAGTTAATAGTTAATAGTTAAACCAGCTTATTATAAGTTTGGAAACTTTTTCTATGAACACACGAACTTTATATCGTAAAAAATTGGAAATCGTTGCTTTAATTGACTAAAACATCTTTCAATTATTACTCGTTCCTTTGTAAATAATTTATTATAAGCATGCTCATGAGGTGTATTGGGAGTTCTAAAAAGAACCATTAGCCATGGAGCAATCCTTCATTTCCTAAAAGTATAGCTTGACTGTTCTGAAAATTATGCACTGCAATATTATAAATGTCTGAATTACTCTATTCTTGAATCGTGAACAGATCCTGGCCATGATGCGTCCACATTTGTAAACCACTTATTTGAATTGCAGGTGGCTAGCACATTAATGCTAGGATATTCTATTTTTTTATTATTTATTTTGTTTTTTTATTCTAATATGCGTACAATCAATCACACCTATTTCATTGGGAATAGTGTATTTAGTTTGCCTTTGTTTTGCTAGATTTAAATCTGCACAATTTCGAAGAAATTTTATCCAATAATCAGCTTTTTACCCCTGACGGTTTTTCAAAAACACAGGGTATATGAAGTTACTATGTACAATTTTTGTTTATTTATATGTTTGTCACCATATCTCCCGAACGGTTATAGGTAGCGACGTACTTTTTTGACAGCATGTTTGTAAAGATCAGGAGAGTGTTCCTGGCTGGTAAAATACAATTTTCGCCCACGAGAAAAAATTCTATCGCAGAAAACGAAAAAACGGAGATTTGTTTTGAAAGAAACATGTTTATAAATTCTGTATTAAAAATTCTCCGTTCCCCCTAACTTCAAAATTGATATTTAAATTTTGTATAAAGGGGGGGAGAGGATGATAAGTTAATTTTTCGAGTTAAGTGTCCGAGAGTTTATGATGTTGAGTAAAGAAGAAAAATTTATTTTTTCCTTTTTAAAGGGAACAGTAGTTTTTACAGTAAGGTGCTTTTATTATTAATTTTTATTTTTGGATTTTTTTTTACAGTCAGGGGTATTTAAAATTTTTAATTTTTATTTTTCCACTATTTTATTGGTAACCTGCGCCACTATTTTTGAAACAGAAGTTTGATGTACTCCCAAATCTTCTCCAACTCCTGATTGAAAATCGGGATCTGCTATATACCTCAAAAATATTTTCATTTTATCCAGTTTACATTTTGCACCTCCCCTTCTTTCTCCTGACTCTTCACCCAAAAAATGGTTTGATATCCATTTTACATTTTCTTTCGTAAAACGATATAAAACCTTATAGTCATTATTGCAAGTAGTTCTTCTGGGTTTATAAGCCCAGCCATAATTTGACCTTGGTCTCTAAATCTATGGTTTCTAATGTTGAACTAAAATGACTGATACAAATAAAAATAAAATTTAAACCAAAGTGTATTCTGATGAGCATGATGAGCTATGAGCATGAGCATCAAGTGCAAGTTAGATAAGTATTCTTGTTCAAGCCTTTTAGACGAAATATTCGGCACAAAGGACCAAAATATTTTAATTATTTGTATTTTAAATCTGTTAATGGAAAAGACTTAACGTTTAGGAGAGGACGAATAACGGTTGAAAAAATGAAAAAAAAAGGCTGTTTTTACTTTTCAATATAAAAAATCTTTTTACCCGACTTTTCATCCAGGTTATAATTTGAACTCCATTCAACGTTAACTTTAAAAATCGATATACCGTACTTTATAATTATCATGGCATTTAATTTTTATGAGTTTGAAATATTTCTTTATATTGACGTGAATTGTATAAATTACAAATTCTAAAATTATCCACAATTAAATTTTCATTTTTGTTAAAGTTTTCGTTTTATGAAATTTCCTTTAATTTAATTAGACGAATAGTAGTAACCTGTTGTTTTCAATTATGTGCCAATGGGTACGTGCAGAGACGAGATTTTTAGGGTTGGAAATTTGTCCAGATACCTGCAAGTTAAATATTTCAAAAATGGAAAAACGTTATAATTTAGTTAATTGAATTTTTCTTTTGTTTAAAAATTGTTTACTTACTTTTGAAATGAGTTGGTGCAAAGGTAGCTACAATCATTGATGCGGTGTTTTTAAACTAGAAGTGTTGTTCGCAATAAATTAAAACTTAGTGACTTCGAAATGTTGAATTTAGCATAAGAAAATTCAAACTTCGCTGGAAAATCAACCAACCAGAGTGCGACACGATTTTTCCGAAGGAAAGTTTGACAGGAAACAAAAAAAAAGATGAGTTGCTCTAGAGAGGTGTAAGCGTGAAGTCTGCAACTCAACGGATTCAAAGTGTAATCTTCGAATGTTTAAAAATTACGAATTGGTAATTAATTTAACGATGATTATGAGCAACTGGAGATTTGTTTGATTGTGAGTGCTACGAAAGAAGAGTATTATGCAATTCATGATGAAATTTTGAAGATTTGGAAAATTCACTTACCAGTCAGGACACGAGTTCGCCATTTTGTCAAATCGTAGATGCAAGGAATTTGAGGGGCAATCTGCTATTATTCAAGCCATCATCTTGGTAAATACCATTTGAATTGATTATTCACACTTTTTCAACAATTATCTTCGTTAATTTGTCACGATGCTTCAGAAATTTTTAAGGTTAACCACACTTGAATTTGTTAAATTTGTATTTCAAGTCGCGTTTGTGATCAAACTTTTACACTTATTAAACACACCGGTGGAACGATTTTATTAATAAATTTGTGTTATTTGACTGCGAAATTAAAAATTTATGTGCCTAACTTTTTCGTGCAGTTTTTATGCATTCAGTTGTCGCTGTCACATGACAATCAGGTATTTTATGCTACCAACCAATTTGAACAATTAAAAGGCGCCAATATTTGAAAATTAAACAATTTTTTTCATTTTTGTACATTATTTATTACAGATGTTTAATTTAAATTACAATAAAACGTTAATTATCTTACAAATTGGAGATACTGTTTTTGAAATTTAAATGTGTAAATTTGTAAAATAATTTTCCATAAATTTTTGAAAGATTTGAATGTCATAGAGTTTAACAACAAAAATTTCGTCTTATATGAGTTATTCTAAAAATTATGAATACTATTCTCGTCAAATTAAATTATAATTTATCTCTGAGAATTTTGTTTTATTGATTGTGGATAGTTTGGGAATAATTTTAGAACCTACTACTGAGGGAGAGTCTCGTTTATGCAAAACTCCGACTTCAACAGCTACGGGACTTAAAGAGTTGTTCGTCAGAACACCACAATATATAAAGTATAAGTATACTTGTAATAATAATGATAAACTAAGCTATATCTCGTTTATGAAATTGAAATGAGTCTCCTACTAAGCACACTCCAATTTTATAAAGTAAATTTTATAAAGTAGAAACTCATCTCTGTGGAGCACAAACTCATTTCAATCATACGAATAATAAGATTACGCTCATGACAAATGAAACTGTGAGTATAGAGTATAGGCTCCGAGTTATTCATTTCACTTATCGAGTATCGTATCGATGTTCATTCCCATTTTGTGTTGAGCATAAACTAATTTTAATTATATGAATCGTAAGTTTATGCTCATGACATTTGTAGATGAGAGCACCTACTCATACTGAGCATTTACTTTTGATTTTTATTCATACAACTGCGAGTATTTACTCAAAAATTTAGAGCATAAAGTATGTACTCAGTTTTATTCATAACACCCATTAAGCTAGTGTAACTAGTGTACTACACTACACTACACTTTTTACACTACACTACACTAGTTGTGTACCAAACAAAGCTAATATTACATTATCTTTTTGGAAATTTTGCTACGAATAGTCAAAATAACACTAATTATGCTGGTCAAGGTAAAATTGATCCATTTTAAAAAATGTCGATAAAAAAAATTAAAAACCGAAAAATGTCCCAAAGTACAACAGTCTCCCCTATATAAAAAATATAATTTATATGATTATTTTTATTAAAGTACAAGTAAAATTGACATATACAAATGTTTGTATTAAACTTATCAGCAAAACTCTTCAGACTGATCTTTCTATTTTTTTATTTTTATTTTGCTATTATTGCCCAATAACTCTGAATGTACCTACATGTTTAATCAAATTTACAATACAGCATACACATTTATGTGAATCAATTTTTTTTTACGAAACAAAAGTTGTTATTTTCTACAGATTTTTATCAGAAAATTAATTTTATTACTTTAAGGTAATTAATTAATGGTCAATTGAACAATTGTTCAATAACCACTTTAGTAGTACCTCGAAAACAAGCTGAAAATGAACCAACATATTTTACTAAATAATTTTGCAATTTGTATGGCAATTATGCCTCCAACGTTGCCAAAAACGTTAGGTTTATGGAATCTTCACAAATTTTATTCGTATTTTTTATGTGTGCTTGTAATTATTGCTGCATTAACTGATTTTCTTCAGCCATTTATTTTAAAATTGTACTTAGACAGTATGGATATTACCGTCGTGCATTCCGTTCATATTTGGATATTGCTATTTAAAAACATTATTTCTATTGTAAGAGTGACGATATGTAAAGATGATTTATTTCGAAAATTTCAAACTCATTTTTCAAGAATTGAAGTTACTTACCAAATCAAATTTAATCAACGTTGGGATTTTAACCTGTTACTAATTTTATTAAATATTGTGCTGACTGCTACCTCTAGCATTATATTTTTTACCTATTTTGCAATTAAATCTGATATTGCCGAGCCGATAGTAATTTTTTGGAAAGAATTTAATCATTACTTTGATTTGACGTTGGTGTTGTTAATTTACAGATACATAAACAGCTTTAAATTTATGTTTCGTGCTACTAACAAGAATTTGGTAGTAAATATGAAAAAATATAAACAATTTAAATCCAAAATAGCTTTTTGGGAGATCAATAAATTGAGAAGACTTTACGCTAATTTAACAGTTACTACCGATATTTTTAATACACTATTTGGATGGCAAATACTTTTCATATACTTGTCCATATCTGTAATGGTTATAAAATTTATGGAAATTATAATTAAAGGTGTTTTAGAAATAGATAAATATGGTCAGTTCTGCAAGAATTTTAAATCAATAATATTCATATTGAATGTATTCTTATGGAGTACAACATTTTTGGTAAGTTGCAAAAGTTTTTTAAAATACACAATAAAATTCTTTAATTTATTCAAAATTTTTTACTTTTCGTGAGGGTCAATTTTTATTGCCTTTATAGTCAAGTTAAGTTTTAACATAAATTATTTAAATCAAACTTTTATTCTCTTAGAAGAAAATGTATAAGATTTTTTTTCAGATGATGGCTAATGTAATAGCCGTAACTAGTGGTATAGCCACAAATGAAGCCAAACGTACAGCGACGGTGTGTTACAATTTATTATTTGATCTACCAGCAATAAGCAACAACAAGTTTGACCGTATGTTACGTACAGAGTTAATATTACTAGCACACCAAGCAACTCATCGGCATCCTTACTTTTCGGCTGCAGAATTTTTCGACCTTGACTATACAACGATTTCAGGTTTATTTGGTTCAATTGCCTCATATGCTATTTTACTTTTACAAATCCATAAATAACATTTAGAAAAAACACACCAAAAGTGTATTTTTTGCAACATTTCGTGCAAATGCATCTCAAAATTCAGATTATATTTTACTTCCTTGTTATATTGTTGTTTACACTTAGGGTAAATAAAACGATTGCAAAATTTTCATACATTGCAAACTAAATGTGGTTGTTTTTCACATAATTTACATAAAAGCTGAATAAAATATAAAGATTATGTTTTATTTTAATAAAAAACCTGGATTACAGGCACATCTGAAAGCCTAACTTGCAAGCTACTTACTGGATGTGAAAACATTTATATGCTCACATAAAAGTCAATAGTGCTAAGAAAACTTGACACAGTTGTTGGTGGAACAGATCAATTGATCTCAGAAAAATTAAAAAAAAAGATAGAATAAAAGGCAAGAAAAAATAATTTAAAAAAATAAAGTATTTAAGAATGATTATTATTGATTCCTGTCCTGCTTTCAACACCTTGAAGATTTTAACAGCTCTTTTTTTACCTTAACGTTGGCTGTTGGAAATTTTTGTATCTTTGTGAAACTAAGGTCCACCCAAATTGCGAGATAATGCGATGTAATTGGAAAAATCTCTATTACCCATGCAGTTAACAGTAAAACTTGGATGCTTGTGATTTTTTTCTCTTGTTTTTTCTAATAATCTTAACAACGCCAATAGGTGAAGTTACGAACATGAACAGGTTACCAACTATTTAGCATATTCGTCAAACTTTTATTTGGATTTGAAGTCTAAAATATCTAAAGAGTTAGCCCCTCACATTGAGTTCAATAAGAACAAACGTGAAATTAGTTTAATTACAATTATCACAAAAATTAAATGAATTTATTAAGCAATATGTAGCTTTATGTGTATTTATGTATACAGACAGGGTGGCCCTTTGAAAACGAAACAGACGGGATTGTGGCAAGCAGAATTTTTTTTTAAGAAATGGAAAAACACGTCAATTTTATTATGGAGGGGGACAACTTTTGCGACTAATGTCACTCCCGTATTGTTTCATCCCTTCGCGCTGTCATGACAACCTCTGAAATGTTACTAGGGATGATATGGCAAGTAACACCTCATTTGAAAAGTCTTGCTTCCCTGAATTCAGTTCTATAATTTTTTTAAAGTTTTATCAATTATTCAACAAAAAAATTAAAGTTGCAAAATGCGAAATAAATCCGATATTTCAAGACATTTAAGAATAAAAAAGGAAAAATCGCTTGGACAAGCTTATTTTAATCAGAAAAAACTGATGTTAAAATGTTCGATAAAATGGAAGTATTTCTGAAGAATAAAAAGAAAGGATACGTTTCTAAAAAATCAAAGGTTTTGTCCCGAAAACAGCTCAAAAAATTTTTGCGAAAAGCTCCTAATGACATTTTTTAGATATAGTGAAATAATGACGTTTTATATTTTTCCTGGGATAATATGATATGACGTTTCGTATTTCCCAAGGGAAATATTAGTGTGTTATGACATATGGTAACTAAGGCGATATTGCTCCATATGGTTTCAATCAGAAGAAAAAAGATTAATTACTTATTTACTTTAATTTAAATATAACTGTAAAGATGCTGTGCAACTGTTTAGTAGTAATAATAATTTAATACAAACAAGGGCGTTCATTGAAGGGGAGGGGGCAAAAGGATCAGCTGCCCCCTTCCTGGCTCTTGGCTGCTTAATTTTTTTAGACATTTAATATTTCACCATCCCAAGTTTTTAAAATTTTCTAAAACTTTCGGTTTTAAATGATTAAAATTCTTTCATAATAAAATTTTTTTTTATTTTGCCTTCCCCCTCTGAAAATTATCTTATGATCATCTTATAAAATGATCCAAAAGCAATAAAAAATATGTATACCTATTTAAACATAATAATAAAGAAAAATAAATTGTACTTTATTTTGATACTATGTACTCTGTTTTTCTTACCTATAAGAACCAATGTAGTACTTTAACTGCAAAAAAAAGGTGGTGAAACAAAAACTGCTCTCTGAATCTCAACCCCTTATGAGAAGGTTGACCAAAATAGAGACCAGAGTCTGCTGCAATCCGGAGAGAACCTCTCCAGTTTGTTTGCCACGATGATATAGACCAGCTCACAATGTTTGCGTAGGCCAGGTCGTGAATTCTGAAAAATAAGGGTAGTTTGGGGGAAACTCGTTTAATAACAATAAAATTGAGGGTGTGTTCACAATTCCAGCAATTGCAATGTGTGACTGTATTCAACAATACACACAGCATCAAATTTGAAAATCTACGGTTCACAATCAAAAATCTACCCACTTCAAATTGAAAAGTATCATAAAAACAGTAACCACTAAGTATTACCCCACAATGAGCACAAAAAGCCAAAATAAATACACATCGGTCACCCAAAATGGAAAAATATAAATTACTTACGTAAGCGCTTGGTAAGTGTACAAAATATAAGATGACAAGCCTTCTTTCCAAATGAGTGAGACGTGTATGGCTTTGCAGGTTGAAATGCTGGAACTCTTGTCAATAATCAGCAGGCAACAACTGACCAGACACTCGCGAATGAAAAACTCTGAAATGAAAATAAAAATGCAGGATCGGATCTAGAAATATCGTGAAATGAAATAAAAAGTAGAACCACGAAACAAATGCAAAAATTTGTTACACAGCCCCCTCCTCAAATCATCTCACGCTGATGAAGATGGAAAACTAATGCTGCAGAAAGTTAAACGCAAATGTGAAGTGAACGTGATGGTACAGTTCACCGTATCCTCTGATGGTACTGAAGTCGTGTGTAAGTTTGCATTGCTAACTTACTCTAAAGATAACGTAATCAAGGCTCAATAACTGTTGGTTAAACTAAAAAAGTTTGATTCTATAATATATATATAAATATAAAAATAAAAATGCAGGATCAGATCTAGGAATATCGTGAAATGAAATGAAAAGTAGAACCACGTAACAAATGCAAAAATTTGTTACAGTGGCAACCCTATCGTGATTGGTGAATTTTGGCATTTTGTGCTCCGTCCAGGCAAGTTAAATAGTTACTCTTTAGCTATATGCAGAAAGGAGATAACCGGAGTGACATTTGCATTGGTATGCTTCAACAGTGCACTTCGAGCAAATGTCATGTTTTTTAATAGCAAATATGCAAAAAAATGGCTGGAAGAGCCCAATGGCAGCGAGGAGTTTCTCCAGCCAATTTTTCCTTGCACAATCACCGTTCTTGTAGAATCCACTCAAAAACGAGTTTCACCTCTCAAATATTCACCTTTTTCTTTAACCCACGGGCCTAGGGGTATGTTAGGGGTATAATAAGTGTAGTTTTCATAAAAATGGCCTGGAGCGGCCAAAAAGTAGCGCAGCGAAGCGTAGGATAGCGTAAGGTCAATTTTTATAAAAACCAGCATGGCACGAGAAGGTCCACGCGAAAAAGTAATTACCGTTCGTTAAATCAAAGCATCTCTTTTCTGAAGTAATTTTAATCCTAAAAAGACCTTTTTGTCGTTACGTTACACGAGATACCGTTCCGCGATCTGATGGAAGAGTTCATTAACTAACAGGTGTGCGTCCAAACAAGCCAACCCACGAAAACTGTTCCAGGTGACTATCTAACAAAGAAGAATGCATCACACCTAAGCGACATCAGAACTTTTCACTGCATTTGTGAATACCCTTGTAACGGAGTCTACAAAATTACGGTTGTGGTTCACCGTACGATGGAAGTAGCGTGGTGCAACGGTCTGTATCTGATCCAACCCCCAGTAGCCCTACCAGCCATCCGTCCAAATTTCGGTCCTGGGTCGTACTAAACGGACGATGAGTTTTTGCAGCGTTTCCTGCATACGATTAGGAACAAAAGCAACAACCCCTCGCCTAGCAGTGAGACTGTGGACCACAAAAAGTATAAAACAGACACTTAAATAAAAATACAAATTTTTTTTCATATTTGAAAATTAAGTTTTATTGAGGTCAAATTTTAAAAGTTTGTAGAATTACAATAGTATACTTCACAACAACGGCAAATAAACCAAAAAGCATTTTTTGATTCATATTAAAAAGCCCAATCGCGGTAAAGTAAGGACATCGATTAACTGCATGAGCGACCAACAAAATTAATTCTTTTCTTATATTATTTTCTTGGCCAATATTGTAAACAGGAGGCATTTCTGATATCAAATTGTAGCATGTGGTAGTTATCTTTTTAACATCTTTTGTGGTTTGGTCACAAATCATTATCACCATGGTACCCACTATCTAAAAAATAAATATTATATTATTCTTAAACATAGTTTAATTTTGGAAATTGAAACCAAAGTTTAAAAAATCAACTAATTTATAATTCTAATGATTTGTTGAAATGTTACGTTTATATTTGTAAAAAATTTGTCTTTGAAAAATGAAATTTCCGCACACCAAGTAAAGCTGGTAAGTTTGGCGTGCGGGACCTTGATGGTAAAACTAACTCTGTTAATTCGAAAGAAAGATGAGTATAATATTTCTGCTTCTTGAAGAAACTAAAGATACAAATGATCAAAAACAGTTTTTTATTAATGAAAAGCAACAGCAACAAAAGATCACTAGAAACAAAGAAAAACAAATTTTATTTGATTAAAATTTTTGCTTGCAATCTTCACAAGTGTCTCGAACAATTTGAAAACAACTTGGAAAATTTAATTCAAAACAATAACAAAAAGTTATAAAAAATTCACCAATAGATCTAACGGTGTTTACAAATTCTATTTTTACAAAATTACTTATTGTAGCTGAAAAATCTCCGTTCTTGAAGGTTTTGACCGCAGCCATTCGGAAACCAGTGTTTACTTCAAAACATAACAGATTCACTAAAATACTTCTCTACTGGTATATTGATTGATGGTTTTACTGGTGATATAAAAGTTGATATTGTAGTCAAGAAAACTTTTACAATCAAGCAAAAAAAGCCAAAATAGCAACTCTCAAGTCCGCCCCAATCGCAAAAATGACAGTACAAAATTACAAATACGTCTGCCAAACTAAACAAACATGGTCTTCACGTAAGGGATTTATTTAGAGTGCCCAACGGCGTACCAAACGCGAACGAAAAATGTTCCTAAACACTTTTTCGTTACAATCAATACAAATTTTATTGTAGGTGTTTATAGATTTTTGTATTTCAATAACGACATATTTGGATCAAAAGTGGAACCAAATTTAGTTAATTGTGTTGCCTAGCTATTCAATTATATAGTAACAATTAACAATCCCATGTGCTACCATACAAACCAAAAAAAAAACGGTTTTACAAATCCTAGCCTTAATGCATATTATTTGTAACTCGATAGAATTTAAAAAACCAAAATTATTTAATTTCACGAGTTAATAATTTTACAGTTTAAAAAAATTTAATTATTTGATATCATGAGTTAAAAATAAAAAAATATATAGGTACTTACCCACATAGACAAGCTTTGAGCTATACAATAAAATAGTAAGTAAAATTCCTCAAAACTCAAATTTTCCATTTTATTACTATTATTACCATATGAAGTCAAAATTATGTAATAAATTATTTGTAAAATTTCTATAAACGTAGCAATAACTACGAACATTAAATTCCATCCTAAAATTGTATTGCTGGTATTGCATATTCTTAGCATTAAATTAAACAAATTTCGTGTGTCCTTTACTTTGTTTTTCATAACAATTCGTTCTACATCAAAGCGATAATCTAATAATTTCAATTGGTGAAGAACGTACAGGTTGTTTTCTTTCCTTAAAGCTGCTAAATTATTAATTATAATTTGGAAACGAACCCGAATTAAGAAAAAATAATTATAAGTTAACAATCCTGAAATCATAAAATACAAATTCCAAATTTTCTCAAATATGTCTTGAGTGACATGTTCTACATCCACTAGTTCTCGATTAGCTACTCTAATAGTTGTACATATATCAAGGAATATCAAAATAGAAACTGCAAGTTTTAAAAAAATATAATATTTTCCAGGTTTTTTAAAAACTTCTTCAGTATGTAATCCATCGTCAACTTCCATAAACATTAATTTTAATATTGCATATTCACTTATATTAAGAAACGCCGTTGAATAAATAGTTACGATTATTAAAGTTACTGCAAATATACAACCAAAAATATACATGTAATAACTTGTACTCAATTTCTCTAAAGTACTTAATTTGAAGTACATCATCGTTGAAGCGATAACTACAATAAAAAGTTTTAAAATTATCGCGTAAATCTGAAAAAGTTTTAATTTTGAATCACTAATTGGAGGAACTAATACAAGAGCACAAGCAATATAATATACAATTTTCATATTCGAGATAAGGCTCAACTCGTTTTAATAAGAAAATAATAGTTCTAAAATAATTATCGATTTGGTAACAAAATATTTTTTACATGTTTAAGCAAACAACTTTAAAACGAGACTAATCGCTGTACGAATCAAAATATTGATATTTTTATACAATAGCTAAATGAATCGCGTGATTGATGAATATATGAATATTTATTATGAATAAGCAGTAAATCAGCTTAATAGTTCGTACTCTGAAATCAATAATTCTGTTTAGTTTATATATTAAAATTAATTTTATACAATTAACTACAAAAGTTCTAAAAAAGAAGACATTTTTGACAACAAAATAATACTCGAGTCCTGAAAGCTATAATTAATTATAACCTGGCTGCACAAACAATTAGATAATTAGAATTCTGAATTTATGTACATAATATTTAGAACTAAATTTCAAAACACTTAGGCCAGAGACTATAAACGAATAATAAAGGTTATTTGCAAATAAGATATAATTTGTGAATAATTTAATTTGCGAATAACTTAATTCCTGTCAAAAGCTGGCTTTTGACACATTAAACTTTTTCTTAAAACTGTAATAGCTATTTTTGATACTAGTTAGGAAAACTGAGATTTTTCCATTTGAGGCTGAGTTTTGCGATCGAGGCCGAAGGCCGAGTTCGTGAATTTAAAGCCGAGAATGGAGAAATAGTTTTCCACTAGTATCGAACAATAGTTTTTCTAATGATGTTTCGAAAAAGAACCAATTCCCGATTTTTCGCATATATAATGTAATAGCTTTGAAATAACTATCAATAGATGGCGTGAAGGTTGAAAGTCATTTGTCAAGTTTGTCTCTTTGGTGATGATAAAGTATGATATTCTTTTAAAAATTCCGAACGACGGACAATTTGGTCTGACGGACAGCAAGTTAAAATGACGGACGAATGGTCACGTTATGCAATTATTGCAAAAAAATATAATATAGCTCACTTAATTTAAATACCAATATTTTAACTGAAGTTGTCACATGACTTAAAACTCCAATTCCAACTCTCGGGAACTCTCTACTCCGTCCGAGTAATATGAACAACTTTACGTAATTATTTTGGGGATAATATCCGACAAAATTCACAAATTTTATAGTTATCTGAGATAACTATCGATAGATGGCGTGAAGGTTGCAAGTCATTTGTCAAGTTTTTAATAATAGTGCGATAGCAGTAGCAAATATAAAATTTATTGTATTTCAATCTTTAAAAATAAGTTACAATGTAAAAAAACTTTCTTTTTATATTTTTAATTTAAAACCTTATTGATAGTTTTGTCTTAATCAGTGCTATTCACGATCAAAAATTTTCTAACAAGAACCGCTAACCTTGTTAATTTAGCGTATTTAACAACATTTGCCTATTTAGTGAAATTTAGGTTAAGGGTAGTTCACACTACATGATTTATCATATGACTTAGTCATAAGAAAAGTCATGGCTAAAATCATACCATCACAACAGCCAATCATAAAAGCCATAACTTCTATAATATCAAAAATCATATAGTGTGAACGTAAAAATATCCCTCATATGAGAAGTCATGTGACAAGTCACATGACAAAATCATGTAGTGTGAACTACCCTTAAGGGCCAGTTGTATAAAAGAGGGTTAACTCGGGGATCAGCTGATCCTGGATCAAGAGTTGACCCAGGATCAACGTCTATGCGGTTTATTTTGTTATTCTTACTTTAATGCACAAAAAAACTATGTTGCCATGTGTTATTTTAATAAATGATAAATTCATTGAGACAAACAGTATAAATCACAATAAATTTAAAAGTAAATAAAGTTGATCCTGGGTTAATCCACCGATTTCTCGGATCAGAAAATCGGTGAGTTAACCCAGGATCAACGCTTATAAAACAGACATTTGCTTTGATCCTTGGTTTAACTCTGATCCGAGGATGATTCTCTTTTATTTTTAACATTTATGTAAAAATTTAAAAGCTTTTTTTAAAATTTTTGGTTGAACCCGTATTATGAATTATTTATAACTTATAAGTGACATATAAATGTCACATAAATGCAATTTTTTGCTTCTCAAAATGTTTTTTTAGTCAAATCTTAGCAAGCTTAGCGGTTCTTGTTACATTGTTAAGTTAGCATTTCGATCGTGAATAGCACTGACCACTGAATATCAGTAATTGCTTTTAGATTATTGAATTTCATCTATAGTAGTACAGTCATTTGGGGCTTAAAAAGAGGGTTACCTGGAAAGTTTTGAAGGAGTTTTAAAAATTGGTATTTTTATAGATTTTGAGGTACACTTTTCAAATTTTTACTTTGCCTCCTCGTATCTTTGCCGCTCGCGCCGCCATTTTAAAAAAATGGCGTCCAAAAACAGTTTTTTGCCAATATCTCCTTTCCTACTCATTTTACGATAAATATAATTATATAATAAATTAAACTAGAGAAAATTTCCTATAACTTATGTTTTAACTTTTTTTTCGTAAAGTAAATAGTTTTAGCGTACGAGCGCCGCAAAGTCTACCCCATCATGCATTTTGGCCAAAAAACTCATTTTTACACTACTTATTAAGTAAAATAGCTCGTTTTTTTGTGGTATCCCCAGTAGGCTTAATTAATATTATATAAATTATATAAAAAAATAAAATTTAAAAAAAAATAAAGAAAAAATAAAATAAAAAAAAATTAAATTTTGCATTTTCAGCTTCACATTACACCCCTTCTAAACATTGTATTTATGTAAGCTTAATCTATATTATATACATTATACAACAAAATTATTTTTAAAAAATAATAAAAAAATTATAAAATTTTAAATAAACAAAAAAAATTTAACGCATTCTCCTTCGTTTTATTATCCTTGATGGACCAGGTTTTGCCAGTTTATTCTCATCAGTACCGAGACAAACGTTACAAATAAAAATTTGTTCCACGTTATCTGGAGAATAGTCTAAGAATAGTCTCAGTTTCTTCTTTTTCATCACTATCATGTAGTGGAACTTGCGAATTATTACAGGTACCATAATTCGTGCAAATAATAGAGCACTTTAATCCAGCCTTTTTGCATCCACAGGCTCCCCGACATCCCTTTTTGCATTTGCAAGAAGTATGTTTTAACAAGGTTTCCGGAGCTCGTGGTTCGAGTGTGGTGATAAGAATTAGCCCATTCTTGCTTTTCTTCCATCCCCATCGCTCTGCATTTTGTTCAACACCTATGTGTTGCTACGTTACATACATAATGAAACGCTATGTATGTCATCGATGGAGGATACTTATTGCACCGAGTTGTTTGGCATCGCGATAAATCGTTTTTATCCATTTGCAATAACTACGTCACATTCGTTAGATCGAAGTATACATCCAATGCCATCATCGTATTTGACTTATATCCGGAAGATGTTTCAAATCGTAGTACCAAATATGCTAAGCGATCCCGACGATCACAAAAACATGTCTCAGTAGACATACTTTTTGACGAAACAATGATCCCAACTGTATCACAAAGCAAATTCCTAGGCAACGATGCAAACAAGAACCGCCTCATTAGAATGTTGAAGAAAATATTTGAAGCTGCAAACTTCATGGTCAAACAAGCTACGGAGGATGCGGATACGCTAATCATCAATACTGCAATCAGGATTGCACGTACATTTGATTCCGTAATAGTTGTCGGCGAAGATGTTGATCTTATTATTTTGACGGCTCTATCTTCGAATTCAAACATATATATGGGGCATTCCACATCAAATCGACCACTTTTGAACCCGATCCCTTTTGATTTTCCTGAAATTTTTACATATTATACTATCTCACCAAAAACAGTTCTGTGAATTTTTTCAAAATTTTTTATTTAAGAGGGGCATTTTTTTCAGAGCCCTTTTAATTTAATCAACAGATGGCGCCTACTTAAATATTTTTATAAAATAAGAGGAATTTGCTATATTTAAAATATAGCAAATTTGTTGAGATAATACTATTCTATAAACAATATTCTTGATCTTAAGTCAAGTCAAGTCTTCAGTCAAGACATACTTGATTATTTTTCCCAAAGTAATTTGTGATATGAGGTTAAGTAAACTGTTTTAAAATAAAAGTAGATTTACCGGTAAAACATCAGAGTGTTCATGATCTGGTTAGTAAGAACTACAATAGATGCCAAAATAGGACAATATTACGTGTCATGCGCGTTTTTCAAAATTTGCAAATCATTATTTTGCATCAAATTTTATACCCCTGGTTTGCTCTTAGTTAGGAAGAACCCTCTAAACTTACCGCGGAATTCGGCCTACCTCATGTTAGTCTCAGGCCAACCTCAAGTCCGATTCAATCTTACATAACATATTAACATCGCCAATTTTTTTTGCATACATTACAAAATTAGGTTACGCCGCTAATGCCTAACATTTTAGGCTTCACGAAAGGGTTAAAATAAACACCTACATAAAAATACAATTAAGCAGATAATATTATTTAAATATAAGGTTCCATTAAATTCAGTTTTTAACAATCTGTATAATTACAATAGTATATTTCACAACAGCGGCAAATAAACCAAAAAGCATTTTTTGATCTATATTGAAAACCCCGATTGCAGAAAAGTAGGGACATTGATTAACTGCATGTGTGACTAGCAAAATTAATTCTTTCCTTATATTATTTTCTTCGCCAATATTGTAAACTGGAGGCATTTCTGATATTAAATCGTAGCATAAAGTGGTTATTCTTTTAACGTCTTTTGTGGTTTGGTCACAAATCGTTATAACCAAAGTTCCCACTACCTATAAAATAAAAGAAGGTTATTCGCTATATTTATTTTATGAGTATATAAATTTTTATCATATTTCATTGTATGAGTTAAAAGTAAAATAAAAAAATATTTACCCACATAGAGATGGTTAGAGCTATACAATAAATTATTAAGTACAGTTCCTCAAAACTTAAATTTTTCTTTTCATTGTTATGACCCTTATCGTTACCATACAAAATCCAAATTATGTAATAAAGTATTACTAAAATTTCCAAAAACGTAGCACTAACTACCAAAATTAAATTTGATCCAAAAATTTTATTGCTGGTACTGCATATTTTTAAAATCAAATTGAACAAATTCCTTATACTCTTTACTTTGTTTTGTATAACAATTCGTTCCACGTCAAAGCGATAATCTAACAATTTCAATTGGTGAAGAATGCACAAGTTATTATTTTTTCTTAAAGCGTCTAAATTACGAATTATAATTTGGAAACGAACCCGAATTAAAAAATAGTAATTATATAATAACAATCCCGAAATCATAAAGTACAAATTCCAAATTTTTTCATATATGTCTTTAATAACATGTTCTACACCTACGACTTCACGATAAGCTAATGTAATAGTTGTATAGATATCAAGGAAAATCAAAATGAAAACTGCAAATTTCAAAAAAGTATAAGATTTTCCAGGTTTTCTATAAACTTCTTCAGTATGAAATCCATCGTCAACTTCTTTAAATAGTAGTTTTAATAAAGCAAATTCACTTTTATTAATAAACGCCGTTGAATAAATATTTGTGATAATTGAAGTTATTCCAATTAGGCAACCAGAAATATAAATAAAATTGCTTGTACTCAATTTGCCAAAAGCATTTAATTCAAAGTAAATGGTCGTTGAAGCAACTACTACAATAAAAAGTTTTAAAATTATCGCGTAAATTTGAAAGAGTTTTAATTTTGAATCATTAATTGGAGGAACTAACGCAAGCGCACATGCAATATAATATACAATTTTCATATTGATTTCCATGTATGATTTATCAATAGAATTCATGTCGTTTTAATAAAAAAATAAATAATTTAATTATATTTCTTGATTTGGTTACAATATGTTTTTGAGATGTGTAAGTAAAGAACTTTAAAACTGAACTAACCACTTTACAAATCGAAATATTGATATTTTTGTACATACATAATGGCTAAATGATTTTTCTGTTTGATTACATTGCTGTATTTATTAATAATAGGTAGTAAATCAATTTAGTTGTTCGTACTATAAAATTATTAATATTATTTAGTTCCAGTTGTATACAATTAACTAAAAAAATTCTAAAAGAGAATATATTTTTTACAGCAAAATAATACTAATAAAAGTCCTAAAAGCTATAATTATATAAAAACTGTCTGCACGAACAGACATATTATCATATCGTATGTATTGACGTGGGACGAGCTAATTACCAAAAGTTTAAAATATCCACAATTGATGTTAATTTGTCTTTTCATTGAATTTTATATGATTTTGAATTTTACTCGGACAAGTTGAAGGGTTTTTTTCTTAATGGCCATAATTTAGCTTGTTGCTAAGAAAACAGGATTTCATAGATGGATATTTTGTTCCAGAAATCTAAAAAGTTAAATTAATCAGATTTGACTGCATTTTGTTTTAATTGAATTTTTGCATTGTTAATTTGTTTACCTTCTTTTTAATAAATAAGTGAATGCGTGCATAGAAAACTATAACGTTGTATTGTTCGTAAATAACTCTAGATGGTGCGGATGGTGTTGAAAAGTAATTTAAAAGTTTCTGATATCAATTTTTTTTTTGAAAAATTTCAAATTTTGCTGGAAAAATCGACGAATCAGCATGGGCCACGATTTCCAAAAACCTGGAACGGAAAGGAAAGGAAAATTTTGTAGAAAGATAAGGATTACTGACTGAGAGGCCGGAGTGTTAAGTTGTGTTTTTCGAGGAAGACAAATTTTCTCGATAAGTTGTGGAATATTGTAATATGAGAATGAAGTGTAAATTACAATTGCAATTTTGATTAGTGAAGTGTCAGTATGATGAGCATGGTAATTTCTGGAAAATTGAGTTCTGGAATTGTAAATTAAGGATATTTCGACCTAATGAGTTGGGGAAGATGGCCGTTCAATTTGTCGTTTCCATCGTATTTTATTTCCATTTAACAACAATTTATGAAGCCATCGAATGGTAATTAGAATTTGAATTCTTTTATTTTACGCTGTCTCGACATTATTTATCTGGAAAACGAAATTTATAAATTTTACAATTCGAGGTTATATGATGCACATTTATTTTACAAACCTGGAAAATTCGCTAATAACAGGTTGATTGTAATGTTACATCAACTTTAATCACACCGATGCACAAATTTCAATATTTGGATTAATTAGTTTACCATCGAGATTAACTTTATTTTTTACGATGATCAGTATCAGCTGCAGTGCTACGCGTTACGTCGAATTTTATTTGTGTCTAGCGGTAGAAATTAACAGTTTTTCATACGAATTATTACAGGTCGGCGGAAATTTTAAATAAGACAATTATTTATGCGTATTATTATTTTTATTTCATTTTGTACAATTTATAATGCCTGATTTGTTTACAAGTTACAGTAATAAGTTTGAAATAGTAAATGTGGGAACTTGTAGATAAATTTTGTCTATATCTGATTTATTCATTGTGGAATTTTGATTTAACA
This sequence comes from Rhagonycha fulva, assembly GCA_905340355.1. Lineage (NCBI taxonomy): Eukaryota > Metazoa > Arthropoda > Insecta > Coleoptera > Cantharidae > Rhagonycha > Rhagonycha fulva. The sequence continues at coordinate 24,099,233 of HG996554.1, forward strand.
AAAATTCTGTTTTCTGTTTTTGACAATATTATTGATAACCAAATTTATCTGAGTAAAATTTTATTGATGCCCGGTAAAGGTTTTGTTTCATTCTTTTTGTGGATAATTTAAGCATACCCTGGAACCTACTACTGAGATCGTCTCAAAAGTGCAAACTACCGACCATAACGGCTACGGCTTTTAAAGAGTTGTTCGTCAGAACACGACAGTATATCGTCGATTATTCATATTCTATTGAAATATTTTAGTCAATTTTATAAAAATTTGAAATATTAATTTGATAACAAAATAAAAAAAAAGCTGAGCTTGGATGAACGCAGTTCTAAGATTTTCATACAGCTATTTTGTTAGGTTATCCAAATTAAGTGCAATGCATTTTATAAATAAATAGAACAATTGTGTTTGTTTTTGCTATTGGTAAATCTAAAATTATATATAAAGGGGAGACTAATACGCCTAGTGTACATGTTAACAGTTATTCGTGACTTCTCAATGTAACGATGTTCTACGTTTTAGCATTACATAAGGCTTTTTTCATATTTTGTACAGAAACCTAAAATTAACCATTAACCGACCATAGTTTGTATTTGTTGAGAAAAAACAAAGAATCGTTCAGTACTGTCCCTATTTATTAAGTGCCGGATAAACAAACAAAAATAAAGGACTCCATTCTCTAACCTTCCCAAAAAAGCTATTTCAGCGCTAACCGCCATCATTAACGCTATCTTCAGACTAAAGCATTCTTTCAACAGGTGGAAGATGACTGATGTCATCCTCATACTTAAACCAGCCAAATGCAAGTCAAACTCTTAGAAAAACAGACCTTTATCACTCTTCAGTTCTCACCTCCATTGCTAAGATAACAGAAAAAATAATCTTAACTCGCAACCAAGACAAAGTAAACAAACACAATACACTGCCCAACAAACAATTGGGTTTTTGAAAGAAGCACTCCACCACACAGCAGGTACTAACACTCACCAAGAAGATCGCGGAAGGATTTTCCAATTGTCACAAAGCTATGGTTATCCTACTGAACATAGCCAAAGCCTTCAACAAAGTCTGGCAAATAGAATTGCTGTATAAGCTTTACATTGCAAAAATAAATCTCAGCTTCGTGAGGCTTATCACATCCTACCTCTGCTGCAAAAAATTCCGGATCAAGACCAACTTACACTACTCAACACTACGATTAATATGCAAGGGTGCCTTAAAGATCTATCCCTTTCTCCATACTCTTCAACATCTACACACACGATATACCAATACCACACAATGCTGCAATTGTCTGCTTTACAGAAGATCTAGCTATACTAAAGACACAACCTACTATAGAAGAAGGAGAAGAAGTACAAAAATCGAGCAAAAATATAACTATTGTTTGTGATGCTCTGAAACCTTCCAGTCCTAGTACTATAAGTAGAGGCTCATAGTTAACCCGAGTAAAAGCGAGTTTGCCTCAGACTCTATCTTCCAATAGAGTGTTATATACTGTACTAAAATAATCCAAGCTCGCTCAATCGGGAAAACTTATCGCACCTTTGCAGTGCGTGACCTTCTAATAAGAAAGTTTTTCTTTTCAAAAATTTATTCTTCTTTTCTAAAACAGATACAATCAAAAGAACACAAGAACTTTCTGCTGCGCTCAATATTTAATTATACTTCGAAAATTTTCAAAATATCTCTCAAAAACTAAAAACGCGACCTTACAGCGCCGTGGGTCGCTTGCAAGTCCTTATCAAAAATTTTCAATTTCCACACCTTGGCTATGACACCAGAGGCGTCACAAATTTAAATTTACAAAAATTAAATATAAAATTAAATTAAGCAAAATAAATTTCTTCATCCCAAAAAAATACGACATCTCCCTCCTGTCTTTGGCTAAATCTAAAAGAGATTTAGGGAAAGATACACAAAGTAGTATTTGTGGGATGAAGATTCAATCTCTAAAAAATTATTTTTAGCGATAACCAAATTTTTACAATTTTAACATAATTCTTAAGTTATTTACAAATAAGAATGCAATCACCATCATTGATCCATGAACACCTTCTCGCACCAAAATTTCTTTCTTCTTCTCTTGATAAACTTTTCCATATTAAACTTTTAATTATTCTTAAGGTGACTAAATTTTCTTCTAGCTTTGCAAATCTAAATCTTTTCCAAACTATTGATAATTTTTGATATTTCTACACGAACTTTCGACAATTTTCATTTTTTCGTACTTTTGCAATTCTTCATGTTATCCAAATTTTAAATTTACTCTTTATACTTGAATTATTCGCTGCTACTTATTTTTATTTTCAAAATTACTTCTATAAAATTTTTATTATTGATTAACTCCATAAAACACCATTCACTAAACTAAATAAAGCTACTTTTTTAAAAGCGGTAGCAAAATAATCTTTCCATAACATCATAATTCTACTTCCATAAAAATTCTTTAACTATTTTTTTTCACAGCGACCAATCTTTTCCAAATTGTCAACTTCATTATCAAATAATTCCATACCATTGCTCGAATACGATTTTAAAATGTTATTATCAAACGTTGCAAATTTTAATTCAAATTATTATCAAAGTTTTTAACTATTCAGTTTAACACTTGAAGATTATTTTATCGTTTTATTATTAAAACTTTTTTAAATTATTAATTTATCCATTATTCGAAATTTCCTAGTAATGTGCGTTGTAATTTTGTTTTTAATTTGTAGGCATATTAAATGTTCTTTTTAACTGATTAATTTTTACGCGATAACTTGCATTCTATTTTAATTTTTAATCAAATTTACACTTACGTTTTGTACAATTTATAAACTTTTAATTTTACTCGGTTATCAAGTTCCCTTGCTGTTGTCGTTATACCATCACATTTCCTGATCTTCTCTATTTGTTAAAGTGGGTAGCTAAAATAACGGACTTCCATCTAACTCGTCGATAAGACCATTTTTCCAAAATATCCTCTTTTTTGATTTTAATCACACCAACTCTCCTCTTCAAAGTCTTCTTTATCCATAAAATCTTCATTAATGTTTCTTTTTTATAAAAATTTAAGTTTCTTTAATTAGAAGTAAATTTTCTTTCCGATGGTGTCTCCTCATCATTTCCATCTCCATTATCCCTCCAGATTGTTGAACTGGATACCTCCTTTCTGTCTGCATTATTTATCTTCGGAGAAGTAACTTTTATTTTAACTTTACTTTTACTTAAATGGTAATTCTCTCGATAACAATTAAAATTTAATTTTCGCTTCTGTTTGAACCTTCTCCACCTCATTTTTCTTATTTTCTTTCTTGCCATATTTCGACCTTTTTTCTCGATGCCGCCGTTGTGACACATTTTATTTTCTATTGTTCCTTGAGTAACTTTCATGCTCTCTTGAATTGGAATAGCAGCTTCTTCTTTTGGTTCTTCTATCATAATTTTTATTTGTTCGATCTTACTGTCTAATAATTTCATGATACGTTCTTCCATCTCCTTCATATCTTTTTTTCTTTTTTCAACTTCGATCTTTTTTTCTTTTTCATGTTTTTCATCCAGCTTCTTTAAAAAATTCATAATTTCTGAATAACTCATTTTGCAAAACTTTTTAAAACCTCAGGGTCAAAGGTAAGTTCTTCGTGAACATCTACTTTATAAAACTCCACTTATCAAAAATCTTCACCAGATGCCCCACGTTGATTAGCGACAGATGACATAAAGTAATCCAAGCTCGCTCAATCGGGAAAACTTATCGCACCTTTGCAGTGCGTGACCTTCTAATAAGAAAGTTTTTCTTTTCAAAAATTTATTCTTCTTTTCTAAAATAGATACAATCAAAAGAACACAAGAACTTCCTGCTTCGCTCAATATTTAATTATACTTCGAAAATTTACAAAATATCTCTCAAAAACTAAAAACGCGACCTTACAGCGCCGTGGGTCGCTTGCAAGTCCTTATCAAAAATTTTCAATTTCCACACCTTGGCTATGACACCAGAGGCGTCACAAATTTAAATTTACAAAAATTAAATATAAAATTAAATTAAGCAAAATAAATTTCTTCATCCCAAAAAAATACGACAATACTTACCAAAACAAATTTTACTCTATAAGAAGCAAAACCAAATCATATTCACTTAGTTTATTCGTTCTCAGCTTTGCACTATTTTTATTTTTTCTTCTATTCTTACCTTAATTTACTTTATTGTTTATGGCAACTAAATTTTTTATCATTAAATGGTCAGTATATTTTAAAATAAATGGTCAGTATTTAATAATATTTTGGTCAGAATAAATATTTAAGTATCAGTATTTAATTGAATTTTGGTCAGTATAATTTGTTATTTTGGTCAGTATTATTTATTAATTTGGTCAGTATATTTTTGTTATTTTGGTCAGTACACTCTACTGTAAGTTGCAGTAAGATTTTGTTTGAATATTAGGTATATTTTTATTTTATTACTTACAAGGGGTAAGCCAAGTATTGGCTCTCTAATATATAGTTATCCTTTATATTCTGCCCTACCCCCCCCCCCGGCAGTTAAATTTTGAAATTTCTCAAAAACTATTTGGGTACAAACAAAAATAATTTTTGCACAAACAGGAATAAACGATTTAGATTATTTTTTTGTATTAAAAATTTGAAATGAGGAGAAAAGGACTGAGGACATGCACAATAAGGATAAACAATGAATGATGATAGAAAGTAATGTATTTGAATATTTTTACACATTTTTCAATTATATTTTGTATTTGTATTTCAAATACAAATAAAAATTTATCTTGTCCAGCCCTGCTTATAGACAATGCGGTGTTACTAACAGCAATTTAACCGATAATCGGTTAAAATTCATACTTGTCAGATAAATTTAATTGGAACACTTAACTAGATTGATAAACTGGCCCTAAAAGTACTTCAAATATATTAAAAGTACTTCAATTACCTTAAATTAATTACTTTAAAAGTAATTTAAGAGGGGCACTTTTTTCAGGGCTCTTTTAATTTAATCAACAGATGGCGTCTACTTAAATATTTTTATAAAATACTAGGAGTCTTTTGTATTTAAAATATAGCAAATATATATATATATATATATGCACATGGTACTAATACGCCTCCGAGAAGTAAGTCAGCGTATCTTGTTAGACTCCGATTTTACTACTTCGACTCCGAAACCGGAGTCGAAAACGTTTCCCCATTAAAAATTAAAATTATGGCTCACCACGTCGCCTGGATTACCGTGACCAATTTTACTCTGGAGTCCAAATGGTCATATACACATATACTTTTATACAACGTAGTGTACGAAAAATCCGCTAGGTTCGCTACCGTTTCAAACGATTATAAGAGAATATGTTTGCCGGTTGCTTGTGCCTCCATGCGCCTGTAGATCTTTTAGGCCTCCGATTTTTTCAATACTTTGGCAACAGCGCTTTATACTATTCTTACAAGTTAGTAGACTAGTAGGCGACTTGCATTTATGCATTTTATACTGTTGGCACATTTTTTATGTCTTATCGCTTTCATAATTTTCAAGAGCAAAAGTCTAATATTATTACAATTACTTAACTTATTATTAAAATTAAAAAATTGTAAGAAATGTTAAAATTAACCATATAATGTATTTTGAAAATTATGATATAAATAATTGATAAAATACATTATCTGCATAGTATACTATGTAATGTAAAAAAAAACATTGACGAATTTTTATCAAATTTATTAGAATTAAAATTAAATTAGAAATTAGATTTACAAATAAATACTCAAATGAGTTTAGCACCGAGCAACATGCAAACCATACAAACTAATTATTTTAACTATAGGTACACTACTCTAAAGGAACTTAATTTTTATTGCGGCCACCTGTAAAAACTATTTCCATACAGAAATTTTGAATTTGTTTAGACTGGAAATTAATACTACGCAGTGATTTAAATAAAATAATGATTGTCGATTTTAGTTTTGTGTAATTAGTAACTGATCAGCACCTTGAAATCTGCACTATTATAATAAACCCAAAGTTTGTACTGTTGTCCATGATGTATGATAAAATTTTAATTGATAAATTCTTAAGATTTTAGGCATAACATAGGCTAATAATTAAATAAAACTCGTAGTTTTTTCGTCATTTAGCTAACGTCGTCAACTATTTTTTAACCACCAACATAATATAAAAAAAAAACATTGAAAGCAATAATTTCATTACTATGTAGTTTTTAATATTGAATTATTTGGAGGCATTTCATTTTTTATGAAATTAATTATAATTTGGGTTAGTATAACAGATCAACTTAAAATAACTTTTAATGTTTAATACCTTGTTATTTTATAAAACTAAAGTAAATTTCATACATGTTTTCACGTAAATAAAATTGATAGTAGGTAGATGCACATTCAAGTCATAAGCAGCCGCGCATATTACTCGGACGAAAAATACGCCTTGGTTTTGCGGGATCTTTTACTATTGGGTTCCAAAACTTAATTTTTTGTAATCTAACATCAATATTTTTAATTTTGTAATAATTTAGCAAACAATAATAGCAACAATTAATAATTTGAGGATTAGAATATCAAGAAATATTTTTAACTTGAAATTAAAATGTCGTTGATGAGCACTTCAACTATATCGTGTCCATGATAAACAATTAATTGATTGTTCCTTAAGATTTTAGGCTTAATATGGGCTAATAATTAAACGCATAAGTTTTTTCGTCATTTAACCAACGTCGTCAATTATTTCTTAGCTATGTATGATACATGATATTATTCTTTTTATCGCACCGTATTAACTACCCACATAATATAAAATGAAGACATTGAAAGTAATAATTACAAGCATTATCGTTAGTATTTGTTTTATACTTAATATTTTGAAAGCATTTGATCCTTTATAATATAAATTCGGGTTAGTATCAGATCAATTTAAAATAATTTTTTGCTTTAATATCAGTCGCCTAAAAGCAAAACCCGACAAGTCACATTTCACTTTAGATACAAAAATCGAGAAGTCTTTGCTTATCTTACAAATTACAATTAGTTTTAAGCGAATTTTTGTAGTGAACCTTTTTTGGAAGTACTAGGTACGTTATTGCTGGTATTCAGAAAGAATCATATAAGTCAAATAAGTTATGCCACCCGGACTGCAATGCATTTAAAAGAAATCTATTTTTGAAAATTAAGTTCATAGTTATATGAGTACCTAAGTGTGAATATCCTTAGGTGCTCTTTAGTCACTGAGCGAATTACAATAATCAAAAATAAATTTTTATGGGTATCTCAGACACCACGGTGACGTTTACGTATAATTTTTGATGTTGATCTACTTGGGAAACTTACAACGAGACATAACAGTGAGTATGTCGCCAATCGAGATCCCAGTTTTTTTTGTGATTCTAGGAGCTAAAAAAATTATCACTTTCTCAGCGTCTAGTCGATTACCGAGTCGATTGCCCTTTAGTTTTTGAGTTATGAATTTTGCTAACCGCCATTGGAATGGCAAAGCGTAGGTCCGAAGTTCGATCCTCACATGAGGCAAATTTTTTTTCAGAAAATTATGTAATTTATTATTAGAATTAATAATATGCTTTTGCAGATTTATTTAGTTTTTAATCTACGAATTACGATTCCAATACTCTACCTCTAAACTACCACGGTTTCGTGTAATAACAGCCAATATAGTATAGTAACAGTTAATGTTTATTTTCAAAAATTCACAACTCGAAAACTAAAAGGCAATCGACTAAACGGTAAACGCCGAAAAAGTGATAATTTCTTTAGATCCTGGAATCACCAAAACAATTGGGATTTCGATTGGCGACATACTCACCTCACTATAGTGTGCCCTTATTAGATGTAATTTCTGCTGTTTGAGGAATAGATAGAAAAACTAGTTGCTTTAAGTTGGTTACTTACTAAAATATCTCAAAAAGAATGGTGGGGTTTCTGAGACCTCACGGTGACAGACGCGTTAGAAAAATTAGCAGTGAAGGTCCGGGGTTAAAAACGCAATTTGTAATTTTATACATTATAATTCATTTAATAGCATATCAATTGATGCAAAGCAAACATTATGTTTTGGCAAGTAAAATAAGTATTGTTTAATAAAGCAACTTATAAAACAAATAGTCCGGTCAAAATAGACATTCACTCTTGCATAAATTCCCAAGAAGCTGAAAATTTGCATGAAAGTTGGGGATACCATTATAATAAAATTGTAAAAAGTCCCCATCGGTCCCATGTGTGCAGAAAATTTTATGCGAGGTCAAAGTTTGCAAAACGAGTTTTTTAGATTTTTTAGCAAAACGGTTAGTTTTATAAGAAAAATAGTTTAGACAAAAATTGTAGATGATTTAATTATCTACAAAAATTGTCCTTACACTTTTTTCTCTAACATTTACCATTTCTGAGAAAAAGCAGTTCTAAAATTTACTAAAGTTGTATTAATTGTCCTTACTATGCACACGTTTCCAGGCTACCTATGAGGTAGCGTACTTGGCTATGAAGAATACAACTTTAGTAAATTTTAGAATCATTTTTTCTCAGAAATGGTAAATCTTAGAAAAAAAGTGTAAGAACAATTTTTGTAGATAATTAAATGATCTACAATTTTAGCCTGAACTATTTTTCTTATACAACTAACCGTTTCGCTAAAAAATCCAAAAAACCTATTTTTGCAAACTTTGACTTTGAATAAAATTTTTTGCATACCATGGGATCGATGGGGACTTTTTACAATTTAATTATAATGGTATCCCTAACGTTTATGTAAATTTTCAGGTTTTTTAGAATTTATGCAAGGATACCCCTATTTTTATATCTATTTTGACCGGACTAAAACTGACAATATTATTGTTCGCCACTGTAAAACTTTACTTACAAAGGGAACCCGCGTACCTGTAATCACCGATTTCGTCGGGATTCACGGTATACGTAGGGCCTGACTAGAAGTAAAAGTTATGTAAGTGGAAACTCCATACGGCCAATCGCTTTTTAACAAAAATCAAGTTTTTGTCGCAGTTTAAATGCATAAGTATTTCATAGGTAAGATTTGGATACGAGGATCGGTGGTTCAAGCCTTCACCAGAGAATTTTTTTTTGTCGGTTTTATTCAGGTTTTTGACTTTTTTTAAATTTTTATGGGGAAAGGTAGCTACTGTGGTCCCGAAAATACAAATTTTACGATTGAAACCTCGAACTTTTCTGAAAGAGTACATTTTAAATAAGAGATTTAAGGGAGATGCAATGCCCTAAATGCACCTGTTTTTTCAAAAATCGAATTTAAAAAAGCTTGATTTTCGACGGTTAAACGCTCGTGATTGGCTAATCAAGTTCGTTTGTGGGAGGTACGTGTGCTGCCATATATAACAGGGTTACACTTGAACAATCAGTCAGTAACTCTTGCACTATGGTAGGAATGCGTTCTCCTTTTTGTATTTAATTTAAAAATTTAAAATAATTAAAAAATTACTTCAGAAAAGGGTTACTTAAATTTAACGAACGGTAGTTACTTTTTCGTGTGAATCCGACTCTTGCCATGGTGATTTAAAAATATCCCTAGGCCGACAGATCAATGAAAAGGTGAATCTTTGAGATGTGAAACTCGTGACAGTGGATTTTTTACGCACGGTACTTGTGCGAAGTTATTATCGACCGAGGACCGTTGAAGAGGTAACACGTGGAACAACCGTTAGGAAGAAGAAGTAACGTACGTTAAACTGTAACCGCCGAGGCATGGCAATGGTTATCGAGGTTATGTTGGGGATATCTGTTGAAATGCCTTAAAACATTTTAACAAATATTTCTGATCGCCTCGGTGACCGCCATGCCCCGAAACCACCATCAAAGGGATTGTTTTTGTTTCGACGAGAGGCGCAGTGCGATACACCATCAAGGGTTAAAATCCATCAACGGGAAAATCAAGACGAAACGCTTCGTCAAAAACACTGCCACGCCTAATTATCAAAGGTAAGTACCAATCTGTTCGTAAATTTTCTTTGTCAAGTTCCGAGTATTGTCGACCTTGGAACGATAACTGCTGCATGCGAGAGCACATGGCGATCCCGTTCAGCGTAGGGATCCCATCCACTGCCCCTTGCGGCTATCTTCTAGTACAAAACCGACATATAATTCTCGGAATTTCTTTGATCCTTTTCGTTTTGTTGGTGCCTACTGGGAATAAGGTAGGTACCGTTTTTCGTAAATTTTTATGTCGAGCCCTGCATTTGGTCGGTTTCAGAACGACAACCGTAGCACCTTCCTTGGGAGCATCAGGACTCCCCGTGCAGCGACGTCTAGTATGAAACCGGCAATTTTCGGAGCTCGCTTAAACTTTTTGTTTTTACGGTACCTATGGTCAACCTAGCCGCGTTTCCGACGGTGGAAGCTCATCTCCTCGCGTCGCCCTAACACCGCAGGTTCGGCCACAGTGTAGTTATTTTCAAGGGAGGATCGTGCAACTGCGCATGCGCAAACGTCACCCCTCCCCTTTTTTCCAGTGCACTCATTGGCACTTTTTCTCTTTAAATTCCTTTTCTCCCCCCCTTCTACAGGTTAGATCCGCCAGGAGGCACCACGGGAGAAAATAACCATAACCAAAGTTATCCAAAAGCCAACGGAACTCAGGGGCCCCCCGACTCGAGCACGACCCGTTGGCCACCCTCAACTTCGATCATTCAACGATCAGAGGGAGCCTCGGGACGGGCAAAAGGGGGGGGGGAACCGAGTTCGACGGTCGGCAGATAGCATCGCAAACCGCACCACGTAGGGGGGGGCACAAATGCTCTCCTCCGTGCTCGTGCCTAGTTTGCCCCTACTAAGGAGACGGTGGGTTCTTCGGCGGGTTCTGGGGTTCGGTTCGACCGTTTGACAAACGGACGATCCACCTTTAACTGTGTAATCCGACCTTCAGCCGGATTACACCTGCCAACTTTCCTCGGACGGACATGGGACGGTGTATCGTACGCGGTACTCCCGAAAAACCGGTGTGTGTGAAGAGCGACTAGACGGGGCCTAAGAACTTACAAAAGAGGGCGGGGAGACTCACCGTGAGGTGGGTTCCCTCCCCCTCGCATTTCACTGAAAGGCTCAAGCCATCAATTTAAAAGTCGTTCGCGACTCTCTCGAGCCATCGTCCCCCCTTCTTTCCTCTGGAAAGTCCTTCCCCGGGACGTGCCAAAACTCCAAAGTCGTCGAGGGCGACAGCGGAGCATGCACCTCTCCACGGGACTATAGTCGGGATAAGGCTGAGGGCCGGTCGGAAGGATGAGCGGTTGGGTTCTAACGTCGGCATAACACGGCTCTGCCGGAGTTACCGTACCGAAGTTCCCAATCCGCCTCCCAAAGTCGGTACCAAAGCCACAACCACGACTCAAGGACCCACAGAGGAGAGTGGGGGGGGTCTGGCCTCTTGAGAGGGTCAGCTTAGAGCGACAGGAGGGGTGCGTTATGCGCACTCCGAACGCCATATTTAAGCCTCTAATTCATCGAAACTAGTAGAGATCGTGAGATCGGGACTAGAGATACCCATTAGGACAAGGACAATCAGTCAGTAACTCTTGCACTATGGTAGGAATGCGTTCTCCTTTTTGTATTTAATTTAAAAATTTAAAATAATTAAAAAATTACTTCAGAAAAGGGTTACTTAAATTTAACGAACGGTAGTTACTTTTTCGTGTGAATCCGACTCTTGCCATGGTGATTTTCATCAAAATTGACTCTCAGCACCCTTCGGGCGCTTCGAGCCATTTTGATGAAAATGACAACTAATTTAAAAATATCCCTAGGCCGACAGATCAATGAAAAGGTGAATCTTTGAGATGTGAAACTCGTGACAGTGGATTTTTTACGCACGGTACTTGTGCGAAGAAAAATCGACTTAAAGCACCTCTCGCTACGCTCACTACGCTCGGGCGCTTTAAGCCATTTTTCTAGCACATGTACTATTCGGAAAGGTGGTTGTGCAAAGGAAAAATCGACTTAAAGCACCTCTCGCTACGCTCGGGCGCTTTAAGCCATTTTACCAGCACATTTAGTGCACTGTTACTGCATCGCAGTGCAAGTGTCGCTCCCACTCTGCGCAAAGCTAAGACTATATCTGGGTGCACGTACCGACAGAATTAACCAATCCCGAGCGACTTTGCTTTAAAATTTACTGCAAAAATCGAAGTTTTTAAATTCGATTTTTGAAAAAACAGGGGCACTTAGGGCATTGAATCTCCCTTTATTCTCTTATTTAAAACATACTCTTTCAGAATTCATCGAGATTTCAATCGTAAAATTTGTATTTTCGGGACCACAGTAGCTACCTGCAACCCAAATGCATTATAACAACAAATGTACAATAATAATAGTATAATTCGATATCAGGAAGTTGTTATAAGTACCCTATACTTGTAATGCATTTGATATTATTGTGAAAATGTTATACCGGTTTATTGTGGCGTAAGTATCGTAAAAATTGAAAAAAAGTCAAAGAAAAAAAAGTTTTATGATGAAGACTTGAACTGCTAAATATAGAGCTACAAAAAATCCGACAAAAAAAATTGCTTGAGAAAGCCTTGAACCACTGATCCTAGTATCCACAGTCCTCTACCACTCGACTAACTACTACTTGCAAATTATGTTGAATCCAAACATTTATGTAGTTAATTTGTAAAAAATTTGATTTTTTAAAACGCTTGGCCGTATGGAAGTCCCACTTATGTTACTTTGACTTCTAGTCAGGCCCTACGTATACCGTGAATACCGACGAAATCGGTGATTACAGGTACGCGGGTTCCCCTTGTTAATCGGATCTTTTTTGTTTGTTCGCTATTTACCCTAACATTTTAACAATAATTTCAAAATATTTTCATCCTACAGTGAATAGGTAAAATCACACCATCGCACAGGTGGGCTGTAACAGTCCCGTAGCTCTAAATCTACAAACGCATAGATATTTTGTGAAAATAATATAGGTTGTTTTTGATTTTGATTATGATTTGATTAATATTTATAAAAGCAAAAAAGTAAAAAACAAAAAGACAAATTGTTGTAAAAAAATGTAAACAAATTATTTAAGAAATACTCCTGCATTATAAAACTTTATATTTTTACTTTGATAAATATTGCATGAAATAATTACAGTGGATGTACGAGTGTTCTACCTACACAATGTAATTTGAGACTATCTAAGCGCGTGTGTTTGATCTTCCATCTCTATCGTGTCATGAGTGCGTCTTGTTTTATCGGCAGTTACGTCCGGCAACACTGTTGGAGTCTTTCTCGGCCTTTTCATATATACAATTTATACAAATTGTGTCCATAACGTCGTATCGATATACGGAGACCAAAGCGTAATGCCACTATACCAATTATCTGTATCATAAAACACAAAAATTCCTTTCCCCTCTACGGTTGCTGCAGGAGTTCTAATCGTCTAATAGATTTATATACATTTACTTCATACCTACGGTTGATTTTAAAGGCGGATAAACTGTCGTCCTATCAATGTACGGAGTCCAAAACGATACATTTGCACGTATATATATATATAGTCGGTTTTAAACGTCTTGCGACGTTGTCCGATACCAAACTACCAACCTTGCGAATTGGCGCTTGGTTTTTTTTAGCATTTTACATTTTTTACCTACGACGAGGAGCCAGCCCGTCGGTAGAACCCCCAACCTGGAGGACCAAACGAGACGGCCAGAAGTTGTTACTTACCCGGATTCGAACCGGGTATTGAGCGTTCGTAGTCAACTCGCTTGACCATTGCTCTCCAACCGTCTCTATATAATATATAATATAGCAAATTCGTTGAGATAATACTATTCTATAAGCAATATTCTTGATCTTAAGCTATTTTGAGTTTGTATTGAGTATGTCAAAACACACTCTGTTGTAATAACATGTGTATGGAGGGGATTCGATGTAATTCGTTTAATAAAGGAGTCTTGATCAAGCACTCGTTTATATAACATGGTGTCAGGTTAGCGGTCAAAGTGCGGAAAGAAAAAACAGATAATAATATTTTACTAAAGTGTTAATATTATTCAAAGAACAGATAATAATAATTTTACTAAGTGTTAATATTATTCAAAGAACAGATAATAATATTTTACTAAAGTGTTAATATTATTCAAAAAACAGATAATAATATTTTACTAAAGTGTTAATGTTATTCAAAGACAAGAAATTATAATTTTACTAAGTGTTAATTATAATCAAAAGCTAGAAATTAGTTTTACTAAGTGTTTAATCTAATAAAAGCCAGAATGGAAGCGTCCATGAAACCGCCAAAAGGACTCACGACAGGAGAAACGACGAACTGGACCAAATTTATTCAACAGTTTCAGTTGTACCTGAAAGCGATAGAAATGGAAAATAAAACAGATGCAAGAAAAATTGCCATATTTCTAAATGTCGCAGGAGAAGAAGCAATAGATATATTTAATACGCTCAAATTAACAGAAGAGCAAAAAGGAAAGTACGATGAAGTCGTAAAAGCTTTTGAAGCCTACTGTAAACCAAGAAAAAATGTAATAACGGAAAGTTTCAAGTTCTACTCCAGGTCGCAAATGCCAGATGAAAGATTCGATCATTTTCTTACCGAAATTACAATTCAAGCTAGGTTATGTGAATTCGGGGACCAAGAAGAAAGAATGATAAGAGATCGGATAGTGATGGGGACAAACGACCCTCAACTAAAAGAAAGAATGTTGAGAGCACCAGACTTGAATCTGAATAAAGCCGTAGATTTTTGTAGAGCAACAGAAATGGGTAAAGACCAAATAAAAACTCTGCAGCAAGAAAATCCGAGGGTATCAGTGGTGAGGAAAAAGGAAAAAGGAAAAACAACGCCAACAACACATGAGTGTGAAAAGTGCGGGAAAGTGCATAGCGGAAAGTGGTGTCCGGCTTCGGGAAAATTGTGCATGATTTGTAAAAAAAGAGGTCATTACGCAGTGAAGTGCAGCAACAAAAACAAAACAAGTGAAAAGAAGCCAACGTTTAAGAAGAAACTACACACCGTAGCACAAGAATCATCTGAAGAAACATCTGAAGACGAAGACTACGATGAACGCTTTGAACTAAGCGAGCTTAAACAAGAATCCAACAAAATGGAGCAATGGATAGAAAATGTATACGTAAGTGGCACAAAAATAAAATGCAAAATTGATACAGGGGCTGATTGTAATGTTTTACCCTTAAAATATTTTAAAATGTTAAATCAGGAATGTCAAGATAAAATAATAGATAGTACATCAAAATTAATTGTGTATAATGGGGAGAGTATTACTCCATTAGGATCAGTAGTTTTAGATTGTATTATAAAGGGAGAAAATTATCAGTTGAAATTTCAAGTTATTGAGCAGGACAGTAGCCCATTGTTAGGTTTAAGTAGTTGTGTAGAATGTAATGTAATATCGAGATTAAGGTGGGATTTTAGCAGTTGAAAATGCGTTGAAATCGATGTGATTTATATTCTAAATTGTAAAGTTATTATAAAACTTATCGATTTATTTTTTTTACCGGACGTTGAAAAGGCGTTAGTGCAGATATCGACGCCAAGATTTTTGTAATTTTTTTTTTAGAAAGAAGATTAAAAAATTCACAAAGTTCATTAAAATTAAACATTTTTAAAATGTTATTGCACTAGCATAAAATAAGAAATCGAAAAATTTTTTTGCGTGGATATCTAAAGACAACCTTTATCTGGCTGAGAAATAAATTTCATTATTATTAATCACTTAGTAATTGAGTAATTTACGATAGAAAATGTGTTGTTTTGAAAATTATTTGGATTGTTAACTTAGAGAATTGAGGGGAATAGTCCACCACTCTCTTACAACTTCGGACGGTCGAGTCGTGGAAAGGATACATAGTAGTCGCGGAATAATGTACAATATTTACTTACTACCTACTATCATTCATTCTGTGATTATTTCTTATCATCTTTTTATCTAATTTTTAAATAATATATTTTAAAATGATGAATATACACACATATTTACATATTATAGTCGTCTGAAGGTAAAACAATACGATACTGGAGAATTATTTCAAACAACACCGATTTGCACAAAAATTTGGATTTGGGATCTACTTACTCCCTCTTTCAAAGTTAAGACTGTTCCGAGGGTTGATTTTACCCTGGGGGTGAATGCCACCTCATCTCGGGGGTGAAAAATATTTCATTAAAAATAAGTACGGAAATGGATAGATTGACTAATTTTAAGCAACTTTTAATCTATAAAGTTTTTTCAGAAAGTCGATACTTTTCGATTTATTCGCGAGTGAAAATGTCAATTTTTTAACCAAAAAAAAAACGTATTCAGACGGTTTTTTGAGAATAACTCAAGAAGCAAGTATTTTATCGAAAAAATTAATCTCATTAAAAATGTAGCTTATAAAAAGACAAAAAAAATGGTGGGTTAATGGTGGCTGTAGACCCAATACAAACGGAGTAATAGCTTGTTAAAGGTTGGTTCTTAATCGTCAAACGCTAAAATTAAAAGTTTCAATGTGAAATAACCGAAAAACAATGCATTATTTGAGGAGAACTCATATATAATACCTTTTTTGTCTTTCCGGGAGTAAAGCGGTCACTTTACTCCCACTTTTGCGAGAGCAAAGTGCCAGTTTTCTTAGAAGCGGGGCGAAAAGTAAAGAAGCGAGGCGAAAAGTAAAAGTAGCGAGGCGAAAAGTAAACAGCGGGGCTAAAAGTAAAAAATTCAAATTTATTACTACGTCTAAGATTCCAAAAATGCATACGGTACTTTGACAATGAAATCATGTTACGAAAACTACCACATCTGGGGTTAGGCAGGGTAGGGTAGGTAGGCAAGTTTATGGTTATTTTCAAGAAAGGTCGACTACCTAAACCGCTTTGTATTTTTGAAAACTTAAATTTTATTTAACAAATTCTTCTAGAAATTCCAGTAGTTGACGAAATTAAACTTCGAGATATAGAAGTAATCGATTTATAGCGGAAAGACAAAAAATAGTATATTAGCGCTCGGGAGTAAAGTGACTTTTCGTCCTTCGGGTAAATTTTCCCCTTCGACTGCGTCTCGGGGAAAAACCTTTACCTTCATGACGAAAAGTGGCACTTTACTCCCTCGGTGTATAATATTAGCCCAGTCATATTAGGGCTTTCACCTCGGAATGAAAGATAATAAGCTGCAAATTGGTATGAACCTTTGTTTTGTCATTCTAAATGTTGTCTCAAAAGTCACAATCGTTATCGTGTCCGCGTCTCAAGATATTCAAGGTCAAAGGTCACAAAAATCGGTTTTTTGCGAATATCTGGCTTCCTATCGGTTAAATGAGATTTGCATTTATTATAAAAGTTGTAGGCTATAAAATTCCCTACAACTTTTGTTTAAACTTTTTTTTCATACGACCAACCGTTTTGAAGGTAGAGCGCGAAGAGTGCACATCGTACAGTCATATACGGCCTAATGCAAGGTCAAGCGTGAGTTATGGTTATCAGTACGTTATAAAGTCAATTATTTACTTGGAAATTATAATTATTAAACAATGCCTATTATTTATGTACTAACTATTAATTATTTATATTTAATTAAAGTAAGTAACTTGATTATTTATATATAATTATTCATATTTAACTATTTAAGTATAAAATATTATTAATTCTGGATTATATATTTTTATTTATTATTAAATACGGCATAATATACATTTATTTATCATATATACATACATTAATATATACATTAATTTATCAAAATGTGAGTTCAAATATCAAAAGTATCTTTGTCGATTTTAATTGTAAAGAAATTGGAAATGGAAGCTAATTATCTTCTTCTTCTTCGTCGTCTTCTTCTTCTTGTCGCTCAAAAATGTTCGATTCATTGTCATCATCCTCATTATCTGTCATGTTCATCTCCAAACCTTCCAGAATATCGGGATCATATGTATTTTCTTCATCGGGATTACTTGGATACAGTGAAGCGTTGAGGCAAGCTTGTCCGTTGCACTAGCCGCAAGCTAAAGAACATTGTAGCCCTGATTTTCTGCATCCACAGCGGGAACCACAACCATTTTTGCAATTGCAAAATATTACGTTTAGTAGTTCGGCTGGTGCTGGAGGTAATAACGTTCGTATGGGCTCCAGGATTTCATTTTCAAGCATCCAGCCCCATTCTTGAGGTTCTAAGTCCTTCCCTAACCACGTTTGAATCTGGTAGTAGACACGTTTTATGTGTTGATGAGCTGCTACACTTGTTGGTGGAAGTGTTGACAGTTGTACAGGTTTATTTAGTTTTGTAAATTTGATGAATTGCGTGTAGCGGAAATGATCAATGTTGTCCTCAGATTTTGGAGCATTATATAATGCCAACAAGATGCGCACTCCATTTTCTAATAATGTTTGTTTTGGGCAGTTTTCTTGTTGAAATACTTCCACCAGTTTATCTAAATCAGGAATTTTGTCCAATGCTCTAGTAACAGTTTTTTTTCCTTTTTTAAATAGCGCAGAAGTCGTGTCACAGCCACTGAATGCGTGTAAAAATAAAATGTGCTTTTTAGTACGAGGATATTGGTCAAAACTTTTAGTAGAATATATTTGTGTTTTGACATTGCCTTTGCCAACTTTTTTCAAAAAAATTTCCTGATGATGTGACTGAGTACGTCCAATTAAAATAACGAGCAAATCGATATCTTCTCCTATGATGACAGCAGTCTTTTGATGTTCTGATAAGGCAATAGCTGTGTCAATGATGAGAACATCAGCATCATCTCTGGCTTGTTTTGTTGTGATATTAACAGTTTTAAATTTTTCAACAAGCATGTCGATAAATTTTTTTTTATTAGACCGATTTGATAAAAATTTTTCTTGACTGATTGGCACAACCATTGTTTCGTCAAAACAAACTTCATATGATTTTGAAAGTGCAGCAGTTCTTCTTTGTTGTTCCAGTGCTTTAATATTTTTACTATAGTCCGAATATCCGTCAAATACAACAACAATTGCTGAGCCATAATATGTTTGTAAATATTTAATGTACTTATTTAAAATAATAGAGAAAGTATCGTCTTTGCTCCATACGACGCGATGCAGAAGAAATCCACCATCGATGATGTATGTTACATTATTTTCATCAAGATCGATAACGACAGGCATCATATTGTCATATAATGTTGCTTTCGTGGTTTTTCTCATGCCATTACTATGAAATAAAGATGTCGGATACGGGCTTAGTTCATAGTGAAGATATTCTTGTAAATTACTTTCAAATTTTTTGCTTACAGTTATTCTCTGGAAAAGTAACATTGGATCTATAGAAACTTTACAATCATTAATTTTGATAGATTTGTTAATGGCTGAAAGCGGTAAAACCTTATCGACGCGTTTTAACTTTATTTCGTTGAAGTTCAAACCAGTTATCTTTACCATAGATTGCAATCCGATTTCATGGGCTCGGTGACAATTAATTTGGTCATTTCCAACGATTCCTGAAGCTAAGGATACCAACTGATTCGTATTTGGAAAGGGATTATGAAGCGTAAACCAACCAACCAGTTCATTTACATCAGTATCATCCCTTTTTATTCGTGAATCTCTAGCATCAACATGTTGGTCCACAGAATCGAAAGAAATGTTACAAAACCGTAGCATCAAAACTAAGCGAGCTATGCAACAATAAAGTTGATCTTTGTTTTTTTTTGGCGACAAAAAATGTGAAAATCACAAATATGTGATTGCTTTTTCACCGATATTTCGCATAGTTTTTAAGCTATCGTGTTCTTCAAAAAACCATTTTGTAGGTTTTGTCAAGAGCTATAAGCTCATATAAATATAAATTTTTTTCAGCCCTTAGTTTTGAAAGGGTTTGAGCTGAAAAGGATTGAACAAAGTACTATTTGCAATATGCAAACCATAAGTGTTCGGATCTTATTTAATTTTTATACTACAAACAAATTAAATATATAAATTATTAACTCGTTGATATTAGATAATATAAAACTTCAAAATATCGAGTTATTATTAAATTAAAAATTGTTAAAAGAATTATTTAGCTTTCAAACGATATATCGTTCGTCATCAGTATATTATTCTGATGACGAACGATATATCGTTTGAAAGCTAAATAAATCTTTTAACAATTTTTAATTTAATAATAACTCGATATTTTGAAGTTTTATATTATACAAACAAATTAACCTAAATTTTCAAAAAAGTAAAACCTACAATTTTCTACTTTATAAAATTTTGCGTATCATTAATAGTTTTTGAGTTATTTAAAAAAGCAATTTTTTGCAAAATTACAAAAATGCTCTCTTCACTTCAACCTCAAATTTTTTCAAAACTAGAAGTACTAGTACAGGTCGAACTTCTAGAGCCTAATTACCTACATAAATAAAATTAATTGTGAAGTAGTAACGTTTATTTTTCATTGGGGTGGTAATTAGAAGGTGATTTTCACATTTTTTGTAGCAGAAAAAAATAGAGATAATTATTTTTGTCATAGCTCGCTTAGTTTTGATACTACGGGGTTTTACAACAAGCAAAAACTAAGGTTTTTTAAGCGCTTTAGAAAAGGTTTTATGAGTTTTCCGCGAAAAATGCATTGTTTTTTTGGTTATTTCACGTAGAAACTTATAATTTTGGCGTTTGAATAATAAGAAAAGAATATTTTAATAAGAAGCAACCTAACAAGCTATTACTCCGTTTGTAGTGGGTCTACAGACACCATTAACCCACCTTTTTTTTTGTTTTTTATAAGCTGCATTTTTTATGAGAATAATTTTTTTGATAAAATATTTACTTTTTGAGTTAATCGCAAAAAACCGTCTGAATACGTGTTTTTTTGGTTAAATAATTAACATTTTCACTCGCGAATAAATCGAGAAGTATTGACTTTCTAAAAGAAATGTACCTATATTGAATAAAAGTTGCTTAGAATTAGTCAATCTATTTATTCCCGGACTTATTTTGAATGAAACATTTTTCACCCTCGAGAATTTTTTAGTCCATTTTCAAGACTTTTTAGAAAAAACTGAGTTTTGACACCCATTATTTTTTATAAACTTTTTTTTATATATACGGTATCCCAATTCTCCGCAAAAAGACAAATGTGAGTGGTATACATTATTATTGTAGTAATTTTAAATAATAACCAAGCTATTCAATGTATACGATGTTAAATTATAGTGATAAGAAATATAAGCTATTTTTGCTTCGTCACATTAAAGATTAGATTACTTTTCTCAGAAATTATTGTAAAATTCACGCCTACAGTCTACGGTGGAATGGGAATCATGAATTTCCTCTAACTTCATTTCAATTTTAAAACGTGGTCAACTAAAATCTCGCCTTAAGTGAAATTACACACAAAGCGAGCGTCAAAGAATTTGTTAAAAACAGCAAAGATGTTTTTACGGGCCTAGGGAAAATAGGTAAATACCAAATTATTTTAAAAGATGATTATGAACCGGTAATAAAACCAACTAGGAGGGTACCGGAAGCCCTAAAAGATAGGTTAAAAGAAAAACTTGATGATTTGGTAAATAGAAATATTGTTGCTAAAGTAGAGGAACCGACAGATTGGTGTCATAACTTAGTAATTGTAGAAAAAACGGATAAATCACTCAGGTTATGTCTTGATCCTAAAGATTTAAATAAATACATATCGCGAGAAAGGTACTTAATACCTTCACCGGAAGAAATTTACAATCAATTAGAAGGAAAAAAAATTTATACCGTACTAGATTTAAAAGATGGATTTTTTCAAGTTGAACTTGACAAACCCAGTAGCTTACTTTGCACGTTTGGTACACCTTTCGGGAGATATAGATTCAAAAGAATGCCATTTGGCATATCCTCAGCACCGGAAGTGTTGCAAAAAATTAATAATAAAATTTTTGGAGACATTGTAGGCGTTGCAATCTATTTCGATGATTTAATTATCGCAGCGGATGACGAAGCGTCTCACGATAACATTATGAATAAAGTGTTAAAAAGAGCTCGTCAGCAAGGTATAAAATTTAATCCGACGAAAGTACAGTATAAATTAGATCATGTAAAGTATGTAGGAGTCATTATTTCAAAAAGGGAATAAAGCCAGATCCGGAACAAATAGAAACTATTCTAAATTTAAAAGCACCTAAAACTGTAAAGCAGTTACAAAAATTATTAGGTATGACAAATTACTTGAGTAAATTTATACCCAATTACTCAGACACAACAAACGTTTTAAGGGGTTTGATAAAAAAAGATGTAATTTGGCATTGGGATAGTTCTCATGAAAAAGCGTTTAAAAATTTAAAAGCAAAAATAAGTTGTGCACCAACCCTAAAAATTTTAGATAAAAATGACGAAATTAAAATTCAATGTGATAGTTCAAAAGATGGGTTAGGCGCGTGCGTACTTCAAAAAGGGCAACCAGTGTCTTTTTATTCAAAAGCACTTACAGAAACTCAAATTAGGTGGGCTCCAATTGAAAAAGAATTATATGCAAATTGTGCAGCGGTACAAAGATATCATCAATTTATTTATGGTCGCAAAGTTGTAGTTGAAACCAATCACAAACCTTTAGTGTCTATATTTGCCAAGGACATAAGTAAAGTTAGTAACAGGCTGCAAAGAATGATTTTAAAGTTATTAAAATATGAACTTGTCATAAATTACATGCCGGGTAGTAAAATGTACGTCGCCGATTACTTGTCGAGACATTTTCTCGGAAACAATGCGCATGATGATGTCACGTTGTGTGAAATGGTACATTGCCTCGAAGTCGATCTACCAATTTCAAAGAATAGGTTACAACAAATAAAACTTGCGACTAAAGAAGATCAAATATTAAAGCAAGTTTTAAATTGGCATTATCAGGGGTGGCCAAAAAGTAATAAACTGTTAAATAAAGAACTTAAAGTGCTATTTCAGTTACGAAATGAATTAACAATTCAAGATAATATTATTTATAAAAATAATAGAGTAGTTATTCCTAGTAAAATGCGGGGTGAAATGCTAAGCTTATTACATGAAGGTCACTTAGGCATAACAAAATGCTTACAAAGAGCACGTACCTTGTTATATTGGTATGGTATGACAACAGATATCATAAAGTTAATTAATTCTTGCTCAGCTTGTGAAAGATATCGCGTTACAAATAAAAAAGAGCCTATTCTATCACATAAAATACCAAACTTACCGTTTTTAAAAGTAAGAATTGACATTTTATATTACAGTGGGAATGATTATTTAGTTTTAATTGATTATATGTCAAAGTGGATAGAGGTCAAATCACTAAAATATAAAACAGGGGAAGAGCTAATTACGAAACTAAAAAATATTTTTGCAATTCATGGAATACCAAAAATCATAATAAGTGATAATATGCCTTTTGGAAGTTCAAAGTTCAAAAATTTTGCCAATGAGTGGGACATGGAAATAATAACATCCAGTCCTAGGTACCCAAAATCAAATGGGTTAGCGGAAAATGCAGTAGGGATAGTAAAAAATATCATCAAAAAATGTAAAACCGGCAATTCAAACATACATTTAGGCCTACTTAATTATAGGAATTCAGTAGTAGCAGGGTTAAACAAAACACCTAGTGAAATGCTAATGGGTCGCGTCTTAAGAACAAAAATTCCATGTACGGCGAATATTTTAAAACCAAAATTTTTTAGTAGTAAAGATTTAGAATCAAAAAGAGCAGAGGTTCAAGTAAAAACACAGGATTATTATAATAAAAATACAAAAAAGAGAGAAGATTTTGAAAAAGGAGATAATGTAACAATTTAGAATCTTCCTGATAAAACGTGGTCGCCAGGAAAAATCATAGAAGTGAGTAACACTCCAAGGTCCTATACAGTTAAAAATAGTTCGGGCAATATAATTAGGCGAAATAGCCATCATTTAAGAAAATCAAATAATGAGTTTACTGAGAAACTACCGGAACTAGAGTTAAATTTAGAATCAGAAAACAATGACCAAATTGCGAGGCCTTCTATGATTGATCCAAGCTTGCAAATAGATCCGAGGGAAGAGGTGCAACAGCAACCTCAAAAACAACCTGAAATAAGAAAAACCAGGTTGGGAAGGACTATTAAAAGACCCGATTATTTGAAAGATTACATTACATAAAAAAACCTGTTACATTTACTTTGTTAATTGTTCATTTAAAGTTACTTTGTTTAGTTGTTCATTAGAATTAGAATTTTAATGTTTAATTGTTAATTAGTTTTAAGTTTTACAAAATGTACTTGTTTTGAAATTAAAACCCTAATATAACAAAAAGGGGAGATGTTGTAATAACATGTGTATGGAGGGGATTCGATGTAATTCGTTTAATAAAGGAGTCTTGATCAAGCACTCGTTTATATAACACACTCACTTATAAAAAAAGATAATTAAACTTTAATTATGAATTGTGTTTTTATAAATAAATATTACGAACTCAAAATAGCTTAAGATCAAGAATATTGTTTATAGAATAGTATTATCTCAACGAATTTGCTATATTTTAAATACAAAAGCCTCCTAGTATTTTATAAAAATATTTAAGTAGGCGCCATCTGTTGATTAAATTAAAAGGGCCTTGAAAAAGTGCCCCTCTTAAATACTTTAAAAATACTTCAATTACCTTAAAAGTATTTCAATTACTTTAAAGTACTTCAATTACTTTAAAAGTACTTCAATTACTCAAATTTTGTTCCAATTACCAAATACTCAATTACTTTTACAAAGTACTTCAAGTACCAAGTACTTTTAAGTTAGTTTCAAAAGTAATTCAATTAAAGTACTTCAAGTACTTTTAAGTACTTGAATTACTTTTTATAATGATTTAAACATTTGTTGAAATTTTGTGTTGCAATGAAAACAATTGTTTAAAAATATCTGTCTATTTAATGCAATTGTTGAGTTATTTCATTTGTTCAAATTGTGCGTTACAATAATAATGCAACAATTTTAAAATTATCAATTTTAACTTTGTATAGTTTAAATAGTTATCAGTTTAATTAGAATGTTTTAAACGTTTATTGAAATATTTTGTTAATGTAAGCAATTGTTAAAAGAAATTGTTTATTTAATACAATTGTTGATTTTTTCATTTGTTCATTTTTACGTTATAATTTAAGCATTGCAATAATTTAAGGGTAGTTCACACTACATGATTTATCATATGACTTGTCACATGACTTCTCATATGAGGGATTTTTTTACGTTCACACTATATGATTTTTGATATTATAGAAGTTATGGCTTTTATGATTGGCTGTTGCGATGGTATGATTTTAGCCATGACTTTTCTTATGACTAAGTCATATGATAAATCATGTAGTGTGAACTACCCTTTAAACATTACTATGAAAAATTTTATTTAATGCAATACAATTTTTAACATTACACTGAAAATTTTCGACAATTGCTTTTAATTCGGCTCTTTTGCAAGTGAAGTTTGAACAACTTTTTAGTTGATCAACAAAAGATTGACCCAGTCAATCTTTTTAAATCGTTAGATTTCGTTCAAGTTTTGTTGATCAACTACAATCGTTCAACAAAACTTGATACGGGAGAACAACCGCTTTCAAGTTTTGTTGAACGATTTTAGTTGATCAACAAAAGTTGAACACGACTTTAACGAGTTTGTTCACACGTTTCAATAAAAACTGATTCAATTCATAACACATTTTTAATTTAATTGGTTGTAAATGACGTCAAAAACAAAATACACATGCACGAGAGTTGAAAGCGAATCGAAATTGACGTTCAACTTGACGTTCACACGTATCAAGTTTGCCTTTTACTTGAAAAAAATGACACACGATTCAAAACTTAAACGATAAAAATTGACTGGGTCAATCTTTTGTAAAGTTGTTCAACTTTGTTGAAACACTGTAGATCACGGTGTATAATAAGATAGGTAAGCTTACGGCCTATGCCTACATCGCAAATTTGTGGGTCTCGAGCGTGGTCAGTGTGCGAGAGAGACGAAGCTACATGAGATAGACGAAGTGCCTCTCGCGAAAGCACGTAATGCATATGTGCTTATAGGATAACAGTGCATTTTGTTGCATTGAAGTCTAATTCTTCTCGATACAATCGGTTTTTTGTTAATTTTTGGCAATGCCTCGAAGGTACTGTTTTGCGCCTAACTGTAATAGTGGGTACAAAAGTAATACGGAAAAAGTATCGTTGTTTAAAGTGCCCAAAAACAAATTAAAAGAGTGGAGTGCTGTGATTCCCCGTGCGGACAAACAATTGACGATTAATAACGTTTTGTGCGAGAAACACTTTTTAAAAGAAGATGTGATCCGTCAAGTAATCACAGAAACTTATTCGGTAAGTTGTATACAGTATAATCCGCTTATAATAACATCGAAGGGAAGTGACAAACAAGTCATACTAAGCGGACGTCATAAAAAGCATACACTGATGGAAATATTTTCTCAAAACAAACAAATAACGTTTAATTCAAACAAATCGCTTGTTTATATACGTGCAAGAAAACATTCTCTTCAATCAAGAATATTTGTATTTGTTTAACTTAAACAAATCGTTTCTTTAACTTAAACAAATCGCTTATTTAACTTAAACAAATTGCTTATTTAATTTAAACAAATCGTTTGTTTGTTTTGAAAACAAATATTTTCTTAAATCAAGAATATTTGTATTTGTTTAACTTAAGCAAATCTTGTTTGTATACGTGCAAGAATATATATATTCTTGGTTTAAACATTTTTCAAATATTTAAGTTAAGAATACTATTTACTTGCATTAATTAACAAAAAAATTAAAAAGAAATTTAATTTTTACAATTTATTTATTTCTATATTTACAATTAGATATTATAATTACATATTAATATTTACTTTTGAATTATTATCTATAATTTTGTCCATAATCGCTGATGTTGTCCATTTGTTTGCCATACCCCGTGTCTGAAATAACTGATGCAAGTTTATTATTTTATTTATATATTATATATGTTAGAATAAGCGAGAATTACTAAACCTGGACCCGGACCTGTATATGACGTTAATGAAATACTCTGCCCTGACTAATAATTTTAAATAAATGCGCTGAGTAAGTAATACCAACCTAATTTGGTATTATTAGGTTGGTAATCAACTATAACAGAATTACTATATCAAAACACAGTTTATCATAGGTGTGTGTGTGTGAAGACAGTAGAAGAACCTAAATATAGAAAATCGAGAAGAATATTATTTTAGCTTAATTTATTGCAAATATTTTGGCTCACGCTAACATCAGAAGTGGGATTCGAACCAACGTTTAACTGCAAACGGATAAGTTTTTTTTTTTTGTCGTGTTTTTTTTTGTTTTTGTTGGTTTTGTGTTTTATTTTTTCTCTCGTTTGGTTTAAAATGAATCAAAATACAGAAGATTCCCAAAATGCAATTCAAAATCCGGACGGATATCCGATGGAGTTAGAACAAACGCACGATGCCGTTAATAGCA
The DNA here is from genome assembly GCA_905340355.1 of Rhagonycha fulva. Lineage (NCBI taxonomy): Eukaryota > Metazoa > Arthropoda > Insecta > Coleoptera > Cantharidae > Rhagonycha > Rhagonycha fulva. Next base: position 24,126,651 of record HG996554.1, read on the forward strand.
AATTTTTGATTGATGAATAATGGATTGAACAAATAAACGATTTAAAGAAACGAACTAAAATATCCGATTTCATTATGATATTGAAAGAGGGAGACGCTCTACGAGAAAATGAAAAATAAAAGTTTTTCGATGGATGGAAACCATTTGATAGGAGTTGGAATAATTTGTGTATGACTTTTGAATAACGTTCCCCAAACAAGAAACATGGCACACGAAGCTAAACAAGGCAGCTAATATAGAAAGTTCAAACCTTGTTAGTTTATGTGAATACGGAATAGAGAAAATACGTAGTACCAACCTCAACTGGAATGGCAGAAAGTAATACGTTCCATTGGTGGAATAAATAACGATATTATTCGACAAAGAATACGAATAAATGTACCAAAGAATCAACAAGATCTTAAAGCTTTATTTCGACAATATGATAGCGAAATCAAAGATGATCATCGAAGAGTACCAAAACAACTCAAGCTAGATACTATGGAATCGTATGAGAAAAACGGAAATTATCAAAAAAGTGTTTCAACTGTAAAAAAAAATAGGTCATTCAAAGAAAGACTGTAAATATTCAGAAAACCCGAAGCATGCAATGAAAGAAATCTAAATTAAGAAGCAAAAGAAGTGTTATAATAGTAAAGAAATTCAACTTGTAGCTGAGGATTGCAAAATTGGCTTTGAGTCTACCGCCGTGCAAGCTCCTGGAAGAGAAGTCGATAGACAGTAGTTGTATTCCTGGCGTAGATTGATTGGTTGGAAGACGATTCGGCGTCCCGGATTGTGCGTTGTCATGGGAAATTATGGATTGAACTTGGCGTAGTTCTCAATGATGAGACCCCGAATTTGATATGTACTGGATAGTGATATAAGTGTGTTGTCAGGAATGGACGAAGAGTGGAAAGGTGGAGTCCCGAGCGTTGGATGATTTTTGTATATTGGTGAATGCACCGTAATCTTGGTTGTGATTGGCGCATTTCTGAAGTATCCGTATATTTGCTCTCTTAGAGAACAAAACTTCTAAACAGTCTATAGTTACTTTGGGTTTTTTGTTTAAACGAGCTGGCATCCAGGGGCAGTCATGACTGATAAAGCGGAAATTTTCACTTCATCGGAATTCGTTAATTGTTTTAAACGAGAAGATGTTGAATTGCACCTTATAAATGTGGGAGTGCCCAGAGGTGGCGGACAGGTAAAATCAGTGATAAAAGTCTTGTCTGATCTAGTGAAAAGTGCGTTGAACAACAGAAAGGAGATTGAATGGTTTGCAATATTGACCGGAATTGAAGCAGTACTTAATGAAGGTAAAAGTTTGGCAACTTGATATACGTCGGTTGCATTTATGTTCTGAGGGAAGAATCGCGCAAGCGGAAATAGGATTTGGCAACAGTAAGATTTGGAAAGCTAAGCGGGAGATTTTTGGGACTAAGCAAAATTATAGAAATGCTGGCTAACGAACGTTGCGTATTTGGAGGTTGGAGAAACTAGTGAAAGAGGCTACTTATGAACAGTTGAGAGGCTGGTTTAACAGACAATTTTGAGGAAAATATGACTAGTGAAGCAATTTGATTCATTGCTTTTCTTTGGTAAGTACATTTATACTATATGTACATTTTCACATATAGAAAACAATACTGAAAGTAGCTGTTTACAGTACAGAAATGTCAAAACCTCAATTGTTTTATGTGCAATCCTACTAAAATGTACACTTTGACATATATTTTTGACGTATTTTGTGAATTTTAAATATTTTATTGCTTAGCAACATACGTATTTTGTTAAATTATTATCGTACATTTTTGCAGAAAATGTGCATTTCATTCCAATTACACATAAAATAGTTTATGCGCTTTATCCTTAAGGTGCCTTTTTGGCATTTGCGTGGTTATAGACTTCGTCTGCGCCTCAGTCTATAATTTTCCGCGCTCATGCCAAGAAGATGCACTTTCAGGACTTGGTGCATAAATAACTATTACGAACGGTAGAACCAAATTATTATGGCGTTGCGGCCGAGTTATTTAAGGCATTGCGGCCGAGTTATTTATGGCGTTGCGGCCGAGTTATTTATGGCGTTGCGGCCGAATTATTTAAGGCGTTGCGGCCGATTTATTTAAGGCGTTGCGGCCGAGTTATTTAAGGCGTTGCGGCCGAGTTATTTAAGGCGTTGCGGCCGAATTATTTAAGGCGTTGCAGCCGAATTATTTAAGGCGTTGGGGCCGAATTATTTAAGGCGTTGCGGCCGAGTTATTTAAGGCGTTGCGGCCGAGTTATTTAAGGCGTTGCGGCCGAGTTATTTAAGGCGTTGCGGCCGAGTAATTTAAGGCGTTGCGGCCGAGTTATTTAAGGCGTTGCGGCCGAGTTATTTAAGGCGTTGCGGCCGAATTATTTAAGGCGTTGCGGCCGAATTATTTAAGGCGTTGCGGCCGAATTATTTAAGGCGTTGCGGCCGAATTATTTAAGGCGTTGCGGCCGAATTATTTAAGGCGTTGCGGCCGAGTTATTTAAGGCGTTGCGGCCGAGTTATTTAAGGCGTTGCGGCCGAGTTATTTAAGGCGTTGCGGTCGAGTTATTTATGGCGTTATTCAAAAAAAAAAAAAAAAAAAAATGTCACGGGGACGCGACAATTGCAGGAAGGCCGTGTTAGAATAAGCGAGAATTACTAAACCTGGACCCGGACCTGTATATGACGTTAATGAAATACTCTGCCCTGACTAATAATTTTAAATAAATGCGCTGAGTAAGTAATACCAACCTAATTTGGTATTATTAGGTTGGTAATCAACTATAACAGAATTACTATATCAAAACACAGTTTATCATAGGTGTGTGTGTGTGAAGACAGTAGAAGAACCTAAATATAGAAAATCGAGAAGAATATTATTTTAGCTTAATTTATTGCAAATATTTTGGCTCACGCTAACATATATAACCTTATTTAATCGTTACCTACCTAGGTATATGTCTATTTGTTTTCCTGAAAAATTAAAATTTGAAATATTACCACTATCACTTAAAAACTACTTGGCAAAATTTTGCCAACGTCGGCTGAGATGGGGATCGAACCTGCACTACACTTTCAGTCCACTCCAAAGGTATACCGCTTAAGCACCAGAACTATCGAGGGTACTGTTATAAATTTTATTATGTGTTGGTGAATTTGACGTTATGAGAACAATAATTATTCTAAATAAATTTATGCATTGTGGGAAAAAATAATTCGTCAAGTATTATATCAATGTCAGATAATGTTTAAAGTAAAAATTGTTATTTAAAAAATATACTAATATAATAATTCGCAATCCCTCACGTGTATATATTGAAGTGTTCTCGGCGAGATATCTCCAAAAAGTGCGTCGGCAGCTCGTAAAATGGGAACACGTAATTTAGAAAGTTTAACAATTTGTATTGATCTCAAATACCTTGTAGAGTAAAGGGAGGTAAAACTCCGCATGGGGCAAAAGTCCCAAATTCAAATATCTCACTATATTTCAAAAATTTTTATCATTGTGCGCAAGGTGCAGTTAGTAGTCATCAATTACAGTGTCTATACCAAATTTTATCACGCAAAGTTGGATTACTGGAGAACCATGAGGTAATTACGATTTTGCGTATGCCTGATGTATCATTAGCTCTTGCAGAAATTGCGTTGAAATGTTGAAAATGAGTAGTAACCATAACTAGTATGTATTTTATTGAAAATACATGTTTCTTGCTATAAACTTATAGGATATAATCGATGTTAGGTTTGATGGTCTGGAAAGGTCATGACTCGGAAATGTTTTTGGCTACTTGGGGCAAGAGTCCTATGTTGCTGAACCCATGTCAAGCAAAAGTTTGAAGAATTAAAAAAGGCAAGAATTAACCGATGGCAAAGTGCTTTGTTTAGGCTGCAAAGAATAATATGAGAATTTATCAATGAGAGAGTGGATTCAATGCGATAGCTGCAAACAATGGTGTCATGAAGAGTGCACGAAATTGGCCAATTTATTTGTGACCATTGTTGAAATTTTTCTACATTTTATCTTTTTTATATCTTATACTTTTGTTGTTTTCGCTTATTACTTTTCATTTGGAAGAAATTGTTGATTTTAATTTGACTTAAAATAGCGCAGAGTCCAATGGCGGACTTTTGCCCCACCTATGGGGTAAAAGTCCCATTTTCCGCAACTTGTGTATTATGGTTTTTTTATACACACCGTTTTCAAATCATGGCATTAATGTTATTTATAACAAAGCCTAAGTACTGTACAAACTTCTCATCCAAATATTGAGCTGATTGAGTAAAACATATAAGCGTAAAAAAATACAACGTACTAAGTGCGGACTTTTACCTCCCTCTACTCTAATTGTGAAGAAACTCCTCATCTGACACGCAGGAACGTCTAACCATCGACCAAACGTTAATAAATTTTCCAAAATTAGTTGATTCTTCCAGACGATCGCAAGTTCTGCAAACCAAAATATTCTTCTGTCCAATTCTGGACAATTCCAACTTGTCGACCAATAACTTTGGTCAAACGCCAATTTAAGCTTCAAAAATTCTGGTCCTCACAAGACCAAGACGATCTCACTTATTTACTCAAAATTAACGCCTTTTTCGGCGGCCAAACTAACTCAAAAAAAATGGCTCAAAAAAAATTAGAATTTTTCCGGGAAATTTAATTTAAATAAAAATAATGTTTCAAATTAAGTGCCGAATTCATATAATCTAACAAGCCGTTAAAAATAAAAATAGATTCCTATTGGCTTGTTATAGTTCAGAAATGTTTTTTATTGGTTAACTAGAATCTTTTAGTTAGTCCGTATTATACTATATTATACTCCATTAGACGTTTCTCATTGATTAGTTACTATTTTCATGTAAATTTTATACAAATTTTAGCATGATCTCATACAGGCTTAAAACATAAAAACTAAAATTACTTGAAAGAAGTATAGAGTTATCAATTTTTGTATTTTTCATTTAAATCTGTGGACCCCCCCCCTCTTACAAAAGTTGCTGGATCTACCTCTGAAGTAAGTTAGTGTGCAAAAAATTATAATTTACATTATTTTTAGTATACGAAAAACTTATAATATAATGTATACATTTACATAATAATGTATTTTAAATTTTATTTATTTTTATGATCCTTTAGCGCGCTGCTCAACACGTGTAAATAAGAATTGACAATGGCGATTAAAATTGAAAAATTAAAATTAAAAGCGATTTAAATTGATTTTAATAATTTAATTAGTAATATTAATTATTTTAATAATAATTTTTATGTATCAATATTATAGATATTAGTTTATTTTATTTATCAATTATTATAAAAAACAGGGTTTTAAAGTATTAAAACTCGTTTGCGCATGACATCTTAAGAATATTATAATATATATGTTACAGTTAAAACCCGAAATCAGTTAAAACCCGATCTAACTAGTAAATTCTAGTTTTAACTAACCGCCTTAGTAAATTCTAGTTTTAACTGAAATAAGTTTAGTTAAAACTAGAATTAACTGATTTCTAACAAATTTCTTTAGTAAATTCTAGTTTTAACTAAAATTATACCAGTTAAAACTAGAATTAACTGATTTCTAACACACTTCTTCAGTAAATTCTAGTTTTAACTAAACTTATACCAGTTAAAACTAGAATTAAAGTAAAAATTGTCTTATTAAGCAATTATTTTACACATTATTATTATATTCTACTTATTGCCACATGGCATGCTGTTGTGACATTTTGAATTGCAAATAATTTCTCTTTTTAAACAAAGGCAACATTTTGGGGTGCAATTTTTTTTACAAGAACAGCGGACAAACCCTTGTCCAGATTCAACGGCAGCTTTTTGCGCTGCAGTCTTTAGGAAAATTTCTTCATCTGGCACTTGTTTTTGAGTCAAAAAACTTTAGAATTTTTTAAAATTTTTTTGTCATTGTCACTTTTAAAGTAACTGGACCAATGAGAGCGCTTCTGTATGATCGGATAAACGTACAAACGAAAACATGGAAATTGAGCTTAACCCTGCCCCCCCCTATTTGGTAACTTTTCGAGATTGTTCGTTATCGAATCGTTAAAAACCGTACAGTTTGGTTTCCATTACTATCTAATGCAATTCTGAACAACAGTTAAATTTACCTATTTGAAAGTGACGATGACAAAAAAAAAATTAAAGAAAATTCTAAAGTTTTTTTGACTCAAGAATAAGTGCCAGATGCACTTTACAATTTAAAATGTCACAACAGCATGCCATGTGGCAATAAGTAGAATATAATAATAATAATGTATAAAATAATTGCTTAATAAAACAATTTTTATCTAATATAAAGCTACTTTTACTTAATTCTAGTTTTAACTGAACTTATACCAGTTAAAACTAGAATTTACTAAAGAAGTTTGTTAGTATTCAGTTAATTCTAGTTTTAACTGGTATAATTTTAGTTAAAACTAGAATTTACTGAAGAAATTTGTTAGAAATCAGTTAATTCTAGTTTTAACTAAACTTATTTCAGTTAAAACTAGAATTTACTAAGGCGGTTAGTTAAAACTAGAATTTACTAGTTAGATCGGGTTTTAACTGATTTCGGGTTTTAACTGTAACATATATATATTCTTGCAAGAAACATATTAATTCTTAAATTGAATATACCTACATTTCAGAACAAGAGTACCTATTGTTTTATATTAAAAAAATCGATTTGTTTAATTTAAGAATAATATTCTTGCAAGAAACATATTAATTCTTAAATTGAAAACAATAGGTACTCTTGTTCTGAGACAGAGAAAATATTCAATTTAAGAATTAATATGTTTCTTGCAAGAATATATTTATTCAAAATCAAGAATTTCATTTATTTGCCGCAAAAATTAGTATATGTTTAAAACAAGAAAATTGTTTTGGATCAAACAAATATATGCTCAAATCAAACAAATAATTTCAAATATATATAAATTCTTGAATTAAACATTTCTTTTTATCAGTGTAGTCTTAGAAAATAAACAACTTCCTATTTTTATTAGATATTTAGTTTAATAGAGAAAAAAACTACAAATTGTGTGTATCTATTAATAAGAAAGAAACATGAATTGACACAAAGCAAGCATATTAAAAACAGAATCACCGAGAATCAAAACAAAAATGAGCCTAGCACCAAAGATCGTTGCAGGGAAAGGAATGTTGGTCACATGATTTCTTAAAAACTTTTCTGAAAATGCATGTAATTCAACCAATTTTTTTCACAAGCAAGATGAAAGAATTGTCCTGGATGTGATCTACTTTAAGTACTTCTGCTAATAACGGTAACGATTACAAAAATTACGATATGGCTATTTTTGTTATCTAAAAAATAGAGTAACTTTGCAGCAAAATTTTCAATATTTCTAATCATTTGATTGTAATAAAAATTATATCACGTGCAAGAGCTAAGTTTTATCTTTAAAATGATTATAAAATAATTCTCTAAAAGTTTGAATTTTTGCACTTGTAGTGATTACAAATGAGCGAGCTGTCCCATATGATTACATAGGTAGGACGGCAGCTTTAGAACCAACCGCGGCACTCATTCTGTCCTTGTCTAACATAGTCGACCACGTTCGAGGACCATGCGACAAGCGCTCGTAAGCCCACCTATCTTATTATACACCGTGCTGTAGATTTCGTTCAAGTTTTTTTGATCAACAAAAATCGTTCAACAAAACTTGATACGTGAGAATCTGTGTTTGTTGTTGTTGAAAGTTGAAAGCAAACTTGATACGTATGAATCGTATTCGCTTTCAACTTTTGTGTGTTTTTGACGTCATTTACAACCAAATAAATTGAAAATGTGTGAATTGAATCAGTTTTTATTGAAACGTGTGAACAAAAACTCGTTCAAGTCGTGTTCAACTTTTGTTGATCAACAACAATCGTTCAACAAAACTTGATACGTGAGAACGCGCCTTAAGAGATTCCTCGATTAGTGGATTTTACGTTTTAAGCTGATTAACTTGTAATAATTAATGACTCTAATGTTTTGATATCGTTTATTTTTATGACGTTACTCGTTGGCTTTCACCGACTTGAAATATACTATGGTGGTTTGCGTGCAAAAATTTTGCTACCTACCTATCTTTTTAAATTGCCTCGACTACTCTTTCTACGGTGAGCTTGAGATGAATTTAATGCTCCACTCTTGGGGTGGTTCTGGCTTTTGAAAATTTTAAAGAAAAAGGAAAACGCTAAATTAAATATGCAAGACTCTATTTTAAAAATTAAACAAAATCGTGTATGAAAAACAAATAAAAACGTAATTGAAATTTTCGGTTATTGCCACAAATTGGCCGAAGGTTGATGAAAAAAAAAACAGGTGTGTTGAATTGGTAACAAAAACACCCTGTCATTTACGATCTTCAAATTTCTACTACAGTTGTTTTTATTACCAATTCTGAGTGTCAAGTGTAAAAAAATGAAAAATTAATACTAATCCCTCTACGAATAAAATTACAATACAAATTGAAATACAAAATTTTTACAAAATTAAATCAAAAAAATTCTCGTTAAACTGCCGTCGTGTTGGTTTTATTGTGTGGAACGCTGATGTATGGAAGTTGGAAGTAAAACGCTCACCCTTTTTGTTGAATTCTGGATTTTTATAATGAAACTTGTGGCTCCAGGAATCTCCTTCCCAGGTTTTTCTTTCTTGTACGATCGCACTTTTTATAAAGAAAACTTTTTCTTGGTTCGGGGTCGTTAGCCACTTCACAAACAAAGCTCAACTTTGTTACCCAAAAGGTGAAAGGTAACTGACTAAAAGTCACTTCCTCTGTAATTTTTTTGTTGTTCACATTATTGTTCCCTTCCCAACGGCACTTCAACCAATCACGTCTTCCAGAGTCCCACTCTATTTTTAATAATAATCCAGGAACAATCTTTTGCTCTCTTTCTAACACACACAGTAAATGGTCTTTAATAAAATTTGTGTAACAGTCGTGTTAAAAAGAACAAACCTTTCCCTTCCTCTTGTATAAATTTCAATTACGATTAAAATATTTAAAAATTTTCTTTATTAACGGTAAATAAAATTAAAATTGCTGCTTTCCTTCTTTTTAAAATTATGAATAAATAATAAAATTTTAAATAAATAAAATTATTGGGTTCGTTTCACCACAATACATATTATTGTTTTGTGGCTTGTGGGTACATTGAACAAATTAAAATTTGTTAATTTATTTACGTTTCGAGGTATTGATTTCCGCTTCTTCAGAATCTATAATCAAATATATTAGTAAACTTAATGTTAATAATAGGTCTGTTTGGTACCACAGTCCTAGTGCTACACTAACTACACTACTACAAATTGATTGGTGTAAAAAGTGGGTGGGTAATTTTACCACCAATCATGGACTTAGAAAGATAGAACCCGCAACTCCCTACCTGAAAGCTTAAAATTTGCGAGCTCTTAACCGTATGGGTTCATCACTTCTACCGCTAGGATCGCTGAATTCCTGTTCCAAAAATACGATTTAAATTCAAATTGAAAATTAATAATTTAACCAATATATGAAAATAAAACATTAAAGATTGAAAATATATTATATATTAAATACAGTAATACAATTTTCATACATGTACGTGCACTTTTATTCAAACTACAAAAGATTAAGTTCGGTAAAAAAATTGGACAGCTGTCAACAACGCGCATGCTTAGAATAGTGATAAAAATTAAAAAAAATTGTTTTTTAAATAATCGAAATTATATAATTACTTATTAAATAACGTATTTTATTATTTAAAAAAACTTTATATGTATGAAAAAGTAAGTTTTGTAATGAAAATAATTTGAAAATAAAATATTCAAATGAATATTTTGGAACAGGAATTCAGCGATCCTAGCGGTAGAAGTGATGAACCCATACGGTTAAGAGCTCGCCATTTTAATCTTAGTTGCTAGTCCTATCTTTCTAAGTCCATGCCACCAATCAATTTGTAGTAGTGTAGTTAGTGTAGCACTAAGACTGTGGTACCAAACAGACCTAATATTACAGAAAACCTTCTAATTACAATAAACATATTGTCGTGTTCTGACGAACAACTCTTTAAGTGCCGTAGCTCGTTAGTCGGAGTTTACACTTTCGAGACTATCTCAGGAGTAGGTTCCAAAATTTATTCTCTTAAACTATCCACAATAAATGAAACAAAAATTGTCAGAGATGAATTAAAATTTAATTGAACGATAATAGTATTCATAATCAAATTAGTAAACAAATTGAGACGAAATTTTTGTAATTAAACTTATCGACACAATCGATTATTCCAAAAATCATGAAGAATTATCCTACAAATTTACACATTTAAATCTCAAAATCAGTATCTCCAATTTGTAAGATAATCAACGTTTTACTGTAATTTGAATAAAACATCTGTAATAAAATTGTACAAAAATGAGAAAAATTGTTTAATTTTCAAATATTAGCGCTTTTGTAACTGTTCGAAAAGTTGGTATCATTAAATAACCGTTGTTGATATGGTAGCCACTACCAAATACGCAAAAACCCGTACGAAAAAGTTTATCACATAAATTTAAATTTTGCAGTTAAATAACACAAATTAATTATCAAAAATGTTCCACTGGTGTATTTAATTAATTAAATGTGAAGAAATCTGTTCATAATTGTGACTCGAAATGCAAATTTAACAACGTCCATTGTAGCTAACCTCAAAATTTCCGCGGCATCGTAACAAATATCGAAGACAATCGCAGATATAGCGTAAATAAACAATTTAAAAATTATTTACCAAGATGATGGCTTGAATAATTGATGATTGATTCTCGAATTCCTTGCATCTACGATTTGACAAAATGGAAGGCTTCATGTTATCAGTCAGTAAAATTTTCAAAATCTTCAAAATTTTCTAATGCTCTTCTTTCGTAGCACACACAATTAAACAAATCTCTAGTTGCTTATCATAATCATTAAATTAATTACCAATTGGTAATTTTCAAACATTCGAAGATAACACACTGAAGCCGTTAAGTTCTAGACTTCACGCTTCCACCACACTCAAGCAACTGACCATTTATCTCGTTTCCTGTAAAACTTTTCATCGGAAAATCGTGTCGCACTCTGGTTGGTTGGTTTTCCAGCGAAATTCGAATTTTCAGATGCCAAATTCAACATTTTGAAATCACTAAATTTTAAATTATTCCGAACTACACTTTTAGTTTTTAAAAACGCATCAACGATCGTAGCTACCTTTGTATCAACTCATTCAAACGTAAGTTAACAATTTTAAAAACAAACAAAAAATAAATTAATCAAAATTTTAACGTTTTTCCATTTTTGAAATGTTTAATTTTCAGGCTATATGGACAAATTTCCAAACCTAAAAATCTCGTCTCTGCACGTACCCATAAGCACGTAATTGAAAAATAACAGGTTACTATTATTCATCTAATTAAATCAAAGAAACTCTAAAAAAAAAACAAAACTTTGACAAAATGAAAATTTAATTGTGGATAATTTCAGAATTTTCAACCTATCATAATCCACGTCAATATGTTATTGTAACAGATGGCGCTAAATTGTAACACCGCGAGGGTATGCAAGGTAGTTGTAATACACCGGTAGACCAGTTGAACGTCAACCAGGAGAATCACATAACTTGTGTAAGTTGTTAACTAATTAAATACATTTTATTATCGTTGCAAATATTTTTGTTTTAATAAATAGGCACGGCTTATTACAGTTATAAACAAGTAGAAAGTTGTTTATTTAAAAAAAACGGATTTATTTATGCGTTATTTTAAACAATACACAACCATACAAAAATGTAAGTGTTATTTTATGGTGCGAGCCCTAATAAAAGCAGAAGGGGTTAAAATTAAAGCACAGCTTCCTTCCTCTTGCCTTCGTATGAGGTAATACAAAATGACCTGCTAAATTTATAAAATTATTACTTTATTAGTCTTTTTACGTGGAGACTTCTACTCTTACGTTTTACGGCTAATATGTTTGACTATATCGATAATTGTTCATTTATTCATTCTTAATTACATTAATTTATTTAATTATATATCAAATACTAAATTTGTCCAGATTAAAACTTTTACAAATTTGAGGTTATCGGTCTGTGATTTTAGGTTAACTTCAATATTTACGTGAACTGAAAGTGTCCGTTTGTACTCTTGAAGAAAGCTGAACCAAGTTGAGCTCAAACGTGTTCAGTTCAAGTTAGTGCTTGACAAACGAAAAGAGCTAAGGATTGTATTCGACTTCTTCCTTCCAGTTTTTTCTTAATTCAGTAGATGGCGGTGCTATTTTGAGGTAAGCTGGCGACGGTTATCATTTTAAAGCAACGTCTCTCTTTAGTTGATTAAATGAATTAGTTCGTTAATCGACGTTATATTTTGTTAGATTGAGTAAAGTGAACAATTAGCCACAGTTCCAGAAATATCATCGAAGATTAGAAATTATGGAACGGATCGACCAAGTATCGGAACCTCCCGATAATTCTAGTAGCCATGAAATTAAAGTAGAAGATGTGAAGTTTAATTTAGAAGATTTACATCACTCGATAGACATCAAAGACGAGAGCGATGCAGAACAACTAGCACTGGAGAAACCAGTAAGAAAAACTAAAACCTCAAATTTTATTTGTCATTTTTGTGGTTATAAATATGAATGGAAATCATATTTAATAAGACATTTAAAAACTCACACAGGCGAGAAACCTTTTGCTTGTGAGATTTGTGACTATAAATGTGCACGAAGAACAAATTTAAAAAATCATATAAAAACTCACACAGGTGAGAAACCTTTTGCTTGTGAGATTTGTAACTGTAAATATGCACAAAGAGTAGCTTTAAAAAGACATTTAAAAATTCACACAGGCGAAAAACCTTTTTCTTGTCAGATTTGTGACTATAAATGTGCATACAGAACAACTTTAAAAAATCATTTAAAAACTCACACAGGTGAAAAACCGTTTGCTTGTGAGATTTGTGACTATAAAAGTGCACGAAAATCAAATTTAAAAGAACATTTAAAAGTTCACACAGGCGAAAAACCTTTTTCTTGTGGGATTTGTGATTATAAAAGTGCACATAGAAGTGATTTAAAAGTTCATTTAAGAACTCACACGGGCGAGAAACCTTTTGCTTGTGAGATTTGTGTCTATAAATGCTTACTAAGAAATGATTTAACAAAACATTTAAAAACTCACACAAACGAGAAACCTTTTGCTTGTGAGATTTGTGATTATAAATGTGCACTAAAAAATAATTTAAAAAGACATTTAAGAACTCACACAGGTGAGAAACCTTTTACTTGTGAGATTTGTGACTATAAATGTGCACAAAGAGTACATTTAAAAGACCATTTAAAAACACACACAAACGAGAAACCTTTTGCTTGTGAGATTTGTGTCTATAAATGCGTACAAAGAGGAGATTTAAAAAGACATTTAAGAACTCACACAGGCGAGAAACCTTTTGCTTGTGAGATTTGTGACTATAAATGTGCACAAAGGGGACATTTAAAAAAACATTTAAAAACTCACACAGGTGAGAAACTTTTTGCTTGTGAGATCTGTGATTATAAATGTGCTCAAAATAGATCTTTAAAACATCATTTAAAAAGTCACAATGCATAGACAAAAATTATTTAGTCAAATTTACTTCAACGTTATAGTAAATATTTTGAATTACAATAATTTAAGTATCATTTGTTTCATTAAATCCATAATATAAAAGACCAACACGCTGCTGCTGCTCCAGCGTGTCATTTTTTTTAGGACACACAACGCACTCTGATTGGTTTGTTACAACAACAAAACTAATCAGAGTGCGTTGTGTCATTTAAAAAAATGACACTCTGGAGGAGCAGTAGCAGAGTGTAATTTTTTTAGAACACACAACGCGCTTTGATTACTTACATAAATTTTATCTCGGTTAATCCGAGGATTATCCATCCAAAAAATTTAATATAAAAAAATAAATTTCACAATAATAAACGGCCAGTACACGCTGCTCTTCTACCTCCCCCTCCTCCTTCAGCGTGTCAAATTTGGATAATGTTTACTTCAAGATGTTGAAGTAAATTTTACTAATATTTAGGCAGTAATCACAATTTTATTGAATTTTTTTATAGTAAAATTTGCTATACTTTTTGTACTAAAATTTATTTTACGCCTGGGTGTGTAATACATCAAAATCTTTATAATTTAATTATGTAATTGCAAATTTTTAAAAATAGATTGCTTTGTTATTAATTATAATTATGTAATATTATGTTTTCTCATTTAACTTGTAACTTGAAACCCTTAATATGATCAAATTTATTACTTTGTTGTTTTATAATAATATTATCATTTAATTAATTTCTTTTGTGTTTGTCTAGACTTCAAACCAATTTTTATAATGAGTTTAAAATTTCTTTATGTTCATGTAACTTGTAATGTTTTGAATCCAACTTTTTAAAGAATAAATATCTTCTTAAAACATTAAATGTTGTCTTGCGTGTTTATATCTGGCTCTGCTTAGAACCGGTTATTTTCACGAGTGCGATTCGTTTTATTTGGAAAAACCAAAAAAAAGAACTCGACGCTAGCGCGCCTCGCCAGAGGGCTCTACCTCCTGGACCCCCGTACAGTCACTCTAGTGACTGTAGATCCCCGGTTTACTTCTAAAGGCGATTCAAGATAAGCGATACGCCACCAACGGTCGCCGGTTGAACTAATTTTACTGACAATTAGTGCGATTCTGATTTTGACATAGGCTATGTTTACACCGTAAAATGCTTGGTAAAAAGCCTAGATCATATATATTACATAGATACCAAGTGCCCTATCCCATAACATTGAAGCTAGTGAAACCAGATAGTTACGACATAATAATTATGACTATCTTTGTTATACTTATCACATATTGTCGTGAAACGACGTTAAAAAAAATAATTTTTTTAATGAAGTTGAGTCGAAATTAATAGTTTTTGTTTTCTTTTCAAATTTTAAGTTAATTTTTACGATTTATCAAAGAGACGCTCGTACGAAGGTTTACTGTAACTCTTAACACGAACAAAGAAAATTTTATTTTATTTGAAAACATTTAAAATTTGAATTTATTTTGTATTGTGAACTATTAAAAGTTTTAAAAGTGTGAGCGCGTGATAAGAATGGTTGGTGGGGCGCGAGAACAAATGTTATCAAGAATTAACGAAAGAAAGACAAAAATTTAAAAGCGAATCAATCGACTGAGTGTCGTGAGAAAGCGAACATTTGAGCCATTTTGGTTGAGTTATTTTTGGCCGCCGAAAAATGCGGAAATTTGAGTGTTTTGACCGGTGAGATCGTCTTTGGTCTTGTGAGGACCAGAATTTTGTGAAGATTGGATTGGCGTTAATTTTTGATGATCAAGAGTTCTTTGGTCAACGATTTGGAATTTGAATTTGTACATGAATTTGGTCAATGGTTTGACATTCCTGCATATGGAACGAGGAGCTTCAATTGTATGGAATTTACAAGGTATTTAAAAACTCAAATAAAAGTTATTTAACATTTTGATAAAATTTTTGCGTCAAGTGTGATATTAAAAATTTTTGTGGCGCCGATAAACTTCATCGCTAATAGCTTGAATAATTTATTTCACACAATTTTTGTAAATATTATAAACTTTTTGCGAACACGAATACACCGTAGTTTGTACGAATGCGTTATTTTGCTATCCTCGATTGTTAAAATTTTTCAATTACAATAGCGCATTCGTATTTGCTAACACCAATTACACCATACGCTTTCAAAACTCAAATCTGTGAGTTCAAAAGGGGTCTTTTTGATAAATTTTTATTGATTTTGAATAAATTAAAATTTTGATAATTGTAAATTTCGACTTGGTAATTTCAATTTCATCTGATGCCCACCTACCCTGAGAAAGATTTTTCGAGCGTTCCCATTTTAGAGAGCTGCCGGCGCACTTTTGAGAGGTGTCTCGCCAAGAACACTTCAATATATAAAAGACCAGCACGCTGCTGCTGCTGCTCCAGCGCAGTGTTGTCAGATTTTAAAAATCTAGGGCGCCAAGTTTTAACTGAAAAAACGCCCAAAACCGCAAAACGTGGCGCCAAAATTTAAATTCAATGTTAAAAATCCAAAATAAAATTAAAATTTATTCATAACTTGATTTTCAAAATTTCAAAGTTTAAAATTTTTACAACATAAATTATTGATATGAAAATAAGCTATTATTTCCTTCAAGAAGATCCGTAACTAAACATTGCTCGTACTGGGGGGAGGGTATAGTGAACACAATAATAATAATGATAATATTTTTTTTAATAATTATAATTCTTTGGAATTACTTATTCTATAGGGGGGGGGGGTTCAATGGATTCAAACCAATGTTTGCACAATTAATGACGTCATAACTTGGCCAGTCGATAACCTTTGGCCAATTGTCTAGATTAAGTTTTTATGGGGAGCGAGAAAACTGACGTTAGCGTTCTCTACAGTTAAAAGTTTTTAGATTTTAGTTCACTTCTTTAACGCTAGAGCTTTAAAAGCTAGAGCTAAAGCCTCTAGTGTTAAAAAAGCAAACTTTTATTATAAATTTTTTTCGTGGGAGAAGCCCCTTTGTCCGTCAATTTTCCTTTAGGTGTAAAATTTAATGGTAATTCCCGAAAATTAGACCTCAATGTCTATTATTTATCGCAATTCGCGTTTTACATTACCGTTGGTGGCGCCACCGTCAATAGCAACATTACGTCTTTCAGCAGTTCCAATTATTCCGTGTGGTGGCGTTTTATTAATGTAAACAAAAGAAAATGTTTGTTTATGACGTTTATGTTGGTACTTACTATACGTTACAAACGAGTTTGAAATTATTCCGCGTGGTGGCGTTTTGTTAATGTAAAATGCGAATAAACCGCTGCTTAATTTTTCAGAAATCGCCCAAATTGCGGTTTGCGATTTTTGAAAAAATTGAAGCGCAAATTATCTACAAAAGTCGCCCAATTTGCTATAATCGCCCAATCTGACAACACTGCTCCAGCGTGTCATTTTTCACTCTGATTGGTTGTTGTCTTTGGTCGTACCAACTTAAAATTACCTTAGTACTCCATTCAGAAAAGGTTATATATTGTCGTATTACAAAACAATTAGGCGATATGAATAATAATTTTTATTTTGTTTAATTTGAAAAATTTTAAGTTTTGAAAAGGAAATTATTTTATTTTTTTAGCGCAATTTTTTTTTATTATTTCGACTTCTGTTGTTAAGAAGTCACCATAACACTTTTGTTTTTTTTATGAGGCGCTTGTGCCTGTTTTTGGGATTTGAACAGCTAACGTTTCCAATTAGAGGAAATTTGAATATTAATTTGTTAGATTTGTAAAGTTAGGGATTTGAAAAGTGTAAGTTGGCATCAGCGGTTACCTGATGGAAATAAAATGAAAAGTGGAAATTTTTGATTTTGAAAGTTTGGCGGAAGACCGGAAATAAATGGAAGATTATCTGGTATGGGACGTCAAGAATGATGGACGTCGATTTTTGAGAGTTTTTCCAGAGCGTTTTTGAAATGTCCAGTTTGGACCAATTTTCACATATTATTATTTGGTATAATCTTACACAGTGGTATTGATCAAGTGTGTGAGGAGTTTTGTAATTTCTGGAAGGCTGGAGAATTGTTTTTTTTGCGTTCCCGTATAGCGGTTGGAGATTAAGGGAAAATTTTCACTATCTTACATCGTGACATTTATTTGGATATTTTTATTTGGATATTAAGAATTTAAAGGCAGTATTACTTCACAAGATTGGATGAAGACATCTAAGAAAAAAAAGGTACCCAACGTTTTTTTCTTATAGTTGTAAAATTTATTTCCACAACATGTTTGTAATCAGTAGGTTATTTTAAATTTAAAAGTATCTGCTTACAGACACGTTCAGTGAATCGTTTGCTTTGAATTGCATTTCTTTGGTTCAAACCAAATAACCAAAGTGTTATATGATTTATTTTTTTTATCTGCGAAAAATTTTTTCCTTTTCTAATTATAATATTAAACTTTGTGTTAGAATATTCATATCGTTTTTTTTTTTTTTTTTTTAATTTTTTTAACGAATAAAAGGCTGGCCGGAGCAACAAAGTTTGTGCTCTTCTATTTGCATGTGGATTTTCCCCCCTTAATTTTTGATTTGTTTTTTTCTAATAATTTTTAAAAAAACAGCATTAGGAGAGTACAATATATTTCTATATGGAATGGTAAAGTAATTTTAAGTTGGTACGACCGACGACAACGACCAATCAGAGTGCGCTGTGTGTTCTAAAAAAAATTACACGTTGGAGCAGTAGCAGCGTGTTATTTTTTAAAAACACACAACACGCTTTAATTGGTCGTTGTCGTTAATTATACAAACTTAAAATCACCTCTCCTGGGATCGAGTAGCACACCAATCAAGTTTTCAACCTTGATTTCAGGCGGTTCAGGCCCGTAGCCAGAGGAGAGGCACCTTGGGGCACGTGCCCCATCCCCTCCCGAAATGTTCAGAAACATTTTTTTTTAAAGTAAAGGAAAATTTGTTTAAATAATAAAAATTCTCGGAAGGGGAACCACCAAAAATTTAAATTTTTTAATTGCCTCCCCCCCAAATTAAATCCTAGCTACGGGCCTGCCGCGGTTCAACCAGCTATATTAATTAAAAATGATCCAATTTTTTACCAATTTAAAATCATCTCTCCTGGCATCGAGTTGCATACAAAGTAAGTTTCAACTGGGGTACTTATACAGGGTGGCCCTTTGAAAACGAAACAGACGGGATTGTGGCCAGCAAAATTTTTTTCTTAAGAAATACAAAAACACGTCAATTTTATCGTTAAGGGGGACAACTTTTGAGACTAATGTTACTTTCGTATTGTTTCATCCCTTTGAGTTGCGATGACAACCCCTAAAATGATAATAGGGATGATATGGCAAGTAACACCTCATTTGGAAGGTCTTGCTTCCCTGAATTCAGTTCTATAATTTTTTTAAAGTTTTATCAATTATTCAACAAAAAAATTGAAGCTGCAAAAATGCGAAATAAATCCGATATTTCAAGACATTTAAGAATAAAAGAAGGAAAAACGCTTGGACAGGTCTGTTTCGTTTTCAAAGGGCCACCCTGTATATAAATTTTATCTCGGTTAATCCAAAGATTATCCATTAAGCTGGTGATACACATGCTACTAAGTCGCATGCTCTCATGCTACTGCGCATGCTCTTATGCAATTATTGGTAACTAGTCGCAAGAGAGCATGCGCAGTCGCATGAAAGCATGCGACCTAGTAGCATGTGTATCACTAGCTTTAAGAAAATTTAATATTCGACTTCTACATTTTCAATAAATGTATTTCACAATAATAAACGGGCAGCACATACAACTTCTTAACCGTGTCATATTTTTAAGACACACAACGCACTCGGATTGGTTGTTGTCGTTGGTTTTTAGCAACTTAAAATCTACTCCCCTGGGATCGAGTTACACACCAAACGAGTTTCCAATGTTGAGGACGTTTGAACGTGAACAATTAAAATTATCAGTATTAGGGATTTATTTTTTTTAATAAAGAAGAAGTAAAACAAGAAATCCATCGGTTGAGCTTATGTTAGTGTTGGTGTTTGAAAACCATTTTTTTTTAATTAATACCGCTAAAATAGAGATCCACCGGCTAGCTACCCGTCCTTGAACGGGCTTTTCAACTAGTAGTCAATAAAGGCAATCTTGTATTTCTCTCAGAGTTCAAAACCGAACGCGCATGTGCAATTTCTTACATTTGACAGTTCCTCAAATATTGCTTTTAATATTAAAATAAAATTGCACATGCGCCGTTATATTTTGGACTCTGAGAGAGATACAAGATGGCAAACTGTAGTATTTAACATAGACAGCTACAAATTATTATTTCGTAACGATCTGGATTCACTAACTTCGAAGGTACTTGATATCTATGTAATATATGGTAATCGGTAAAATAGGCTAAGGAAAAATAGTCTACGGTAAATTGGTCTAGGTAAAAAGGTCTGAGGAAAAAAGTCTACGGGTAACAAAGTCTAGGTGAAAGGTCTAGGTAAAAAAGTATAGGTAAAAAGGTCAAGACAAAAAAGTCTACGGCAACATTTAAGAAAAGATTCGATCGGACAAGTTACACAATTTTTTAATTTTTTTTTATAAAAGTAGAGGTCAAACTGACGGTACAGAACGTACCGGTGACGGTGTACTCTTAACATAAGAAAAACTTTAAAACGCCGGTAAGTGACGTCAGCTACCGGAAGAAGTAAACAAATCAGAAGTAAAAATGCCCGAATTTTACAACAGCGCATAACCATGCTTAATTATTATTGGTCAATCATAGCGCTCAATTTAAAAAATCTTTTAAATTTCAAATTATTTTTTAAAACCTTAAGGTTGAGTTTTGAGATCAACTAATTATATATTTATACTAGTTGGAAAGCCCGTCCAAAACGGGTAGCAAGCCGGTGAATCTCTATTTTAGCAGTATTCATTTAAAAAAAATTGTTTCTAAACACTAACCTAAGCTGAACTGATAGATCTCAGTAGGAATCACAATCTTTGTTCTTCTTTTTTGTCATCCTTTTACGGTCCACTCCTGGACATAGGCCTCTCCTAATCTTCTCCAAACCTCTCTCTCCTTAGCCTTTTGTCCTGCTATTTTTTTTTGATATCATCGAGCCATCTCTTCTGGGGTCTACCTCTACTCCTTTTCGTCATCCTTGCATGCAAAAAAAAGATGTAGTTACATTTACATTTTTCGTGTAGTAAAATAATTGTAGTGACAGGAACAACATTTGTAGTAAAATTAAACGCACCTCTCATGCTGTTTATACTACATCAGCTGGAAAATGCACTTACGCATTGTTGTAAGATGAATGTAGTTAACTTTACAATTTTTATGTACTTTTAACTCTATAGAGTGTTGTTGCTTATCACTCAAAATAATTGATTTTGGTGTAACAATTAAGATAAGTAATAAAAAATTAAATAAAAAATTAAAAAATTTTAAAAAAAACCTTTTATTTAAAATTACAAAAGTGCACCGGCTTGACGCCGCTCCTCGGGTTTGAAATCCCTGTAAAAAATTCTCAACGTCAGGTTTCTAATCATCAGACGAAAGAGATAAGCGGGCTATCGCCCGCATCTGCTCCGCAGATGCCAAGTGTCAGCTACAAGAAAAAATCATCGAATGAAACCTTCGATCAGTTTTTGAATTGTTGGCATCGAGAATATGTCCCCGGAATGTGTTTAGCAGGGGCAACACATGGATCGGTTCGGCAAGAGCATACTTCGCCAAAATTTTTTTGGTGCAAGTACAGTTTGACTCAGACCCAATTCGGTGCGAGTACAGTTCTGCATATGCTCATTTCGGTGCAATAGTAAATCGGCGCAGAAAACTTTAGCGTACATATTGGGATCTGTCAGATGGGAGGAGCCTAAAAAATATGGCTACCTTAAGGGAAAGTTTCAAATACGAGATATAGTTTAAGTGCAATCGAATGATTTTCAAAGTGATTATGTAATATATTCAGGTTCTATTAGTTGTCTAATTTAAATTTAAAATGTAGTAAGTTGACTTTTTGCCAATTTTTTACAACATTGGGGGGGGGGGGGAAGCTCCCCTTTCATTCCAGAATTGACTTCTTTAATTTTCAACATTTTCATCCAAACTTCTAATTGATTTTTTCGCTCTGTTTGTCCAAATAAATTTTTGACGTGCACAAAACGATTTGTTTTCATTGGAAAGTAGTGAAAACGTATATTCACGTCTTTATTAGAAGCGCTATCACAACCTTGTACTACACAAACTAACTTTTTTTAGACTTTGCTCGAGGAGAAAACGTTGCAGACTCCATTATTAATAATGCAAATATGCAATAAATTGTTTTTAATGTTCTAATTTGTAGAAACTTAACGATACACAATCAACTCACTACTGTTGCCGTGTTTAGCTTTCCCTTAATCTAGTGACATATTTCACCACCAGATGTCATATGCTCATTTGACGGATCCCAATACTATGGTACTCTTTGGAACTCAGTTCAATAAAAGTTCTCCCCCCCCCAAAAAGTCAAAAAAGTAATAATAATTAAAAACTGACAATATATGCGCAGAGTGTTTTTATATACTTTTTATTTTATTCCTACAAATTTACAAAAAAAACCGCAGAACACTTTAGCGTAGATATTATGGTAGTCTTTGGAACTCAGTTCAATAAAACGTTGCCCCCCCCTCCCACAACCCGAAAAGTCTTAATAAAGTTATAACTATTAAAAACAATCCATTCATTGGATTTTACACAAAATTTTCATGTAGTACATGGTAACTAACCAATGAAAAACCATTTATACATGTACTACCTGACCCGCATGTTGCGCGGAGCAAATAACGCTCGCGCATGTTGCTCGGAGCAAATTTATGTGTACTGTGCGCAAAAATATATATATATATATTACAGCTCTACAGGCCTAGAAGGCCCATGGCTTCATTCCCTGTCTACCTTAACCTGTCTTGTAAACTCTCGTGTGTGACGCAGCCGTATCAACGGTAATGACGTCGACACAATCATCAGGGATCACCACAGGAGTGTAGATGCCCACCGGAAGGCCGAGCCAAGAAATTCTGTGCAATCCGCGATTTGAACCCAGAATTTCCGATCTATACTCAACCAGCGATCACATCACTCCACTGCTGTGGCTAAATATATTGAAGTGTTCTTGGCGAGACACCTCTCAAAAGTGCGCCGGCAGCTCTCTAAAATGGGAACGCTCGAAAAAAAAATCTTTCTCAGGGTTAGGTGGGTATCAGATGAAAATGAAATTACCATTGACTGCATCAAAAAGATGAATCAAGTCGTAATTAATAATTATAATTATTTAATTTATTCACAATCAATAAAAATTTATCAAAAAGACCCCTTTTGAACTCACAGATTTGAGTTTTGAAAGTGTATGGTGTAAATTGGTGCTAGCAAATACGAATGCGCTATTGTAATTGAAAACCAAACAATCATGAATAGCAAAATAACGCATTCGCACCCACTACGGTGTATTCGTGTTCGCAAATAACAAAATTTACAAAAATTTCAAATATCGTGAATTAAATTATTCAAACTATTATCGATGAAGTTTATCGGCGCCACAAAAATTTTCAATATCACAAAACGCGTATTTATAAAAATGTTAAACAATTCTTACTTGAGCTCAAATATCTTGAATATTGTAGCTGGAAGTCTTCGCTCGACTAACATTGAACGTCGATCCATCCACCAAGACGTCTACAAATCTTCCAAATCTAGCAAATTTTCCCAGACACCACGGGTTCAGCAAATCAAATATTCTCTTCTCCAATTATAGACAATTCCAAACCACAGACCAACAACCTCGGTCAAACGTCAATTTAATCTTCACAAATTCTGGTCCTTACAACTCCAAGGACGATCTCACTAATCAAAACACTCAAATTTACGCCTTTTTCGGCGGCCAAAAATAACTCAACCAAAATGGCTCAAATGTTCGCTTTCTTGCGACACTCAGTCGATTGATTCGCTTTTAATTATTGTCCCTCCTTCGCCAATTCCTGATAACATTTGTTCTCGCGCCCCACCAACCATTCTTATCACGCGCTCACACCTTTAAAACTTTTAACAGTTCACAATACAAAATAAATTCCAATTTCAAATGCTTTCAAATAAAATAAAATTTTCTTTGTTCGTGTTAAGAGTTACAGTAAACCTTCGTATGAGCGTCTCTTTGATAAATCGCAAAAATTAACTCAAAAATTTGAAAAGAAAACAAACTTATCAATTTCAACTCAACTTCTATCAAAAATAATGACTTTTTAAAGTCGTTTCATGACAATATATATTTAATAATATATGTTAGCGTGAGCCAAAATATTTGCAATAAATGAAGCTAAAATAATATTCTTCTTGATTTTCTATATTTAGGTTCTTCTACTGTCTTCACACACCTATGATAAACTGTGTTTTGATATAGTAATACTGTTATAGTTGATTACCAACCTAATAATACCAAATTAGGTTGGTATTACTTACTCAACGCATTTATTTAAAATTATTAGTCAGGGCAGAGTATTTCATTAACGTCATATACAGGTCCGGGTTCAGGTTTAGTAATCCTCACTTATTCTAACACGGCCTTCCTGCAATTGTCGCGTCCCCGTGACATTTTTTTTTTTTTTTTGAATTTTGAATAACGCCATAAATAACTCGGCCGCAACGCCTTAAATAATTCGGCCGCAACGCCTTAAATAACTCGGCCGCAACGCCTTAAATAATTCGGCCGCAACGCCTTAAATAACTCGGCCGCAACGCCTTAAATAACTCGGCCGCAACGCCTTAAATAACTCGGCCGCAACGCCTTAAATAACTCGGCCGCAACGCCTTAAATAATTCGGCCGCAACGCCTTAAATAACTCGGCCGCAACGCCTTAAATAATTCGGCCGCAACGCCTTAAATAATTCGGCCGCAACGCCTTAAATAACTCGGCCGCAACGCCTTAAATAATTCGGCCGCAACGCCTTAAATAACTCGGCCGCAACGCCTTAAATAACTCGGCCGCAACGCCTTAAATAATTCGGCCGCAACGCCTTAAATAACTCGGCCGCAACGCCTTAAATAATTCGGCCGCAACGCCTTAAATAATTCGGCCGCAACGCCTTAAATAACTCGGCCGCAACGCCTTAAATAACTCGGCCGCAACGCCTTAAATAACTTGGTTCTACCGTCCGTAATAGTTATTTATGCACCAAGTCCTGAAAGTGCATCTTCTTGGCATGAGCGCGGAAAATTATAGACTGAGGCGCAGACGAAGTCTATAACCACGCAAATGCCAAAAAGGCACCTTAAGGATAAAGCGCATAAACTATTTTATGTGTAATTGGAATGAAATGCACATTTTCTGCAAAAAAATGTACGATAATAATTTAACGAAATACGTATGTTGCTAAGCAATAAAATATTTAAAATTCACAAAATACGTCAAAAATATATGTCAAAGTGTACATTTTAGTAGGATTGCACATAAAACAATTGAGGTTTTGACATTTCTGTACTATAAAGTAAAATTTTACGTTTCTGTACTGTAAACAGCTACTTTCAGTATTGTTTTGTATATGTGAAAATGTACATTATAGTATAAATGTACTTACCAAAGAAAAGCAATGAATCAAATTGCTTCACTAGTCATATTTTCCTCAAAATTGTCTGTTAAACCAGCCTCTCAACTGTTCATAAGTAGCCTCTTTCACTAGTTTCTCCAACCTCCAAATACGCAACGTTCGTTAGCCAGCATTTCTATAATTTTGCTTAGTCCCAAAAACTTCCCGCTTAGCTTTCCAAATCTTACTGTTGCCAAATCCTATTTCCACTTGCGCGATTCTTCCCTCAGAACATAAATGCATCCGACGTATATCAAGTTGCCAAACTTTTACCTTCATTAAGTACTGCTTCAATTCCGGTCAATATTGCAAACCATTCAATCTCCTTTCTGTTGTTCAACGCACTTTTCACTAGATCAGACAAGACTTTTATCACTGATTTTACCTGTCCGCCACCTCTGGGCACTCCCACATTTTTAAGGTGCAATTCAACATCTTCTCGTTTAAAACAATTAACGAATTCCGATGAAGTGAAAATTTCCGCTTTATCAGTCATGACTGCCCCTGGATGCCAGCTCGTTTAAACAAAAAACCCAAAGTAACCATAGACTGTTTAGAAGTTTTGTTCTCTACGAGAGCAAATATACGGATACTTCAAAAATGCGCCAATCACAACCAAGATTACGGTGCATTCACCAATATACAAAAATCATCCAACGCTCGGGACTCCACCTTTCCACTCTTCGTCCATTCCTGACAACACACTTATATCACTATCCAGTACATATCAAATTCGGGGTCTCATCATTGAGAACTACGCCAAGTTCAATCCATAATTTCCCATGACAACGCACAATCCGGGACGCCGAATCGTCTTCCAACCAATCAATCTACGTCAGGGGTTCCCAACCTTTTTGCACCTGCGTACCACCTGGGAAAAATTTTTTAAAAACTGGAGCTAGAATAGCGAGTTTTTAACGATATTTTAAAGATTAAAATTTAAAATATCAACATTAGGAGTAATGGAACTTATCTTCACTCTTGCACACATCACTTACGCGTACCACCTGAAACGTTCCCGCGTACCACCAGGGGTACGCGTACCACCGGTTGGGAGCCCATGATTTACGCCATCTACGCCAGGAATACAACTACTGTCTATCGACTTCTCTTCCAGGAGCTTGCAAGGCGGTAGACTCAAAGCCAATTTTGCAATCCTCAGCTACAAGTTGAATTTCTTTACTATTATAACACTTCTTTTGCTTCTTAATTTAGATTTCTTTCATTGCATGCTTCGGGTTTTCTGAATATTTACAGTCTTTCTTTGAATGACCTATTTTTTTTTTACAGTTGAAACATTTTTTTGATAATTTCCGTTTTTCTCATACGATTGCATAGTATCTAGCTTGAGTTGTTTTGGTACTCTTCGATGATCATCTTTGATTTCGCTATCATATTGTCGAAGTAAAGCTTTAAGATCTTGTTGATTCTTTGGTACATTTATTCGTATTCTTTGTCGAATAATATCGTTATTCATTCCACCAATGGAACGTATTACTTTCTGCCATTCCAGTTGAGGTTGGTACTACGTATTTTCTCTATTCCGTATTCACATAAACTAACAAGGTTTAAACTTTCTATATTAGCTGCCTTGTTTAGCTTCGTGTGCCATGTTTCTTGTTTGGGGAACGTTATTCAAAAGTCATACACAAATTATTCCAACTCCTATCAAATGGTTTCCATCCATCGAAAAACTTTATTTTTCATTTTCTCGTAGAGCGTCTCACTCTTTCAATATCATAATAAAATCGGATATTTTAGTTCGTTTCTTTAAATCGTTTATTTGTTCAATCCATTATTCATCAATCAAAAATTTGCTATTAACGGCATCGTGCGTTTGTCCATCGGATATCCGTCCGGATTTTGAATTGCATTTTGGGAATCTTCTGTATTTTGATTCATTTTAAACCAAACGAGAGAAAAAATAAAACACAAAACCAACAAAAACAAAAAAAAACACGACAAAAAAAAACTTATCCGTTTGCAGTTAAACGTTGGTTCGAATTCCACTTCTGATGTTAGCGTGAGCCAAAATATTTGCAATAAATGAAGCTAAAATAATATTCTTCTCGATTTTCTATATTTAGGTTCTTCTACTGTCTTCACACACCTATGATAAACTGTGTTTTGATATAGTAATACTGTTATAGTTGATTACCAACCTAATAATACCAAATTAGGTTGGTATTACTTACTCAACGCATTTATTTAAAATTATTAGTCAGGGCAGAGTATTTCATTAACGTCATATACAGGTCCGGGTTCAGGTTTAGTAATCCTCACTTATTCTAACATATATATGCACACATACGTAGTTTTCTTCATAAGGACGTAAAACGAGATTTTACACCCGAGGGCGTAGCGAAGCCGAGGCGCACAAACCCCACCGAGTGGTGTAAAATTATTTTCTTTCATACCACAGCAATTCAAAAGAGAGTATTAATTTAAATGTTTTTTATCTCTTAGTAAATCTATGTTTGCTACAACACCTTTATTTATTTCCTTAATAATAATTAATATCAGACTGAGCCACAGCAACGCGTGGCCGAGTTCAGCTATAAATTTATTTATATTATAAAGTTGTTAAAAACTATCCATTCGTTGACAATATACACGCAGAATGTTTCTAAAGTAGGTGCCAAATAAATTTGCCGCTGCGTCATAGTTTAAAATGGTATGAATCAAGCTGGAAAAAACTAGTCAAACGAGTGCTTTTTAAAATGCATTGTTTTTTTTTATTTTGATATAACTTTCTCTCTTCACCACAACTTGTCATAATGTAAATGTCACTGTCAAAATGATGCAGGTTATAAATAAAAATTAAATATTTTTCATTAATTTGCAAATAATTTTTCATTAAAGGAAAGTTTAGTAAGAAATTTAAGTATAATAAATTACAATTTTGTTGCCAAGAATAGAATAAAACAATATTTATTAAACAAGTAATAACTTTAAGAACATTTCAAAATGAACAAAACATAAACATTTAAATTCAACGATTCTGAGGGACTCTTCATAAATGCCTAACTCCCGATGCCGAATAGTTTTAGTGCTTAAAATTGGTTTAGATAATTATTGGAAATGACGTTATCCATCACTATCACCATCAGAATCTGAATCATTTGACACTGATGTAATGAGTTCTTTTACGGTGACATCTAACAGTTTTTCCTGTTTATACCAATCAGCTATGACCTTATCAGTGTGCCGAATGCAGTTTTGCTAAATTTAGATGTACAATTTTGCAATGCTTCATTCCACATCAAAATTACTTTGTCATCCCCATAACCATCTCTTCCAATATACTGTCGTGTTCTGACGAACAACTCTTTAAAAGCCGTAGCCGTTATAGTCGGTAGTTTGCATTAATGAGCTCTCTCAGTAGTAGGTTCCAGGGTATGCTTAAATTATCCACAACAAATGAAACAAAACTTTTACCGGGCATCAATAAAATTTTACTCAGATAAATTTGGTTATCAATAATATTGTCAAAAACAGAAAACAGAATTTTTGTTAAATCAAAATTCCACAATGAATAAATCAGATATAGACAAAATTTATCTACAAGTTCCCACATTTACTATTTCAAACTTATTACTGTAACTTGTAAACAAATCAGGCATTATAAATTGTACAAAATGAAATAAAAATAATAGCACAAAATTATTGTCTTATTTAAAATCTCGCGCCGACCTGTTATAAACCACATAAACAAAACTGTTACTTTTTATGCCTATTCGCAACTGAAGTTCGATGTAACGCGTATCACAACAGTAGATCGTAATCGTCGTATTAAAAAAAATTAAAGTTAATCTCGATGGTAATCTAATTGTATCAAATTACGAATTTGGTGCATCGAAGTGATTAAAGTTGATGTAATACTCCAATCAATCTGTTGTCCACTAAATTTCCAGGTTCGTATAAAATGTGACTAACATAACCTCTCATTGTAATTTTTATAAATTCCGTTTTCAGAAAAATAATATCGAAATAGCGCAAAATAAAAGAATTTAAATTCTAATTACCATTCGATGGCTTCATTACTTGTTGTTAGATGTGAATAAAACTCGATGGAAAACATCAAAAATGCGGCCATTTCACAACTCCAGGTAGAAATTTTCATATCCAATTCCGGAAATCAATCTTGCAGAAAAACCCATCATATTCATCATACTGACACTGTACTCATCATAATTATAATTATAATTTACAATTCAGGCCGAAATTCCAACACTTCACAACTTATCGAGAAAATTTGTCTTCCTCGAAAACACAACTTAACACTCCGGCCTCCCAGTCAGTAATCCTTATCTTTTTACAAAATTTTCCTTTCCTTTCCGTTCCAGGTTTTTGGAAATCGTGGCCCATGCTGATTCGTCGATTTTTCCAGCGAAATTTGAAATTTTTCAAAAAAAAATTGATATCACAAAATTTTAAAATTACTTTTCAACAATTATCGCACCATCTAGAGTTATTTACGAATAACACGACGTTATAGTTTTCTATACACGCATTCACTTATTTATTAAAAAGAAGGTAAACAAATTAACAATGCAAAAATTTAATTAAAACAAAATGCAGTCAAATCTGATTAATTTAACTTTTTAGATTTCTGGAACAAAATATCCATCTATGAAATCCTGTTTTCTTAGCAACAAGCAAAATTATGACCATTAAGAGAAAAACCCTTCAACTTGTCCGAGTAAAATTCAAAATCATACAAAATTCAATGAAAGGACAAATCAACATCAATTGTGGATATTTTAAACTTTTGGTAATTAGCTCGTCCCACGTCAATACTTATTATAATGAGTTTTACAATGTGCCCATACAAGTTCAATCGCATTAAACTCGCAGTGGTAAGAGGGTAATCGTAAGACCTTGTGTTTATGATTTTGCAACAGTTCATCTACTTCATACCGTTTTTCCTCCTTGTTCAATTTAGTTCATTTCAAGTGATTAGATGCATTGTTCATTATTATTAAACTTGGTTCTTCTAAATTGCATATTAGTTTTTCAGTAACCCATTTCATAAGTTCAAAATCAACTGTTGCCATTGAGATTTTATAGTGCGACCACTTATGTATAAACATTTTAAACGTAACCAAAAGTTGAATATTTAATATAAAATTAAAAATTTGTCGTTTTAAATTTGAATAAGTTTTACGTTTTGACGTTTTAAGTTTGTTATTTAAAGTTTGAATTTATCCGCACTTGGCGCTGGGATCATTAGATACCAAAAGCACTACGTGACTCAAAATTTTTAGTGCATTTGTTAGAGTATTTTGAGATTCCTTTGTTTTTTTTAAATAAATAAGTAAAAAATTAACTGAGTTGCTACAAAGTATAAATTTTATATTCATTTTAAAACTTCAATATTCAATTTCTTAAGTTCTTTGTATTATTTTAATAGTTTTGTTTACTCGTGTTAGTAATGTCCATTCTTCATTATATAAATTTTATATTTTCCTTCCATGCATCATTAGTCATTACAATCTTTTCTTCTTTGTAGAATATTATGTTTTTCTTTCACGTGTCGAACAATGACATTTTGTTTCATATTCATATGTAACAAAATCTTGGCTTAAGGGGTTTATGTTAAGCAATTAAAAATTGAAAAGAGGTTGCTTTATTTCGAGTATTTTTAATGTTTTTTCATATATTGCAATAAAATTTTATTAGTTTTATGGGAAACAATTCAGAAACAATACCATATTCAAAGTTTAATAGTTTTTGTAGCACTGGGTTTAGGGGAGAAAGTAATTAAAATTAATGGGGTGGATGGTTTTTCTTACTTGATGGACAGTCAAGAGCCTAAGAGTTATGCTAACAATCTTACATGTTTGTAAAAATGTCCAAAATTTTCTTATATTTTTAGTGGGGGAACGGTTAAGTAATTTTATATATACAGGTAGTTATCAAAAATTAGGGGAGTTTCGTTCAAGTTTTTGAGAATAAAACTTAAGATACTCGTTCGCTTTATGCGGAATTAAAATTCAATTAAGTTAATTCTTTTAAAAACACAAGTGTTTCGAATTAATTCAAATTTAAAATAAATCGGCAAATCAAAGTTAGTTAAAACTGTTGTGAAAATTTAAAAACTTTTATCGGAAGTGTTTGCATATTATTTAAAGTATCGTATGAAAAGAAAATTATTATAAGATAATTTTCCAAATATTATTTTATTAAATAACCGACAATATTCGGGAAATAATTAAAAATTATGTAATGCAACATTTATACAAACTTTCGTGAAGTTCAAAAATTGAAGTATTATTCAAAATTGCCTCCGAAATTGAGGGATGTGTTTAACAATGGTTAATTAATTTGAATGAAGTATTATACCGCCTACCGATTTTACCGATTTTAAAGAAAACCACCTTATATCATTTGTAATTTGGAGTTTCCAGAGATGAAAGAAAAATTCAAGTTCATCAAGTAGTAAGTGAAAAATATATTTTTATCGTCGAAAATACAGTGCGTGTTTTACTTTGATTTTTGTTTTGTTTTGTGTATTAATTTTAAAATTTTGTTCTATTAATATTAAATTTAGTTTAATAATTTCATTTTTAAGAATTATTATCTTTTAATTAAATCTATTGGGCCCAAAATTTATTATTATTAATTTTTAATTTTAAATATTAGAATTTAAACAACATTTATTTTTATTTATTTTATTTCTTTTTCTTCACATTATAAAATTTAATTTCATAACACACTGTACATATATAATTTGTTTATATTTATTTTTGTGTTTGTTTATTTTTATTATCTTTAATATATGTGTTATTTTGTTCTTACGTTTTTGTTTTCTTTGCATTTTGCAAACCATATTTTTAGGAAAGTCTCAACTGTAAGGAAATTTCAATTTACAAAATTTTATAAGGTGTGGTTATTTTCAAAAGTTACGTCGCGGATGAAAATTAGTCTGTCATCTAATTTAGTCAATCCGATGCAAATTTTATTAATATCTTATGACAGTGGCGCTCAACTAATTATTTTTTTTTTATTTTAACATCTACCGCTACGACACCAATTTAAATCACCTGCGGCCCTACGACGAGCTATCGGACAATTTAATCTGTTGCAGGTGTCGTAGTGACGTATAAGATTGTAACAGATTTTTGACGCCCAACGTGTTAGGCCTTGTGTTAACGCGACGTAGGCGATTTTCTTTGTTTTTTTTTTGTTTAGATAAAGATTACTTATTTTGTTTTGTTTAATTATTAATTTTTAGCGGTTTATTATTTGGATCATTTTAGGTTAATTTGTTTGGATACGTTCTTTATTTTTTTTAGGTATTTTTAGGTTTTAATTTTGTTTTAGTTGACAATCGTGTGTGTCCCGCTTAACTTTAATTAATTTTATTTTATATTTAGTTTTTTTTTAATTTTTATTATTGTGTTAATATGGGTTTGAGAAATATCCCTGAACGTCTTCTTAAAGAAGAATTAATATACGAACTAAAAGTCCGCGGTATTCCAGCCGATGGCCTAACTAAGGATTTGCGCGCTGCTTACAGAAAGGCACTGAAGGAAAGTCGCGTTGATGAAAATACTGCGATATTTGTATATCCTTTTTCTTTTAATGAGGATTGTTTAGCGTTAAATAAAGGAAAAGAAATTTTGGAAAAACTGTTAACAGCTTTTGAGACATCCCCAGTAAAGGAAACTGGACTGACCATTGAAACCAAATTGACGCATTATATAAACCGTGCGAATAATTTACGTCCTGTCGATTCACATGAAGAATTACTTAAAAAGCAGTATAGCATAGATTTTTCGTTGTTAATGTTTAAGTATCAATTATTATTGAGTAAATCAGAAAATTTAAATTTAGTTAGTGAGCCGGAACCCGTAAATTTGAATTCCACAACAACCATTTTAAATTCGTCATTTTCCGGGGAACCAAAAAAGGTTTCAGTCAAGCCTACTCCAGTGGTTAAGTGGAATCTCAAATTTTCTGGTGACGCTCGGTCTATGTCCTTGAGTGCATTTCTGGAACGTGTAGATGAGTTAGTAGTTGCTAGGAGCGTTAATTTAAATCAATTATTTGATGAAGCTATAGATTTATTTTCTGGCAAAGCTCTTATTTGGTTTCGTGCTAATAGGACTAAAGCCGCTAATTGGCCAGAATTAGTTAATCTTTTGAATAAGGAATTTAGACCGATAGATTATGATGAACGTTTAATTGATGAGATCAAAAGACGAACTCAAGGGGCTGGGGAAACGGTCAGTATTTATGTTTCAATTATGTTGACAATGTTTGCACGACTACTTGAGCCGTTGGATGATCATAAGAAGCTAAGGATAATTTTAAGGAATTTAACCCCCGAATATCAGAGTCAATTAGGTTTAACCATTATTAATTCATTTGAGGAATTATTAGCATATGGACGTACCATAGAGGAACGTCGATTTGCTATTGAGAATTATGTGCCGCCGTCAAGAAAAAAAAATGACTTAGAAACGGACTTGGCTTATTTAAGTATCACTCCTAACGTCAATAATAAAAATTCACCTATTGCTACGGTGTCGGCACCTGAAAATAATTACGGTCAAAATCGCGATTTTAATCAGGGTTCAAATTATCAAGCTACAGGTCATGGTTTTACCGGTCGAGGTTTAATAAGTCGAGGTCGAGGTTCAATAGGTCGAGGTCGTGGAGGATTCAAACAAGATTCTAGTAGACCGGCGTTTATTAACACCTGCTGGAATTGTAATGATTCCAGACACTTTTCATCTAATTGTCCCGAGCCTCAAAGACACAGATATTGTTTTCGTTGCGGGAATCCTGGTTTCATTGCGTCTAATTGTCCTAAGTGCAATCCAAATCAAAATTTATCGGAAAACTCCGAAGGGAGTCATTAAGTAGTCGAAAAATGCCGTCCCGTATTTTTAGAAATTCGACTTTATATTTAGCTAAGATTATTAATGATAGGAAAATTACTTTTAAGAAAAATAAAATTATTTTAGATTACGTTTTAGAAAATTCCACTGAAGACAGACGTCCTCATGTGACTGTAAATATATTGGGTTGTGATATTCTAGCTTTACTGGACTCGGGTGCTAGTCATACTATTCTAGGCCAGGAAGGTTGGGAATTATTGCAATCTTGCGGAGTTAAATTGAATGTGCGAAAAATTGCAAAACCATTTTGTACCGTTGCAAATGGAGACTCGGTTAAAAGTTTAGGTACAGTTAACGTTCCAATTCAATTAAAAGACCGAATTATTAGTTTAAAAATTATTGTAGTTCCGCAGATTAAACAAAATCTAATTCTTGGTGTAGATTTTTGGGAAGCTATTGGGTTTGTTCCAGATTTACGAAACGATCAATGGCATTTTACCGATGCAAAAATTGCTTCTACGATTCAAACTAATAAGGAGGTAGCCTTGCAATCGACTTTTAATTTATCAGCATCACAGCATCAAAAATTATTGGATGTTGTCGATGAACATTTTAACAATAACATTAATGAACTCGGTCGCACTAATTTAGTGAAGCATTTTATTAAAACGACTTCTGCTCCAATTAAGCAGAGATATTATCCAGTAAATCCAAATGTTCAAGAACATATTGATAGAGAGTTAGAGAAAATGCTTAAATTGGGTGTTATTGAACCTTCCAATAGTGCATGGTCCAATCCCATTCTTTTAGTTAGAAAGAAAGATAAATCATATCGTTTTTGCGTAGACTTCCGAAAGTTAAATCAAGTATCGGAAAAAGATGCGTATCCTTTGCCTTATGTGTCCGCAATTTTAGATCGGTTGCGGGACGCTCAATTTATAACATCATTAGACGTTAAGTCGGCGTACTGGCAAATACCGATGGAGGAAAATTCTAAACAGTATACGGCATTTACTATTCCGGGTCGAGGATTGTTTCAATTCACTCGAATGCCTTTTGGTCTCCATAACGCACCGGCTACGTGGCAGCGATTGATAGATCAAGTGTTAGGTCCCGAACTTGAACCTTACGTTTTTGTTTATTTAGATGACATTATAATTTGCGCGCCTACCTTTGACAAACATCTAGAAGTTCTAAAAGAAGTTTTTCGTCGCTTACAAAATGCTGGTTTGGCATTAAGCAGAGATAAGTGTAATTTCTGTAAATCAGAATTAAAATATTTAGGTTACGTTGTTAATGGTAAAGGGTTATTAGCCGATCCTGATAAAATTGCGGCTATTGTTCAAATGCCCACTCCTAAAAACACCAAGGAGGTGCGACAAATTATTGGTATGGCATCGTGGTATCGGCGCTTTATTCCCCAATTTTCTTCAATTATCGCTCCTTTGACCGCGTTATTGAAGAAAAACTCAAAATTTTTATGGAATGACATATGTGAGACAGCATTTTCCAATATTAAAAATTGTTTAGTTTCGGCACCTATACTTTCGTGTCCGGATTTTAATGTACCGTTTACGATTCAAACTGACGCGTCCGGTTTTGGAATTGGCGGCGTCTTAACACAAAATATCGACAATGAAGAGCGAGTTATATGCTACATTAGTCGATCTTTAACTAGAAATGAACGAAATTTTTCAGTTACTGAGAGGGAATGCTTAGCTGTCCTTTGGGCAGTGGAAAAATTAAGGGCTTACGTGGAAGCTTCCCATTTTACAGTTATTACGGACCATCATTCGTTGGTCTGGTTAAATAATTTAGAAACTCCTTCTGGAAGGCTTGCTCGCTGGGCAGTTCGCCTCCAACAATATGACTTCGATATTATTCATCGAAAAGGAAAAGAACATCTGGTACCTGATGCTTTATCTCGCACCGTACCAGAAATTGATAATATTGTAAAGAATTCTGTCGAAATTAATAACGCACCTGATCCGTCAGAGAATCCCGTTAAGAAAGATGAAGTACCGTCCGAAATTAATGATCGTTGGTATAATCTTATGTTAAAAAAGGTAGAAAGAAACCCTTTTAAGTATCGAGAATGGAGAATTCACAACAATCAATTATTTAAGCACTTTCAAATAAAGTATCCCGCTCTTGCAGATTCAGAACAGGAATGGCGTGAAGTTGTTCCAAAATCTAGGCGTAAAGAATTATTATTAGAGTATCACGATAAACCAACTTCAGGTCATTTAGGAATATTTAAAACTTTTGAACGTTTAGCTCAGCGTTTTTATTGGCCCAAGATGAAAGCTGATATTGTTCGTTACG
Source organism: Rhagonycha fulva (assembly GCA_905340355.1). Taxonomy (NCBI): domain Eukaryota; kingdom Metazoa; phylum Arthropoda; class Insecta; order Coleoptera; family Cantharidae; genus Rhagonycha; species Rhagonycha fulva. The sequence goes on from HG996554.1 coordinate 24,163,004, forward strand.
TTAACCATTGTCCCGTGTGTTTAGCTCATAAGCCCGAGCAAAGAAAACCTGCTGGTTTTATGTCACGTCATCCGGAAGTAAATAAACCGTGGCAAATGATATCTGTTGATATCGTAGGTCCACTTCCGCGTTCTACTAAAGGTTTTACCTATATCTTGTCAGTAGTGGATTGTTTTACTAAATTTGCGTTATTTTTCCCGATGCGTTCCGCTACTGCATCTCAAGTTATTCAAAAATTAGAAGAAGGTGTTTTGTTACTATTTGGAGCTCCTCAATATTTACTTACGGATAACGGAGTACAGTTCCGTAGTAAAGAATTTCAAAATTTAGCCGCCTCTTATAAAACTAAAATTTTATTTAATGCCTATTATCATGCCCAAGCCAATCCTGTTGAGAGAATAAATCGAGTTTTAAAGACTATGCTAGCTTCCTACGTGAAAGACAACCATAAAACTTGGGACCAATATCTTTCTAAGGTTGCATGTGCCGTAAGAACTGCCGTACATGAAGTTACCGGTATGACGCCGTACTTTGCAAATTTTGGCCGCGAAATAACGTTAGAGGGTGATCAATACCCTAACAACATAGATTCGCCTGATGTAGAAAATATTACGTATGCTGATCGAGCTGAGTTAACTCGTCGTGCACCTGCTTTATTAGACGTTTATGATGATATTGTAAAAAGATTGAAGATTGCATATGAAAAGTCAAAAATTCAATATGACTTACGTAGACGACCAGCAACTTTTGAAGTTGGCGATACCGTTTTCCGCAGAAATTATGTTTTGTCAGATGCAGCAAAACATTTTAACGCAAAATTAGCACCAAAATTTTTAGGTCCTTTTATCATATCTCGAAAAGTTTCAAGTACCACATACGAACTATCTAACGATACCGGTGTACTTAAAGGTGTATGGCATGCCAAAGACTTAAAGTTAATCCCTGAATAAGTAAAATTAGTTTTTTTATTTTTATTTTATTTTATTAATTTTAAGTTAAGTTAGTTAAGGCTTGTAAATTTGATAGCCACAGTTCATTGAATCTTTGGTTAAGTTTGGGAAATTTTCAATTGGGAAACCTGCTATCTGTGGGACCAAATATTGCTTTCTGATCTCGGATGAAAGGAATATCTCTCGGAAGTAGTGACCTACTGTTTATTTTTCGAAATCATCCTAGATATAAATGAAGTTTTTTTTCTTTTTATATTTTTTTTTATATTTAAGATTCATCTCTGATCGGTTGAATTTTAATATTTTTTAAATTAGGTTAGTTTAATTTTTTTTTTATTATTATTTTGTACAGTTAGGTTAGATTTTTTAAATATGTTTAAAATTTTAAGTTTAGAAGTAGTGTAACCAAAAATTCTGTAATTTTGTATCGAATTGGTGAGAAACAGTAATTTTATCGTATCGTAATTTTATCGTATCGTACTTTTATCGTATCGTAATTTTATCGTATCGTAAAATTTTTATCGTTTTGCTTTTTGTGTCAATCTATCAGATTGGATTTATGTGATACTGTTTTAAATAACGCCTCTTTCGTTACGACAAATGCTTGTGCATTATACTTAATAGGATATTTTACTAATTTGGGTTACTTACTCTTTTCATTAAAAAAAAAAAAAAAATCTATATTTTTTTTTATGGTTTTACGTTATGGTTACTTACGTCCTTGATATGACGTTAAACTATCTAAACAATTAGTAGCGTTGTTATGACTTTTAATTTTCGTATCGTATCGTATTCATTTGACGTTTAATTATCGTATCGTCAGTCATAACGTTAGACCATCTTATCGGTTGTTCTTGATATAACCCTGAACTATCTTTTCGCGTTTTATTTTAATTTTATTTTAGTTAAATTTTAGCAACAATTTCATTCCTTTGTGTAAATATTAAATTAGTTTTCTTTTAGATTAGTTGTGTAATTTTATTTAAGATAGTTAGTTTTTTTTAGGGTTCCAGTTAAAATTTGATATTTTATTTAGATTAGTTAATTTTTGTATTTCCGTAAATTTAGTTTAACTTTTACTATAAATGATGTACATAGGTTATGTATGGTTACGCAAAATGGGAATCAGGCTTCACTTGTCCGCTTTGTTTGTGTCTGTTTTTTTTTTACATTTGGCAGAAAAATTTTAGGGTAATTTGCTTTGTTACCATTTAAACATGATGCTTGTAGTCGTAAGATAAATGTGTCCTGCGCATAGGGGGTGGATTATTTCGTGCGCAGTATTATTTTTCCAAAGTAACTTAGCTATTTGGCAACGATAGTTACATCAATTTTTTATTTTATCACTTGGGAGGGGATTCATTTACTTTTCGGAATTTTGTGGGGTTATATTTTAAATTCAATTTCAAAATTTTGGAGGGTTGATTTCATAATTATTTTTTTTTTATTTAAAACATTACAATTTTATTAAGACTTTTGATGTGTTGGTTATATATAGAACATTTAGAAAACTTTTGTTTTTTTTTCTTTTCTTTCTCTATTATGCGTTTTGTCTAGTGGGAACTTATTGTTGAGATCAATTCGGGGAATTAATCTTCGACTAGAGGGGGTGTTAGAGTATTTTGAGATTCCTTTGTTTTTTTTAAATAAATAAGTAAAAAATTAACTGAGTTGCTACAAAGTATAAATTTTATATTCATTTTAAAACTTCAATATTCAATTTCTTAAGTTCTTTGTATTATTTTAATAGTTTTGTTTACTCGTGTTAGTAATGTCCATTCTTCATTATATAAATTTTATATTTTCCTTCCATGCATCATTAGTCATTACAATCTTTTCTTCTTTGTAGAATATTATGTTTTTCTTTCACGTGTCGAACAATGACATTTTGTTTCATATTCATATGTAACAAAATCTTGGCTTAAGGGGTTTATGTTAAGCAATTAAAAATTGAAAAGAGGTTGCTTTATTTCGAGTATTTTTAATGTTTTTTCATATATTGCAATAAAATTTTATTAGTTTTATGGGAAACAATTCAGAAACAATACCATATTCAAAGTTTAATAGTTTTTGTAGCACTGGGTTTAGGGGAGAAAGTAATTAAAATTAATGGGGTGGATGGTTTTTCTTACTTGATGGACAGTCAAGAGCCTAAGAGTTATGCTAACAATCTTACATGTTTGTAAAAATGTCCAAAATTTTCTTATATTTTTAGTGGGGGAACGGTTAAGTAATTTTATATATACAGGTAGTTATCAAAAATTAGGGGAGTTTCGTTCAAGTTTTTGAGAATAAAACTTAAGATACTCGTTCGCTTTATGCGGAATTAAAATTCAATTAAGTTAATTCTTTTAAAAACACAAGTGTTTCGAATTAATTCAAATTTAAAATAAATCGGCAAATCAAAGTTAGTTAAAACTGTTGTGAAAATTTAAAAACTTTTATCGGAAGTGTTTGCATATTATTTAAAGTATCGTATGAAAAGAAAATTATTATAAGATAATTTTCCAAATATTATTTTATTAAATAACCGACAATATTCGGGAAATAATTAAAAATTATGTAATGCAACATTTATACAAACTTTCGTGAAGTTCAAAAATTGAAGTATTATTCAAAATTGCCTCCGAAATTGAGGGATGTGTTTAACAATGGTTAATTAATTTGAATGAAGTATTATACCGCCTACCGATTTTACCGATTTTAAAGAAAACCACCTTATATCATTTGTAATTTGGAGTTTCCAGAGATGAAAGAAAAATTCAAGTTCATCAAGTAGTAAGTGAAAAATATATTTTTATCGTCGAAAATACAGTGCGTGTTTTACTTTGATTTTTGTTTTGTTTTGTGTATTAATTTTAAAATTTTGTTCTATTAATATTAAATTTAGTTTAATAATTTCATTTTTAAGAATTATTATCTTTTAATTAAATCTATTGGGCCCAAAATTTATTATTATTAATTTTTAATTTTAAATATTAGAATTTAAACAACATTTATTTTTATTTATTTTATTTCTTTTTCTTCACATTATAAAATTTAATTTCATAACACACTGTACATATATAATTTGTTTATATTTATTTTTGTGTTTGTTTATTTTTATTATCTTTAATATATGTGTTATTTTGTTCTTACGTTTTTGTTTTCTTTGCATTTTGCAAACCATATTTTTAGGAAAGTCTCAACTGTAAGGAAATTTCAATTTACAAAATTTTATAAGGTGTGGTTATTTTCAAAAGTTACGTCGCGGATGAAAATTAGTCTGTCATCTAATTTAGTCAATCCGATGCAAATTTTATTAATATCTTATGACAGTGGCGCTCAACTAATTATTTTTTTTTTATTTTAACATCTACCGCTACGACACCAATTTAAATCACCTGCGGCCCTACGACGAGCTATCGGACAATTTAATCTGTTGCAGGTGTCGTAGTGACGTATAAGATTGTAACACATTACAATGCAGTAAAAGTTCAGACATACTAATTTTGTTTTTTGTTTGTTTTTATAATGTCCAATATTGGTAACGTACGACTTTTATTAGTTTCAATCAGCAAGACATACAAATTTTTTCGTACTCTTTTAAATAAAGCTGAACGACGTCCTAAATTATATTCAGTAAGTCATTTCTTAATCAGAAATTAGTGACGTAGAGGCACAGATATTTGGCACCGAGTATATATACTTTTTATTCCTATTCTATTATTTATTCTAGCCATTCGGCTAGAAAGTTAACACATTTATCGATTCTCAGGCGAAACGAAGTTCGCCGGGTAAGCTAATCATATTATAAGCGAGAGTACATTAAATAATTAAAGGCCAATCTTTCTATAATTAATAAACGTCAAGTAAACAATCAAAAAACTTAAATTAATATAAATTAATTCACTTCAAAAGTTACAATTAATAAATGAATTAATTTTTTATGTCTCCAAAGATAACCTGAGCTTCAATTTTTTTAAATACAAAAAATGTATCCTTTTATCGTTTTGTGTTTATAAATTAATTTTTAATAATTTGATTAAATTCAAAATTTAATTTACGTTATAATATGTGAACAATGTTAATAAGTAATTTAAATTATATCCCTGTCTCAACGCATTAAAGCGATGTGAAAATGCAATATTGAAGCAATGTTGGTACAATGTTACTATCTGTGATAAGTAAGATAGTAGTAATATATGTGATCTAAAATTTTTGTATAATGACAATACAATTTTTACCATACAATGTTTTTTTTTTGTGTTTAATTTTTACAATACAATGTTTCTAGATTTTTGGCATTAAAATTAATTAATTTAAAAATTTATTTAGTAACGTGTAAAAATAGTATTAAATTACATAAAAATTTATTATAAGAGCCTCATGAAAAAATATTTTTAATTAATTATAAAATATTGACTTCGCTTCGAGATACAAAAACTTTATTATATATTGTCGTATATTTTTTTGGGATGAAGAAATTTATTTACTTATTTTTTTTTTATATTTTTACTTTAAGAATTTAAATTGTAACGCCTCTGGTTATGATAGCAGAGGTGGGGGAATTTTGATTTTGAAATGAATTGAAGGGATTGGCGAACGACGAGTTTGACCGGATGGTCGAAGTTTTGAAAAAGCAATTTTTTTGAGTTTGTAAAAAAGTGAAAATTAGTGGAAAAATAAAATTTTAGTGAAGAAAATTTAATATTATTAATTTTGATTTGAATTGGGTTAAGTAAAATTTTATTAATGTGGCAAGGTCGCACATTATCGAGGAAGAAAAGTCCGATTGAGCAAGCTGTGCAAAGTTACTGAATAATCCTGTTTTATTTTAGAAAGTTTGGAAAATTATAAAATCAAAATTATATTGAATTTAATGGAAAATTTTATCAAAGGATTATTTTAGTACAATATGTATGAAATAAATCAGTTGGAATATTACACTTTTATTATTTTGGTGAGAATAAGATTATTTTCAATAAAATAATATAATGGTACGATTAGATAAATTAAATCAATATTAAATTAAATATACAGCAACAAAATTGATACCTTTTTCATTCGTATTGGTGTCAATGAGAAGAAGAAATTTAGAGAAAATCAATTTCCCATGTTATTTTCCCATGTCCAGATAAGCGGTGTTGACGAACAAATCTTTAAGTCCCGTGCTGTTTAGATCGGAGCTTACAATATAAAACTCGCCCAAGGAGTGAGTTCAATAGAGATTTCGAAAATTTCCACAATTAAATAAAACAAATCAGTACGGAGAATGAATAGCAATTTAATCAAACGAATGTAATTATCAACTTGAAATTGATTAAACAAATGAAACGTAGTTTGTTCATTAAATCTCATTCCATACAATAGAATAACCAAAAATTATGTTTAATTGTCCTACAAATTTACACATTTACTTATCAAATAATTCCTACAACTTGTAAGACAATTAAAAACGTTTAATAACATTTTATAATTATGAAATAAATTATTATACAAGTACATGAATTGTTTTCATTTTGAATTTGGTGCCGAATAAACAGTTCAAATTTATAGTAGTTTAAGGCTGTTCTCTCGCAACCACTTTTTTATTTACAATTTTCTGACTTTATTATTGAAAATAACGAGTTAAAATTTTTACAGTATGTCTGAAATGTTATTTACAATATTATGTCGGAGCGCTTTCATCGCGAATAAATAAATCGCAAAAAAAAAATTTTTTAACGCAATTTTTAAAAAATTTTGGCTCCGACATAATATTAAAAATAACGTTTTAGACATACTGTAAAAATTTGAACGCGTTATTTTCAAAAATAAAGTCAGAAAATTGTAAATAAAATTAACGCTTAAATGCGCGTATCTCTTGCATTCGCGATTTCTTTTACACATTACTTTATTTTTTATTGTACGTTTTTGGTCAGCTACTGTTATTGTACACCAAATAGTCCATTTTCTATTTAAAATCGAATTTTCATTCTAAGTGAGAACACAGCCTTAAGAACCACTGGCATAAAATGGTAGTGACTACTCAACACGGATAACAGAGTGTAACAAATTGTTACACTTATAAAGTGCTACTTGAATTCCAAATTTAACAATGTAAAATGTGGTTAACCTCAAAATATCTGGATGCATCGTGGCAAAAATGATGAAAATAATCGTTGAAATAACGCAAATAAAATAATTTGGATACTATTTACCAATAAGATGATTCCACGAAACCATAATTAAATCGGATGACTTTTCATATCCATAATTTAACATCAAGATCCTCGTGCGGTAACAAACAGGTAAAATCTTCCTTACTCATCTATTCATAATTTTCCAGTTCCATAACACAATAATTATCGCATTCACAATCCATTTCAACTTGCTTCATACTATTGCAAACCATTTTCAAAAAATTAAATTTTCAAACATCCAAAAATTTACTACAAAGTCGTTGCGTCCTCGACTTCCTACACCACTCGTCTATTTCTGTCATCCACTTCCTCTTTACCAAAATTTTCACTTCCTTCTTTTTTAGATTTTTGGAACTCGTGGCTCACGCCAATTGGATAACTTTGCCAGCCAAATTTGAAAAATTCATTGCCAAATTACACATTTCGAATCCACCACACAATAAATTATCACCATTTATAGAACTCAAGAATACCAACAACGCAGTCCGCTACCAGTGCACAAGATTATTTACAAAACAGCATGAAAACAAACTTTCATAAACAAATCAAATTACCAAAATTAAACGTTTTGCCATTTTTGATTTTTTCAACTACTTCGGGTTTCAGCACAATATCCCAACCTCAAATTACGTTTCTGCATGCCATTAATTTGACATAATTACTGAAAACAACTAATTTTCATTCGTCCGAGTAAACTCAAATCAATCGAATTTAGGAAATGATTAAATTAATTTTCAATTGTGGAAACTTTTAAAATGCCCATGGTAAGTTACATAACAATATTTTGGTAATCAATGTATGTTTTACAATGAAATATGGGGATATCATTCAAAAATGGAGAAGAAATTTAAAAAAAGGTCATTCGAGCGACTCGCAAAAATTTTGCTTGTCAGAAAATGGCATGCGGCTTCAATGAGTTTGACACCCCCTTAGATCATCTACACCCCTGTACTACATAACCTCACTTTGCATAACTTTGCTGCCAACTGCCAAGTCAAATTCTTTAAGAGTTACATCACCGCACCACAAATGGCGCCACAGTCACAGCCAGGATATTACTGTCGCGAGACACTCGTTTCAAAATCAGGTAACTTTATCAACAACAAAGAACCCATATTAAATTTATCAAAAATTTTAGTAAAACAAAAACTTTATATTTAAAACTAAACAAAAGTTTTAATATTATGTTCCTGTAGTTTTATGACAAAAGAAATTTATCCTATTCTAAACTTTTGATTTTTGCATATGTATGATTTATGAAATATGAAAATGAAAGAAGTTTACATTTTCAAAATTTATTAAAAAAAAGTTTTTATTTCAACCGCAGTTAAAGTGCATGTTGCTGCCCCCCGCACCCACATCAAATTTTTGGGTGAAATTTGTGTCAAATGTGTGAGCATCAATGGCTTCTAATATTTTCGTTTGAGCCTCAACCGTCGCGGAGTTACTTGCGAAATTCTTGGGGGGGGGGGCTGTAGACATGTTTTTCTATTTTCGTTTTTATTTTGAATTTTTTTGTGAAATTGATGTCTATCGATAGAAGTTCGTTTGAGCTTGAATAAGCTTCTATTCCCATAATTTTAATTTCATTATCTGCATAGTTACGAGAATTTTAAATTTCGAGTACTCCGAGCAAGTACCGTACAAACACTTAATTTTAATTTAATTTTATCGGATTTAAATTTTTGATCCGATTAAAAGAAGTTAATCCTGCTTAATTACCATCATCATTGTAAAGGAATAGGTGTAATTTAAGAAAAAAATCTCTTTAATAGAATATCGTGAACTAATAAAATCGAATACTGTTATAATATAAGTACGTGCACCAACTATACCGAGTTTCCTAAATTCAAAATTTTTTCTAATTTTATTTATATATACATATTTGCGGAATATACTATTTACAAAAAAAATATTATTATAATTTTATTTCAACAACATAACTAATACATTTTAATTTTATTAGAAAATTTTAAAAAAATTTTAAAAAGTACATAAACTAAAAAGATTTTGACATTTACATGACGTTTTACTCAAAAAAAAATTTTGAGGACTGAAATCAAGCGCAACTTTCAATATTCTGAAAGCTATGAATGAACAAGAAATCGAATTTTCTAGAAAAATTTGTGTTAAACGCTTGAACATCAATGAGTTTCCAATATTTTTGTTTGAGCCTCAGCGTTCGCAGAGTAATTTGCAAGAATTTTAAAGCAGGGGGGAGAGAGGTTGTCAACAACTTTATCTTTATCCCATCTCAAATTGAAATTTTTGTGTAAAATTGGTTTCGAACGTTTTGGAGACCCGAGAGTTCCAAATTTTTTGTTTGAGTCTCAACAGACTTATTCGCAAAATTAGGAGGGGCTAACGCCTTCAAGTAGAATTTTAGAGTGAATTTAGTGTCAAACGATTGAGTATTGTTTGTGCTTCAACGAATTTACAAATTTTTTGATGCTCATACGTTTGACACCAATTTTATTCGAAAATTTAAAAAAAAAACATAAACTAATCACAATAACATTTTACTGTAAAATAATTTTTAAGGCCCGAAATCTAGCGCGACTTTCACAATTCTGAAAGTTTGAGAATGAATATGTAAAAATAGAATTTTTTAGAATAATTTGTGTCAAATGTTTGGAAATCAATGAGCTTCTAATATTTTTGTTTAAGGTTCAACCGTCGCGAAGCATTTCGCAAAACTTTGATCGGGGGGAAGGGGGATATTCTCTGTACTCAAGTAGAATTTTTGGGTGAAATTAATGTCTCAACGGGCTTTCAAATTTCTTGCAACATTTTTGAGAGTGGAGGGCTGAGAATATGTTTTTCTATTTTCGTTCTTATTTCAAATTTTTTGTGAAAGCGATGTCTATCTTGCTAATGAACTTTCATTCTCATCACTTTAATCTCATTTTTTACAAAGTTTCTAAAAAGTATTTCAAATATCGACTTCTACGAACTATGTCGTACGTGGTACGATAATTCTCTATTTTAATTGTTTTTGTTCAAATTAAAATTTTGATCCTATTAAAAAACTCTCTTTCTCAGATTTCTTCGTCCTACGAATGGAAATAGTGGTATTTTTGCAAATGTTCTCTAGGCAAATTACACCTTGGTGGTTTGCCGTTGCCTTCCGAGTGGAAACGGTCAGAGTAATATTCTTACTTTGCTCGGAGTCGAACCGGGTTTTCCGTATTAGCAATCTGTGCGCTTAATCGCTATGCTAACGACCGTTTATTCCGCTTAACTCCATATTATACACGTATAATATACACGTGCAATCGCTACTTCCTCCAATGTAGTGACGGAGTTCAAGGTCTAAAACAAACCAATATATCCCACCAAAGGTCAGTAACCATATTTTCAGAAGTTCTTGTCCGAAAAACTTGAATTTGATACCAAGAAAATATAAGAAGAAAGTTATAATCATGCTCATATAATAACAAAATAAGTTAAAAAAAAAATTTTTACTTAAATATAGTCAATTTCTGTTGGATTATTAATGTTTAAGTTCGATTATAACGGAAAATTATTTAAGTAGTATTAAACGGGTGGGAAATCCAAAAGTTAGTTGTAATATTACAAGTTTAATATTACAGTGTATACTTAGTTCAAAAAGTAAAAATTTAGGATTTCCTAATAATAAATTTATTCTGAATATAATATTGTTTTTTGTTAATTGTATAATATAAAGCGAAATTTTCGTAGAATAAAATATATTATTTTAGTAGCTAATCATACTTAAACGTCATAATGCAAAAGCTGACATCGAAATATTTTGGTAACCATCGATGATAGTTAACTGGATATGCTAATATTTTTTTGTCAGCTCCTCTGCAACGTAGCAAAAGTTTCGTGTTCAGTTTATAATATTGTAAAGTTATATGCAAATTTCGTTCAAATAAGGAGCTGAAATTAGTTCGCATTTTTAAACAATAAAAATGTGTTTATTGAAAATAAAATTAGTGGTTATAAGTATTTTTTACTTATTTAATATTATAATGGCACAAAGTGATAGTCCGTGTCCACATATTTTTAACTACAGAACCGAAGGTGCTTCAAATTATCCTGCTCTATATGGAGTTCTTAGTTTATTTGCTCCTGCAAAATTTCAAGGACTTCTGAATGTAGAAATGCAAATAAGCGTAGGAAACTTAATAGGGGTATGAAAATTTTTTTAAATTAAATATTAAGTTAATTACACATTAATTTAAAACTAAATTATTAATGATTAGTGTTCGAGATATATTGAAAAATGCAAAAAAAATTTAAAAATTCGTTTACTAATGGTAAAGGATAAGCAAAAAATTAGTTTAATTTAAGTTTTGGTTGTTGTTGAACCTCAAACAAATGATATTTGTTGATAAAGTAAACAAATGTGGTATTTTATTTTAATTTATTAAGATATTTTAATGACTTTCAAAAATTTCATTTTATTGGAATTAATTCTTTAAAAGTTTTTTTGTGAAACGAGTTTTGTATATTCAATATCATAAAAGGTCAATTGACTAGAATAATAAAAACATAAAATTTGATTATTTTATAGTGGGTGTTGTGTTGACCGAATGTATGGTTTAAAGTGTCTCGTAAATGTGAGAACCACCCACATTGGGAATTGAGATTAAATTGGAAATTAAATTTAAAAAAAATTGAGTTTGGGGGAGCCGTTCCACAATTTTGAAGATAAAAAAATATCACGTTGTTACGCCACTGCAAAGTTATACGGATTTTATTTGTGGTTTTGTCCATTGATAAACAAGTGGTTAATTCCTTCCACATCATAATTTTGGAAGGTGCATGTCAGTGCCCCCCCCCTTTTGAATTTTTGGATGAATTTGTTGTCAAACTGTAGACATGTTTTTCAATTTTTCTACTCGTTTTGAATTCATGTGTGCAATTGATGTCAATCGATAGAGCTTGGTTTGAGCCTGAATGAGCTTCAGTGAGCAAGAGCAAGTTAATGTTTTACAAAATTATAGATAGTTTAAATATTTGACTAAACTCCGAGCAACATGCGTTAAATTTTAAGTTTTTTTTTAAATCTCTTAAGCTGATAATATACATACTTCGGTGAGAAGTAAGTAGTCTAGACTCTAGACCCGAAAATAACAATTTTACGATTGAAACCTCGATGAATTCTGAGAGACCATATTTTAAATAAGAGAATTAACTAAAAAAAAGAAGGTTTTAAAACCACCAGTTTTTTTTTCTCCTCCTTAAGACTCCTTAGGAGCCCATGGACCACAGATTAAAAAACCGTGCTCTAACTTTTGACACCAAATTCATCCAAAAATTTAAAAGTGGGAATGGGCATCATATCTACAGCCTCCTCACTTGTTTTCGCGACCTTCGAGGCCCAAACAAAACAAAATTAATGGAATTCATCAAAAAATCCGAAAGTAGGAGGGGGGGCACTGACATCCACCTAATTTTGGAATTTTATAAATTTAAAAAAAAAATTATTTAGTTTTTTTATTTAGTGTTTCAAAATTTTATTATTATGTGCAAGATTAGAAATGGACTAAAATTAAAATGTAGTTTACTTCATAGTAAATTAAACAAAGTAATATTTTAATTATTTTTAGAAAACAAATGGATTTATAGAATTAATTACACCCTCTTCACAAGTTGAAGAAACCATTCGAGAAAAGAAAGCGTTATTATTAAAAGTTACTTTTCCTTATTGGATTAACATTATACCAAAAATAACAAAAATTATAGTAAACGAAGATTTAATTTGCGTTGGAGAGCCAATTAGTGGTAAGTAGATAATAACTTCAAAATTGAATTTTACCTACGACTGTATCTACTTTTATTTTTTAGCTGAACTTGTAAGAGAAACAACGGGACAATTATCAAAGTTAAATTTAAGATTTAAACTACAACTTAATAATATTCCTTCAAATCTGCACCCTGGTGGTCAACCAAGCCTTCCTCAACCTCAAATAACCACACCACAAACCCAAAATTCCAATCCATATATCGTTGACAATTCTAATGATATCGAAAAATATTTTACAATACCATCAACTCAAAGTGTTCAAAGACCAAATTTTGATTCCTCAAGAAGTTGCGGTATCGTGGCACAAACGGTTTCACTAATTGTAGGAGGTGACGAAATTGAGGAGGGATCTAATCCATGGTTAGCAGCTTTATACAAAAGGAGAGACGGAAAAGAACAATTTATTTGCGGTTCTAATATATTATCAAAACGACACGCTATAACAGGTAAATTAAATTAGAGGTGCTTTACAGAGTTTAAATACACAGTATCAGAGGTCTTTTGCCTATTTGCTAAATTAAATTATTATTGCTTAATGCTTTTTTTGGTATCAAGAAATTTTAAATAACTAAGATTTATTATTTTTAGCTGCACATTGCGTTTCGGGTGTTGTTGATATAAAAAGATTTAGTTTGGCTTTAGGTAGGTATGACATTTATACGAATGAAGGTGTACAAAGAGCGTTATCGAATGTTCTTATTCATCACGAATATGTTATAAATCAACCAGATGCAGATTTAGCAATTCTTGTTATGTCGGAAGATGTTTATTTTAGTAGAACAATTGTACCAGTATGTCTTTGGAACAATAACATCAATATAAAATCAACAGTTGAAACAATAGGCGTGGTAGCAGGTTGGGGAACAGACGAAAATGGTAATGTAACATCAAAACCAAAGCAAATTGCAATGCCAATTGTAGGCGAAGCATTATGTTTAAGATCTTCTGCCGAATTTGTTTACATTACATCAAATCGAACTTTTTGTGCAGGTAAACTGTTATTAATATGTATCGAAAATATGAATCTATAATTTTATATATTTTTAGGTTCTAGAGATCTTAAGGGACCTTGTAGTGGGGATAGTGGAGGAGGATTTTTTGTGGAAATTAATAATAAGTGGTTTATAAGAGGAATTGTTTCTCACGCTTTGAGTACTAAAAACAGGACCTGTGATCTCAGTAATTACATAGTATTTGCAGACATTGCTCAACATACAGAATGGATAATGTCAAATATAGTACAGTAGTACCTTTACATTATTGATAAAATATAATTATATTAATTTAATTATAGCATGTCAAGTTTCGCTTTTTTCTATATTATTTACTTTGTTTATTTATTTCATAAATTTGGTAAAACAAAATTATTTTGCAGTGCCAATAAAACGCCTTATCTGAATGTATTTTTCATTAATCTCTTTCATCAACTTTTGAATCATTAGAAATCGTATTTCAATTGCCCATATAAATAAACTTGCAAAGGTTAGAATTAATCGAAATTAAATAAAAATTGTAAAATTTTACATAACACACAAAAATATATCTCGTTTTTGAAAAATTACGTTCACAACTCGAATATATAAGTCCGACATTTTAAAAATTTAAGGTGTAGTATGTGCATGTATTTTTGATAGGAAAAAATGCTTTTCTAAGCACTTTTTTTTCATGTTTAATAGTAGTTTATATTACTAGGGCGATAAAGGGACTCTTTTCATCCCCGAGGTCGACAGGTTATGAGACGAGCCGCGCAGCGGCGAGTGAATAATCGACCGAAGGGTGAAAACTCTTATCGCCCGAGTGATATGAACAATTTTTCGTTATTTCAGGAAAAATATCCTACAAAATTCGCGATTTTATATAATAGCTCTAAAATAACAATCGATAGATGGCGTGAAGCTTGCAAGTCATTTATTAATGTTTGTCTCTTTGTTGCGAAAAAGGTTGATTTTCTTTTGAAATTTCAAGGAAATTGAAAGGTGAATTAGGTGAACGGGCTAAAGAGAGGACTCTAGTTTGGCGGGGCTAGTTCGATCTCCAACCCGGCCACAAAATTTATCCGAATCCGTGGTTCGGATTCCACGTAAAGCTGTAGGTCCCACAGGTTAACACAGCCAGAACTTAGCTTCGCGCTAGTTTTCAGAGGTACGCCTCAATAAAAATCATCCGACGTAACGTTGCGGGCAAGCCCGCAACCTTACTCTTCAAGTCTGCGAAGATATGGAGCAACAGCCCTGGTACTTCGCACCAGACCAGAATAAATGATGAAATTTCCGAATGACGGACAATTTGGTCTGATGGACAGCATGTTGAAATGACGGACGGTCCGTCGTATTGACGGACTGATGGTCACGTTATGCAATTATTGCAAAAAAATCTCGAATTTTGTCGGATATTATCAAAATCTATAATTTTGTAAATAAATATAAAGTAACACTTAATTTAATTGCCAATTTTTTAACTAAAGGTGTCGTAATTTCGTTATTTCGGGGATAATATCCCACAAAATTCACAATTTTTTTGCTCTGATTTGTTAAGTTATTAATAACATAAGCGAAAAACAGGAGTTGGGGCTGGTACCCCAACAAAGACTGTTTTTATAAGTCCTAGGACCTTATAAAGTAATATACCAATATATTTTATATAAATTTAATTTAATACCATATAGATTACAAAAGTTATAATCGTTTATCAGGAAGTACCAACCGTTAATCCAAAGTATTATCGTAAGTTTTCTTTGAATTCGAACAAAAATATGGGAGAAGAAGAGAAAAGTAAACCAAAAAATACCAAGGAGAATGATGGCAGCGGGTTGAACGCGGAAGAGGCACTGTGGCAAAGATTTTCACAAAGGAAAACGTTAGTTCCAGCAAGGAAGGGGATTGGAAACGATAAGGAAATGGCAAATAATAATGGTTTTGTCAATTTGAACGTTATTAACAAAGATCGTGGTACCTTGAAACGTAGTAATGGTGATGAAATTACGTTCGACATTCGTGAGTACGTTAATAATGGAGAAGTCGTTACGAAAAGACCAAGGTTTCGTCCGATACTGAATTTAAACGCTACCCAGGTAAGCAACCGTTTTCTGCCTTTAACCACGCTCGAGGATACCCGAATCACGGAAGAAAAAGACGTAGAAGTAATGATCGTAGAAGAAGACGATTCCCGGGAGAATACTGAAAAAAATAACGTAACAGGGCCGGCGGCAAGGAGGGTAAAACCACCGCCCATTATTATCGAAACAAGTATCGATGGTCAACAGTCGGCGTTCCGTCAAATTATTAAGGCGTACGCTACCAAAGGTTTTCAATTGGCGTACCGTCACAATTCAGTGGCGGTATACGTCAATGATAAGGAAGAGTACTCCTTGCTATTGGCGCAATTGGAGAAAAGAAATTTTATGCACCACACTTTCACTCGAAAGGACGAAAGGACGCATGCTTTCGTCCTATGGGGTCTGACTCAGGACGCAACGACAAATGAAATATGTGAAGAGTTAAAATCGAAGGGAGTAAACGCAACAAAAGTTTACCAAATGAAAGGTACAAGGTCTGCGGCTTTTCTGGTAGTTACCTCCAATGAGGTGACGTTAAAGGCATTGAATGCAAATACAAGGCAGCTATTGGATGCCAGGATTCGGTGGGAGAGGCACACCAATAACAAGGGCATCATACAATGCCACAGGTGTCAATTGTGGGGACACGCAACGGCAAATTGCAGGCGTGCTTTTAAGTGTCTGAAATGTGGAGAAGACCATGACACCAAAATCTGTGAACTACAAGCAAATCAAAAACCAAAATGTGCAAACTGTGGCGGTGAGCACACCGCTAATAACATAAAATGCGAAGTTTACGTAAAGAGAATAAATCAAATAAACGATAAAAAAATAAACAGGGTATCATCTCAAACTATTAGCGCACCGCGTTACGTGCCGGCCTCCCTTCCGACGACCTCACCATGGCACAAGAACACAACAACAACACCGATGTTCACTCAAGCACCATCTCCGACGTCATTCCAAGCTTTTCCCCCATTACGTACTCCAAGAATCTCAACAGCTGCACGTGTGGAACAAACAGAAAGACAACAGGAGCCGCTGCAAGTGCCCAGGACTAAACACCGACCACATCAACAACAAAGGAATCAAGACCAACGACTGCCACAACAGGGACCAACCGACAACAATATGGGAGACACTTTCGCGGAATTTGCCAAATTATGCGAAGAAATTAACCAACAAACAAATATGGAGGAAATGCTTCGAGCTCTGAGGGATTACAACAACCTTCTCAAGGGCTGTAATAATAAAACAGAACGCCTTAGAGCCTCGATAAATTTTTTTTCAACTTTAGAGTCTTATGGCATCTAAGTTGAAAATTAATTTATGGAATGCTAACGGGTTAAGTAACAAAATTTACAAACTCAAAAACCATTTGCTCAAAAATAAAATTGATATTTGCTTAATTACAGAAACGAAACTGACCGAAAATAGATGCCTCAAGGTCCAGGGATACACCGTCCATAGACAAGACAGAAGCGGACACGGAGCGAGAGGCGTGGCAGCTCTGGTAAAAACCGACATTCCACACAGACGTATACACAACATAACACCAGGTAATAGTATGGAAGTTTCGGGGATTAAACTCCAACAAAACACTACACTCGTTGTTGCTTACAATAGACCACTAAACACTTTTACTAATCACGACTTAGACACGCTGTTTGGATTGGATGCTAAGGTAGTACTGGCTGGCGATTTTAACGCCAAGCACCCCCACTGGAACTGCCATACGTCCAATTCAAACGACAACACACTACTCGAATTTTATTCATTAAAATATATCGACATATTACACTCAGACTCACACACACTTATACCATCAAACAACACGACCCCGACTACGATCGATCTGGTCCTGAGTAAGAATTTAACAAATATATCAAAACCAACCGTCAAACATACTCTGACTTCGGACCACAACGTGGTCCAGTTTTACATAAACAACTTCACTCGTAACAAGTCCTTCAGACCTGTTACGAGCTACAAAAATACCGATTGGTCCAAATTTCGTCGAAGGCTTGACGACCTCATTACCATAAACAATAACATCACAGACAGGGAAACACTAGACAGGGAAATCGACACATTTACAAAACATATAAACACGGCTAAGGCTGAGAATTCCAAAACGTACACTAAAGACAACACCAGGGACGTCTTCCCAGGACATACAAAACACCATCGCGCAACGAAACCGGTGTCGCAAGTTGTGGCAACAAACCGGGGACGTTCGACACAGACAGGACAACTTACTTGACGAACTTAAACCAATTGGTACAGGACAAAATCAAAACACACAAAAACAAAACCTGGGAAGACTTACTGAAGTCCCTGAATACAAAAGACAATACATTATACAAACTTACAAAACTTTTACGAAAACCCTATAAGCCAATCCCGGCTCTGCAGGGCAACTCCAACACAAACACGGAAATGACGGACACCGAAAAGGCAGAACTCTTGGCCAACACATTCCAACAAGTACACTCTCTAGACGACATGACCGACTCATCCGAACACATACACATAAAAGACACCGTGAAGGAATTCTCAAGCCAAACCTACAACATAACCACAAAACAATACGCCACTTACATGACTTCACCCACAGAAATACAACACATACTTAAAACACTACCGACAAACAAGGCTCCAGGCCCGAACAGAATTGAGAATAAAATTCTCAAAAATCTGTCCCGGAAAGCCATTGCGCAGCTTCATTATATTTGTAACGCTATATTGAAGCTCCAATACTTTCCGACGGCCTGGAAGCACGGACACACAATACCCATACACAAACAAGGCAAAGACCCCAACCTTCCTCTCAGTTACAGGCCAATCACGTTACTGAACACGATGGCCAAGCTAACTGAGAGGATAATACTTACTAGACTATTAGACGAAATACAAAAACTAAAAGTCACCAATCCCTCGCAATTCGGATTCACGGCGGGCCTTAACACGACCCTGCAAGTGACCCGAATTGTGAAGGACGTGATAGACCACTTTAACAAAGACAAAGTAACAGTTATGACTTTACTGGACATCGCAAAAGCTTTCGACAGAATTTGGATTGAGGAATTGATATATAAAATGTTAGAATACAGATTCAGTAATTACTTAATTAAATTAGTACTTTCATACTTAACGGACAGATCGATTGCAGTCAGGGTAAACGACACTATCTCCACAACAAAGCACATACACGTTGGAGTTCCCCAAGGTTCCGTACTAGCACCCACACTTTTTAACATTTACATAAACGACACCCCATCATTCCCAAAAACTAATTTGGAAATGTTTGCAGACGACATGGCTATCTACGCGCATTCATTCAGCGCGCAGGTAGCCACAAAACAAACACAAATACACATCGACATAATTAAAAAATACTGAGACAAATGGAAGATCCGGCTGAACGCCGATAAGACGGAGACAATAGTCTTCGCCCGAAAGCATACGAATCACCGGGTCTTCCAAAAACTGACAATGGACGGACACACTATAACACCAAAAACACACGTAAAATATCTGGGAGTCACGATGGACTCCAGACTCAACTTCGACACACACTTAAAAAACAGACGACAACTCTCATATGCAACAATGCGCAAACTTTACTCGCTCATGAAGAGCGAGGTTATGACTTCCAAAAACAAACGTGCGTTATACAAGGTCATCTTGAGACCGATAATAACGTACGCTTGTCCTGCTTGGGCGAACGTGCCTAAGACACGACTTCGACCCTTGCAGGTTTTTCAAAACAAATGCCTCCGACTCACCACAGGAGCGGACCGGTACACTAGACTAACCACACTACATGACGATACACAAGTAGAATTTCT
Organism: Rhagonycha fulva; assembly: GCA_905340355.1. Classification (NCBI taxonomy): domain Eukaryota; kingdom Metazoa; phylum Arthropoda; class Insecta; order Coleoptera; family Cantharidae; genus Rhagonycha; species Rhagonycha fulva. The sequence continues at coordinate 24,182,800 of HG996554.1, forward strand.
CGGGGACCACATAACGCGTCTATCCGAGAAATTCTATAAAACGCAAGTACCAAAAAGCACACTCACAAAACACATGACACAAGACAACACCAGACGCAAATACTTACTTCCATTTCAAAATCTTCCTTCTTTTAAGACGCATACGACTACTTCTGACTAATGTACTTTTGAGCAGTCACGCCAATGGACGGGTATACCTGAACCTTGAGATGACGCGAGTGAAAACCGGTAACATTCCGAGCTAAAGCGTTACAAAAGCATTTCCTCCATACATTATTATGGTTGTTTCTTTTTTTTTGTTACTTATTTGTTGTTATTTAGTGTTTAATTGTTATTTAGTCTTTTAATTGTTATTTTATTCTGTTTTGTCTCCTAATTGTTGTAAGTTGGTTTTTTGTTCTTAATTTTCCAACCATTTAACACGAAACGACGCCACAAGACAAACGAAAATCGGATTCCTTACATAACCGACGAAACAAGAATTTCCAAAAAACCTCTGCGTAGGTTCCACATTTAGTAATTGGGGGATACGTGCCAACAGGAGCCCCTTATTGTAAATATACTTGTAATATTGGTCCAAACGGCGCTATGCGTCGAATGGACCAATAATAATCTGTTTTATTTAAAATCAATAAAGAATCTTTAAATCGTAAAATCGTAAAAAAATCGTTTACCTCATAAGCCAGAGGTACCAAGTTCGAATCCCACGTCGGCCTATGAAAAGGAGTAAGTATTTATTTAGGTTCTATTTCAGTCAAAATTTGTCGCAATTTAAAAAGGAAAAATTAATATAAATTAAAATGTGTGAATAATATTTTTAAATTTATTTATAATTATTTTTATTTATAAATTAAAAATTTTTATTTCCACATAATATTGGGTGAAAAATAGGAAAAATGGGTGTACTACAAAAAGGTATCATTTGGGTTTCATGCAGGTATAAATATGTGGACTCAACAGTTTTCATTTTTTAAACACAATATTATACCTGTAACCAATCTAGGGAGAACTTGTACCTGAAATATGCATAATTTTACAAATTTTTAGCCCAAATTTTTTTCTGTGTGGCCACTCAACTTTAGAAAAAAACTTAATCAGTATTTCAACGTAGCACACACAAAAAAACGTGAAATTGGTTCAAAAAATCGTACTCTCTTTAAAACCACACTTGGCGTTTCCATTAAACCTCTTCTAGGATCGTCTTTTTTAAATCCAAAACCTATGTTTTTCAAAACAGTGTGAAGCGATTGACAACATCCTGAAAAAATTCTATCTTGCAACAATTTCTCTCCTAAAGATTTTAAAGTTATTTGTTCATCTGTAAAAATAACATTAGGTAGTTACCTATAGAAAATATTTGAATTTTATCGATCGATTACTTACGGTTTTCGTCCATTCTGTAGATAATATTTTGAGTCATTTTTACAACAATAATTAATATTTATAACAGCAGTGTTATAAATGCTTTTTCGAGTACAAAAACTTACAGGTTAACTTTAACTTTGTAAACAACTCGACTACTGACAACAGTGTATATGAAATTTCATCAAAACAAACTTTTAGACACAAAAATAACTAAACTATCAAATTTTGTATTATGAGATAAATTGGAATTTAATTTTTATGTGGTGGTTATGATCGACGTCATAAAATTTGAATCTGTGACGTGTATTGGAACAACTGTTGTAAATACCATAGTTGCATTTACCCGACCCGTGACGTCACATGCTCAAAGTTATGTTTACCTCACTTTCTTTTCCAGGAGGGATAGTAAGAGTCTCGTGTCTATAAGTTTAAATGGTCTAAGTATAGATTATATCTATAGTATTTGCTAAGACCAAAAAACTAAAAGGAGCCCTGTAGCCCCTTCTCAAATCCAGTAGTTAGATTAAACCTCAAGACAAATTACGTATTTATCAGACAATTGTAACACCTTGTTTGTAACAACCATGGTTACTTTGGTAACTTTGGGAATTTTGCAAACAAAGGTTGGCAACAACGGGATTTGTTAATCGAACAAGGAATGAGAGTGGTCGAATTTTCTGGAAGTGACTTTTTTTTGTGATTTTCCTGGATCAATTCTTGATCCAGTTGTGCGATTTGCATTTTTAGTGATAGCTTGTGGTGTGAAGTTTCTTTTCGAGTATTTCACGTAAGTGATTTTACACTTTTCTAATAACATCTTTTGGCTGCAAACTAAAAAATCTATTTTGTTGATGATAAGTTCTTTATCATCAACTGTTCAGATAAGTTCTTTATCATCAACTGGCGCCCAAATTCCATCATTGCAGATTGTGTCATCTGTGGGCACTAAGAGCTTCTTGTGGTGAATACGCTAGATAATTTTTTCAAGAACCACGAAACGCGCTGTGCGCGACCCGTTTGTTCTCCGGCTGCGGTTAAGAACCAAAGTCTAGCTACCTTTTTTTTTCTATCTTAAAAGGATCAAGTGGCGCTGTGACCAACTTTACTGCCAAAGTTTGGTACACAATCATAAGACCCGTCCTGACTTATGCAGTCCCCTCTTGGGCCTTCGTGTCTAAATCGCAAATGACCAAACTATATGAGCTTCACAATCAAAGTGTGAGACAGACGATTGGCTTGCTTGATTCTTAATTACATTTATTTAATTCTACTTAACCCTAAATTTGCGCAGTATTTTATGTCAAATATAACAATAACGCCAAATTAAAGTGCATAGATAATATTCAAAAGTCAATACCAAATTAGAGGTCAAATCTAAGGGAAGTTTGTCGAAACTTCCCGAATCCGTGACTAAGAACTTCGACACCAAGGATTGATGAATTTAGGATCGTTCAATCTCGGATTGAAGCTTAATATAATCCCTGACTATTAATACGGGCATAAGTGTAGCTTTGTCTAAAAAAAACTACTACAAAATGTAAATCTGCTGAATTTTATTAAGCGGTAAGCTCACCGGTGGTCTATTGAACGCTAGAACGCTACCAAAATTATGCAGTTTGACATCTTGACGTTATAAATTTAATTGTTTTGCTATTATTTTATTCCACGTATTTCATACGATTTAGGAATGTTAAAATATTAAAAGTGTTTTTTAATTTTGAAGAAAAATGTAATCCAATTACGCTGGATTACACTCCATTTACAGCATTTACGTACCACACCCTCTTACGTCATATCCATATTAATGTATTGGTTTTCGCTGTAATTTTAGTGAGAAGTAACAACAAATATTACAAGGTAACTTTTAGTAAGTCAAACTTGATCACTGATCAGACAGTAAAAGAATCATTATTTTTTTAGTCCCATTGTGAACTTTGCAACATAACCTCAAAAAAATAAAAATGGTGGATATGGAACAAAAAGTACTTTTGGAAGACTTCAAATATTTAGAAGAAAGCAGCGATGGTTTACAAACTGCGTGCAATTTCGCCAGCATTTACGAAATTAAAAAAGAGCCAGAAGATAGAGAAATCAAGTTGGAAGATTTGCATCACACAATTGACATCAAAGAAGAGAGTTCTTTTCTGGAACCTCAAGTGGACAAAGGAATGCCCTCAAAAATTATGTGTGATGTGTGTAAGATGAATTTTTGTAATCAGTCCCAACTGGCAATACATTTAAAAACTCATTCCCTAAAAAAATCGTTTTCATTTCAAGTTCGTGGCTATAAAACTTTAATCAACCAAAATTTTCTCTCCGATACACAGATTCATCCTGGTGACAGGTACGCATGCGAAATTTGTGATTATAAATCTTCAATGAAACGATACTTAAAGCGCCATATGAAAATTCACAACGATGAGAAGCCGTTCACTTGTGAAATTTGTGACTATAAATGTGGCATCAAAGAAAGTTTGAAACGACATATCAGAACTCATACTGGGGAGAAACCATATGAGTGTGAGATTTGTTCTTATAAGGGTTCCACTAGACTAAGTTTAAGGATGCATAATCTCATCCATACAGGTGAAAAGCCGTTCACATGCAGTGTTTGTGATTATACCTGTTCAACCAGACGCAGGTTGAAAGTGCACCTGAAAATTCATACAAATGAAAAACCGTTTTCCTGTGAAATCTGCGATTATAAATGTTCGATGAAATATTACTTGAAACGGCATATGAGTACCCACACTTTCGAGAAGCCATTTTCATGTGAAATTTGTGATTATAAATGCTCACTCAAACGATATTTGCGAGAGCACATGAAAATTCACACAGGCGAGAAGCAGTTTATCTGTGAGGTCTGTGGTTACAAATGTGCCGTCCAGCGCATCTTAAGACAGCATATGGGAACTCATACCGGCGTTAAACCATTTGCATGTGAAATTTGTGACTATAAATGTTTAGTAAAGCATGAATTGAAACAACATGTTTTAAGAATTCATACAAACGAAAAACCGTTCGGATGTGAAATTTGCGACTACAAAACTTCTATTAAGCGAAGTTTAATGTTTCATATGCGAACTCATACCGGAGAAAAACCTTTCGCATGCGAATTTTGTGATTATAAATGTTCGGATAAACGTCGGCTGAAAGATCATATTAGAACTCATACCGGGGAAAAACCGTATTCTTGTAACATTTGTGATTATAAATGTTCAATCAAACTTTACTTGAAAGGGCATATGAGAACCACTCACGCCGAAGGGGCAGCTGTGTAATATATTGCTCTCATATGTCTACCATTATCTGTAAAGTTACTTGTTTAGTATATAGGAGAATTTCAATTAAACCAAATAAATGTTTGTAGTTCAGTTTTTCATAATATTAATATTTCATTATAAATTTAATAATAAATTTCAGGTTTTTTTATTTTCAAATTGTGTTGTGAAATGTTAAAAATTAAATTAATTTGCGTTTATGGAAATTCAAGAAACGGTAGCCGCTATTCAATTCGAGAAAATTTCAGAAGTTTTGTTGGGTAAATGGTATTAAGGCGTTGAAGTCTTCTCCATATCATCCACAATCTAATGGATTAACAGAACGACATGTAAAAGCACGCTAAGAAAATACTTCAAATCAACCTTGTCAGTAAAAAGCAGATTGCTGACGTTTTCAGCAACAACAGAAATTTTATATTTTTATGCAGAAATACACCAAATGGTGTAATATTTAAAAACAATCCCAAAACAAGACTAGATTGCTGAGACCGTCCAGTGGTCAGGTATTGACAAGGAAACCAGAAAATTATATAGGTTCCAACGTATTTGCAATAGGGAAAATGTATTGGTGCCAGTATTAGAACCAATCACAATGAACAAATGTGTGTCAATTACAAAACAGAGGGAGGCGCGGGGCAGACGCATGGATTTGAAGAGGGCATTGCTTTCTTTCTAACGTTCTTACCTCGCGTTCGGTTTGGAGCTACTTTCGCTTCGAAGCGCCACCAAACACTTTTCTTGCGTTCGGGATGGCGCTTCCAAACGCTTTGGCTTCACCCCTTTCAGACGCTACAAACGCTACTAAAATTTAGGTGGGTTGACGGGAGCGTGGCCCATGGTGGCAGAATTGCAAAAGAATTTGAATTTACATTTAGTTCGCTTTATTTTTATTATAAATTTAACCACGTGATGACACAAATAAAGAAAATCAGTTTATTTTATCATAGAGGATCAGTATTTTAGTGTCGTAAAGTGAAAAATAGCAAAGTTTAATTTTAAAATTGGCAATTTTTTTCATAATCGCCTAAAATGGATATTGAAACAGATATTTCTCGTCGTAAATTCATAGTTGTTGCTCAATTTTTCCGGTTAAAATATAATATAATTCTAAAAAAATTTTTCATCAACATCAAACGCGCTAATTACTAAAATTAAAATAAAACAAGTGTAGCAACAAGAGAACTCATAAAGTAAAATAATAAATTTATTATTTATTTTTTTAAATATAAAATATTTTGGTTTCAGTTCAAACGTAAAGCTTGTTAATAATTTTAATATACAAAAAAATAAGTTAGGTTAGGTAAGGGAACGTACCCATACTACGTGACCCGTTTAGGGGGGGAAGGGGTCTTCAAAATACCACGCTTGGTCACCGGGGCGGGGGAGGGGGTTTAAGTTTTTGTCACGTAGTCAATATCTTTTAGGGAAATCTCGCGCTTTTTTAAGCTATATTCAAAAATAAATGACAAGAAGACTTTTGTTTTTAAATAAAGACAAATATGAACCAATTTAATTTTTTTTTTAACTTTGTGTTTGCAAAAAATGGTTTAAAACCATATTTATGAACTACTACGTGACAAAATAGGGGGAGGGGGTATCTTGGCACCCTGTCACCATGGGTGACAGATGGTCACCGAGGGGGGGGGGGGGGTAAAAAATAGGTCACGTAGTATGGGTACGTTCCCTAACCCACGCAAATTTAAATTTTAAACACTGTAGCGCTGAAGCACCGTTCGGGTTGGGAAGCATGGAGCATGGCGAGCATTTTTCCAACCCGAACGCAAATTTTTCACGCTCCTAACCTGAAGCGTCAGTAGCGAAAGTAGCTCTAAACCGAACGCGGGGTTAGACGGTTGAAAGAGAGGGAAGGGAAGCTTATGTTCCACGCTGTGTCAGTCGCCATAATGAATTGGTGATTCCGTTTTAGGTTTAATATAGCCCCCTACAACCGAATTGTTAGGTGAATCACTACAGGATACTGTAAACGTGTGCAGGGTCTTAAAAAGGGGGTTTCAGGTTACCTTCACTACCCCAGAAAACATCGAGAGGTTTCGAGCTGCACTTTAACAATTTTCCAGGCGTTCAATTCGGAAACAGGCAGGTGCCCTCGGCATTTCGACACGTTTTATTCAACGAATCATTAAATAACATCTTCATTGCATCTCTTACGAGATGGTTGACGTCCAAGAATTGAAGCCACAGTAATCCGAACAAAAGAAATTCGAACACAACTAATGAAATATTCGGATTATAGAAAAATGTTCGGATTTCAGAACAAGTTTACAAATCAGTATTATGCGCTGTTTTGTTTGTAGTTACTAGTGGCGGATTTCCCATTGGGCGCAAGAAACGCGCGCTTCGGGCCTCCAAATAAAACAATTTTATTTAATAACTTTTTTTTGTATGAAAAGCCGTTAATGCACGTACATCGTATTGATCCCTGTAATAAAATTAGATACCTCTATTATTATTGGTCGCTACATTAGGATTGTAAAAGAAAACAGACAAGGAAGATCCTCAAGACGGATGCAGCAAAAGAAAACGACGCTGGTAAAGGACGAGGACCAAATGAGAAGAAACGCAGTTGCAAACGTTCAAAGAATGAAGAAGAATGCAGTAGCGTCAGAGAACTTCATGAATTATCGTCTGAAAGTTCGACCTCCATAATTGAAAATTCAAAATATATCAAAAAAAACCTAACGTCGTGTCATTCCAAATTTTGATGTAAATGATTTCCTTTTAGTAAAATTTTATTTTATGTTTTGGAATTTTTACAATTGTCTGATAAACCACCCTTTTTTAAAAAATAATTTCATCAATGGTTTTTTGAACTTACAAGGTTACACTACCAAATCAGTTTAAAATTTTTAGATTATTTTGAAAGCAAAGAGCTAATGTTTTTAACATTTTTACACTTTGTTAGGGTGGTATGCCCACGCATATTGCTCGGAGCTGCTTACATGTTTGACCAAAGGGGCAGACCTGCTCACACATACGCTGAACTGAGTGTTGGTAATTTAATAAGATGAACTCCAGAGTGTAAACATGAAAACATTCCAAAAATTTTGACATTATTCGGATTTATGGAAAAAAATTAGCTCAAACGATTGTGACACCTTGTATGTAACAACCATAGTTGCTTTGGGTAACTTTAGGGAATTTTAAAGGAGAGAGGTTTGGCAAAAGGAGAATTCGACATCGAACAAGTGCGAGGGTGGTGTTAAAAAGTTTGGAAGTGACTTTTTTGAGATTTTTCTGGATCAATTCTCGATCCAGTTGTTTGATTGCATTTTTTTATGGTAGCTTGGTGTAAAGTTTCTTCTCGAATATTCACGTAAGTGATTTTATACATTTTCCATTTAACATCTTTTGGCTGCAAATTAAAAATATATTTTGTTGGCGATAAGCTTTTATCATCAACTGGCGCCCAAAATTCCATCTTATGCAGATTGTGTTATCTGTAGGCACTATAAGTGTTCCTACTGGAGCTTTTTGTAGTATATACACTAGATATTTTTAAGGAACTTACGAAACGCGCATTTGCGCGACCCGTTGTTTTTCCGACTGCGGTTAAGTACCAAAAGTTAGCTACCCTTTCTATCATAAAAGGATCAAGTGGCGTTGTGACCAGCTTTACTGTCAAAGTTTGGTGCACCAAAATTCCACAAACGCAGCTCTCAGCTATTTGTGTACTACCGAAGCACTAAAAGCTAGGAAAAAAGTAGTGAAAGTCTAAGGTAAGTAAAGCTTTGAATCGAAACTAAAGTACTTCTGAAACAAAACTACAGAGGTTTTGAACCTAAACAAAATTTGTTTTAAAACAGCAGTAGTTTTGAATAAATACAAAACTCGTTTTGAAATAAAACTGCAGTGGGTTTGAATCAAAACTGCAATAGTTTTGAAACAAAACGCAGTGATTTTGATTCAAAATGAGACTTCGATACCCGAGTTCCATAGTGTAACAACTAAAAAACAACTTTTTCGAGTAAAATGAGTTTAAAAATTTTTTCGTGATTTTTTTTTTTTTTTTTTTGAGATTAAAGAAGCTCTTTTCGTCACACTTTATTTTTCTCCCGGGAGTAAAAAAATACCAAAAAAACAAAAATTTTCAAAAATCATTTATTGTCATATTTAATCTTAACCACACAATTGTGAAAAACTTGCCTGTCTTGCGTATCTACAACGTTTTGCGGTTGTCTTCGGCAAACGTGCTTTTCGTCGTTTTCATTTTTGATCTTCAAAAAATCCTGTAGGGGAGACTAGAACACGTAGATCGACTATCGTGGCTTTGTAGCCTGAAATAGAAAATAATGTATAAATTCGCCCCATAAATACCGCTTTTTGCTGAGTTCGATAGTACCTACCACGTGATCCATCGATATCAAATTTGCGATTTTTTTGCAACGTGTCCATGAACATCGATAGATGCGACCACAATGTCGTATTTATTGATTATTTAACGATTATTTCTTGGTTTTTAGGCATTTTTAATTGAAAACACACGACACAATACACAAACGTGCAAACTTCACGAGAGCAGAAATCAAAATGAACATGGCGCTCCAACATGGCCGCCCTCTAGGGTACCAACTGGTGCCAAGAAAAACACCATGGTTACAAGTAGAAGTTGGTTTTACACTACCACGATGTCAAATAAAACGTGTTATAATTTATAAAATTTATGCAATTATTGCAAAAAAATCGTGAATTTTGTCGGATATTATTCCCAAATTCACGAAAAGCTGTTCATAATACTCGGGCTCCAGGGTTTTTTCATCTCTCGACTATTATTCTCCTCGCCGCCTTGCGGCTCGCGTCATAAACTACGTCTCGTGACGAAAAACAACCCCTTACGCCCTCGTGATATAAACTACTATTAAATCATACATTTTATACTGACAACCAAAAAGCCTGGCACATAAAAATTTTATTTTTTGGTTAATGTTAAAGAACATTGATTATTAGAATAACTAACTGACATACAAAATCCTCCCAAAATAATTCTTAATTTAAAGTTTGATTGGAGTTGTTACCCTATTGCACTCAAGGTATATAAAAGTGTTGAAAAAAAATGAAGAAACAACTTGAAATAATTCAATTAAATGAAAGAAGGCAATAAAACATTTTATTTTTATAGAATAAATCAACATCATTGCGTTAAGAAAAAATATTAAGTACAAAATTTTGTATATTTTCAGCATCAGATTCTGGTTCCGAAATTACATTGGGGCTGTCCGTTAATCACGTTAGGCTCGAAAGGAGGGGGGGTCCAAAAATCACGAAATATCACAAGGGGGGGTCTAGTAATATATCACGTGTATTTATTTTTCGCATTTCTTTCATTATTTTTAGGTCAGTCAAAAACAACCTGCAACCTTTCTGTCTACCTCTAAACGTTATTATTGTAGCCTTTAATTTTCTATAATAAAATTAGATGATACTTATACCTGTATTTTATAAATATTTAAAAAAAATTAAGATTCTTTGTAGTTACTAAAAAATACACGTGATATCGACACCCCCAAGGAACAAAGACGTAACTCATTTTTACATATTTATCAATAGAGCGATTTGAAAATTTTAAAGAAAAACATAAAAGTAAAAAAAAAACAACGACGCAACTGATATTATGACTATTTAACCCCTTAACATCATGAGAAATACTAAGTTGTAAAAAAATGTAATTTAATTACCGGCTTTGTTACTGCCCAATTGGAAAAAAATTAAAAAATAACTTTGAGAGAAAACTCGTTTTTACTGTTTATCTCTGGTATTATTGCTCGTAGAGAAAAAATTTTTTAACATAAAAGAAAGGAATTTTTCTCGGGAATACAGTAGTAGTCATAACTCAAATTTGACCTAACTTGAGTTACGGCTTTATTGAATAAAGTTTATTCCTTGGGGGTATCGTATGGGGTGGGGAAGGGGGGTTAGTCCTAAACCTCACCATGTATCACCAAGGGTGAGGGGGGGTTAAAAAATGCCAAAAAAAACATCACGTGATTAATAGACCACCCCATTGGAGGTCTCTAAATTTTCGTAGAAAGGCCAATGCTCTCTCTTTGATTGCATTTTTTTGCACATTTTCAGTAGGTTTTTTTTCGTTCCGATTGATTTTGGGGGTGGTCTGCTGAAAGCTGGGGGTATAGGCCAGTCATTATAGCAAAAAAGGTATGAAAAATAGCGGAAGTTTTCAAATTTTGAGACAATATTGGAGGATCAGACATGTCAAACACGCGGGCCTCATGCGGCCCGCCTACAAGTTCTCTGAGGCCCGCCAACTCCCAGCTCAACAAATTCAACCAAATTAAACCTTCACAAGTTTCTTCATAAAAATGATATAATATATTTATGCAGTTTTTTTGTAATGCGGCCCGCGGCTTGTGTATAATACTTGATGTGACCCTTGGGGGTAAATGAGTTTGACATGCCTGGTCGTGATGATAATCGTAGCTGAGGAATTCCAAAATTTAAAATCAGCTGTTGAATTATTGACTCCAATGTTTATGTTTAGAGTGCCGATGGATCCCACTAGATGGCGATTTGCGGCGGTTTCAAATAGTTGTTTGTATAATAGACTGTAGTTTTAAAATATAAAATTTCTCTACCGCCAGATGGGAGAGTGGTAGGTACTCGGGACCTGAAAATAACAATTTTACGATTAAAACCTTAATTTATTCTGAAAGAGCATATTTTAAATAAGAGAATTAACTATGAGAAAATGCCTTAAATGCACTAGTTTTTTCAAAAATCAAATTTCAGTATCGGTATCGTTACATTTCAACCCGGAGCAGATGCGGGCGAAGCCCGCTTATCTTCTTCATCTGAGTGAGACTGGCTTTAGAAATTTTGAGGAATTTCAAACCCAGAATGGCATCGAGCCCTGACGGTTTTGAATGCTTTGTACCTGTTACCGAGAGAATCAGCCGCACACCTACCACCATTTATGACATGAGCTTACAATTTACATCATTTATACAAAATACACGTATGATAATACGGATCTTGAATTTTGCGGTATGGATCTTTCTGGCGAGTTGGTCCTGTTTTGATTGCGGTGGTTGATTTTGGTTATCATGCTGAATGTGGTTGTTGGTCCTGTGTGTGGTTTTCGTCCTTGGTGGAGCCCAATCAAATTTAAAAATGGTCGATTTTTATAGCAAATTTTGAGCTAAGTCGCTCGCGATTGGTGAATCACTGGCATTCTATGCTCGGTACGTGTACGGGAATGCTTAAAACTCCGTTCACACTACACGATTTATAACTAATGGCAGCATTAGGACCTCTGATCGGTCGCAGCAGTGCGTTGGATAAGTCCCTCAAGTTACGCATGTACAAGACCGTCATCCGCCCAGTAATCACTAAAATAAAGGCATGGGCCTTTATTTCCCAGCCACAATCAGTCAGACTGCAAGCGGTCCAAAACGAGTGACTAAGAAGGATTCTCGACGCTGATTGGTTCATCCCAAACAGAAACCTAGACGAAGACGCGAAGCTGCCCACCCTCCAGGAAGTGATGCCAAAAGCAACGGAAAAGCTGTACGATCAAAGTGCTGACTCAGAAAACCCACTAATTCGGGAACTGGGGAAGTACAAGGTCGGCGACTATCCGCTGCAAAAAACACCACTAACAATCCTGGACCCAGGTTAGTTAAATTTAAAAAATATGAATAAAGTTTATTTATTTCAGCCACCCGAAGAAATGTCAACAACAAACTCCACTTCCACCGTAAAACAGCCGTTCGAATTTTGCCAAGAATAACATGTTGAATTGACAATTCTGCATTTTTCCTCGGCAAAATTGGAACAACTGGAACGTCAACAAGTGCTTGGTTGAGGTAGGTAGCGACCCGAGGTCATCCCCACTTGCTTGCATTTGGCCGATCGCGCTTCGCTATCGACTCGGCTAAACCACTCAGGAAGTTAAGAAAAAGGGTAAAGCTCCATCCCCAGCAACGTCAACTCGACGCGCGCAAGCCACGCCCCTGCTTCGAAGAATGCGGAAGCCAGGTCTCATATGGGTCTCATAGCTTGTGAGTATTTGCAATCGTTGAGGTAGGCCGCGACCTTGCGTGACAATCAACGAGACTTGTATTCCTGCACTTTTTATTAATAATAATAATTTTATTACAGACCACGGTAAAGATTAGTCTAGCCATTAACTTTACACCGAGACGGACTAACACCCGCATGTTAGTCAGCAAAGTAGTTGAACAAAAGAACGCGAAACTTTTGCTCAAACACTTTGCAAACTAGGTCAAGGAGCCTCACGAATTGACCCAGCCACTTGCTTCACATGAGACGTTGATTTCCTCTTGCCGGAATTAAATTGAATCACAATTAATTCCACAACAAAAAACAAAACGCGTAACGATTTGTTTTTTGCACTTTTGCCTCAAGAGAAGTTGTTATTCCTCACTAGCTGAGAAATTGGTACGAATCACGTACCAATTTCGTTTGAGCTAAAACTCGTGGGCGTCACCCGCAGTTTTAATGCGCCAAAAACGCCTCATGTTTTTGGCTTGCAGGGTCACAGCCGAGGCGTTTACTCAATGTCTCGGCACCGTCCTAGATCAGTTCTTAAGGCTGTGTTCTCACTTGGAATGAAAATTCGATTTCAAATAGAAAATGGACTATTTGGTGTACAATAACAGTAGCTGACCAAAACCGTACAATAAAAAATAAAGTAATGTATAAAAAAATCGCGAATGCAAGAGATACGCGCATTTTAGCGTTAATTTTATTTACAATTTTCTGACTTTATTTTTGAAAATAACTGGTTCAAATTTTTACAGTATGTCTAAAACGTTATTTTTAATATTATGTCGAAGCCAAAATTTTTTTAAAATTGCGTAAAAAATTTTTTTTTTACGATTTATTTATTCGCGATAAAAGCGCTTCGACATAATATTGTAAATAACATTTCAAACATACTGTAAAAATTTTAACTCGTTATTTTCAATAATAAAGTCAGAAAATTGTAAATAAAAAAGTGGTTGCGAGAGAACAGTCTTAACTGTCCGGCTGTTTACAATTTTCTCAGTTGATGATGTCAATGTGTTTGAGGAGCTTGCGGTCGGTCATGTCTACTTTGTTGGGGGGAAACTGTTCTTGAAGAATGTCGGTGAACGGTTGCAGGTAGCTACTCTGGGCGAGAAAATACAAATTTTACGATTGAAATCTCGATGAATTCTGAAAGAGTATATTTTAAATAAGAGAATAAGCGGAGGTACAATGCCCTAAGTGCACCTGTTTTTTCAAAAATCGAATTTAAAAACTTCGATTTTTGCAGTAAATTTTAAAGCAAAGTCGCTCGGGATTGGTTAATTCTGTCGGTACGTGCACCCAGATATAGTCTTAGCTTTGCGCGGAGTGGGAGCGACACTTGCATTGCGATGCAGTAACAGAGCACTTCGAACGAAAATCATGGTTTTCAACCCTCAATGTGCTGGTAAAATGGCTTAAAGCCCTCGAGCGCAGCGAGAGGTGCTTTAAGTCGATTTTTCCTTGCACAACCACCTTTCCGAATAGTACATGTGCTAGAAAAATGGCTTAAAGCCCTCGAGCGCAGCGAGAGGTGCTTTAAGTCGATTTTTTTTCGCACAGCTACTTTGCGTTACAAATCCACTGTCACGAGTTTCACCTCTCAAAGATTCACCTTTTCATTGATCTGTCGGCCTAGGGATATTTTTAAATTAGTTGTCATTTTGATGAAAATGGCTCGAAGCGCCCGAAGGGTGCTGAGAGTCAATTTTCATCAAAATCACCATGGCAAGAGCCGGATCTACCGGCAAAAGTAACTACCGTTCGTTAAATTTAAGTAACCCTTTTCTGAAGTAATTTTTAAATAATTTTAAATTTTTAAATTAAATAAAAAAGGAGAACGCATTCCTACCATACTGCAAGAGTTACTGAGTAATTGTTAAAGTGTAACCCTGTTATATATATCGGCGCACGTACCTCCCACAAACGAAGTTGATTGACCAATCACGAGCGTTTAAACTTCGAAAATCAAGCTTTTTTAAATTCGATTTTTGAAAAAACAGGTGCACTTAGGGCATTGTACCTCCGCTTATTCTCTTATTTAAAATATACTCTTTCAGAATTCATCGAGGTTTCAATCGTAAAATTTGTATTTTGTCGCCCAGAGTAGCTACCTTTCCCCCGGTGAACAGTTCGGCTTTGTGAAGGGGGAAATAGGCGTGGGAGTTGTTGAGTTTTTTGAGAAGGAGGTGGAGAAGCAAACACCAAGCTCCAAGCTGATCGGTTCTGGAAGGATAAGCTTACGATCTTATCCGCCTATTTGTCGCTTTTGTTCTTCGCGAGTTTTGTCCGAAGCTTTGAAGCACGTCTAGTTTCGTCAGGATGCCAAGTGCGTTTTGCCACTTTGTGGGCACGCCGCTAATAAATATTTATTAAATTTAATAATATATTATTAAATATATTAAATATAATATTTATTAAATTTAATAAATATATTTATTTATTAAATTTAATAAATATTTCGGGACTGCAGGGCAGGTATGAGGAGTAGTAAGTTGTCTAGATAGAATCGGTGATAGCTTGCTCAAAACTGGCAACGTAGTTCTCCAGTTCCGCAACGGTATTTATAATAGGGATTTTGCCCATGTTCAAGCGGAGGTGGTCTTGGAAAGCAGGCCAATCCGTCTAACTTTGTCTATTTTTCGGAGGAGGATCACCATGGGTGGGGACGCCCAAGGTGAGAAGGACGGTGTAGTGGTCTGAAAGTAAGTGTTTGCCTACTTCCAGTTGGTGCTGGAAAATGAAGTTTTTGAAGATGGCTATGTCCAGCAGTAGAGGTGAGCTAAGTGAACGGGCTAAGGACCAGACTCTAGGCTAGAAGCCCTAGGTTCGATCCCCAACCCGGCTACAAAATTTATCCAACTTCATTATGACCCTCTCCCTTCGGAAGGCAATGGCAAACCACCGATAGTAATCTGCCAAGAGCATTATGATCATGTTGTCTAGTAATCGACGGCTCGATTATGGACACATGAAAATAATAACTACGCGTCTGTTAAGACGGATAGACTGGAGGAGGATGTCCAGCACATCTTAAGATTGATGTCTACAGGAAAAATGGGTAGAATCAGTGAGAGCGTCTACTGTAAAAGGAAATTGTTTTGCTAGGGATTTGAGTCTGCGCCCCTCTGTGTTGGTGACTTTTGAGTTCTAAGCGGAGTGCTTGCAATTCAGGTCTCCAGCAATAATGTGCAAGAAGTCTCCGCTGCTTTGAAGAAGCTCGGAGACGTCTCGGAGAAGCTCGGAGATATGTTGATATTTTTCATTATGTTGTATTAGTTGTTTTTATTCAAACATAATTTTTATTTTTCAATTTACTAATATTTATAAATAACCATATTATGTTATATTGTCTTAATAAATAATTATGTAACAACCACAATTTTCTTTATTCTGCAAGAAGTGTTACAACTGACCTCAATCACTGTTACATCCGTGCCGGCTATTACATAAATACAATTTTGTAGCATAATAACCTTCAACATAGATATTTTCAAATGCGCTCAGTTCAAATTGTTGTTATAGACAGTGATTTTGTCGAAAATGTTTCAATTGTCTCCGGTCTACCCTACTTTTGGGGCATAAGATCACCTCTGGTCTGGTGTTTGACTGCATCCAGACACTGAATAAGATATCTAATCAGAATGTTTTTTCTCTGCTGGGTTAAGAGACATCAAGGTAATGAGGGCAATAAAGGGTCTAAAATAACTAAAAAACATAAATAAGATTTATTTCTTATAAAATAAATAAAATAAATTAAAAACAAAAATAAAAAATATTCTAAAAAGAAAAAACAGTAGCTAAATCTAAATTTCTTCATTTTTGGTTATTTCCCATAATAAAAATTTCTAAAAATTAAAAAATTACCGTCAGTAAAAAGATTATTACCTACTTATAAATAACGCATTGCGTAATATAATTTATTACTTAAATAGCAAAAATCACCAAAAAAATTATGATCTTCATTGGCGATGTACTCACTCTAATGTCCCCTTGTAAAGGTGCATGTCGCTTCCCCCCCCCAATTGAAGTTTGAGATGAAATTGGTGTCAATCGTTAGAGCCTAAATGAGCTTCCATTTTTTTCGTTTGAGCCTCAACCGTCGCGGAGATATTCGCGAAAATGTTTGGGGGGGGGGGCTGTAGATACGTTGCCCCCCCAAGTTGAATTTTGGGTTAAAAATGGTGTCAAACGTTAGAGCCTAAATGAGCTTTCATTTTTTTCGTTTGAGAGAAGATATTCTCGAAAACGTTGGGGGAGGGGGGCTGTAGACACGTTGGCCCCCCCCAAGTCGAATTTTGGGATGAAAATGGTGTCAAAGTTAGAGCTTCGTTAGAGCTTAAATGAGCTTTCATTTTTTTCGTTTGAGCCTCAACCGTCGCGAAGATATTCGCGAAAACGTTGGGGGAGGGGCTGTAGACATGTTTTTCTATTTTCGCTCATATTATGAATTTTGGGCTAAAATTGGTGTCAAACGTTAGAGCTTCGTTAGAGCTTAAATGAGCTTCCATTTCCATCATTTTAACTTCATTTTTTATAAAGTTACAGGCATTTTTAATTTTCGAGCCCCCAAACAAGTTCTGTGTGATAACCTCAAGTTTTTTCTATTACATTAGATTAAAATATTTAATCCGATTAAAAGAACTAATCCTGCTCTCTATTATAATAAATTTTGATAATAAATAAAACTGGAAAAATTAATTTTACAAAATAAAATGTTATTAAGAGGGGCATTTTTTTGAGGGCTCTTTTAATTTAATCAATAGATGGCGCCTACTTAAATATTTTTATAAAATAAGAGGAATTTGCTATATTTAAAATATAGCAAATTCGTTGAGATAATACTATTATATAAACACTATTCTTGATCTTAAGCTATTTTGAGTTCGTAATATTTATTTATAAAAACACAATTCATAATTAAAGTTTAATTATCTTTTTTTGTAAGTGAGTGTGTTTTGACATACTCAATACGAACTCAAAATAGCTTAAGATCAAGAATATTGTTTATAGAATAGTATTATCTCAACGAATTTTGCTATATTTTAAATATAGCAAATTCCTCTTATTTTATAAAAATATTTAAGTAGGCGCCATCTGTTGATTAAATTAAAAGGGCCCTCAAAAAAATGCCCCTCTTAATCGAAAGTAATACAAATAATGTACGTTTTTTTTTCTAAATGTATGTTTTTGCTCATAAACTACATTCTATGAATTGGTTTTTTTGGCAATTGTAGTTCTCCGTACTATCTTAGTTAAAAGTTATTCTCAAAAAACAATTTTCTCTCATTTTGAATTTATGTGTGCAGGGACGAGCCCAACCAACTTTTTTCGAGGGGAAAAAATTTCAAATTTGCCAACTGAGTTACTTCAAAGTTGCCAACTTTTTGTAAGTTTTGCAATTTTTTGTAAATTTAGACATAAAAAAATGCCAAATTGACCAACTTTTGGGTGTTTTTGTCTTTTGCCAACTTTCTAAAACTTTGAGGGGGGACTTACCCCCCCCATGATCCCGTCTCTCTATGTGTGCAGTCGATAGAGCTTCGTTTGAGCTTGAAAGAGCTTCAGTGAGTAAGATTTTAAATTAATTTTATACAAAGTTATGAATAGTTGAAATTTTCGACTAAACTCTGAGCAACATGCGTTAAATCGTAAGGTTAAAATTTTAAGAAGATAAGTAACTTATCTATTAACCAGAGCTTTTATTTAAAACTATTTAACGCTAAATAGAAGCTCTAAAGTTTGACACTATTTTTATCTCAAAATTTGACTTTGCAGGGTCAACGTGTTTAGAAGCCCCCCCCCCGCAAAGGTTTTTGCAAATATATTTGCAACGGTTGAGGCTCAAATGAAAATAAGTAAAAGCTTAAGTACAGCTTTATTTAAAGCTAAATAGAATCTTTGACACAATTTTTATCTGAAAATTCGGCTTGGGAGGGCCAACGTGTTTAAAGCCCCCCTCCCCCCCCATACGTATTTGCAAATATCTTTGCAACAGTTTAGGCTCATACAAAAACAATTTAAGCTTATTCAGGCTCTAACGATTGACACCAATTTCATCCCAAAATTCAATTTGGGAGGGTGGGGGAGGGGGCAAACTATTGGGGGGTAGGGCTCTAGACATGTTTTTCAATTTTGCTTCTTATTTTGATATTATGTGTGCAATTGATGTCAATCGATAGAGCTTTGTTTGAGCCAGAATGAGCTTCAGTGAGCAAGACTGTCAGTTAATTTTTTACAAATTTATAGATTGTTACTCTCCGAGCAACATGCGTGAAATCATAAGTTTTTTTAAATCTCTTGAGCCGATAATCTAAATTCTTTGGATAAAAATAAGTTCTCTAAATAAGCAAGGTTTTATTTTTTATAAATATAAAATTTTTAAAATCGAAGTAATTTACCGAAATAGAAATCATGCCGAAAAAATATTAAAATTTTAAAACACCTTACAATTTAACGCATGTTGCTCAGAGTTTAGTCGAAAATTTCAACTATTCACAACTTTGTATAAAATTAATTTAAAATCTTACTCACTGAAGCTCTTTCAAGCTCAAACGAAGCTCTATCGACTGCACACATACAGAAACGTGATCATGGGGGGGGGGGAAGTCCCCCCCTCAAAGTTTTAGAAAGTTGGCAAAAGTTGACAAAAACACCCAAAAGTTGGTCAATTTGACATTTTTTTATGTCTAAATTTACAAAAAATTGCAAAACTTACAAAAAGTTGGCAACTTTGAAGTAACTCAGTTGGCAATTTTGAAATTTTTTCCCCCCGAAAAAAGTTGGTTGGGCACGTCCCTGCACACATAAATTCAAAATGAGAGAGAAAATTGTTTTTTGAGAATAACTTTTAACTAAGATAGTACGGAGAACTACAATTGCCAAAAAAACCAATTCATAGTATGTAGTTTATGAACAAAAACATACAGTTAGAAAAAAAAACGTACATTATTTGTATTATATATTGTCCTCTACAATTGCAAAAGTAAAATATTAAAAAAAACAAAGAAAACTCAATCCGCAAATTGCAGAGCACAACCCTGATGCACCGGCTAGCTTTCTAAACTAAAAGAAAAATTGTTTTTTTTAAAGAAAACAAAACGATGAATGCCTTCATTGTTTACTTTATTTTACAAAAGAGAAAAGGAAAATCTATGCGCATATAATTAAAAAAAAACTCATATAACACTTTGATTACTTGGTTTGAACCTTTGAATAGCAATTCAAAGCCAACAATCCACTTAACGTGCCTGTAACCAGGTACATTTAAATTTTCAAAAATAAAACTACTGGTTAAAAACACGTTGCGGAAATAAATTTTTATAATTAAAAAAAAACGTTGGGTACCTTTTTATTTTCTTTTACTTCTTTCCAAATCCTGACCATCTGTTGGGCTTATACAAAATAGTCCAATTCTTAATCATCAAAATAACAATGCATCCATGCGGTTTGTCGACATTTAAATTTCCTGTCCAAAATTAATAATTTTCCAACAATGGTGGACGCTATTTTCTCCGCTTCAAATTATTTCTTCCAATTTAACAGGCTCCTCACTCTTTAAGCACAACTCCGTAAAAAACAAAAATTCCACTCATCCAACTGGATCCAAAATTAAAACTTCGCAAAATTTCTCAAAAACCGCAAGATGGACGTCCGTCTAACTTGACGTCCCTTTCAGAAGAGGCCCTTTTTCCGGTTCCCCTGCCCAACTTCTTAAAATTAAAAATTTCCAACTTTCCATTTCCATACCAACTTAAAACAATATTTCACTCCTACTCTTTACAAATTAATATCCACTAAAACAATTTCCTCACATGGACAAGTTGGCTATTCAAACCGTAAAAAAGACACAAGCGCCTTATAAAAAAAAACAAAGTGTTATTGTGACTTCTTCACAACAGAAGTCAAAAAAAAAAAACAGAAGCAAAATTGCGCAAATAATTTTAAAGAATTTTCCTTTTCAATTTTAAAACTATTATTTAAAAATATAACAAAAAAAAATAACATGACATCTCCCCTCAAACTGAAATAGGGGATGTAACCTCCCATATTGAAGTTTTCAACAAGTCATGTTGTATAGGCATCATGATTTCGTAACCTTTAACTTAAAATTAATAAAACAACTAAAACCAAAATAATTTTAAATTTCCTTAACTTTCTAATCATCAACTAATCATGTTCAATTTATTTACAATTACTCAAAATTTTATACACATTGAAAGTCTCTATACTTTATGAAACGTAAGTTAATCTTATTAGAAAATAATTTGTTCTTGTATGGGATCAAAAACATACAGGTCATTTAAATGGAACCGACCTCTTATCATATTATTAATAGGGTTAAGAAGTTCGTATGTGTTTTCAGCGATACGCCTGTTAATTAGAAAAGGACCTTCATATGGCAATTGTAACTTAGCACAAAGGTTAGAAGATCTCTTCCCCACTCTTAAGCTTTTAATAATGACCCTATCACCTATTTTAAAACTTACTTTCTTTTTTATCTTAGAATTTATTTTTGTCAAGTAGCTTTTTCTATACCTTAGTAAATTTTCTTTAACCCTAAGCAAAACTTTTTGAAAATCTATATCGTTAGTTTCCACTGTCCATGGTCTTTCTGGTAAAGTTTGCTTCATGATAAATACAGGAGACTCTCCAGTCACCGTATTCGGAGTATGATTTATGAAAAATTCTACTTGATCTACTTTATCGAACCAGTCAAGGTTATTCTCAAAAGTCAGTAGTCGTAAAAATTTTATTACTTCCTGAACGTAGCGTTCACTGGGGTTTCCCGCTGGGTGTCTTATAGCACAGAAACACACCTCTACGTTTTGATTTTTCCAATAATCTTTAAAATTTTGGTTGTTAAAATACGTGGCATTATCTGCAAGTATTCGTTTGGGTTTGATTATCTCTTTTATATAGTTTTCCAGCGCATTAATTGTTATGTCAGTAGTGCAAACTTTCGTTGGATATAGTTTAACAAATTTACTAAAAACATCAACCACTACCAAGATATTTTTAACCCCTGGTCCACTTTCAATAAGATTACCAATGTAATCAATAGCTATCAGATTCCCCGGTCCTTCAACTTGGATATTATTCACCGTGTTTTGATTATGATAATTTTTGTATTTGCCTTGGCTAAAATTTTCCCGAACCCTATATTGTTCAGATTCACCCCAATATTGTTTTAAAAACATTATTTTAAATTCATGAAACGTTTCAAAATCATCTTCGATGATTCCGTACCAATTTTCTGCATCATCTTCCATAGCATTTCTTATTATAGATTTTAATTTTTTTATGTCCTCAATCTTTGACGTGACACTTTCCATATTTTTAATAAATAATTTAGGATTATATCTTCCATCCCCTTTAAATTTTTTAAGCTTTTGTGAATTAAAACTTAAGTTTAAATCTTGTACATAACTTCCAAAAAGAGATTGATCGTAATTGTAAGTAACACCTTGATTACTTGTTTTATCACATTGGCCTTGTACATTTATTTTATCAACTTTTCTTTCTAGGTATTTTATTTCACTAGATTGTTTATCTATTTCGCATTTAATTTTCTTTAAATTGTCATTCAAATTTAAAGCGTTTTCTTCCTCAATACCTAATCTAACTTCTAGATGAGTTATTTTATCCGCACTTTTATCTATTTTATTATTTACACCGTTTAAATGTTTATTTATCTCCGGTTTTTGTAAGCTATTAATCCCCTTTCTAAATTCACCATCCTCCAACAAAGATACCCCTAATTTTTTTATACCAAATTCTTGTCTGAATTGATCAAGATTTTGGCTCATGCTTAGTTGAATCGATTGGAACATCTGTTCCAATCTTTCTGTAAAATCTATACTACTTTCTGAACTTTCTTTCATATCAGGATTTTGACTAATCTCTAGGTTAATTCCAGTACTTTGCGGTTTTAGTTTTAACTCCCTATTCATTTCCTCCTCCGTTTTAATTTCCTCTTTTGAACTCATAATTCTAAATTTCTCTCAATTGTAATTAAAATTATTTCAACAAAATTAATCTACAGGGTCAAAAGTAAGTCTAATTAGGGCCCCACGTTGATGCGACATAAAAGATGTCCTCTACAATTGCAAAAGTAAAATATTAAAAAAAACAAAGAAAACTCAATCCGCAAATTGCAGAGCACAACCCTGATGCACCGGCTAGCTTTCTAAACTAAAAGAAAAATTGTTTTTTTTAAAGAAAACAAAACGATGAATGCCTTCATTGTTTACTTTATTTTACAAAAGAGAAAAGGAAAATCTATGCGCATATAATTAAAAAAAAACTCATATAACACTTTGATTACTTGGTTTGAACCTTTGAATAGCAATTCAAAGCCAACAATCCACTTAACGTGCCTGTAACCAGGTACATTTAAATTTTCAAAAATAAAACTACTGGTTAAAAACACGTTGCGGAAATAAATTTTTATAATTAAAAAAAAACGTTGGGTACCTTTTTATTTTCTTTTACTTCTTTCCAAATCCTGACCATCTGTTGGGCTTATACAAAATAGTCCAATTCTTAATCATCAAAATAACAATGCATCCATGCGGTTTGTCGACATTTAAATTTCCTGTCCAAAATTAATAATTTTCCAACAATGGTGGACGCTATTTTCTCCGCTTCAAATTATTTCTTCCAATTTAACAGGCTCCTCACTCTTTAAGCACAACTCCGTAAAAAACAAAAATTCCACTCATCCAACTGGATCCAAAATTAAAACTTCGCAAAATTTCTCAAAAACCGCAAGATGGACGTCCGTCTAACTTGACGTCCCTTTCAGAAGAGGCCCTTTTTCCGGTTCCCCTGCCCAACTTCTTAAAATTAAAAATTTCCAACTTTCCATTTCCATACCAACTTAAAACAATATTTCACTCCTACTCTTTACAAATTAATATCCACTAAAACAATTTCCTCACATGGACAAGTTGGCTATTCAAACCGTAAAAAAGACACAAGCGCCTTATAAAAAAAAACAAAGTGTTATTGTGACTTCTTCACAACAGAAGTCAAAAAAAAAAAAAACAGAAGCAAAATTGCGCAAATAATTTTAAAGAATTTTCCTTTTCAATTTTAAAACTATTATTTAAAAATATAACAAAAAAAAATAACATGACATCATATATAGTCGGTTTTAAACGTCTTGCGACGTTGTCCGATACCAAACTACCAACCTTGCGAATTGGCGCTTGGTTTTTTTAGCATTTTACATTTTTTACCTACGACGAGGAGCCAGCCCGTCGGTAGAACCCCCAACCTGAAGGACCAAACGAGACGGCCAGAAGTTGTTACTTATACATTATTTGTATTACTTTCGATTAATAACTTTTATTTTGTAAAATTAATTTTTCCAGTTTTATTTATTATCAAAATTTATTATAATAGAGAGCAGGATTAGTTTTTTTAATCGGATTAAATATTTTAATCTAATGTAATAGAAAAAACTTGAGGATTATCACACGGAACTTGCTCGGAGACTCGAAAATTAAAAATGCCTGTAACTTTGTAAAAAATGAAGTTAAAATGATGGAAATGGAAGCTCATTTAAGCTTTAACGTTTGACACCAATTTCAGCCCAAAATTCATAATATGAGCGAAAATAGAAAAACATGTCTACAGCCCCTCCCCCAAGGTTTTCGCGAATATCTTCGCGACGGTTGAGATTCAAACGAAAAAAATGAAAGCTCATTTAAGGTCTAACGAAGCTCTAACGTTTGACACCATTTTCATCCCAAAATTCGACTTGGGGGGGGGGCAACGTGTCTACAGCCCCCCCCCCCAACGTTTTCGCGAATATCTTCGCGACGGTTGAAGCTCAAACAAAAAAAATGAAAGCTCATTTAGGCTCTAACGAAGCTATAACGTTTGACATCATTTTTAACCCAAAATTCGACTTGGGGGTGGGCAACGTGTCTACAGACCCCCCCCCCCCAAATATTTTCGCGAATATCTCCGCGACGGTTGAGGCTCAAACGAAAAAAATGGAAGCTCATTTAGGCTCTAACGATTGACACCAATTTCATCTCAAAATTCAATTTGGAGGGGGGGGCAGCGACATGCACCTTCCTTGTAAGTGTTTTAAAGTGCGTAAAAAACTCATAATAAATTAAAAATTTAAAAAAATAACACATGTGCTTTAATCTAACCTATATCTAATCTATAAAATCCAGTTTGTAGAATATCATCATAAGTGGACAAAATTTTAATCCTTAACTCAAGTGACAAAAGGACAAAATTTTAAATTGAAATAACAAAAATAGCAGTGTCTTTCAATGAGACTAACTCGAAAAAAATCAAGATTATTAAATTACTCAAGTGTACAAAATTTCAATCACCAATTCAGGGGAAGAAGGGATAGTTTTACGTGTCAAACATCAAAATTGAAGAAAAGTGACGGTGTTTCTACAGCCAAAAAATTGACGATATTAAATAACATATTGTCGTGTTCTGACGAACAACTCTTTAAATCCCGCACTAATCAAGTAATTAATTTTTTTATAATTATAATTCTTAAATATTCATAAATCATCTAAATAAATTTTCACTGCACCTTTTGCACCTTTTTTGGCCATCAAATCTTTACATCAAATAGCCATCAACGAAAATGAAGAATTTCCAATCGAGTCAGAAATAATAAAGAGAGATTTTTATGTAGACGATTTATTAACAGGTTCTAACTCACTTACAGCACTCAAACTAATCAAGCAAAATTTACAAACAATATGGATTTGTCCCCATCAGTTCCCAGGATCATCAGGATCAGTTCCCATTTTAGAAAAGATTCAAAAAACATTAGGGATAAATTGGGATCCCAGTGCAGATCAAATTACTTATTGCACTCAAGCATTAAATTTTCACAGTCAAACGACAAAAAGAACGATTTTAGCTACAACTGCGCAGCTATTTGACTCTTTAGGATTAATAGCACCTAATTATTATCATTGCAAAGTTCATAATTCAACAATTATGGCAAATAAAACTAGAATGGGATGAATCAGTTCCATTAGAAATCCAAACAAAATGGTTTAAATTTAAAGAAGAATTGAAATCCATAAACAGAATAAAAATTCCACGTCATGTAGTTATTGTACAATCGGTCCACATAGAATTGCATGCATTTTCTGACGCATCAGAAAAAAGTTACGGAACTTGAATATATTTAAAATCAATTAACAAAAATAATGAAATAAGTATAAAACTATTAGCAGCCAAGTCGAGAGTAGCACCTCTCAAAAACACTACATTGCCTAGATTAGAGTTATGTGCAGCAGCAAAGTTATCTCACAACAACAAAAACAAAATATACAAATCCATTTATCCGTCCAATCATGACATACGGTTGCCCTATATGGTCTAAAGCAGCACATTCTCACATCAAGAAATTGCAAATAGTACAAAACAAACATCTTAAATTAATCAACGGTTTGCCATGGGGATTTTCCACCAAACAACTTCATCTCAATACTGGCTATCAGACGATTAAGGAATTTATCAAAAAACTGGAAGTTTTTTACCCCCCATAAACGATTCTTTGTTTTAGTAATTTTCAGTTCTCCAAATAGTGGTGATAAGAAACCAGGAAAAATAGAATTTTAAAAAAGAATAATATAAAAAAAGCTTATCATAAGATTTTGATGGTATGCCCTTAAAGATTTCAATTGCTACCTTGCTAAAGCACGATAACTTTATTTTAAATTTCTCCTCAGAAATTAAAGCACATTTTCCAGAAATAGGATAGTTAGAAGACATATTAGGTTTTTTCGATAAACTTAAAATACATTACAAAGACACACACTTGAACGCTAAACATTCAAATGGACGATATAATGTCGTATATTTTTTTGGGATGAAGAAATTTATTTACCTATTTTTATTTTATATTTCTATTTTAAAAATTTAAAATGCGACCCCTCTGGTTGTGATAGCAGAGGTGGGGAAATTTTTGATTTTGGAAAGCATTGAGAACTCGCGAGCGACTCGCAGAGCTGGCGAGGTCGCGGTTTTGGACATTGCGAGAGTTTCTATGTAAAATGTTTGACGAATAATAAAATTTGAGTAACGCGAAAAGTTTTTGTGTTCTTTTTGATTCTATTTTAGAAAAGAAGAATTAATTTTTGAAATTTCAAGTTTTATTTATTGAAAATCGCTCATTGCGAATGTGCGATTAATATTTTGGATCAATAAATGTCGATGTCAATATACAACATAACAGACTAGAAGACTCAAAAATACCAAAAATAAGCCAAAAAAATTATTTTAAAATTGCTATCAACTTCGGCAATTTCAACTTTCAATTCTGATAGTCAGGATTCAATTATTGTATTTGTGATTAACAAATATACTACTTAGTAAAATTGCAAGTTAAAACTGATATTTTTTACAATTCATTATTGGGCACCTCAATATTTTAGACGCGTCTACAGAACAAGCCCCATAAACGACTCTTTGTTTTAGTAATTCCCAGTTCACCAAATAGTGGTGATAAGAAAGCAGGAAAAATAGAATTTTAAAAAAGAATAATATAAAAAAAGCTTACCATAAGATTTAGATGGTATGCTCTTTGTTAAAACGTCCTTTATTGTTATTATGTTCTTGATAATCAATTTTAATTAATTTTTCCAAAAATCACTAGCTTATTCATTTTTTATGTATTTTCTAGATTTTCACAAATGCAGCGTGAAATTACATTATTTGTCGAATGGTTTCACGCATGTTTAGTTTTAAAATATTTTAATGTGTTCTTAGTAGGTTGAAAACTTAGGGTAGTTTTTAAGGCAGTGTTGAAATATCGTTCAAACTGAAAACAACTAATTCACAAAACTACACGCAATTGAATGTAAATAAACATTCCGAGTAAATCAATAACGATAGTGTTTACGATTTCGTATTTTTTCTCAACATTTTTGGTCCTTCGAGCCCGAATTTTTGGTTTTTCGAGCCAAATTTTTGAAATTACAAATTCGTTCGTGAAAATCTGAGTGGAACACAATTACTCAATCAACGCAGTAATTGCTCAGAAGAAGCGTCGTTGTAATTCGTTCAATGCAATTACAAGACCCAAGAAATTCGTTCGTGAAAATCTCAGTGGAGCTCAATTACTCAATCAACGCAGTAATTGCTCAGAAGAAGCGTCGTTGTAATTCGTTCAATGCAATTACAAGACCCAACAAATTCGTTCGTGAAAATCTCAGTGGAGCTCAATTACTCAATCAACGCAGTAATTGCTCAGAAGAAGCGTCGTTGTAATTCGTTCAATGCAATTACAAGACCCAACAAATTCGTTCGTGAAAATCTCAGTGAAGGTCAATTACTCAATCAACGCAGTAATTGCTCAGAAGAAGCGTCGTTGTAATTCGTTCAATGCAATTACAAGACCTACAAATTCGTTCGTGAAAATCTCAGTGGAGCTCAATTACTCAATCAACGCAGTAATTGCTCAGAAGAAGCGTCGTTGTAATTCGTTCAATGCAATTACAAGACCCAAGAAATTCGTTCGTGAAAATCTCAGTGGAGCTCAATTATTCAATCAACGCAGTAATTGCTCAGAAGAAGCGTCGTTGTAATTCGTTCAATGCAATTACAAGACCCAACAAATTCGTTCGTGAAAATCTCAGTGAAGGTCAATTACTCAATCAACGCAGTAATTGCTCAGAAGAAGCGTCGTTGTAATTCGTTCAATGCAATTGCAAGACCAACAAATTGCATCACATTTAATTGCGTAGAAAATCAAAATCTCTACATTGAAAATCACAAGAAAACATCTTTAAAATTACAAGTGAGTTCCTTTATATCCATAATACTAAATCTCAATAATTATTGTCGCAATTTGAGCAATTTTGTATTTTTAAATCTCAACGCAAGCGAGCCAAAAACCCTCGACCATATCAATGTCAAGTCAATTCAAAGAAATTAAAAACCAGCAGTCGTATAAAGTTTTGTTATCCACAGCACTTATTGCAGGACAAATAAAAGTAGAAAACGATATGCCTTTATTACAAAATACTAACCTAGGTCCTTGTCCTTCTGACAACGGAATATCTCTAAATGAATTACAGTACGTTGGTTCTCAAAATATACAAAACGATTTATCAATTTTAGTCCGTTTTAGAACACACAACATAATTATTTCCGGGAATATTTCTAAAATGTTTTTGCAAATTAAAATCCAGAAGGGACAAAGAAATCTTTAACGCATCTTGTGGGGGCCAAATCCTTCTCAAGAAATAAGTACTTATACATTAAATACGGTTACTTTTGGATTAACATCAAGTTTATTTCTTGCAGTACGATGTTTAAAGCAATTAGCATTTTTTGGGATGATCAAATTCCTATTGATTTACAAAAACAATGGCTACAATTTAAGCAAGAGTTACCTATTTTAAACTCATTAGAAATACCAAGACAGGTAATTTGTAAAAATCCTGTTCGATTAGAATTGCATGGATTTGCAGACTCAAGCTGCAAAGCATACGGTGCTATTGTTTATATTCGTAGTATAAATGAAAATGGAGATATTTACGCAAATCTTTTATTTTCTAAAAGCAAGGTCGCTCCTATTAAAGTTTTAACAACTCCAAAGCTTGAACTTTGTGGTGCATTAGTTTTATCACGGTTAGTTAATAAGGTACAAAATAGTTTTAATTTTAAGTTCGACGAAATATTTTTATGGCTAGATTCTAAGGTGGTATTAAGTTGGATTAGTTCTCCTTCCAATCAATTTCAAATATTTGTTGCAAATCGCATTTCGCAAATTCAAACTTTAACGTCAAATGATAATTGGCATTATGTAAAAACAACGGAAAATCCAGCGGATTTAATTTCCCTAGGAATTTTTCCAAGTATATTATTAAAAAACGATTTATGATTTTTTGGTCCAAAATGGCTTCGTGAAAATAAAGACTCATGGCCAGAGTTTTCATTTCAATTAGAATGCGACCTTCCAGAAAAAAGAAAGCAAGTTATTTCATTTCTTGTAGTTAAAAATGAACCCGTAATTGATTTTCAAATTTCATAAAACTAAAAAGAGTTTGTGCGTATGTTTTACGGTTCATACAAAAATTCTCAAAATGCTTTTAAAGGTCCTTTAAAAGTTTGCAAATTAGAAAACGCTATAAAATGCATAGTAAAAATGTCTCAACAAGAAAACTTTCAAAATGAATTAAGTCAACTTATTCAAATAAAATCATTACATAAATCTTCAAATTTACAAAAACTTAATCCATTTTTAGATCCTGAAGGAATTATTAGAGTCGGTGGGCGTTTACACCTATCAAAATTACCTTATGCGCAAAAACATTATATTACACGATTATTATTTCAAAGCGAGCATATTCGTATCCTTCATGCGGGTCCCAGATTGTTACTTTCTTCAATATGAGAAAGCTTTTGGCCAATTTCGGGAACTAATTTGGCAAAACAAACTGTACATTCATGTATTAAATGTTTTAAAGCAAAACCAAATATAATCACACCAATAATGGGAGTACTTCCGGAAGATCGCGTAGTACCTCAACCACCCTTTTTTGTAACAGGCTGTGATTATGCTGGACCCATCGCATTAAAGCAAATTAGTCGAGGTCGACAACCCCCAGATGTTAAGGGATACATTGCAGTTTTCGTATGTTTTACTACCCGTGCAATACATTTAGAATTAATTTCAAGTTTAACAACAGAAGCATTTATATCCATGTTTCGACGTTTTATATCACGCCGTGGTAGACCTCAGAAAGTTTATTCAGACAACGGTCGTAATTTTGTAGGTGCTCAAACTGAATTAAATGAATTATTTAATTTCATAAAAAATAACGAAACTCACATTAAAAATCAATTTTCAAATGATGGTGTTGAATGGTTTTTTATACCTCCACACGCGCCACATTTCGGGGGCATTTGTAAAAGCGGAGTAAGGGCTTCCAAATTTCATTTAAAACGTGCTATAGGCAATTAAAAATTAATATTCGAGGATATGATAACGTTATTAGCTCAAATTGAGGCAATTTTAAATTCCAGATCACTAGTCCTTTTATCCTCAGATCCTTCCGATTTTGAACCTTTAACTCCAGCTCACTTTCTTATAAGAAGAAGTTTAATTTCGTTACCTGATGCAAGTCTGTTAGAAATACCCGAAAACAGACTCTCTAGATACCAAACAATTCAAAAAATTAATCAAACATTTTGGCGTCGTTGGACAACAGAATATATTCACGAATTACAACGAGTCAAATGGAAAACAAATCAGCATCAGTTACAAGTCAATTCTCTTGTTCTTATTAAAGACGATCATTCACCTCCTTATGTATGGAAATTGGGAAGAATAATTATGGTTCATCCTGGTCCAGATGGAATCTCACGAGTGGCAACAATCCGCATTTCTACTCGAGAAATAAAGAGAGCTTTCTCCAAGCTTTGCCCGCTTCCTCAGCAAAGTGTGTTAATTAGTGAAACGTGAATTGCGCGTTAAAGATAAAACTATTTACATATAATCATTTAGTGTTCTTAATTTCTATGTTATTATTTTTATTGTTATTATGTTCTTGATAATCAATTTTAATTAACTTTTCCAAAAATCGCTAGCTTATTCATTTTTTATGTATATTCTAGATTTTCATAAATGCAGCGTGAAATTACATTATTTGTCGAATGGTTTCAGGCATGTTTAGTTTTAAAATATTTTAATGTGTTCTTTGTAGGTTGAAAACTTAGGGTAGCTTTTAAGACAGTGTTGAAATATCGTTCAAACTGAAAACAACTAATTCATAAAACTACACGCAATTGAATGTAAATATTGTAAATAAATATTCCGAGTAAATAAATAACGATAGTGTTTACGATTTCGTATTATTTCTCAACACTCTTAAATATTTCGATTGCTACCTTGCTAAAGCACGATAACTTTATTTTAAATTTCTCCTCAGAAATTAAAGCACATTTTCCAGAAATAGGAAAGTTAGAAGACATTCAGTTTTTTCGATAAACTTAAAATACACACACTTTAACGCTAAACATGCAAATGGACGACATGATGTCATGTTATTTTTGTTATTATTTTAAACATTAGATTTTTTTTTAAGTTGAAAAAGAAAATTCTTTAAAATTTTGTTTGCGCAATTTGTTTTATTATTTGACTTCTGTTGCGAAGAAGTCACAATAACACTTTAGTTTTTTTATAAGGCGCCTGTGCCTGCTTTTAAAGTTTGAATAGCCAACTTGTCCAATGAGAGGAAATTGTGGGTCCGTTGACTTAGCCCCCCCAAGTTAAAATTTTTTCTCAAAAAGCTAGCTCCCGAATCCTTATAGCTAGCACCAGCTAGCACCCAAGTATGAAAGCTAGCACCGTTATAGTTTTTTCACAAATCGCAACTGAATCCGGGGGGGGCCAAGTCAACGCTAGCCCCCCCAAGTTAATATTTTTTTTCAAAAAGCTAGCTCCCGAATCCTTATAGCTAGCACCCAAATATAAAAGCTAGCACCGTTATAGTTTTTCCGCAAACCGTAACTGAATCCGGGGGGGGCCAAGTCAACGCTAGCCCCCCCAAGTTAATATTTTTGCTCAAAAAGCTAGCTCCCAAATCCTTATAGCTAGCACCAGCTAGCACCCAAGTATGAAAGCTAGCACCGTTATAGTTTTTCCACAAATCGATATTGAAACCATTTCACAGTAGGGTATGTGGCTTCAAAAAGTGGCAATAAATGAAATTCTATTTTATCGGATTTATAAGTTAGATATATATTTTGGGGCTTTTAGTAGTATCTAAAAAATACTTTGCATAATTGTTTGCACATTTATTTACTTAAAAAATGAGTTTATTTCAAAAAATTAATTTATCGGCAAAAAAATAGGAAGAGCTTTAAAGCTTTCAAATTTGGAAAGTATGTGTAAATACCTACGTTTCAAGTAAAACGTGAATATAGCAAAGCTCAGCAAGAAAATGAAATTTTTAAATCCCAATTATCATTATTATCCGCAAGAAAAACTAAAGTTACTAATCATATTTAAATCTTCCATTTTTCAGGTGCATGTCAGTGCCCTCCCCCTACCCACTATCGAACTTTTGGATGAATTTGGTGTCAAACGTTAAAGCATTGTTTGAGCTTGAATGTGCTTTCATTATTTTCGATTGAGCTTCAAAGGTCTCGAAGTTATTTGAGAAAAACTAGTGGATGAGCTCTAGGAGAACTAGAAGAAACTACTTAGTAGATATGTTTTTTAATTTTTCTACTCAAATTGAATTTGTATGTGCAATTGATGTCAATCGATAAAGCTTCGTTTGAACCTAAATAAACTTCAGAGAGCAACACTAAGTTAATTTTTTACACAGTTATGGATAGTTAAAATTTTCGACTAAGCTCCGAGCAACATGCGTCAAAAATCTTAAGTTTTTCAAAATCTCTTACTCTGGATATATGTAAATTCTCTATATTTTACTCAAATGAACTGAATGAGCTTCCATTATTTTTGTTTGAGCTTCAAAAATCTCGAAGTTGTCTTCGAAAAACTACTGGGTGAGGGGGGGGGGTAAGTTGTAGACATGGTTTGAAGTTTTACTTCTCACTTTGAATTTATGTGTGCAATTGATGTCAATCGATAGAGCTTCCTTTGAGCCTAAATGAGCTTTAGTGAGCAAAAGTTTAAGTTAATTTTTTGCAAAGCTATAAATAGTTGAAATTTTTGACTAACCTCCGAGCAACATGCGTTAATTCGTAATGTTTTTAAAATTTATTATTTCGGCAAAACGGTAGTATTACCCAATTGATTTACTATTTCCGACTAACAGATATTTGATGAGCCCTAAAACATTTTAACCATTGGATCATAAATTTTTTTTTATTAACAACAATAATAACGTTAAGCTGCTTTAAATCAATATTAGATTTTCTCGGCATGATTTCTATTACGGTAAATTATTCGATTTTAATAAATTTTATGTTTGTAAAAAATAAAATATTGCGTATTTAGAGAAGTTATGTATATTCAAAGTATGTAGATTATCAACTTAAGAGATTTACAAAAACTTAAAATTCAACGCATGTTGCTCGGAGTTTAGTCAAAAATTTCAACTATCTATAACTTTGTAAAAAATTTACTTAAACTCTTGTTCATTGAAGCTCATTCAGGCTAAAGCAAAACTCTATTGATTAATATCAATTGCACTTATACATTCAAAATGAGAAGAGACGCGGAAAAACATGTCTACAACTCCCCTCCCCCCAGTAGTTTTTTGCCAATAACTTCGCAACCTTAAAATTTACCGAAATAGAAATCATGCTGTGAAAATCTAATATTGATTTGAAGCAGCTTAACGTTGTTATTGTTGCTAATAAAAAAAAATTTATGATCCAATGGCTAAAATGTTTTGGGGCTCATCAAATATCTGTTAGTCGGAAATAGTGAAGCAATTGGGTAATACTACCGTTTTGCCAAAATAATAAATTTTTAAAACATTACGAATTAACGCATGTTGCTCGGAGTTTAGTCGAAAAAAAACGAAGCTTTATCGATTAACATCAATTGCACATATAAATTCAAAATAAGAAGAAAAACGGAAAAACATGTCTACAATTCCCCCCCTCCCCCCAGTAGTTTTTCGCCAATAACTTCAAACAATAACGCCAATAAAATAAAAATAACTAAAAAAAAAGATTAAACAAAAATAATAAAAGCCCATTCAAGCTCAAACAATGCTTTAACATTTGACACCAAATTCATCCAAAAATTCGAAAGTGAGGGAGGGGGAGCACTGACATGCACCTGAAAAACGGAAGATTTGATTTTGATTACTAACTTTAGTTTTTTTTTGCGGATAATAATAATAATTGAGATTTAAATATTTTATTTTCCTCCTGAGCTTTGCTATTACTTTTTTAGATGTTTTAATAGGTACATACTTTCCAAATTTGAAAGCTTTAAAGCTCTTCCTATTTTTTTTGCCGATAAATTAATTTTTTTTAAATAAACTCATTTTTTAAGTAAATAAATGTGCAAACAATTATGCAAAGTATTTTTTAGATACTACTAAAAGCCCCAAAATATATATCTAACTTATAAATCCGATAAAATAGAATTTCATTTATTGCCACTTTTTGAAGCCACATACCCTACTGTGCAATGGTTTCAATATCGATTTGTGGAAAAACTATAACGGTGCTAGCTTTCATACTTGGGTGCTAGCTGGTGCTAGCTATAAGGATTCGGGAGCTAGCTTTTTGAGAAAAAATATTAACTTGGGGGGGCTAGCGTTGACTTGGCCCCCCCCGGATTCAGTTACGGTTTGCGGAAAAACTATAACGGTGCTAGCTTTTATATTTGGGTGCTAGCTGGTGCTAGCTATAAGGATTCGGGAGCTAGCTTTTTGAGAAAAAATATTAACTTGGGGGGCTAGCGTTGACTTGGCCCCCCCCGGATTCAGTTGCGATTTGTGAAAAAACTATAACGGTGCTAGCTTTCATACTTGGGTGCTAGCTGGTGCTAGCTATAAGGATTCGGGAGCTAGCTTTTTGAGAAAAAAATTTAACTTGGGGGGGCTAAGTCAACGGACCCGGAAATTGTTTAGTTTATTAGATTTGTAAAGAGTAGAAGTGCAAAAATGTTTAAGTTGGTATCAGAAAATGGAAAGTTAGAAATTTTAATTTTAAGGAGTTGGGCAGAAGAGTCGGAAAAAGGGTTCTTTTTGGTGGGACGTCAAGTTAGACAGACGTCCATCTTGCGTTTTCTAAACTTTTTACCAGTGTCGATTTTTGGACCACTTTAGTGATTTTGCTTTGAATGGTGTTTTTTCCAAGTAGTATAAATAAGCGAGGAAAATTTTTTTTTGAGTATTTTGGAAGATTGGAAAGTTGGTTTTATCATCGTAGCGTGATGAAGTTTTTGAAAGAAAGGAACAGATGTTAAATTTGATGAATGATCTAGATCTGCGGTGGGACGAAATATCCACCCCACCGCAGATCTAGATAAAATCAGAGAGGAAATTTAATCCAAAGGACACATAGTTAAAAACATCTCCTGCATTAGACAAAAAGGAACAAAAATAATGCTACCCCTATTCAATCTAGAGCTGGAAACCAAGCCAAGCAACAAGGAGATCTATAACATCACAAAATTATCAAATACAATAGTCAAAATAGAACCCCTCTATCCCAAACGTGAGGTTCCTCAATGTACCCGCTGCCAATTATTTGGCCATACACAAGGGTATTGCCAACGAAGACCCAGGTGCGTTAAGTGCACTGAAGATCACGCAACTGCAGACTGTCCTTGCAAGGTAAGAGACAAAAATATTCAGTGCGCAAACTGTAATCAAAACCATCCAGCAAATTATAGAGGTTGCTCAGTATACAAGGAACTTAAAAAAAAAATTTCCAACTCCGCGCAATAAGCAGAATTACATTCCACCCGCCACAATCAAAAATTTCCCACCACTCCCAAATGTTGGGCTTGAAAATCAAACCCAATTCGGGAATCGAATCCAACATGAAAATCAAACACAACACGGCGCTTCGTACGCGCAAATAACTGCAAATAACGCACAATACGGCCAACATTCAAATAATCTGCATCAAAATCAGATACCAACGTTTTGGCCACAACAATATTTGTATAATCTCGAACATATGATGACAAAAATGATGGAAAAAATGGACAAGATGCTTGATATTTTAATAACTATGATCGGCAAAATGTAAATGGGCAGTAACACAAAACGTCAACTTCAGAAATTACAAATCTCCGTATGGAATGCAAACGGACTGGTAAACCATGGTCTGGGAATAAAATCTTTCATTTTAAATCAAAATATTGATATTATGCTTATTTCTGAGACACACATGACAAGCAAAAGCTACATAAATATTTCCAACTTCACTATGTATCATACTCAACACCCCGATGGTACGGCAAGGGGAGGTACAGCAGTTATAATAAAAGTGACCTTAAAACATCATGAAGTATCAAAGGTAACTAAAAGAAACATACAAGCCACTTCAGTAGTAATCGAAGATTGGCAAGGACTACTCACCATTACTGCAGTATACTGCCCGCCTAATCTCACCACGAAAAAAGAAGAATTCGATACATTCTTTAAATCACTGAGTCATCGATTTATTGCCGGAGGGGATTATAATGCTAAACACAATCATTGGGGATCTAGATTAATAACACCAAGAGGTAGGCAGCTATATCAATCACTACAAAGTAATGGATTAGTTGCACTATCATCAGGTAAACCTACTCACTGGCCTACAGATCCAAACAAAATCCCTGATGTAATCGACTTCTGTGTTACCTAGGGTATTTCACACAATTACCTAAATATTAAAACGTGTTTATACTTATCATCTGATCACACCCCTCTCCTGATCACTTTGGATACAAATGTTATTAAAACCAACAAACCACCTACGTTGTTTAACAAGTACACAAATTGGGAAATTTTCAAAACCAATCTCTCTAAAAAATTATACCTAGACATACCATTGAAAACAAAAAGTAAAGCAGTAGAACACTTGACAGTAGCAATTCAACAAGCTTCATGGAGTGCCACCCCAGAATTACCGCACATGGACAAACCTGGCTACTGCCCAGAACATATAAAAAGGAAAATAGAAAAAAAGAGAAAACTCCGTAAACATTGGCAAATAACACACGCTGCTAGCGACAAAACAGCATTAAATAAAGCTACGATAGAACTCAAAAAATTACTAGTCGACCAAAAAAATTAAAGCATAAAAGACTTCTTGGAGAACCTTTCAGCTGATAAAACAACAGACTACTCTTTGTGGAAGGTCACTCGTAAAACAAAGAAACCGCAAAAAATAAACCAACCGATCAGAACAAATGATGGCGTCTGGGCTCGGAATGACGAGGAAAAAGCCAAAACTTCGGCAATTTTAACTTTCAATTCTGATAAAGTCTAGATTCAATTATTGTATTTGTGATTAGCAAATATACTACTTAGTAAAATTGTAAGTTAAAACTGATATTTTTTACTTTTAGTAATTCCCACTTCACCAAATATAGTGGTGATAAGAAAGCAGGAAAAATAGGATTTTAAAAAAGAATAATATAAAAAAAGCTTACCATAAGATTTTGATGGTATGCTCTTAAAGATTTCGATTGCTACCTTGCTAAAGCACGATAACTTTATTTTAAATTTCTCCTCAGAAATTAAAGCACATTTTCCAGAAATAGGATAGTTAGAAGACATATTCAGTTTTTCGGATAAATTTAAATTCAACTACAAATACACACACTTGAACGCTAAACATTCAAATGGATGATATATACAACATAACAGACTAGAATACTCAAATATACCAGAAATAAGCCAAAAAAATAGTTTTAAAATTGATATCAACTTCGGCAATTTCAACTTTCAATTCTGATAAAGTCTGGATTCAATTATTGTATTTGTGATTAACAAATATACTACTTAGTAAAATTGCAAGTTAAAACTGATATTTTTTACAATTCACTATTGGACACCTCAATATTTTAGACGCGCCTGCAGAACAAGCCCCATAAACGACTCTTTGTTTTAGTAATTTCCAGTTCACCAAATAGTGGTGATAAAGAAAGCAGGAAAAATAGAATTTTGAAAAAGAATAATATAAAAAAAGCTTATCATAAGATTTAGATAGTATGCTCTAAAGATTTCTGAAAGACGTTAAGATGTTTGAAAGTAACACGTTTTAAGATGAGTGAAATAAAATGTGCCAAATGTAATGTAAATGTTAAAGTGACTACTATTTGTAGCAAATGTGATATAAAGTACCATCAATAGCTGGGATTTTTATCAACAGTGATGGGAAACTTGTGTGCTGCGAAAAGGTGTTATGTAATGATGAATTTATTAGTAAAGCAGAACATGAATAATTATTGAATAAATTGTGCAGTGAAATGGAATCAAAGAATAAAGTGTTGGAAGAAAATAAAAAACTATTAGAAGAAAAAATCGCTTATTTTAAATTTTATTATTTTAAAAATTTTCGCTCTATTAAAGAGGTGTAGTGTATAGATACATATGTTTAAGTATAAATTTAATTATTTTTGGGTAAAATTTATTCAATTATTAGGGGAGAGGTTTGCAAGTTGCCAGTGCTTGCAGGTTGCCAGAGACTCTGAATTTCGGCATCTAAGCGGGTCACACAAAAAATTTCGACTGAAATCGTCAACAAAGGAGGTGTGGTCAATTTTAAACTACTTTTGGTCCAAAAAAACAAAAATATCCAATATTACAGTGTTTACCAAAGAAAGTATGAAAAAGCGTAAATTTAAAAGTGAATAATACCTATTTAAAATTGTGTTTTTGTTTTGTGATTATAAATTGAACATTTTTATATAAAATTCAAGATAAAAATTTTTACTGTGTTGTATTATATTCAATTTAATTCATTCTAAAAAAAATTCAAAAATAAAACAAATTGGCAATTTTTTGTACGAATTATTGTAAAATAGCTTCAAAATGTAGGTTGCCATGCTTTAAGACTTGTAAGTTGCCACCCCTTTCTGTTTCGCTTATTTCAACTTGTATGTCAGCCTTCATGATTTTTTTATGATTACAATTGTTATTAAGTCAAAAGTAAACTGTATTTTTTTACAATTTTGAAATATTTGTAGTATGGCAAAGCGTAGACTTAGAAAAAGCAACCGCGGTATTAAGAATTACGATGCATTGGTCGTCGGGCAATTTCATGCCAATTTACACAAATTTTTTATAATTATGTTTTTAAATATTACTAAGAACAAATAAAATGCAATATATTTTTACAATCAGATGTTTTTCTTTCCATTTTTCTACATTTTCAGCAATTTTACAGGGGGTGGCAGCCTGCAAACCTAAATTTCAAGGTGTTGATGTTAGGTACTTTAGAAAATTGCCTATAGGTATAACTTTTATTTTTTGAAATTTCAAATGATTTCTACTTCAGAATTGTGGCATTATAGTTCTTCTTTCTCAAGTATTTTTTAAATTTACAATATATTAATTTTAAGATGAGTTATGATAAAAAAAGCTAAGGGGTGGCAAAGCACGAGAGGAGCTGCGATATACGCCCATAACACCTCGGGCGTGGCTAGACACGGAGGTGGCATATCCTTTGTCTGGATAGAGTGGTCGGGGGCAGTGTACTACAGCTACTACTTTCCACCAAATGAGAGTATAGAAGACTTCGTCGATGCACTCGACGAACTGACAAACTCCATTAGAGCTGAGACACTGCCCGTGGTAGTCGGAGGCGACTTTAACGCCAAGTCGCCCGAATGGGGCTCCCCCGCTGGAGATAGAAGAGGTGATCTACTGACCGACGCGATGTCCGCATTAGATCTTTGTGTGGGCAATACTGGAAACACACCAACATTCCAGAGAGGCATTCGTATCTCCCTTACTAATGACGAACAACTTCATTTGGAGAGTGTTGGAAGAAGAATCCGGGAGCGACCATCGATATGTCGAGTTTGGATTTGACGTGCCGTAGCCGAGGGGCGGATCACCGAAAGGATGGAAAGCCGGGAGCCTGAATAGAGCAGAAATGTCCCAAGAAATTGGAAGACTATTGGAACGGGATGAAATATTAACTCCCGAACAACTAACCACCATGTTATCGGCAGCGTGCGACGCGCTCCTACCGTCTTGGGGCCGAAGCACCTATCCATCAAAGTATTGGTGGAACGACGAGATCTCACAACTTCGAAAGGAGTGTGTGACGAAAAGAAGATTCTACCAGCGATGCCCGAGAAAGCAAAACAACAACATCGAAGAGGCTCTCCAATCCTGGAGAGACTCTAGAAAGACAATGGACCTGGCAATCAACAAAAGCCAACGGGCATCCTGGAAAAAGTTGTTAAACGACATAAACGAAGATGTGTGGGGAACGGGTTACAAGATAGTCTCCAACAAACTCAAGAAAAGAAAGATACCAGGTATGACGGAAGAACGCTTGAGGAAGATCGTCGAAACCCTGTTCCCGCGCCATCCCAAGGTTGAGTGGAAGAAGGAAGAGGGCGCAGCAGTTGAACCATTCACCGCCGAAGAACTAAGCCATGCGGTGAAAGCCATGTCAACGGGCAAAGCACCTGGACCGGATCTTATCCCGGACGAGGTGCTGAAAATACTAGCCGAAGATTACCCTGATTCGTTGCTAAAAGTATACAACGGCTGCGCTGTCTCCGGAACATTTCCAGAAAAATGGAAAAGAGCCAAGCTGGTGCTCATTCAAAAAGAGGGAAAGCCGCCTGAGAATCCAAGCTCCTACCGCCCCATATGCCTTTTGGACAACCTCGCGAAGCTCTATGAGAGGTTGATCCTTGGAAGACTTCAGGCCGAACTTGAAAGAACTGGGGGGCTCAGTGATTCGCAGTACGGCTTTAGGAAAAGTAGATCGACGATCCATGCTCTTCAAAACATAATCAACAGGGCAAACACAGCAAGGAGTGGCACCCGGAGGACGAGGAAGATCTGCGCCATAGTTACCTTTGACGTGCGGAACGCCTTCAACTCGGCGACTTGGAGACTGATTATGGAAGAGCTCCAAAGAAGAAAAGTCCATCCGGGGGTCATAAACCTTATAATGGAATACTTATCCAACAGGATACTCATTGTTGACGAAGAGTTATGGAAAGCCGAAGTGGAAACCACAAGTGGTGTCCCGCAGGGTT
The DNA here is from genome assembly GCA_905340355.1 of Rhagonycha fulva. Classification (NCBI taxonomy): domain Eukaryota; kingdom Metazoa; phylum Arthropoda; class Insecta; order Coleoptera; family Cantharidae; genus Rhagonycha; species Rhagonycha fulva. Next base: position 24,224,161 of record HG996554.1, read on the forward strand.
CGGTGCTGGGGCCCACTCTGTGGAATGTACTTTACGACAGTATCCTTCGCCTGTTGCTGCCGGAGGGGGTCGTCTTGGTAGGCTTCGCCGACAACCTTACCCTGTTAATCGAGGCCAGGACAGAAGAAGAAGTAATGGAAAAAGCCAATGAAGCTATAAGGCTTATACAGGAGTGGACCATCAACCACAATCTCACACTCGTCCCGGAAAAAACTAAGGCAATGCTAGCCACGGGACGTAGAAAACTAAGGCCTGTCACCTTTCAAATGGGAACCTTCAACATTGTCCCGGAGAAAGAGGTAAAGATTCTGGGCGTCACTCTAGACAGGCGCCTATCCTTCTGTGCCCACATCAGAGAAACTACGAGAAAGGCGGAGGCGACCACTACGGCCCTCATGAGACTGATGCCAAATATGGAGGGTCCAACATACTCCAAGCGTAGAGTGCTGGCAGCAGTGGTACAGTCTGTGCTGCTGTATGCGGCGCCGGTGTGGGTCAGCGCCATGGAAGTTAGGAAGTACGCCCAGATGATGAACCGCATCACGAGAAAAATGGCACTCAGAATATGCAGCGGCTACAGGACGGTGTCTGACCCGGCTATTATGGTCTTGGCGGGGACACCTCCTGTTGAGCTGTCTGCAAAAGAGAGAACAAGAAATTTTGGAGACACCAATCAAGATACGAAAAGCCAGAACCGCCAATTGCTGTTGGAGGAGTGGCAGAAAAACTGGAGTGAAGACAGTCGAGGAGGATGGACCAGAAGGCTCATCCCCGACCTCAGACCGTGGTTTGTAAGAAGACACGGGGAATTGGACTTCCACCTCACCCAGGCGCTCACTGGTCACGGGTGTTTTAACGCCTACCTCCACAAGATCAGAAAGGCACCGACCCCATTTTGTTTATACTGCGATAGTGAAGCAGTAGACGACGCGGAGCACACTATCTTCAAGTGCCCAAAGTAGGAAGATCTAAGGGGAGAAAACTTCGCGACTCCAGAAAGCCTGATGGAGGTAATGCTAACCGGAGAAGACGGGTGGGAGAGAGTGTCCAAAACCATACGTGAGATCATGCAGTTCAAGGAAGCCGACGAACGTATACGACAGGCAGAACAACAGCCATGAAGAGCAAAGTCCCGAAAGGGTGAAGCTACAAGAAGAACCGGCTTCTGTTGGACTGCGAAAGACTAAAATCTCTATGGATAGACTTCCAACTGCACGGAGAAGAATTTGGTTACCACGTGCAGTTGTGATTCGCGGCGAACAACCAAGTACGGGAGGGGGTTTTTAGTGGGTGGAAATCCCACACTACCAGTTGAGCGCGGTCCTCCTGGTGTCTTTAAAAGATTTTCCCCCTTCCTCCGCAAAACAAAAAAAAAAAAAGGGGTGGCAACCTGCAAGTCATTCCCCTATAAGTGCAAGTTTGCGATAACATTTCATGTAGGTTACCTTATTGCAACACCGCGGCGGACGCGATAGCGGCAAAGAAAGTGCTGACTGAGTATTAGTTGGTTCGATGACTTCGATTTCAAAGTCCGTCCGAAGGAGTGCACTTTTGCAATTGATTTTAGTGTAGTGATATAATTTTAATATGTAATGCCACGCATTAGATAAAAAGTTGTAAAATGGAAAAGATTAAATAAATACAAATTTAAATATAAAGAACATCCAGACATTATTATTATATATGGCTATACTAAATTATTTCAGAGGCAAGACGTGTTGGTTCAGCTAAACCTCCTATGCGGACGCCTATGGACGTTAGGTTAAAACCAATATCGGTTGATGAGAATGTAAACATAACCAATATTGAAAACAAAGCGAAAAGTAGTACAAAGACAAACTTGTTAACTTACAGTGAAATCATAGCACGTCCACATAATCAAAATGAAATATAACAATTAAACCAAGTGATAATATGAGTAATGATGAAATAAGAAAGGAATTAGTAAGTACGGGAGATTTGAAGTTCTTCAAAAATGTAGTAGTAAAACAAACTAAATCGGGTTTACTTATGTTTGAATGTCCAAACAAAGATGCACTCAACAGCGTGAAAACAAATATAGAATCTATCTTTGGAAATCGATGTACAACGAAAATTGCAAACAAACACAATCCGCAGATAAAAATTATTGGTGTTTTCAACGATGAAATTAGTGATGATAAACTAGTAGAAAACATTATAAATCAAAATGGAATTAATAATACATACAATGAATTTTCATTAAAGGTGGTGAGTAAGACGAAGCAGGTTAAAAATTATTTTGATGTTTTTATAGAAACTGATGCAGAAACATTTAAAAATATTATTAATAGAGAGTACATTTTTTAACTGGGTCTCCAACGGTGCAAAGTAACAGAAGCATTTAGAGTTTTAAGATGTTTTAAATGCCAAAAATATGGACATTAAAGTACAAATTGTGTGAGTTCAATAAAATGTGGTAAATGTGCGGAGATCATGAAAGTCGGAGCTGTAACTCCACCAATATCTCTTGCGTTAACTGTATAACACAAAATATTAATATAGAAACAAAATTTGATACCAAACACACAGTATGGAATGTGAACTGTCCGTGTTATAAAACGGTGGTCGATTTGTTAAGAAAAAAAACCAAATATTCATTATAACAATTAATACCAACAATAATAGTATGTAATATTCAAAGGTGATATTCAAAGGTGAGCTAAGTGAACGGGCTAAGAACCGGACTCTAGGCTAGAAGCTCTGAGTTCGATCCCCAACCCGGCTACAAAAATTTATACAACTTCATTATAACCCTCTCCTCTCGGAAGGCAATGGCAAACCACCGAGAGTAATTTGCCAAGAGAACCATTTAATATTAATATTAATGGTCGCCAACCTCCGATATTAGGAGAAGGCACCTTAAGAAGAAGAATATTCAAAGCTTATTATCTAACAAAGACGAAATTTTTCAATTTGTTAGTAATGACTAATGAGGGACATAGTATGTTGTACAGTTTTAATGAAAGTCATGTAACGGAAGATATTACAGATGAAGAATTGGAAATTGAAGGGTATAACATGGTTAGGTGTAATTCACATAGCAGACATACTGGAGGAATAGTTTGTTACATAAGAAATTGTTTGGATTTTGTAGTCATATAAATGAATGTATTCAAAAATTGATATGGATAATGGTAATTCGCCTAAAAAACTCTAACGGTACAATAATTAATGTTATGAATGTGTACAGATCACCTGCTGGTGGAATCATTTTTTTCTTAGAGAAATTAACAGATCTAATCGAATCAATATTCAACGTAAACTACTTGAATATAATAGTAGGTGATTTTAATATAAATATCGATAATGATCGATGCATTAATGCGAAAGCACTTCTTATCGAATGACATCACTTGGATATAGTCAAGAGGTAGAGGGTCTTACTAGGAAAACTCAAAATAGTGGCACAAAAATTGATCTAGTTTTTTGCAATAAACGTAATACAAATGTATTTGTTCGTGACACACCGAAACTATCGGACCATTCAATTGTCCAAATTGAACTAAAAAAATCGTTTAAGTTAAATAAACAATTCAGTTGGATTAACACAAAAAGAGAAATTCAAGTTAGAGATTTTAATAAATTAGATGAAAATATGTTTCAAGATGAATTAATGAGCTGTGAATGGTTTAACGAGAGCACAGTGGGTGACGTTGAATTACTGGTAGATCGTCTTTACCAAAATGTAGATATGGTGCTGAATAAGTTGATTCCCATTAGATTGTGTACTAAAATTCAAAATGAAAATAAATGGTATGATAGTGAAATCAGAACGCTAGTTAATCAAAGGGATCGTGCATATACAAGCAGGCTATCACTATTAACAATCGACAAAGCTGGGATGAATATAGAAGTTGAAGGAATTTGACAACAAAAAAAAGAAAGATTATTTTATGAATTTTATAATGGCAAATAGAAATAACCCAAAAGCAATGTAGAAAATGATGAATCAAGCTATCGATGGTTGTAAGAAAAGCAATGTGATATATGAAGTTCAATGGTGTACTAGTAAGAGATGCAGAGAAGATCGCTGAAGAGTACAACAAATACACAATGAGTAGCATCCAAGAAATAATTGGTGTGCAAAATTTCGTGTCAAATAATGATAATGACGGTGAAACGATACAAGACTTTAAATTCATTAAGTTTAATAAAGAAGATGTTATTGATGTCCTAAAGCGTATCAACAAACAAACTTAGTTTGTTTAGCCTCAATAAAGGCGGCAAGTTTCTATTGGAAAAAATAGTCGAAATATATAATTCATCTGTTACGAATGGTATTTTTCCATCTGTTTGGAAGAAGACCATTGTTACTCCCATACACAAGGTGGCTAATGCAATACAACCATCTGACTACCGGCCCATTAATTCAGTAGTATTTCTAGAAAAAGTGTTTGAAAAATTAATTCAATGTCAATTGTTAGAATTCATAAAGAGAAACAAAATATTAATTAATAATAACACTACTCAACAAAAAAATGATTTTTTCTTGTCCTAGAGTTTATTTTATGATTTTTCTATTCATCATGCTCCAAAAGGAAGGAAAAATATCCATATCCCCTCTAAAGTTTGCTTTTGTAGTTTTAATACTAATAATACCAATGATGCAAATTTTTGAGTTTTTATAGAAACAGTAACTAATTTTGGTATATTTAAACACACCGAAAATAAAAGAAAGAGATTTTTACATTCATACGGTACCTCCAGATGGTGCTTAAGTCGAAAACAACCCTAAAGTGTTTTGTACAGATCTCAAAAAGGTGCAAATATCATCGAAAAAGTATAAACATGATGCTGGTGCATTTTGTTATATATGTGGCAAATTTATTAAAGTACGAGATATAAAATGTAATTGAACAACAGTGAGGAGCTTTGTGAAGCCCATGAAACATACTTTGACTGCCCTATTTGAAATTTAGATAAGCCATGTGGAGCCCACATGTAAAGAATTTTCAAAATTTCTTACTAATGCAAAAAAAAAAGTTGGCTTACTTTCAAAGTAGTAGTCTTTGGATTTTTAGGAAATAACAAAGCCAAAAATTACCAAGAATTAGTTAAAAATATTTTAAGAAATTTCAAGGCTATGGATTTTAGGCATGGACCTCTTAAAATAAGAGGTCAGTGGTTGAAGGATGTCTCTGAAAGTGCGTATGCTACAGGCTCATTTAGATAAATTTAAGAACAAGATGGGAGCCAGAAGGCTTGGATAGGGGGGGGGCCTTCAGAAAAATTAAGCATTATTATATAAAAAGCTAAAATTACTGGAAAAAAAGTATTTTTTGTATTTTCTTTTTTAATCAATAGAATTGCCCCTTCTTGAAAAAGTTGCTGAATCCGCCCCTGCATGGGAGTGTATTCAAAAGATTTAGAAGAACAAGGAGAACGTTTTCATCAAAACGTTATGAACTTCAAACGCCGTTATCAAGGCCAACATGATGAAAATATGCTGAAAGAATATATTTGAGGTTTAATAAAAAAAACTACTCATTAATATAAAGGAAAGAGTAACAGGGTCCACTTTTAAAATTTTTTTTATTATTTTGTAAGGTAATTTAATAGTTACATCTAATAAAAGTAATATACAAATAAATTTAATTTGGTTTAAAAAATAAAGAAAATTAAAATCATACATTTTTTAAGATATCTTCCAAACGTTCTCCTGGCTACAAAAGCAAACTTTTTTTTGAAATATAAATTTTTTTGGATGACTGTCGATAAACCTATCGTAATTTATGCTTTAATTGGAAAGGCAAAATTTTTGTAGACTTGTGTAATCAATCGGGTTTTCGTCAGGGTCATTCATGTGAGACATCTTTGCAATCAGTAATTGCCCAATAGAAGATATGGTTAGACCAAAGTGGAAATGTGATAGTGGCTGTATTTATTGATTTTCGTCGTGTATTCGAAACGATCAACAGGGAGATTTTAATGATATGCTAAAAGAAATGGGATTCTCAACAATAGTTATAGAGTGGTTTCGGTCATATTTAAGTAACAGATTACAGGTGACAACAGTTAATGGATGTTCATCTACGGAGGTGCAATGCAATAATGGGGTACCCCAAGGAACGGTATTAGGACCCTTACTATTTTTGCTTTATATAAACGCGATATTGGCCATATTATTAACCGGTGATAGAGATGTGTTTCTGAATTTATTTGCAGATGACACGTTGATCGCGATTAAAGATACTGATCTAAATCGGGCTATAGAGCAAATTAATAAGGTCCTTCGAGTGTTAAACGTATGGTTAAACAAGAATAGCCTTGTGATCAACATAAAGAAGTCAAAAGCAATGATACTTGGAACGGACTCGACCACTTCGCAGCCAGTGGTATTGGGAAACGAGGTGATTGAAGTTGTTAACACCATGAAATATCTAGGTGTGTTGATTGATAGTCGCCTAACTTTTAAAGATCACGCAGCAGCCGTGATTAAAAAAATGGAACAAAAGGTCAATTATTTTGGACGGGTTGCTTGAAACCTTAACCTGGAATGTCGACTAACTGTTTATAAAAGTATTATTGCACCGCATAATCAGTATTGTCCCACTGTGCTGTTTTTCTTAAACTCAAAGTATGTACAAGAGTTACAGAGACTCCAGAACCGAGGGATGAGAACGATATTGAGTTGCAATAGATATACACCAATTAATGAAATGTTGATTTGTTTAAACTTTTTACCAGTCGAACATTACTTAAGATATCAGACGTTGTGTTTCATACATAAGGTTTGTTTAGGTTTAATGCCGGAATATCTCAGTGATGGTATTGTATACTCTCGAGATGTACACAGTCACAGCACACGCACCAGGAACAATGTTTACGTGAAAGCAGTAAGGAAGAAAAGTACCAGACGGTCTTTATACTATAGTGGAATGGCATTATATAACGGATTGCCAGACGAGTTGAAACAGAGTGATCTGCGACAATTTAAGCGAGGGTTATTGACGCTTATCAAGAATTGAATTGTATTTGTATACTTTTTATTTTTTGTGCATTGTATTGAATTTGTAGATAAGTACATTTAAATAAATTAATCTAATCTAATTTCAATTGCTACCTTGCTAAAGCACGATAGCTTTATTTTAAATTTCTCCTCAGAAATTAAAGCACATTTTCCAGAAATAGGATAGTTAGAAGACATATTCGGTTTTTTCGATAAACTTAAAATACACTACAAATACACACACTTGAACGCTAAACATTCAAATGGACGATATATTGTCGTATATTTTTTTGGGGTGAAGAAATTTATTTACGTATTTTTATTTTATATTTCTATTTTAAAAATTTAAAATGCGACGCCTCTGGTTGTGATAGCAAAGGTGGGGAAATTTTTGATTTTGGAGGGCATTGTGAACTCGCGAGCGACTCGAAGAGCTGCGAGGTCGCGGTTTTGGACATTGCGAGAGTTTCTATGTATAATGTTTGAAGAATAATAAAATTTGAGTGACGCGAAAAGTTTTTGTATTCTTTTTGATTCTATTTTAGAAAAGAAGAATTTATTTTTGAAATTTCAAGTTTTATTTATTGAAAATCTCTCATTACGAATGTGCGATTAATATTTTGGATTAATAAATGTCGATGTCAATATACAACATAACAGACTAGAAGACTCAAAAATACCAAAAATAAGTCAAAATAATAATTTTAAAATTGCTATCAACTTCGGCAATTTCAGCTTTCAAATCTGATAAAGTCTAGATTCAATTATTGTATTTGTGATTAACAAATATACTACTTATTAGTAAAATTGTAAGTTAAAACTGATATTTTTTACAATTCACTATTGGGCACCTCAATATTTTAGACGCGTCTACAGAACAAGCCCCATAAACGACCCTTTGTTTTAGTAATTCCTGGTTCACCAAATTGTGGTGTTAAGAAAGCAGGCAAAATAGAATTTTAAAAAAGAATAATATAAAAAAAAAGCTTACCATAAGATTTTGATGGTATGCTCTTAAAGATTTCGATTGCTATCTTGCTAAAGCATGATAACTTTATTCTTTATTTTAAATTTCTCCTCAGAAATTAAAGCACATTTTTCAGAAATAGGATAGTTAGAAGACATATTCGGTTTTTTCGAAAAACTTAAAATGCGCTACAAATACACACACTTGAACGCTAAACATTCAAATGGACGAGATCATTGTGGAGAGAATCAAGCAAGAACGACCACTTCCACACCGCTATAATTTTTAATCCCTGTAGGCGCATTACACTTTATTTCTTTGCGCATCGCATTGCAAATCGTATCAGGATACGATTTGTGATCAGATAATTTATGGATAAATTCGTTGTATATGAGGTATCCGCTTATGGTAGCACCACTAAATATTAACAAATTTGTTATTTTTTATACTTAATATTATCAAATGATAAATAATAGGGCGAGAAAATGTGACCAACTATAGATTTTTGGCACCAAAGGCACCTTGTTGTATTTATATATCCCCCGCCGTACATGGGGCTTTGTGCAGCGGCGTCCTTAATTCGCTATTACTCGTGGGACCGAATATGGAGACCAACAGTAACAAAACCAAAACCACCGGTAGAGACTCCGCAAGGCAAGATCCGTCAAAAACTTTTATCCGGGGCAGCCAGAAAGCGTTTGTGGAAGCAGCGCCTAATGGCACTCGAGACAAACCGACAGGATGTAGGGCCCTCAGAGACACCTACATCTCGGCCAATCAAGTAATTGTTTAGTGTAATTTTGTATCATACCACAATTTTTTAGACAAACCAAAAATGTATCGACACTTTTGGAACTAAAAAGATTAAATAATATTATTACAAGAAAAATCTCTGTAAATCTTATTCTGATGACGGATGAAATAATCATCTGAAAGCTCAATAAAATTTTTTTATTGATTTTTAATTTTTAAATAACTCAATATTTTAAAGTTTAAATATTGGGTAAAAGATAGTCAGCTGAGATGGTTTAGACATTTGAATCGGATGGAGAGAGATATGCCAGTGAGAAATGTATGGCAGGCAAGACCAGCAAGAAAAAGAGGAAGACCAATGAAAACTCGGGACGACAATGTTGGACAGATCCTGAAAGAGATGGGGAAAACCTGGTATGAGGCAGGACAATTATCGTTAGAGAGAAGCGAGTGGCAAAAATTTGTAAATAGAGGAACTTGAGAAGAGAGATGGAAACCTCAACACCTTCGGGTAACATGAGGATTTATGATTTTGAATGAATTGAATTTAATATCAACGAGTTAATAATTTAACATTTTAAATATTCTTAATTTATGCTTGAGAGGTGAGCTAAGTCAACGGGCTAAGGACCGGACTCTAGGCTAGAAGCCTTATTAGGTTCGATCCCCAACTCGGCTACAAAATTTATCCGACTTCATTATGACCCTCTCCTCTCGGAAGGCAATGGCAAACCACCGAGAGTAAACTGCCAAGAAAGCCATTTAATAATAACATATTAAATTGGTCACGACACTTCTGTTAAGAAGTAATACGAAGAAGAAGAATTTATGCTTGCATTATAGTACTGGCCCCAAATAGTCCAGCAATTAGCTGGATTAGTAATGGAAATGTTATTTAGAAAGGTAATGTTAACTATAGAATGTTACAGTGGCTAAGAGATAAGATTTACCACGAATGATTGCAAAAAAGTAACTTGTAAAAATGTTCAAAATGTTTCAGCTTTAGCACACCACAAAAATTTAAAACATTGGTTCAATTTTGATCAAGTGGAAATTTTAGACGTGGAAAGTAATTAAAAAAAAAATTTATTAGTGAAGTGTTCCACTTTCAATCCAGTAACGTCAGTGTTAATTTTAGTTTATGGCTTTATAATTATATATTAGCTTTGTTTGGTATCACAGTCCTAGTGCTACACTAACTACAAATTGATTGGTGTAAAATCGCCAACTCACTTTTTATGCCAATCAACTTTTGCAATTTTTTTACACTAACTTACTCGGAATAGTTTGGTGTAGCATACCAAACAGAACTATTATTATTAGGTTATCTTCATGGTTTGGTTCATGTTTCATGGTTAATAGTTTTATTTATAATAATATCTGAATTTCGTTGTAAAATTGTCATATTTTGTTCTATCACTTTTAAATACTTTTAAATATTTTTAGTCTTGATAAAGCGAACAATAAAGTTTCGTGAAACCTCGACTTAAATTAAAAAAAAAAATTATATACGAGTAGTTTTGACTTTGTGAAAACCTTCGACGGAGTAGATAGAGAAATGCTTTGGGACATTATGACGAGAAGAGGATACCCACAACATCCTATAAACAACATTAAAGTCTTGTACAATGAAATATCAATATTACTTCAACTTGAGGAGGGACTTACTTGGTCTTACTGAAGAAATACCGACAAATCAAGGCCTTGAAAAGGATGCGGCTTATCCCCAACACTTTTCAGTATAATGTGGTGAACCTTAATATTTAAAAAATTTTCTTTAATGTAATTGTAACTGTAAATAAAATTAAATTTTCTGCTTTCCTTCTTTTTAAAATTATGAATAAATAAAAATTATTGGGTTCGTTTCACCCTCAGCTCATATTATGAGGGGTGTCGAAGACAAGTGAGTAAGTCCATTTTTTTAAATTTAAAATTTTATGTTCAAAGTACAGTGGGGCCCGCTTAATGTGATCACATTGGGACTTGAGGTTTTTGATAACAATAACCGATTGATAACAATAAAAGGAAAAAATTTTTATTGGTTATTTACTAGTATGTAGTACACCTACAAAAATTTATTAATAATAGTCACTCATTGTGAAGTTTTCAAGTAAGACTGAATCTTACAATACCCACTAACAGCAAACTATCGTCCATTTATGTATTTAAACGACGGAATTGATAATAAACATAAATATGTAATATGATATCACTTGTGTGACGTTGATTTTCTTGCTAACACCTGACTTTATATTATGTGAGTGGTATGCACAATATAAAAAAATACTTGTAACTGAAAATCAACTCCTTTGCTCGTGGGAGAAAATATTCTTAAGAATGAAATGATAACATTAACCGAATTTATGAAAACTATAAGCGATGATTTTTGTATGTAATAATAATATATGTCCGTTCCTGGCAAAAGTGACAACAATATCCGAATTATAACATTAACATCACATTAAGCGGGCCCCACTGTATAAGTAAAGTGTCAGCGTTTTCACTAATGAAGTGAAGTTAGTGTTTAGTTGATATATTGACATGACCCGTGGTAATTGCCCATTTAAGAATTTCCACAATTAAAAGTTTAATTTGATATTTTCTTGAATTTGAGTAATTTTAATTTTTACTTGGACGAATTGCGGTTGTATTGTATTCAGTTGTTGCCTATTGTTTGGTATGCTGAAAACGAGATTTTTACAGGTGGAGTATTGTTCCGAAACCTGAAAGAATTTAAATTAATCAGATATGACTGCGTTTTATTTAATTAAATTTTTTTTTGTATTGTTAATTTGTTTACCTTTTTAAAACAAACGTGAGTGCGTACGAAGAGACCTGTAATTTCGTGTTTTGTGCTAATAGAACTAGATGGTGTTAGAAGCAATTCAAATTTGAATTAAATTGGTAACATTTAATTTTCTTGAGAAATTTTTCAAATTTGGCTGGCTGTAGTGACCAATCGGCATGAGACACAATTTCCAAAAACCTGGAAAGGACAGGAAGTGAAAATTTGTGTGCGAGAAGGGATTGCTGACTGGGAAGCAAAAGAATAAAGTTGTGAACTCGAGGAGAAAAATAAAATTTCTCGATAATTTTTTGAAAACGTAACAATTTTGAAAATAAGTTGTGAATTATTATTACAAGTAAGATTAGTGAAGTGTCAGCATAATGAGAATTATAATTTCTGGAAGATTGAATTATGGGATATAAAATTTGGAAAATTTACCTGATAAACTGGAATGATGGCCGTTCATTTTGTAAAACCTCATCACGATTTATTCTCGTTCAGTCGAAAGGTTTCTTCAAAATTGCCTTTTAATACATTAGACATATTTACAAGAATTTCAAACCCAGTATTGTTTAAAACATTTTTAAGTTTTTTATTAATTTTTCACTTATTAAAGTGAATTACAAATTATTTTTTTAATTAAAATTATTTTCTTCTACAAAAATGCACTAATATGCATTATTTGCTAAAATATGCAACAAATGTTAAAAATAATATCGTTGATATTGAGGCACAAAAATAGATGTAAATAACACAGATTATAAGGAATCATTTAATTTATGTAAGGAACTACTGACCAATGCACCAATATTGACATATCCCGACTTCGAAAGACCTTTCGTCTTAACGACAGACGCCTCGAATGTAGCCATTGGATCCGTACTTAGCCAAAACAATAAACCCGTAGGATATTATTCCAGAACACTCAACTCTGCGGAGAGGAATTATAGTACGATTGAAAAGAAATTTTTAGCTATAATGGACGGGACAAAACATTTTAGACCTTACCTTTACGGAAGGAGATTTAAAATTGAAACAGATCACAATCCGCTCGTCTGGCTCCACAAGATCAAGGAACCAAATTCTCGCTTAGTGAGATGGAAATTGAAACTGGAAGAATTCCATTTCGAAGTGATCTATCGAAAAGGAAAAGAAAATGTAGTAGCCGATGCACTATCACGCATCGAGATTAACAACAAAGAAATCGACGAACTATCGATAATACCTCTGTTAGATGAACCTCCCAACCCGGAAGATTTAGATGACATTATAATCGATACTAGCCGAGATAATTCCCCAGAATACCAACGAATCCTCAACGAATTGGAAACACAGTACACTCAGTAAGTAATAACGACGATGGCAAAATAATCCCCATATCAGAACTCCCTGTCAACAACTTTAGTAACCGACTCATTGTTCTTCTTGGAGAAAGCTTTGACATACGTCTGAAACGACCGTTTAATAAAAACCATTACATTATCTTTATTAGGAAAGAAAACATCAGAGAAGACCTATCCCGAATGATAAAGGAAATTATTCGACCAAGCATCACTTATGGAATTTATTGTCACGAACAATCAATACGTAACGATCTAATAGACTTATGTAAAAGTTACATGAACAATTCAGTAAAATTTATAATCTGCAACCAATATCATACAGACATACTAGACGAAGAAAACCAGAAAGACAAAATAGCAAAATATCATGACGAAACACACACTGGCATAATCGAAACATACAACAAATTAAAATCAAAATACTTTTGGCCCAACATGAAAAATATGATTACTAACATAATCAACAAATGTGAACTATGTCTTCGATCCAAATACGAAAGAAATCCATATAATTTAAAATTACAGGGTCCTCTACTGTCAAGGAAACTCTTCAACACAATCTTCATCGATACCTTCTCATTTCAGAACTGCAAATTTCTAACTATTATAGACTCATTTTCCAGATACGCCCAATCATATTTTGTTAAAGACGGAACCAGCCTCACAATATTAAATAAACTCCGTCATTATTTCGCTCATCATAATTACCCAGAACGAATCGTTTGCGATCAAGGAAAAGAATTCTTTAACAAAACATTTAAAGAATATTGTCAACTACACAAAATTGAATTACATTTCACGACCACAAATAACCCTAATTCAAATTCCCCGGTTGAAAGATTACATTCAACCTTATTAGAAAAACTTAGAATACTCAAATTAAAAGAACCTAAAGAAACCCCACAAAATCAAATGATAACCGCCACTCTAATATACAACCAATCGATTCATTCTTCTACCGGATTCTCACCTTTCTCTATTTTGTACGGTCCCTACGAGCACGAAATCGACTTGTCTCTAGACTTGACCATATATGAAGAATATAACAATAGAAGAAAAAATGAATTAATGCCATTCATTGATCAAATTTATAAAAAGAATAAACACAAAGAAATAAAAATTCTGGACAAAAGGAATGAAAATAAGGAAAGTCCCCCACAAATTAACACCGATGTTGTATTTGTTCGGAAACCAAAAACGATAAAATACACATCTTAAATAAATCGGATTCGGTAATCAAAGGAAAATCTGTCAAAGGAAAATTAACTGATAACACACATTAGAAAAGTCAAACGACTAAGAAAATCAATTTCTTTGCAGGATCCTAACGAGCCTGGGCCTAGTACGACCCGTGTTCCCACTTCAAGTGACTCCGATTCAGAGCCAAACTACACGAGCGTTGTTTCCGTCGCGTATTTATCGTCGCGGATTCTCCGCCGTGTTGAAAACCACACGTTTAAATGGAGCAAACTACACGAGCGTAATACACGCTGTGTGGTTTTCATACGGCGGAGAATACGCGACGATAAATACGCGACGGAAATAACGCTCGTGTAGTTTGGCACTCAGAGTAACGGATACTTTGGCGAAAAACTGGGTACAGCAAAAGTACACTCTCATTATTATAAGTTTTATTTTTATTTTAATCTTACGCAATTAGAAATTAGTCTTAGACAATTAATAGCAAACGGTATCATTTTAGAACATAAAATACCCTTAGACGCCCTAACAAGATGTCGATATGATCAATTACAATTAGAAACATTAGCAGTAGAAAATACTTTAGAAAAATTGTTACATTTCAAACAGAAACGTGGTTTATTTAACTTTCTCGGGAGTACTATTAAATTTATCACCGGAAACCTAGATGAGGAAGATCTTTCAAACATTAATAAAAATCTAGAAATCTTGTTCTCTAATCAAAAAGAGCAAACCTCTAAAATATCAGAGATTACCTCTTTCGCTAACCATATCACAACTCGTTATGAAAATGATTTGAGAAAATTAAACAAATTTCAAAACGATACGATCAATGCGCTCAAATCCCTAACAAAATTAGTTAACGTAAACCAGCTATTAGATTTAGAATTGCATAACATCCAAAATTATCACGAAATCATAAAAACATTAGAAAGAACAATAAATTTAGCTAAACTAGAAATTCCCAACATTGAATTAATAACCTTCTCAGAATTGCAAGAAATTTACAACCTTTTAATTAAAATTTATACAAAAGATAACCTTTTGTTTTTAGACGACACTCATTTATTTGAAATACTAGATTTATCAAAGTTCACTCTAATAATTGCAAATAGTACAATAGTAATGATATTAAAAATTCCCATTCTAAATCCAACTCCTTACACACTTACAAAAATATTCCCAATTCCAAATTTGCATTCTCAAATTTTGATACCACCGACTTCATACCACTTGCAAAGAAACGAAGACGAAAAATGGTTACAAGACTGCACACACGGAATAAACCAAACAGTCTGCTACAGTCCTGTTATCACAGCATGCAAATTGCAAAACTTGCAAAAATGTCCAATAGCTCAAGTGGAAGGCACGCACGAGATTTATGCAGTATTATCAACAGGAATAATTACCAGCTTCAATCCACCACAAGAAATAATAGAAAATTGCAATTACCGAATAAATAAGTACACACTCCAAGGCACTAATTTCATACAATCAAATTGTAACGTCATAATCCAAGACCAAAACATCAAACTCAAATCTATTAACTTTACGATTGCAATACCCAAAACAAATCAAGAAGAATTAAAAGGCGCATATGAAGTTCAACTAAAAACAGAACACCTTGAAAATCTAGAACAATTAAAAAGAGACCTAAAGAAAATGGAAGAAAAACCATCAATACGTCCACTCATGCATTACGTTCACTACTCCGCCACAACAATAATAATATTATCTCTTATAATTTTTGTAGGTATCCTAATAAAGTTCAGAAAACAAATCTACAATCGAATTTTCCAAAAGAAAACAATCATCAAGATCTCAAAAGAAGACGCCGTGGAGATGAACTTATATCCTGGGTTGACCGAGGACGCCCAACATTCTTAATGAGGGAAGAGTTAAGTGACCGACACACAAAAGGAACCATTGCTGGAGCCGTATTGTAAATAGATGATAAGGAAATATAAAATTATAACATTATGGTGCTAATGCACCTTTGGCCGTTGCAACTGCAAACAATCTGTAAACTGTTCACTCTTGTTAATCTCATGTTTAGATAATAAAGTTATATAAGGGGATGTTAACCCAAAAACCACAGTCAGTGATTCTTGATGCATACGCTTGTAACAAACTGTACTCGTCTTAGTAATAAATAAATCTTTTTTAAAACTTAATTAATCGTAATCCGAATTTAATTATATAAATGAGACTGAGAGCTTTATAACTTAGTACAAAGAAATGCAGATTCAGGTAAACAAATTTTATTATGACTAAGCGTCGACCAAAGAAGGGAACACAAAGGGTATTAAAATTTGGCAACGTTGGATAATTTACGGACGATTATATACATTTGAAGTATTTAAGAAAATGAATGGTTACTATTTTTACCGCAAAATTTTTAAGGGGGCGGTATGTGACAAGCCGTAATACAGTCACTAGGGGTGCGTTCCACTTAAAGCCCACGACGACCGCAGCGTGGTCCCGTGGTTCTTTGATTGGACTAAAGATCGAAACCAGTTATTTGATTGGACTGACGAACGACCGTGGTCGTCGTAGGCTTTAAGTGGAACGCACCCTTAATAGATACAGTACCGCAACGTCCGGCCATTTTGGGTCCAAAATAACGCTCTCTCTCTCTCGCACTCATTGGCCCCGCAACCCCTATGCGAGAGAGAAAGCGATATTTTGGACCCAAAATGGCCGGACGTTGCGGTACTGTATCTATCTAGTGACT
Organism: Rhagonycha fulva; assembly: GCA_905340355.1. NCBI lineage: Eukaryota > Metazoa > Arthropoda > Insecta > Coleoptera > Cantharidae > Rhagonycha > Rhagonycha fulva. Next base: position 24,240,916 of record HG996554.1, read on the forward strand.
GTAAGCCGTAATTTAGTTGTAAAATTAAGAGAGGGGTAGATAGCAGCAACCACAAATTTTAACACAGGCATTACGTATCTTTATATTTCTCAATCAACGATAATATGCAAAATATGCTTTTTGAAATGCAATTTTTTGGATTTTTCTTTGTCCAATTCATCTAGATCCGAAGCGAATCTGTTGGCATATCAATATTAAAGAACATGCAATTTCATAAAATCCGTGCTCTACTTATAAGTTATAACAGTATTCGATTTTATTAGTTCACGACTATTCTACTCTATTTAACATATTTTTTTCTAAAATTACACCTTCCGTATTATTCCATCAAGATGATGATGGTAATTAAGCAAGATTAAGTTTTTTAATCGGATCAAAAACTTTAATCCGGTAAAATAGAATTAAAATAGAAAATGTTTGTACGGTACTTACCCGGAGTATTCGAAATTTTAAATGCTCGTAACTTTGCAGAAAATGAAATTAAAATGATGGGAATAGAAGCTCATTCAAGCTCAAACGAATCTCTATCAATAGACATCAATTTCACAAAAAAATTCAAAATAACAACGAAAATAGAAAAAGCATGTTTGCAGCCCCCCCCCCAAAGAATTTTGCAAATAACTTTGCAACCGTTGAGGCTCAAACGAAAAATTTGGAAGCTCATTGATGCTCAAACGTTTGACGCAAATTCTACCCAAAAATTCGATTTGGGGAGGGAGGGCAGCGACATTTACCTCTTTATCAAAAAATGGAAATCATAAAGAAGCTAAATAAAAACCAAACTGTTACAAGCGTGGCGAAATTATAATAATGTAAGAAACTCGACAGTGTATGATATTAAAAAAAAATAAATAAAAGTAAAAATACTGATTTTATATGGAAAATCCTGCTATGGAAAACGCCTTGTTTACTTGGTTCCTTCAGGAACGTGCCAAAAGGACGCCAATATCGGGCGAAATTATTTGTAACAAAAGCTCTATTTTGTTATTTTTACAAACATAAATTTTTTTAAAATAAATTTCGGTAATTTACCGAAATAGAAATCATGTTGAGAAAATCTTAAAATTTTAAAAAACCTTACGATTTAACGCATGTTGCTCAGAGCTTAGTCGAAAATTTCAACTATCCATAACTTTGTATAAAATTAGCTTAAAATCTTACTTACTGAAGCTCTTCCAGGCTCAAACGAAGCTCTAACGTTTGACACCAATTTCAGCTCAAAATTCGACTTGGGGGGGGAGCAACGTGTCTACCTTAAACATTTAAACATTAAAACATTTTTACGACGGTTGAGGCTCAAACAAAAAAAATGAATGGCCATTTAGGCTCTAACAATTGACACCAATTCTATCACAAAATTCAATTTGGGGAGAGGGCAGCGACATGCACCTCATGCATCGATAAATCCGCCAAAGTTTTCAGTATTTTAAATAAGTTTATTTGAAAAGTTTTATTATATTTTTTGGAAATTAATATTGGTACGAAAATTTCGATGTCAATACATACATAATAATGTCATTAGTACAATTTTTGATAAGGCGAATTTTTAATAAAAAAAAAAGGTGAAAATCATGCGTTTCCAATATTTTTGATTTTTTTTTAAATTTAAAAATTGTTTTCGGGTTTTTTGGAACATCTTTGACTATCCTGAATTTTTTGAGATGTCGGATGTCTAATGAAATATAAAAAAACTATTTTTTCTTTCTAAAGTCAACAGGAATTATTAAAAGTTGAAATTTTACACACGACTATCTTTTTACGTATCAAACTCTGTAAAAAAATTGCGACGGTAATATTTCAAAGAGGAATATTTCACATAATATTTATCTGGTTATATCTTTTTAATCTAGTAAATTTAAAGTTTAAATTTTACATAATTTACTTGTACGAATATAATCTTTAATTAATTCAGGTAAAAAAAAGTAAATATAAATATTTATTATTAATTAATTAAAAATATTTCTGCAAATATTTTCATCCGGAATCGCTTGAAAAAGTGCAAGCCACGCTGAAAAAAAGGTGTACTTAAAAGTAGAACAATTTGTGCCTAGAATATCTACAAGTACAAATTGGGTGAAAATTATGTACAATTGTACTTAATTTTAGTCAATTTTAGTCATCTCTAGCGCAATTGTACTATTTTATAGCACAAATTGTGCTAAATTTTTACACAATTTGTACTTGTAGACAATCTAGGCACAAATTGTGCTACTTTTAAGTACACCTTTTTTTCTGTGGAGCGATAACGTTTACCATACTTTTCAGGACTACTTTTTGTAGCAATTATATAGGAGATAAAGATTGACTTGCGTTTATTCTGTTGCAATGTCTATGTCCAATTAATTATTATGAAAAGTCTTGGTTTTTAGTGGATGAAAATAAGACAAAATATCAAATTGTCGATTTGGTGACAGGTGGCCCTGAGCCACTTGGCCCTGCGACAACTCGCCTCGGACAACTGGCCTTGGCGAAAACTGGCCCTGGAGACAAGTGGCCCTGGTGACAACTGGCCTTGGCGAAAACTGGCCCTGGCGACAAGTGGCCCTGGTGACAACTGACCCCGATGACAACTGACCTTGGCCAGTAGTATACTGTTTTACCAGCGGAGAAATATTTTGTCAAATATTGACCAGCGGAGAAATATTTTGTCAAATATTGATTTTGCCTAAGTAGTTTGACAAAAATAGTATACATATCGGTGCCAATAACAATATATAAAATTATTTATTAAGAATACGAATTGTAACAATACAATAATAATAAAATGCAATTAAAAACTTACAAAGTAAAATTCATATTCTTCATAATAAAATTCATAATAATAATAAAATGGAATTAAAAACTTACAAAGTAAGATTCATATTCTTCAGTTAATAAAGAGCTGTCATGCATACATTACAAGTGAGCTTTAATCGTCGCGTCATCTGTAGATCACTTATCTGCCAATATCAGGGACGTGCTCATGGGGGGATGGGGGGGGAGGAGTTCCCCTCTCTAATGTTTCAGAAAGTTGACAAAAACACTAAAAAGTTGATCAATTTGGCATTTTTTATATCTAAATTTACTAAAACCTGCAAAACTTACAAAAAGTTGGCAATTTTGAATTAATTCAGTTGGCAAATTTGAAATTTCTCCCCCCTAAAAAAAGTTGGTTGGGCACGTCCCTAGTCGATATACTAACAGAAACAAAGATACATCTTCTTAGGTGATGTAAACTGCCCTAATCCATAGATCAGGTAAAAATTGAAAGTTGTAAACTGCCCTCCGACCAAAAATAGCAACACTAATCCGGAATGTAAACTGCCCTAATATAGGTACGGTTTAGTAATTAATTTAGTGGGGATTTATTACCGGACCGGACTTGACCGGTAGATCTTTTTTTTAAAGATTTACTAATAAAAAATAAATTTTTTCCTAACACTAACCTAAACCCGTGAATATTTCTTTAATGATTAGTTTTAAAAAAATCGTTTTGTAACCTAACCTAACCTTGCCCGGTAGATCTCTCTTTTAAAGATTCACTAATAAAAAATAAATTTTTATCACCGTCATATTGAAATTATTAATTTTTTAGTCATATCCTATCAGAATTCTCTAATTATGTGTTTTAGATGTTTGATTCTTTGCCCTGTATAAATTATTACAATGACAAAATTCACCTTGAATACGGTCCTCAAAAATATGATTTGGAAATCTATGTTACTTTCCACCCTGTATGATAAAATTGTTAGTACTTAAGGAATTAATAAATTAAGCCGAATAACAAAAGAGAATAGTTATAGTTTGGAGGGCACTTTACATCCCAGATTAGTGGCAACCTTTTTGCTTGGAGGGCAGTTTACAGTTTTTGGTCAAATTTGGAGGGCAGTTTACAAAACCCCAGTAGTATACTGTTTTACCAGCGGAGAAATATTTTGTCAAATATTGATTTTGTCCAAGTAGTTTGACAAAAATAGTACACATATCGGTGCCAATAACAATACATAAAATTATTTATTAAAAATACGACAAATGCGAAATATAGCTTTAATCTTGAGCTTTAATCGTCGCGTCATCTGTCGATGACCAGTTATACTAACAGAAACAAAGATACATCTTTTTAGGTGAATGTAAACTGCCCTAATCCATAGATCAGGTAAAAATTAAAAGTTATTCGCGTTTTACATTACCGTTGGTGGCGCCACCGTCAACAACAACATTACGTCTTTCAGCAGTTCCAATTATTCCGTGTGGTGGCGTTTTCTTAATGTAAACAAAAGAAAATGTTTGCTTATAGTGTTTATGTTGGTACTTACTATACGTTACAAACGAGTTTGAAATTATTCCGCGTGGTGGCGTTTTGTTAATGTAAAACGCGAATAAACTGCCTTCCGACTAAAAATAGCAATACTAATCCGGAATGTAAACTGCCCATTTATATTTATTTTAAAAAAATATCGGTTTTTAAGAGTAACCTACCAACGGATCTCTGTTTTTAATAAAATGTAACTTATTACTACGCAGATTTTAATTTTACAAAATAAATAAATGGGTAAAAATTGGTAAAAAAGCCAGTTGTCACCAGGGCCACTTGTTTCCAGGGCCAGTTTTCGCCAAGGCCAGTTTTCGCCAAGGCCAGTTGTCCGAGGCGAGTTGTCGCAGGGCCAAGTGGCTCAGGGCTACCTGTCGGAACACCCAAATTGTCAACAATTTACTAGTTTCATCATCGGGACTACAAGACTCAAAAATACCAAAACATAAACCTAGAAAATAATTTTAAAATTGCTATCAATTTCGGCAATTTCGACTTTCAATTCTGATAAAGTCTAGATTCATTTATTGTATTTGCGATTAACAAATATACTACTTTTAGTAAAATTGCAAGTTAAAACTGATATTTTTTACAATTCACTATTGGGTACCTCAATATTTTAGACGCGCCTGCAAAATAAGCCCCATAAACGACTCTTTGTTTTAGTAATTCTCAGTTCACCAAATAGTGGTGATAAGAAACCAGGAAGAATAGAATTTTAAAAACGAATAATATAAAAAAAGCTTACAAGCAAAAAAAGATGTTGATGGTATGCTCTTAAAGATTTCGATTACTACCTTGCTAAAGCACGATAACTTTATTTTAAATTTCTCCTCAGAAATTAAAACACATTTTCCAGAAATAGGATAGTTGGAAAACATATACGGCTTTTTTGTTAAATTTAAAAACTTTGCTACACACACTTGAATTATTTCAAAGTTTATTTTACATGAATTATAATTACATATCTATAGATATATATTAAAATTGGCCTTCAATAGTAAAAAGCCTTCCTATCTCTGTTCTAAGTATTAACAAATTAAGGTGGGATTTTAGCAGTTGAAAATGCGTTGAAATCGATGTGATTTATATTCTAAATTGTAAAGTTATTATAAAACTTATCGATTTATTTTTTTTACCGGACGTTGACAAGGCGTTAGTGCAGATATCGACGCCAAGATTTTTGTAATTTTTTTTTTAGAAAGAAGATTAAAAAATTCACAAAGTTCATTAAAATTAAACATTTTTAAAATGTTATTGCACTAGCATAAAATAAGAAATCGAAAAATTTTTTTTCAAGAAAGGTCGACTACCTAAACCGCTTTGTATTTTTGAAAACTTAAATTTTATTTAACAAATTCTTCTAGAAATTCCAGTAGTTGACGAAATTAAACTTCGAGATATAGAAGTAATCGATTTATAGCGGAAAGACAAAAAATAGTATATTAGCGCTCGGGAGTAAAGTGACTTTTCGTCCTTCGGGTAAATTTTCCCCTTCGACTGCGTCTCGGGGAAAAACCTTTACCTTCATGACGAAAAGTGGCACTTTACTCCCTCGGTGTATAATATACTATTTTAAAGTACTTGAAAAAACGATTATTTCTGTTTTTTATAGAACCCCGTAGCATCAAAACTAAGCGAGCTATGCAACAATAAAGTTGATCTTTGTGTTTTTTTGGCGACAAAAAATGTGAAAATCACAAATATGTGATTGCTTTTTCACCGATATTTCGCATAGTTTTTAAGCTATCGTGTTCTTCAAAAAACCATTTTGTAGGTTTTGTCAAGAGCTATAAGCTCATATAAATATAAATTTTTTTCAGCCCTTATTTTTGAAAGGGTTTGAGCTGAAAAGGATTGAACAAAGTACTATTTGCAATATGCAAACCATAAGTGTTCGTATCTTATTTAATTTTTATACTACAAACAAATTAAATATATAAATTATTAACTCGTTGATATTAGATAATATAAAACTTCAAAATATCGAGTTATTATTAAATTAAAAATTGTTAAAAGATTTATTTAGCTTTCAGAATAATATACTGATGACGAACGATATATCGTTTGAAAGCTAAATAAATCTTTTAACAATTTTTAATTTAATAATAACTCGATATTTTGAAGTTTTATATTATACAAACAAATTAACCTAAATTTTCAAAAAAGTAAAACCTACAATTTTCTACTTTATAAAATTTTGCGTATCATTAATAGTTTTTGAGTTATTTAAAAAAGCAATTTTTTGCAAAATTACAAAAATGCTCTCTTCACTTCAACCTCAAATTTTTTCAAAACTAGAAGTACTAGTACAGGTCGAACTTCTAGAGCCTAATTACCTACATAAATAAAATTAATTGTGAAGTAGTAACGTTTATTTTTCATTGGGGTGGTAATTAGAAGGTGATTTTCACATTTTTTGTAGCAGAAAAAAATAGAGATAATTATTTTTGTCATAGCTCGCTTAGTTTTGATACTACGGGGTTTTACAACAAGCAAAAACTAAGGTTTTTTAAGCGCTTTAGAAAAGGTTTTATGAGTTTTCCGCGAAAAATGCATTGTTTTTTTGGTTATTTCACGTAGAAACTTATAATTTTGGCGTTTGAATAATAAGAAAAGAATATTTTAATAAGAAGCAACCTAACAAGCTATTACTCCGTTTGTAGTGGGTCTACAGACACCATTAACCCACCTTTTTTTTTGTTTTTTATAAGCTCCATTTTTTATGAGAATAATTTTTTTGATAAAATATTTACTTTTTGAGTTAATCGCAAAAAACCGTCTGAATACGTGTTTTTTTGGTTAAATAATTAACATTTTCACTCGCGAATAAATCGAGAAGTATTGACTTTCTAAAAGAAATGTACCTATATTGAATAAAAGTTGCTTAGAATTAGTCAATCTATTTATTCCCGGACTTATTTTGAATGAAACATTTTTCACCCTCGAGAATTTTTTAGTCCATTTTCAAGACTTTTTAGAAAAAACTGTGAGTTTTGACACCCATTATTTTTTATAAACTTTTTTTTATATATACGGTATCCCAATTCTCCGCAAAAAGACAAATGTGAGTGGTATACATTATTATTGTAGTAATTTTAAATAATAACCAAGCTATTCAATGTATACGATGTTAAATTATAGTGATAAGAAATATAAGCTATTTTTGCTTCGTCACATTAAAGATTAGATTACTTTTCTCAGAAATTATTGTAAAATTCACGCCTACAGTCTACGGTGGAATGGGAATCATGAATTTCCCCTAACTTCATTTCAATTTTAAAACGTGGTCAACTAAAATCTCGCCTTAAGGCTATTTTCCAGAATACACGGAAAATATTTAAATATTTAGTACCTACATAAAAAGAAAAAAATTGTTAGCGCTTTTCCGGAAAACTGTTGTGGTATAAAATTTTTTATCAATGGTACAACTGAGTACAAATCAGGCACAAAAGACGTGTATAGTTTGATGACAACATTTTTTAATGGGGGTTACAGCATTAAATAAGAACCTCACGTTTGATTTTCGTTTTTCCAGAAAACTTTTGAGATTCAAAATATTTCACTGATGGTACAATTGGGTACAAATCAGGTACAAAACAATAGTAGGTACTGTTGGTTTTTAATTTTATTTTAAGAGTGTTCCTACTTAATGTTAATGTGATAACAGGTAGCACGGTGTTTTTGAACATAACAAAGGTCTTGCGTCAAGCGACGGATTTAGCACTTATGAGGCGCCCAACCGCGCCCACCCCTAGCGCCGCCACTGACTCAATATTACTGGTAACGCTTAAATAACAAAAAAATGATATATTTTGTTAACACAGTAACATAAAATTAATTTAATGATACCTCTGCACTTATTAGTAACAAAATTTGCACTGAAAAAATGCATTATATGAATGACGGTCATGCAATGCTATAAATAGATCACACCACAAACTGGACCCTCATCATTCTTGTATAGTTCCGCATGGACTATGATCGTTTTTCTGTAAGCCTAAGGATTTTGAAAACGCGTTTACGTTGGACCCAAATAACTTTTCTCAATTTTTTTTTTACCAAAAGATAGCTTTAGTTTTAAGCTAACAGATGGCTATAACAGAATATTTTCGAGAAAAATGGACCCTGATCATTATTCCTGTGGCTCTTCAATTGCTAATAAAAAAAACTTACCTTCACTTCCAAAGATCTTTTTCGGAGGAGGTTTAAAATTCTACCTTATACAATCTTTAGTAACCAAATCACCAACTACTGTCGCTCTAAGAATGTTGAATGGACTTCCGGACTGGTGATGACGCTGTGGTGTTGCAGTCCGACTTCAGGATCAAATGAATGCACTACAAAAGTTTGTTGACTTGCAGGATTCACTAATTTAAATGCATCAATAGCAGATGGATTGAAAAGTGCTAATTTACCACCGAACGACGAACTTCCACTTGCAATTTGACAAGGTCGTATCTCAAAAAAATAACTCGTCCACCAAAATGGCGCCGCAAGATAAAAAAGATGTTCCAAATTATTAGCGCCGCAGATGTTAAATCACAACGAGGAGCCGAAATAAGATGGATTAAACAAAGCACAGACGGTAATATATCAATTAACTGAATAGATGACGGTGTAATTATTAAAAATAACACGATATTAGGTAAAATTAACCGATGTTTTCAATACACGTCTTACTTATCTTGGTCTTACTATGCGTCTTACTTGCTTGACGACTGCTTCGTGTTCCCTTATCAAACTTGCGCGAAGGGGCGAAGGTCGTTTGCAAGTCTGCGTCGCCTCTATCGCAAAGCGAGTACATACAGGGCACTGAATAATTTTATGTAAGGAATTAAAAATTCGTTACAACATCGGCGATGTTAATTTTTCAATGTTAATACAACGTTACAATAAAACGTTGCGTCAATGTTGCTTTAACATCTGTAAGATTGTACCGACATTGCTTCCATATTGCATTTCCACATCGCTTTAATATTAACGCGATGTGATAGGGATCTAACTTAAATATTGTTATAACATTGTGCACATGTTATTTATAACAAAAATTAAATGTTGTAGTAGCGTTAAACTAATATTAAAAATGAATTTATATACACAAAATGATAAAGTGGTACGCATTTTGATGCATCATTAAAATTTATTTATGCAACATTTTGACCATTAGCGTATATTTGCTCATTAAAAATGTAATTTTTAATTAGAAAATTAATTTCTGCCAAATGACATGATAAATTAACATCGACGTTGTTAGATTTTTCAATGTTGATACAACGTTACTACAAAACGTTGCGTTAATATTGCTTTAACATCTGTAACATTGTACCAACATTGCTTCAATATTGCATTTCTACATCGCTTTAATATTAATGCGATGTGAGAGGGATATATTTTAAACATTGTAATAATATTGTGGTTTTTAATGTTAAAATAACATTACTTTTTAATGTTAAAGCAACAACACTTTTTAATGTTGGAGCAGTGGCGGATTTAGCACTTATGAGGCCCCAGGCGCAATTCAATTTTGAGGCCCCCCTTTTCAATATTTGCATTACTCATTTACATTACATTTTACAGTAATGATTTTCAACTTCCGGCACACAGAGGGGGGATTTAGCGCCGCAGGCGATTTTTTTGAAAATACTACCTAATTTATATGGGAATATTTCACCTGAGATCTTGTTTTAATACCCAAACTACATTATGGAACTTTTTCATCAAATCCATCAATTTTTCACTTATTTAACTAGAAATTTCTGATGGACATTTGAAAGTTGTTTTTTTAAGTATTGTATCAAATTAACATTGAAAATTCTTGTACCAATAAGTTCCAATTTTTATAATTAATACAACCTAAAGGACGCTCTAGACGATCAATCTTTTGATAAAAAGATTGAGTCAATTGATTGTATCAAACGTGATTGATCGTTTAGAAACCCACTTGACGCTTGAAGCAACCATTGACGGTGATTGATAAAAAGTTCGAATAACTCAAGCGGTTGAAAAGGGCGAGTTACGTTGACCTGTCAGTTACGTTGACCTGTCTATGTCACCGGATAATATGTAATGATAGTATCTTGCTTATCAATAAGCCGAATGCAGATGCATCATAGTCCGGTGACTTCAGCGTGAACTCATAAAGAATATGTAATGATAAGTCAGTCTAGTATTTACCTTTCTTGAATAAACACGTAAAATAAAGCTTTGTCTTTTTTTTTAAAAAATAAGATTTCGTTACCGAAATCTTATCTGGCGCAGTCGGTAGGATCCTCTAGGGCTAGTATTTCAATCGCGAATTATTAGTGTTCGTTTTAACGATTCACTGGAGGAAATTCAAGAAAGCAAAGAAGTTGAAAACCGCACCCACGGACGACATCGCCGAGTTTGCAGTGAACCAACTCGATACCCAACCAACGGACAGCATCGCCGCAGGTTGAGAACGACTCCGTTGCATCATAATAAGAACCACATCGTCTTGTTAATGCAGATCCAAATTCGAAAATATTGGAAAATTCAAATGAAAAAGCAACAAATCCTGTAAGTCATTTTAATTATATAATTTGTAATAATCTATGTGAATCGCGTTTTTAAATAATAAAGGTACAAATACAATTTGCTAACTACGTTAGTATATGTCAGACATCGAAGAAAATTTACGCGACCGATCACCTCTTAGAAGGATCACAATGGCAGTTCCAGTTACGCCGAGGTTAGAAAAATTTCACTTAGACACGGTACCTGAATTCGATGGTAATCCAGCTACACTAGCTATTTTTATTCAAGCTAGTGAATATTTATTAAATACTTATATTGATGTAGCTGATATTAATAATCCGCGAACCACATTTTTGTTGCGAGCTATTATAGCAAAATTGAAGGGACGCGCATTAGAATTAGTAGGGGCCCGTAGTAATTTAACAAATTGGAATTCTATAAAAGAATTATTGTTGAGATTCTTTGCCGATCCGCGGGATGAGAAATGTTTAATGGGAGATTTGTTACAATTAAAGCAATTAAAAAATGAAAGCGCTATTACTTATGGTAATCGATGTCAAGATTTGTTAAGTTTGTTATTAACTAAATTACAGTTAGTAGAAGTAGACGGGCACGTATTGAATGCTAAAACACAAATTTATGAACAACAAGCTTTAGATGCTTATTTAAGAGGACTTCATAATAATTTAGCCATTCGGTTGAGGAACCCCCCTAATTTGGAAGTTGCCATAGGATATATGATAGAAGAAAATAATTTTAATTATACGCAAAATAATGCGACGGTAAATTATAATCATAGTAGTAATAATGCACATAAACCAAATGTATTTAATGCAAGCGCTCAATTTAACAATCATAATCAAAGAAATTTTAATTCGACACCAGCCCAAAATTATCGAAACATTAATTTCAATAATAACTTTACTAAAAGAAACTATGGAAATGGCCTTAATTATAATAATTACAGGCCTAACACATTTAACACTTTCCAATCGTCTTATCGTCCTAATTTTAATAGACCCACACAAAATCAAAATTTTAGTAGACGGGTAAATCAAAATTTTAATCAAAGGTTGAACAATGCTAATCAGCAATATCGCCCTGAACCAATGGATACGTCCTCGGGAAACACAAGACGACAACCAAATCAATTTCAATCGCGTGGTAATCAAAATCTTGTAGTAGAGGAATTATTTAACCAAGAATTTAGAGATGATAGGGCACAAGAGAGTGCACGGGAAGAAATTAACGATGGGGAACGTAACCAAAATTTTTATATGGACGGCGGGGAAGAAAATGCAACATAATTAATTTAGCTAATATTAACACGTCCGCTTTACCATATATTAAAATCCCTCACGCAAATTTAATCTTAATGATCGACACCGGGTCATCAAAAACATTATTAAGTCCCCAAATAGTAAATAAATACTACAAAAACTATATAAAAACATCTCCTTTCAAAATTAGAACGGCTCATAAAACAACATTTCACAAATTAATAGCGCGCATTCCCTTACCAAAAACATTTAATACTAAAGAATATTTTGATTTTTGCATATTTGATTTTAATCCCAATTACGATGGCCTAATAGGAATGGATTTATTAAAACATTTAGGTGCTAATATTGATCTAAGAAAAAATGTGCTACACACAAAAAATGGTGTAATACCCATATATTTTGAACCGTTAAAATCAAAACAATTTAATTTACCGCCGCGACATCAACAATTTATAAAAGTACCGATAAATACGAATTTAAATTATGGTATAATCGAATACCAAAAATTAGCAGATGGTGTAGAAATCCCTCAATGTCTAGTAAAAATTAAAAATCGCGAAGCTATAATTAGTATAACAAATAGTAATGAAACAAAAAAATTAATAAATATAGAACCCTTAAACGTTATAGAAGCGGAAGATGTAGAACTAATAGAGATGAATAAAATTAATTATGATAAGAATATTGATAAATAATTTAAAAAATATTAGATTAGATCATTTACATATTGAAGAAAGTAAGGCCATTAGAAAAATATGTTACGAATATAGAGACATTTTTCATTGCACTAGTTTACCATTGTCCTTTACTAACATTGTAAAACATGAAATAAAAACAAATGATGAGATACCGGTATTTAAAAAGGCGTATAGAATGCCTCACGCACAACAAAAGGAAGTCGAAAACCAAGTAACCGAATTGCTAGCTAACGATATCATTAGTCATTCGCACAGTGCTTGGAGTAGCCCAGTACTCGTCATTAACAAAAAATTAGACGCATCGGGCGTACAAAAATTCAGAATGGTGGTCGACTACCGTGCACTAAACGAAAAATGCGTTGAAGATAAATATCCCCTCTCACATATTTCGGACATATTAGATAAATTAGGAAAATGTGCTTACTTTACGACTTTAGATTTAGCATCGGGATATCATCAAATTGAGATGCATCCTCGAGATAGAGAAAAAACGGCTTTTTCAACACCGCGCGGACATTATGAATATAAACGTATGCCGTTCGGGTTAAAAAACGCCCCCGCAACTTTTCAACGCGTAATGGATAATATTTTGCGCGGCATTCAAAATGAAGCTTGTATAGTTTATTTAGATGACATTGTAATATTCTCTACGTCATTACAAGAACACGTCGAAAAATTAAGGGTGGTGTTTGATAGGCTTAGGCAAGCAAATTTTAAAATCCAAATGGATAAGTCGGAATTTTTGAAAAAGGAAGCACAGTTTTTAGGCCATATTATTACTCCGGAAGGTGTAAAACCAAATCCTGCAAAAATTGAGGCGGTAATACAATACCCACCTCCTAAAACAACAAAAGAATTAAAAGGATTTTTGGGTTTAACTGGGTACTACAGGAAATTTATAAAAGATTATGCAAAAGTAACAAAGCCTCTAACAGTATGTTTAAAAAAAGGTAATAAAATTGAACATAATAAGGAATTCCTCGAAAGTTTCAGTAGATGCAAAAATATTCTAATTAATCACCCAATATTACAATATCCTGATTTTGAAAAACCTTTTATAGTTACATCAGATGCTTCCAATGTAGCCTTAGGGGCAGTTCTCTCCCAGGGACCAGTAGGTTCAGATAAACCCATCTGTTATGCTTCACGCACCTTAAACGAATCTGAAAGAAAATATAGTACCATCGAGAAAGAATTATTAGCGGTAGTCTGGGCGGTCAAATATTTCCGACCTTACTTGTATGGACGAAAATTTATTATTTATTCAGATCATCGCCCTTTGGTCTGGTTATCAAAATTGAGGGAGCCAAACTCAAAATTACAACGTTGGAAGATAAAACTAGAGGAGTATGATTACGAAATAATTTATAAAAAGGGCAACCAAAATAGTAATGCAGATGCATTAAGTAGAATTGAAATAGAGAATAAAAATGATAAAAATTTTCTTAATTTCGAAAGGAATTTCCTTAATAAACAAATACCCCGTTCGCCCACCGTGTTAGAAAAAGTAGGAAATCTTTTAAAAGCTCCGGCAAAGTTTTCATTATGTCATTGTGTCAGTAGTGACCTATATATGAATGCGGGTATTGCATTAGAATTCAAACAAGTGTTTGGACAAGTGCAACATTTAAAAAATCAGAAACCAAAAGTACAATCTTTTGTCTATTTGCAACAAGATAATAGATATATATTTTTCGTTATTTCAGGTTATAAATGACCCCTTTATGTATCTGTTTTGAGCCCTATAAAAGGGGTCTTTTCTCAAAAGGTCACCTCAAGGGGGACCAACCCGACCATAAAACTAAGTTTTATAAGGTCCTAGGACCTATAAAACTTTACTTTATAAGGTCCTAGGACCTATAAACACAGTCCTTGTTGAGATACCTGCCCGAACGATTCATCCGTTCGGGTGAACTCCTGTTTTTCGCTTATGTTGTCAATAAATTGACTAACAACTTGCGATCTTCACGCCATCTATCGATAGTAATTTCAGAGCAATTCACCCGTCGATAAACACGCGTTTATCTATATGTTGTTAATAACTTGACAAGCAACTTGCGATCTTCACGCCATCTATTGATAGTTATCTCAGAGCAAAAAAATCGTGAATTTTGTGGAATATTATCCCCAAAATAACGAAATTACGACACCTTAAGTTAAAAAATTGGCAATTAAATTAAGTGTTACTTTATATTTATTTACAAAATCATAGATTTAGATAAAATCCGACAAAATTCGAGATTTTTTTGCAATAATTGCATAACGTGATCATCCGTCCGTCAATACGACGGACCGATCGTTATTTCAACATGCTGTCCGTCAGACCAAATTGTCCGTCATTCGGAAATTTCAAAAGAAAATCATCCTTTTTCACTCCAAAGAGACAAACATTGATCAACGACTTGCAAGCTTCACGCCATCTATCGATTGCTATTTTAGAGCTATTATATAAAATCGCGAATTTTGTAGGATATTTTTCCTGAAATAACGAAAAATTGTTCATATCACGCGGGCGATAAGGGTTTTCATCCTTCGGTCGATTATTCACTCGCCGCTGCGCGGCTCGTTTCATAAACTTTCGCCCGGCGGATGAAAATACCCCCTTTATCGCCCTTGTGATATAAACTACTATTATTTAATCACAAAAGATAAATACTGGGATAAACCCACTTACGAAAACTTGTTTAATTGTTTAGTTAGGTTAAAAGACTTCTGCGAAAAAAATAACATTTTGAATTTAGCAATGCCAAAATTGGGATGCGGTTTGGATAAACTAAAGTTTGAAAAAGTACGTGACATGATTAATTATATATTTGAAAATCAATTTAATATACAAATATATCACTTGGGTAGTAATAATTATGATAGGGATATAGAAGTTAATATAAATGCATTAGAAAATGAATCCATGATCAATAACTTAGATGAAAACGAAAGTCTAATAGACGATTTATTGACAAATGATAATCAGTCACGGTTAGATGATTCCGCTACTATACATTCGGTTAGCCAAAATAATGAATTGGCCCATATTAAAATATGTGCAGATGTAATAGATTCAAAACCAAATCAGTTCTTTATATATGAAGTACATACACTCATGCAACCCGTCAAAATGGAAACTATCGGAAACATAAAACGTTACCATGTCCAAATGAATAGTAATGACGAGGAAAACATCATAAAATTTTTAAAAGAACATACCACAGAATCAAAAAAATATTACATTCATTTTGACACAGAAAATATGTTTCAACAATTTAATAGAGTGGTACAAAAATTATTTAATGCAAAAGGACCCGAACTAATTTATTGCACTGAAAGAAGAGAGATTTTAAACGAACCCAATTTAGTTGAAATAGCCATAAGAAACCAACACGAAGGTAAATCGAATCATCGAGGTATAACGGAAACAATAAAACAACTACAACGAAAATATTATTTTTCCTGTATGCAGGAACATGTAGCTAAATTTATTGCCAATTGTGAAAGATGTAAAAAAAGTAAATATGAAAGAAACCCCCCAAATATAGCAATGATGTTAACCGATACTCCGCACAAACCCTTTGAGAAACTACATATCGACGTCTATACTTTGGAAAATACTAAATTCTTAACTATAGTAGATGCATTTACAAAATTAGGCCAAGCCATCGAGATTAAATCAAAAAATGCCGTAGATATATTAAATGCCCTGATAACTTATTTTTCTTGTTACGGAACTCCAGAAACCATTAGTGCCGATCAAGGGTTAGAATTTCATAATCACATAGTTGAAGAATTACTAGAGGCACACAAAATAAAAATTCATTTCACTACTCCCCATCATCCCCCCTCTGACGGAATAGTTGAACGGTTTCATAGTACTATCGCGGAACATATTCGGTTATTAAAAACAAAACATAAAGAAGGAATAACTACCCTGATAAAATATGCTATCATTGCCTATAACAATTCTATACATTCTAGTACCAACTTGACCCCTTTGGAATTAACGTTGGGTCACACAAAATTAAGAGATCCATATGATTTATTTTACGATAAACAAATGTATAGTGATTACCTTCAAAAACATAAAGAAAAATTAGCTTTAACTTATAGCAAAGTAAACGAAAATTTAATAAAAGGAAAAACTAGAGTAGTAGAAAAAATAAACACAGTAGTTAATAACCCCTTTAAAGAAGGTCAAGTGGTTTATGAAACAAGCTATAAGTACAAAAGAAATAAAACGGGCGAAAAGTTCAATGGTCCATTTATTTTGAAAGAATTAATACCTGGTAATAAAGCCATAATAATAAAAGCTGGCGGTACTACTAAAAATAAAGGTCGGACGGTACATTTACAAAACTTAAGACAACCAATTGTTACAGATCAATTGTCACGGCCTTGTTCGCCGCAGCCCTCAACATCGCGAGAGGAGCAGATAGACATGTAGAGATGGAAAAAATCATCAAAAACCCTGGATTGTTACCACTAAAGTTAGGTACAACTCAAAATGTCATCGATCATTGGCAATTAATACAAATTTATGATTTATCTAGTTTAAATATAGAATTTAATAAGTTAGTTGATAATTATAATAATTTAAATAGTTCGTTTTATAAAAGCGCTTATGGAATAGGATATGCTAAAGAAATGTTTACATACCGATATTTATTAGAATATAAGTTTTCACAATTTAAATCTAAGTATGAGCAAATGACTATAAGTTTAAACAGAGACAAACGTCCCACAAGAGGCTTAATAAACGGGTTAGGATCGATTTGGAAAGCAATATCGGGAAATTTAGATCAGTCGGACGCTGATAGATATGATACAGCTATCTTACAAATTAAAGAAAACCAAGAACAAATAAAAACTATAGTGGAGCAACAACTGAGTATTACAGATAAAGCTCTACACGCATTCAATGAATCAATGTCAAAATTGCAACATAATCAAATATTACTAGAAAAAAGAATAAATCAAATAGCTAGTGTAATGGAAAACATTACAGCAACTTATTTTAACGAAATTGATAGTTTTGTCATGCTAAACACTATTTTTAATCAGTTATTGTCGGCAACAGAAATATTAATAGAAATTATAGATAATGCTGAGAATTCAATCACTTTTGCTAAATTAAACTCGTTACACCCATCAATAATTACTCATCAGGAATTAAAGATAGAATTGTCAAATATTAAGTCAAATTTAAAAAATTTAAAATTGCCATTTGAACTAGATCAAGAGGACCTCGTTAATAATTATTATTCAATAATTTTAATATAAAAGGATACATACGTAAGGAACAAATTGTATTTATTTTGGAAATTCCGTTAGTAGAGTTAAAAATGTATGATTATTATAAATTGTATTCCCTACCTGTTTCCCAAAATACCTTTTACCAAATTATAATTCCAAAATCTTCATTCCTCATCATAAACGACGAACAATATGGTTTAAGCGACGATCAGTGTAAAGAAGTTTATCCCATGAACTATTTGTGTAATAATGAAGTAATCAAATCGATGTCTAACAACAACCCTTGTGAAGTGGATTTAATAAATCTCAGTGCGGATTATAAAAATTGTGAAGTGCTTCATAGTTATCTAACAAAAACCAAAATTCAAAAAGTGATCAAAAATAAGTGGTTAGTAATAACTGTAAACGCTACCATGGCTAATGCCAATTGTAATAATGTTATAGAAAAATTGATATTAGAAGGAACATATGTTGTAACCGTTCCTAAAGGCTGTAAATTAAAAATAGCTGAAACTATTTTGAACTCTTTTGAAGATGTAAATCCGTTAATCAAACATTTTAATTTGCCATCAATGGTATTACCTAATGACAACACCTACAATCAACCTAATATGAAGGTTAACGTACTTCATTTAGACGATGTTAATCTTAATGAACTCAAAAATTTAGACTTGCAGTTAAAAATTACTAAACAACAAATTTCAAATATTAAAACAATACCATTTCATTATGACAATATCAGTTTGTATACAATTATTATGTATGTAATTATTATTATTGTTATGTTATATGTAATTAAGATATATTACCCATGCTTAAGACAAAAAATTGTGGAAGTCCAAAATATAAAAACTAGAAATCCATTGGAGGAGGTGTCATTGAAAAATCAGATTTAAAAAAGAAAAATAACGTACTTCATTTAGACGATGTTAATCTTAATGAATTCAAAAATTTAGAATTGGAGTTAAAAAAAAAAAAAAAAAAAAAATTTACTAAACAACAAATTTCGAATATTTAAAAACAATACCATATCATTATTACAATATCTGTTGGTATACAATTATTATGTATGTAATTATTATTGTTTCTATGCTATATGTATTTAAGATATAATATTACCCATGCTTAAGAATAAAAATTGTGAAAGTTCAAAATAAAAAAAAAAAAAAACATAAAATCCATTGAAGGAAGTGTCATTGAAAAATTAAAAAAATTCTTCGAATCATAATTTTTCCTCTTGGGCGTGGAGGAGTTACGTTGACCTGTCAGTTACGTTGACCTGTCTATGTCACCGGATAATATGTAATGATAGTATCTTGCTTATCAATAAGCCGAATGCAGATGCATCATAGTCCGGTGACTTCAGCGTGAACTCATAAAGAATATGTAATGATAAGTCAGTCTAGTATTTACCTTTCTTGAATAAACACGTAAAATAAAGCTTTGTCTTTTTTTTTAAAAAATAAGATTTCGTTGCCGAAATCTTATCTGGCGCTTGATCGTCTAGAGCAATTTTACAAAAAATATAGGATACAATAAAGTACTAAAAAACATTTCTACTATTTTAAGTGGTCAATATGTTCCTAGTTTTAACATGAATCCACTGATTAGGGGTTTTGATCAAAAGACTGATAGGCTGATTGAGGTTGATTGAAGCGCGCGTCAAGCGATTGACTCAATCGTTTGATAAAAGAGGTTGATCGTCTAGGGCGTTTTTAAACATCAGCAAACCTTAAAATATATCCAAGCAGTTGTTATATTTTATATTGATTAATTTTCAATGTTATTTCCTGATGTCTCATTTTTTAATAATTAAATAAAATAATATTTTTTTATTTTGAGAACTGAATTCTGAGGAACCCCTTGATTATAAGGCCTGAAGCGCCTATTTGGAAATCCGCCACTGACAGGAAATTCAAAAATGTTTGAATTCCACCACTGACTTTCAATAATACTGTATAGGTACTGCAGGGTTGCCACAGATACATTTTTTTTACTTGGTAGAACAAGGTGGAACTCGGATGACCGCAGTTCTAAGGCTTCTATACAGCTATCTTTCTAGTTTAAATGTAAAGAAAACCTTGACTAAAATTCCAAAGCTGTCAAGAAGGAGATTTGCTGTTGCCAATGTCACTAGTCTTTCTGTAGTATGGAGTACTATTGGACAGCAAATAAAACTTTATTACTTTATTCATACAAAAAAATAATTAAATACAATTATTTTATTTTGAGAGCTGAATTTTGAGGCTCCTTGGATTTTGGAGGCCCGAAGCGCGCGCTTCCTGCGCCTAATGGGAAATCCGCCACTGTGTTGGAGCACTATTACTTTTAATGTTGAAGCAACATTATTTTTTAATGTTGAAGCAACATTTTTTTTTAAACATTTATAATTAGCGTTGTATAAGTGGACGTTCAACGGTTGTAGCAATGTTGCTACCACATCGCTTCAACAATTTAACCAACTTTGCAAGTGAATTTTTTCGGGTCAGGACTTTTGGGCGCCGCCGTTTGGGCGCCGGATTTTTGGACGACAAGAATTTTGGGCGTCAGGACATTTGGGCGCCGGCATTTAGGCGATGGACTTTTGGGTACCGCCGTTTGGGCGCCGGGACTTTTAGGTGCCAAAAATGTCTACAGCGCATATTTACGCGCACATTTGCTTCCAAATTTAAAACATGTTCTAAATATTTTACATGAAAATTTAGCACAAAATTTGCTGGTAAATTTGCTGTACCTATGCAACGGTGCATGATATTTTTATAAAAATTTACATGTGAATGATAACTAACCAATGAAAACCTTCCGATGGCTACTAATACGCTCTTTTTATTGATTAGTTATCATTTACATGTAAATGTTATGTACAATTATGCATCGTGTCATACAGGCTTTATACATAAATAAATCTTAAAAAATATTCCCTTTCCCCAAGTAAGACTCCGTAAGATTTCCCATACGCCCCCCTTCCAGGGGTGGGCAAAATACAAGATACAAAATACATTTTGTACTTTGGGCAATATATTAGGGGTGGATATTTAAAATATTAAATGTATTTTGTTTCGAAATGTATTTTTTTAAGGAAATGGGGGGGGGAGCAAAAATTAATTTTTATTTGTTTGTATTTTTGTATTGATGTTTTCAAGAAGCTTTGTTTGCTCTTATTAAAATTATTTTTTACTTTTTAAGCTTGTATGACACGATGCATAATTTTACATAAAATTTACATGTAAATGATAACTACCCAATGAAAAACGTCCGATCCCTACTAATACGCTTTTTCTATTAGTTAGTTAGCATTTATATGTAAAATTTATGCAAAATTATTCATCGTGTCATACAGGCTTAAGATAGAGGGGGTGCCACCAATCGATCTTATATTATGAAATAACTGATCTAAGGTGCTACCCTTGCGTGGATATCCTCCTTTATGTATTAAGTATTTATTGGTGATTTTTGGGGAGTTGGTAATGCTGATAAAAATAAAACACTTTATAAAGAAAATCTTCACCGGTCCAGAATAAATTGAATTTTTTTTTTATTTTTCAACAAATAAAGATTAATCTATTATGAAATTTTCATAAATATAGATAAATTACCCCCCCCCCTCCTAAGTCAATTGGCTGGAAACGCCCTTGTCAACCAAGGTATATAGATTACAATGTATGATCTTGCGCATGTTGTGACGTTTAATAATGCAATATGGCGGCCAAATGCGACTTCCCTTGGAAACGTCAATTACGAATTCAAATAATATTATAAAAATTCAAATAGATTTTTGATTTTAATTTATAAATTATACATTTTTACATTTTATAATTTTCTTAAAATAACAAAAATTCTAAAATAAACAATAAGAAATGTTGTGACGTTTAATAATTCAATATGGCGGCCAAAGGCGACTTGCCTTAGAAACGTCAATTACGAATTCAAATAATATTACGTAAAATAATTTTTAATAATATTAAAACTTTAAAATATCGAGTTATTAATAAATTAAAAATTAACTAAAAGATCTATTGAGCTTTTAAATCTTTTAATTAATTTTTAATTTATTAATAACTCGATATTTTAAAGTTTTAATATTATTTAATATCAACGAGTTAATAATTTATATATTTAAAATAAATTTTGTAGCAACGTTAAACTAATGTTAAAAATGAATCACATATATAAAAGACCAGCACGCTGCTGCTGCTGCTCCAGCGTGTCATTTTTCACTCTGATTTGTTGTTGTCTTTGGTCTACCTTAGTACTCCATTCAGAAAAGGTTATATTTATGTTAGAATAAGCGAGGATTACTAAACCTGAGCCCGGACCTGTATACGACGTTAATGAAATACTCTGCCCAGTGTTGTCAGATTTTAAAAATCTATGGCGCCAATTTTTAACTGAAAAAACGCCCAAAACCGCAAAACGTGGCGCCAAAATTTAAATTCAATGTTAAAAATCCAAAATAAAATTGAAATTTATTAATAACTTGATTTTCAAAATTTCAAAGTTCAAAATTTTTACAACATAGATTGTTGATATGAAAATTAACTATTCTTTCCTTCAAGAAGATCCGTAACTAAACATTGTTCATACCGGGGGGGGGGGGGGGGTGTATAGTGAACACAATAATAATAATGATAATATTTCTTTTTAAATAATTATAATTTTTCGGAATTACTTATTCTATGGGGGGGGGGGGGTAATGGATTCAAACCAATGTTTGCACAATTAATGACGTCATCACTTGGCCAGCCGATAACCTTTGGCCAATTGTGCAAACTATCTTTTGATATATTGCCACCAAAAACTTGCCTGTAATGAATATTTAATAACTGTCTAGATTAAGTTTCTATTGGGAACGAGAAAACTGACGTTAGCGTTCTCTAGAGTTAAAAGTTAAAAGTTTTTAGATAAAGTTCACTTGCTTTCTTATTGGAGAATAGCAATAAAGCTCGACGGTAGAGCTTCTAGTGTTAAAAAAGAAAACTATTAATATAAATTTTTTTCGCGGGAGAAGGGAGCTTTGCCGCTCCCTTTGTCACTAAATTTTTCTTTAGGTGTAAAATCTAATGGCAATTCACTAAAATTAGATCTCAATGTCTATTATTTATCGCAATAAACCGCAACTTCATTTTTCAGAAATCGCCCAAATTGCGGTTTTGCGGTTTTTGAAAAAATTTAAGCGCAAATTATCTACAAAAGTCGCCCAATTTGCGATAAATCGCCCAATCTGACAACACTGACTCTGCCCTGACTAATAATTTTAAATAAATGCGTTGAGTAAGTAATACCAACCTAATTTGGTATTATTAGGTTGGTAATCAACTATAACAGTATTACTATATCAAAACACAGTTTATCACAAGTGTGCGTGTGAAGATAGTAGCGGGACCTAAATAGAAAATCGAAAAGAATATTATTTTAGCTTAATTTATTGCATGGACTTAGAAAGATAGGACCCGCAACTCCCTACCTGAAAGCTTAAAATTTGCGAGCTCTTAACCGTATGGGTTCATCACTTCTACCGCTAGGATCGCTGAATTCCTGTTCCAGAAATACGATTTAAATTCAAATTGAAAATTATTAATTAAACCAATATATGAAAATAAAACATTAAAGATTGAAAATATATTATATTGTCGTGTTCTGACGAACAACTCTTTAAAAACCGTAGCCGTTATTGTCGGTAGTTTGCATATCGAGACAATCTCAGAAGTAGGTTCCAGGGTATGCTTAAATTATCCACAACAAATGAAACAAAATTTTTACCGGGCATCAATAAAATTTTACTCAGATAAATTTGGTTATCAATAAATTCTATAATAAGCAGAAAACAGAATTTTAGCTAAATCGAAATTCAACAATGAATAAATCAGATATAGACAAAATTTATCTACAAGTTCCCACATTTACTGTTTCAAACTTATTACTGTAACTTGCAAACAAATTAGGCATTATAAATTGTATAAAATGAAATAAAAATAATAGCACAAGTTTATTGTCTTATTTAAAATCTCGCGCCGACCTGTTATAAACCACAAAAAAAAAACAAACTGTAACTTTTTACGCCTATTCGCAAATGAAGTTCGATGTAACGCGTATCACAACAGTAGATCGTAATCGTCGTATTAAAAATAAAAAAGTTAATATCGATGGTAATCTAATTGTGTTAAACTACGAATTTGTTGTATCGAAGTAATTAAAGTTGATGTAATACTCTAATCCATCTGTTGTCCACTAAATTTCCAGGTTCGCATAAAATGTGACTAACATAACCTCTCATTGTAACTTTTATAAACTCCGTTTTCAGAAAAATAATATCGAAATAACGCAAAATAAAAGAATTTAAATTCTAATTACCATTCGATGGCTTCCTTACTTGCTGTTAAATGGAAATAAAACTCGATGAAAAACATCAAAATTGCAGCCATTTTACCACCCAGGTATCAAATTTCATCTCCAATCCCGGAAATCAATCTTGCAGAAAAAACCATCATATTCATCATACTGACACTGTACTCATCATAATTGCAACTATAATTTACAATTCAGGCCGAAATTCCAACACTTCACAACTTTTCGAGAAAATTTTCTTCCTCGACAAACACAAATTAACACTCCGGCCTCTCAGTCAGTAATCCCTATCATCCTACAAAATTTTCCTTTCCTTTCCGTTTTAGGTTTTTGGAAATCGTGGCCCACGCCGATTCGTTGATTTTTCCAGCCAAATTTGAAATTTTCAAAAAAAAAATTGATATCACAAATTTTTAAAATTGCTTTTCAACAATTACCGCACCATCTAGAGTTATTTACGATCAAACCGACGTTATAGTTTTCTATCGGCGCATTCACTTATTTATTAAAAAGAAGGTAAACAAATTAACAATAAAAATAATTAATAAAAATAAAATGCAGTCATATCTGATTAATTTAACTTTTTAGGCTTCTGGAACAAATTATCCACCATAAAATCCTGTTTTCTTGGTAACAAACAAAATAATGACCATTAAAAGAAAAACCATTTAACTTGTCAGAGTAAAATTCAAAATCATATAAAACTCAATGAAAGGACAAATCAAAATCAATTGCGGATAATTTAAACTTTTGGTAACTACCCCCGTACATGTCAATATATTAAAAACAGTAATGCATTTTTCATACATGTACGTGCACTTTTATTCAAACTACAAAGGATTAAGTTCGGTAAAGAAATTTGACAGCTGTCAATAACGCGCATGCTTGGAATAGCGATGAAAATTAAACAAAATTCTTTTAAAATAATCGAAATTATATAATTTCTTATTAAATAGTACGTTTTTTATTATTTAAAAAAACTTTATATGTATGAAAAAGTAAGTTTTATAATGAAAATAATTTGAAAATAAAATATTCAAATGAATATTTTGGAACAGGAATTCAGCGATCCTAGCGGTAGAAGTGATGAACCCATACGGTTAAGAGCTCGCCATTTTAATCTTAGTTGCTGGTCCTATCTTTCTAAGTCCATGATTTATTGCAAATAATTTGGCTCACGCTAACATATTGACGTGTGCCGAGCAAATTACCAAAAGTTTAAAGTATCCACAATTGATGTTGATCCGTCCATTTATTGAATTTTGTATGATTTGAATTTTACTCGGACAAGTTGAATGGTTTTTCTCTATTGGTCATAATTTTGCTTGTTACCAAGAAAACAGGATTTTTTATGGTGGATAATTTGTTCCAGAAGCCTAAAAAGTTAAATTAATCAGATAAGACTGCATTTTGTTTGATTAAATTTTTTTTTATTGTTAATTTGTTTACCTTCTTTTTAATAAATTAGTGAATGCGTGCATAGAAAACTGTAACGTCGGGTTGATCGTAAATAACTCTAGATGGTGCGGTTAGTGTTGAAAAGTAATTTTAAAAATTTGTGATATCAAGTTTTTTTTGGAAAATTTTCAAATTTCGCTGGAAAAATCGACGAATCAGCGTGGGCCACGATTTCCAAAAGCCTGGAACGGGAAGGAAATAAAAATTTGGTAGAATGATAAGGATTACTGACTGAGAGGCGGAGGTGTTAGGTTGTGTTTTTCGAGGAAGACAAATTTTCTCGATAAGTTGTGAAATGTTGGAATTTCAGCATAAATTGTGAATGAGAATTACAATTATGATGAGTGCAGTGTCAGTATGATGAATATGATGGTTCCTGGAAGATTGATTTCTGGAATTGGAAATGAAGAATTATTCTGCTTGATGAGTTGTGAAATGGCCGCATTTTTATCGTTTTTCATGGCAAATTATTTCCTTTTAACAACAATTTATGAAGCCATCAAATGGTAATTAGAATTTAAATTCTTTTATTTTACGTTATTTCAATATTATTTATCTGGAAAACGGAATTTATAAATTTTACAATTGGAGGTTATGTAAATCACATTTTATACGAACCTGGAAACTTCGCTAATAATAGACTGATTGGAGTATTACAACAACTTTAATCACTTTGATGCACCAATTTCAAAATTTGTATTAATTAGTTTACCATCGAGATTAACTTTATTTTTTACGATGATCAGTATCAGCTGCTATGCTACGCGTTACGTCGAACTTTATTTGTGAATAGGCATAAAAATTAACAGTTTTGTTTTATGCGGTTTATTACAGGTCGGCGCGAGATTTTAAATAAGACAATAAATTTGTGCTAATTATTTTATTTCTGTTTGTACAATTTAAAATGCTTGATTTGTTTACAAGTTAGAGTAATGAGTTTTATAATAGTAAATGTGGGAACTTGTAGATAAATCTCGTCTATATCTGATTTATTCATTGTCGAATTTTGATTTAACTAAAATTCTGTTTTCTGTTTATGATAAAAATTTAATGATAACCAAGTTTCGTCTGAGTAAAATTTTATTGATGCCCGGTAAAATTATTGTTTCATTTATTGTGGATAATTTAAGCATACCCTGGAATTCACTAACTGAGAGAGTCTTAAATAATGCAAACTTCCGACTATAACAGCTACGGGATTTAAAGAGTTGTTCGTCAGAACACGACAATATATACTTCTATATGGAATGGTAAAGTAATTTTAAGTTGGTACGACCAACGACAACGACCAATCAGAGTGCGCTGTGTGTTCTAAAAAAAATTACACTTTGGAGCAGTAGCAGCGTGTTATCTTTTAAAAACACACAACGCGCTTTAATTGGTCGTTGTTAATTATACAAACTTAAAATCACCTCCCCTGGGATCGAGTAGCACACCAATCAAGTTTTCAATCTTGATTTCAGGCGGTTCAGGCCCGTAGCCAGGAGGAAGGCACCTTGGGGCACGTGCCCTTCCCCTCCTCCCGAGATGTTCAGAAAAATTTTTTTTAAGAGGGGCATTTTTTTCAGAGCTCTTTTAATTTAATCAACAGATGGCGCCTACTTAAATATTTTTATAAAATAAGAGAAATTTGCTATATTTAAAATATAGCAAATTTAAAATATAGCAAATTCGTTAAGATAATACTATTCTATAAACAATATTCTTGACCTTAAGCTATTTTGAGTTCGTATTGAGTATGTCAAAACACACTCACTTACAAAAAAAGATAATTAAACTTTAATTATGAATTGTGCTTTTATAAATAAATATTACGAACTCAAAATAGCTTAAGATCAAGAATATTGTTTATAGAATAGTATTATCTCAACGAATTTGCTATATTTTAAATATAGCAAATTTCTCTTATTTTATAAAGATATTTAAGTAGGCGCCATCTGTTGATTAAATTAAAAGGGCCCTGAAAAAAATGCCCCTCTTAAAGTAAAGGAAAATTTGTTTAAATAATAGAAATTCTCGGACGGGGAACCACCAAAAATTTAAATTTTTTAAGTGGCCCCCCCCCAAATTAAATCCTAGCTACGGACCTACCGCGGTTGAACCAGCTATATTAATTAAATGATCCAATTTTTTACTAATTTAAAATCACCTCTGCTGGCATCGAGTTGCATACAAAGTAAGTTTCAACTGGGGTACTTATACAGGGTGGCCCTTTGAAAACGAATCAGACGGGATTGTGGCCAGCAGAATTTTTTTCTTAAGAAATACAAAAACACGTCAATTTTATCATTGAGGGGGACAACTTTTGCTACTAATGTTACTTCCGTATTGTTTCATCCCTTTGAGTTGCGATGACAACCCCTAAAATGATAATAGGGATGATATGGCAAGTAACACCTCATTTGAAAGGTCTTGCTTTCCTGAATTCAGTTCTATAATTTTTTTAAAGTTTTATCAATTATTCAACAAAAAAATTGAAGCTGCAAAGATGAGAAATAAATCCGATATTTCAAGACATTTAAGAATAAAAGAAGTAAAAACGCTTGGACAGGTCTGCTTCGTTTTCAAAGGGCCACCCTGTATATAAATTTTATCTCGGTTAAACCAAAGATTATCCATTAAGAAAATTTAATTTTCGACTTTTACATTTTCAATAAATGTATTTCACAATAATAAACGGGCAGCACATACAACTTCTTAAGCGTGTCATATTTTTAAGACACACAACGCACTCGGATTGGTTGTTGTCGTTGGTTTTTAGCAACTTAAAATCTACTTCCCTGGGATCGAGTTACACACCAATCGAGTTTCCAACGTTGAGGACGTTTGAACGTGAACAATTAAAATTGTCAGTATTAGGGATTTTTTTTTTTTTTTAAAAGATTATAAAACAAGAAATCCATCGGTTGAGTTTATGTTAGGGTTGGTGTTTGAAAACCATTTTTTTAAAATTAATACCGCTAAAATAGAGATCCACCGGCTAGCTACCCGTCCTTGGACAGGCTTTTTAACTATTGGCGTTTTACATTAGAGAAACGCCACGTAGTGTCCTAAATGGTAACTAACTTAAGTAATATTTAGCGTGTACTTATCGTTAAATATGAACAAATCAGAGGTTATATAATTAACTAATACGAACTAAATTGATTTAAAAACACGATTTCCAATGTAAACAAAGTAAAATGCAATGTTTAACACAGGTTTAATTTAGCAGATGTACTATTTATGTCGTCCATGTTGTTGAATTACAACGCCATCTGTACGTAATGTAAAACGCCAATAGTCTTAGTCTATATTGTCGTGTTCTGACGAACAACTCTTTAAAAGCCGTAGCCGTTATGGTCGGTAGTTTGCACTTTTGAGACGATCTCAGGAGTAGGTTCCAAAAATTTTTCTCTTAAACTATCCACAATAAATGAAACAAAAAACTCAGGGATGAAATTATAATTTAATTCGATGAAAGTAGTAGTCATAATCAAATTAATAAAAAAAAATTGAGACGAAACCTTATAATTAAACTTTATCGACTCAATCGATAATTCCAAAAACATGAAGAATTATCCTACAAATTTACACATTTAAACTTCAATAACAGTATCTCCAATTTGTAAGATAATCAACGTCATACTATAATTTAAACAAAGCATCTGCAATAAAATTTGTACAAAATAAGAAAAATTGTTTAATTTTAAAATATTAGCGCCTTTGTAACTGTTCGAAAGTTGGTACCGTTGTTGATATGGTAGCCACTACCAAATACGAAAAATATCCGTACAAAAAAAATTATCACCTAAATTTAAATTTTACAGTTAAATAACACGACTTAAATATTAAAATTGTTCCACTGATGTGTTTAATTAATTAAGTGTATAAGTTCGATGATAAATGTAACTTGAAGTACGAATTTAATGTCAAATGTAATTAACCTCAAATAATTCCGCAACATTATAACAAATATCGAAGATAATCGTTGAAATCGTGTGAATAATTAATTCAAATTGTATTTACCAAAATGATGGCTTGAATAATTGAAGATCGTTCATCAAATTCCTTGCATCCACGATTTTACAAAATGGTGACCTTATGTTATCAGTCAGTAAAATTTTCCAAAAACTTCAAAATTTTCTAATGCTCTTCTTTCGTAGCACACACAATCAAACAAAAACCCAGTTGCTCATAATCATCGTTAAATTAATTACCAATGGGTAATTTTCACACCTTCGAAGATAACACCTTGAAGCCGTTAAGTTCTAGACTTCTCACCTCCATTACTCTATAGCAACTGCTCATTTATCTCGTTTCCTGTACTAATTTTTCATCGGAAAATCGTGTCGCACTCTGGTTGGTTGGTTTTCCAGCGAAATTCGAATTTTTAGATGCCAAATTCAACATTTTGAAGTCACTACATTTTAAATTGCGAACTACACTTTTAAATTAAAAACACTGCATCGATGATCGTAACTACCTTTGTACCAACTCAATTTAAACGTAAGTTTACAATTTTAAGAACAAACAAAAAATAAATTAATCAAAAATTTAACGTTTTTCATGTTTGAAATGTTTAATTTTCAGGCGATACGGACAAATCTCCCAGCCTAAAATCTCGTCTCTGCACGTATCCCTTTGGCACGTAATTGAAAAAATTAACAGGTTACTACTCATCTGATTAAATTAACGAAAACTTCAAAAACAAAACTTTGACAAAATGAAAATTTATTTGTGGATAATTTTAGAAACTCCAACCTATCAGAATCCACGTCAATATATATAAAAGAACAACGTGTTAGTTACACCATTTATAACTCGAGAACGGCTGAACCGATTTTTATGATCTTTGATTTGTTGGATTTCTCGACATCTCGATTAGCAGAATAACTATTAAAACATCGCAAAAATTCACTAAAAAACGATTTACGAAGAAAATTCACTTTTTGACCTAAAAGTTAGTTCGGTACTTAGTCGCGTAGAGAGCGCCACCTAATATTGTCGCAAGTAATGTAATGTACATCTGTACAGATAAATTCATTTACCAATGAAAAACATCGATTCAATGTCTCGGCACCGACCTAGATCAGTTATTAAGTTAAGACGCTGCGGGCATGTATGGTAGAAAACTTTATTCAACCGTACAATCCCACTTCTTTTTTGCGACTGCGTCGCCTTTTTCCTTTCGACGGACCCTTTTGGGCTCCACGACGCTACGTTCTCTGGGGTTACTGTTGCTTCGGCCGTCTAACTCGTAAATCATTCATCAAAAGTTGATTATCGCCTCGCGCGGGTCAACACTCCACTTTGAAACGATACAAGGCTCAATGCTCCCTCTAGTATTTCATACTCAATCATCCACGCGATGTTCTTAGATGTTGAAAGAGGTGATGGAGGCTGCGCCTCCACAAAACTCTGTTCACGAAGTGATGCTATGCTATGCTATGAAAAACATCGAATCCTGTATTTGGATTGTAGCATCGAGTTATCGATAAAAGGGATGATCCCTGGAAGGTGATTCGATTCACGATCAAATTAGTGACGCACTAATTGTATACTGTGTCTGGCACTTTTGACTTACGAGTTAGTTCGGTACTTAGTCATTGTCATACATTGTCGCAAGTAATGTAATGAACATCTCTACAGATAAATCCATTCACCAATAAGAAAAACATCGAATCCGGTGTTTGGATTTTGGCATCGAGTTATCGATAAATGGGATGATTCCTGAAAGGTACTTCGATTCACGATCAAATTAGTGACGCGATAATTGAATACTGTGTCTGGCAGTGTGCGACCTTAAATGAATTAGTTAGCTAACTGTCCAGATAAATTTATTCACGCTACCCAAAAGGCATCGCTTAAATTTAAAATTAACTAAAAATAAAGAATAGATCTGTCATTTCTAATCTCTAATTACCCCCCCCCCTCAACCCCCGATTTATAAATCGATTACGGCTGAACCGATTTTTTTTTTTATGATCTTTGAATTGTGGGATTCTTGCCATCTCCAATAGCAGAATAACTATTAAAACATCGCAAAAATTCACGAAAAAACGATTTATGAAGAAAATTCACTTTTGACTTACGAGTTAGTTCGGTACTTAGTCGCGTAGAAAGCGCCACCTTATATTGTCGCAAGTAATGTAATGAACATTTCTACAGATAAATCCATTCACCAATAAGAAAAACATCGAATCCGGTATTTGGATTTTGGCATCGAGTTATCGATAAAAGGGATGATTCCTGAAAGGTAATTCGATTCACGATCAAATTAGTGACGCACTAATTGAATACTGTGTCTGGCAGTGTGCGACCTTAAATGTATTAGTTAGCTTACTGTCCAGATAAATTTAGTCATGCTACCCAAAAGGCATCGCTTAAATTTAAAATCTTCTTCTATCTTCTTCTATATATATAAAAATCAATGCAACTTTTAGTTGTAATTTTATAACTCAAGAATGGGCTCACCTATCCAAACCAAATTTTTAGTGTTTGTTCGGACTATTTAGTAGATTGTTTCTGTGAAGTTTGCACAAAATCGGTCAAGCGGTTCTTTATTTATCACATTTTTTGTAACTCAATTCAACGAATTTCACTAATTTCATAGATGGCGTTCGCGACCAACATATCGTAAATCCTATATGACATGCATACCTCCATACTGTGTTCGGTAGAGGGCAATACCTACATATGTTGTCAGTTATGTTATGTTCAACTGCCTCGGGTTTGAAATCCCTGTATAAAATTCTCAACGTCAGGTCTCAAAACCAGATGAAGGAGATAAGCGGGCTGTCGCCCGCATCTGCTCCGCAGATGCCAAGTGTCAGCTACAGCTACAAGACAAAATCATCGAATGAAACCTTCGATCAGTTTTTGAATTGTCGGCATCGATAATGTGTCCCCGGAATGTGTTTGGCAGGGGCAACACATACCTCGGTTCGGCGAGAGCACATTTCGGCAAATTTTTTTTGGCGCAAGTACTGTTTGACGCAGATCCAATTCGGAGCGAGTACAGTTTGGCATAGGCCCATTTCGGTGCAATAGTAAATCGGCGCAGAAAACTTTAGCCTACATATTACTATGGTACTCTTTGGAACTCGGTTCAATAAAAGTCTCCTCCCCCAAAAAAGTCTTAATAAAGTAATAATAATTAAAAACTGACAATATATGCGCAGAGTGTTTTTATATACTTTTTATTTTATTCCTACAAATTTACAAAAGACCCGCACAACACTTTAGCGTAGATATTATGGTAGTCTTTGGAACTCAGTTCAATAAAACTTTGCCCCCACCACCCGAAAAGTCTTAATAAAGTTATAAGTATTAAAAACAATCCATTCATTGGATTTTACACAAAATTTTCATGTAGTACATAGTAACTAACCAATGAAAAACCATTTATACATGTACTACCTGACCCGCATGTTGCTCGGAGCAAATAACATTCGCGAATGTTGCTCGGAGCAAATTTATGTGTACTGTGCGCAAAAATATATATCTGTTAGAATAAGTGAGGATTACTAAACCTGAACCCGGACCTGTATATGACGTTAATGAAATACTCTGCCCTGACTAATAATTTTAAATAAATGCGTTGAGTAAGTAATACCAACCTAATTTGGTATTATTAGGTTGGTAATCAACTATAACAGTATTACTATATCAAAACACAGTTTATCATAGGAGTGTGAAGACAGTAGAAGAACCCAAATATAGAAAATCGAGAAGAATATTATTTTAGCTTCATTTATTGCAAATATTTTGGCTCACGCTAACATCAGAAGTGGAATTCGAACCAACGTTTAACTGCAAACGGATAAGTTTTTTTTTTGTCGTGTTTTTTTTTGTTTTTGTTGGTTTTGTGTTTTATTTTTTCTCTCGTTTGGTTTAAAATGAATCAAAATACAGAAGATTCCCAAAATGCAATTCAAAATCCGGACGGATATCCGATGGACAAACGCACGATGCCGTTAATAGCAAATTTTTGATTGATGAATAATGGATTGAACAAATAAACGATTTAAAGAAACGAACTAAAATATCCGATTTCATTATGATATTGAAAGAGGGAGACGCTCTACGAGAAAATAAAAAATAAAGTTTTTTGATGGATGGAAATCATTTGATAGGAGTTGGAATAATTTGTGTATGACTTTTGAATAACGTTCCCCAAACAAGAAACATGGCACACGAAGCTAAACAAGGCAGCTAATATAGAAAGTTCAAACCTTGTTAGTTTATGTGAATACGGAATAGAGAAAATACGTAGTACCAACCTCAACTGGAATGGCAGAAAGTAATACGTTCCATTGGTGGAATGAATAACGATATTATTCGACAAAGAATACGAATAAATGTACCAAAGAATCAACAAGATCTTAAAGCTTTACTTCGACAATATGATAGCGAAATCAAAGATGATCATCGAAGAGTACCAAAACAACTCAAGCTAGATACTATGCAATCGTATGAGAAAAACGGAAATTATCAAAAAAGTGTTTCAACTGTAAAAAAAAATAGGTCATTCAAAGAAAGACTGTAAATATTCAGAAAACCCGAAGCATGCAATGAAAGAAATCTAAATTAAGAAGCAAAAGAAGTGTTATAATAGTAAAGAAATTCAACTTGTAGCTGAGGATTGCAAAATTGGCTTTGAGTCTACCGCCTTGCAAGCTCCTGGAAGAGAAGTCGATAGACAGTAGTTGTATTCCTGGCGTAGATGGCGTAAATCATGGGCTCCCAACCGGTGGTACGCGTACCACTGGTGGAACGTTTCAGGTGGTACGCGTAAGTGATGTGTGCAAGAATGAAGATAAGTTCCATTACTCCTAATGTTGATATTTTAAATTTTAATCTTTAAAAAATCGTTAAAAACTCGCTATTCTAGCTCCAGTTTTTAAAAAATTTTCCCCAGGTGGTACGCAGGTGCAAAAAGGTTGGGAACCCCTGGCGTAGATTGATTGGTTGGAAGACGATTCGGCGTCCCGGATTGTGCGTTGTCATGGGAAATTATGGATTGAACTTGGCGTAGTTCTCAATGATGAGACCCCGAATTTGATATGTACTGGATAGTGATATAAGTGTGTTGTCAGGAATGGACGAAGAGTGGAAAGGTGGAGTCCCGAGCGTTGGATGATTTATGATATTGGTGAATGCACCGTAATCTTGGTTGTGATTGGCGCATTTCTGAAGTATCCGTATATTTGCTCTCGTAGAGAACAAAACTTCTAAACAGTCTATAGTTACTTTGGGTTTTTTTGTTTAAACGAGCTGGCATCCAGGGGCAGTCATGACTGATAAAGCGGAAATTTTCACTTCATCGGAATTCGTTAATTGTTTTAAACGAGAAGATGTTGAATTGCACCTTAAAAATGTGGGAGTGCCCAGAGGTGGCGGACAGGTAAAATCAGTGATAAAAGTCTTGTCTGATCTAGTGAAAAGTGCGTTGAACAACAGAAAGGAGATTGAATGGTTTGCAATATTGACCGGAATTGAAGCAGTACTTAATGAAGGTAAAAGTTTGGCAACTTGATATACGTCGGATGCATTTATGTTCTGAGGGAAGAATCGCGCAAGCGGAAATAGGATTTGGCAACAGTAAGATTTGGAAAGCTAAGCGGGAGGTTTTTGGGACTAAGCAAAATTATAGAAATGTTGGCTAACGAACGTTGCGTATTTGGAGGTTGGAGAAACTAGTGAAAGAGGCTACTTATGAACAGTTGAGAGGCTGGTTTAACAGACAATTTTGAGGAAAATATGACTAGTGAAGCAATTTGATTCATTGCTTTTCTTTGGTAAGTACATTTATACTATAATGTACATTTTCACATATACAAAACAATACTGAAAGTAGCTGTTTACAGTACAGAAATGTCAAAACCTCAATTGTTTTATGTGCAATCCTACTAAAATGTACACTTTGACATATATTTTGACGTATTTTGTGAATTTTAAATATTTTATTGCCTAGCAACATAGGTATTTCGTTAAATTATTATCGTACATTTTTGCAGAAAATGTGCATTTCATTCCAATTACACATAAAATAGTTTATGCTCCTTAAGGTGCCTTTTTGGCATTTGCGTGGTTATAGACTTCGTCTGCGCCTCAGTCTATAATTTTCCGCGCTCATGCCAAGAAGATGCACTTTCAGGACTTGGTGCATAAATAACTATTACGGACGGTAGAACCAAATTATTATGGCGTTGCGGCCGAGTTATTTATGGCGTTGCGGCCGAGTTATTTATGGCGTTGCGGCCGAATTATTTAAGGCGTTGCGGCCGAATTATTTAAGGCGTTGCGGCCGAGTTATTTAAGGCGTTGCGGCCGAGTTATTTAAGGCGTTGCGGCCGAGTTATTTAAGGCGTTGCGGCCGAATTATTTAAGGCGTTGCGGCCGAGTTATTTAAGGCGTTGCGGCCGAATTATTTAAGGCGTTGCGGCCGAATTATTTAAGGCGTTGCGTCCGAGTTATTTAAGGCGTTGCGGCCAAATTATTTAAGGCGTTGCGGCCGAGTTATTTAAGGCGTTGCGGCCGAGTTATTTAAGGCGTTGCGGCCGAATTATTTAAGGCGTTGCGGCCGAGTTATTTAAGGCGTTGCGGCCGAGTTATTTAAGGCGTTGCGGCCGAGTTATTTAAGGCGTTGCGGCCGAATTATTTAAGGCGTTGCGGCCGAGTTATTTATGGCGTTACTCAAAATTCAAAAAAAAAAAAAAAAAAATGTCACGGGGACGCGACAATTGCAGGAAGGCCGTGTTAGAATAAGTGAGGATTACTAAACCTGAACCCGGACCTGTATATGACGTTAATGAAATACTCTGCCCTGACTAATAATTTTAAATAAATGCGTTGAGTAAGTAATACCAACC
The DNA here is from genome assembly GCA_905340355.1 of Rhagonycha fulva. Lineage (NCBI taxonomy): Eukaryota > Metazoa > Arthropoda > Insecta > Coleoptera > Cantharidae > Rhagonycha > Rhagonycha fulva. The sequence goes on from HG996554.1 coordinate 24,277,589, forward strand.
TAATTTGGTATTATTAGGTTGGTAATCAACTATAACAGTATTACTATATCAAAACACAGTTTATCATAGGAGTGTGAAGACAGTAGAAGAACCCAAATATAGAAAATCGAGAAGAATATTATTTTAGCTTCATTTATTGCAAATATTTTGGCTCACGCTAACATATCCTTAATAATATATTGACGTGGGACGAACTAATTACCAAAAGTTTAAAATATCCACAATTGATGTTGATTTGTCATTTCATTGAATTTTGTATGATTTTAAGTTTTACTCGGACAAGTTGAATGGTTTTTCTCTTAATGGTCAAAATTTTGCTTGTTGCTAAGAAAACAGGATTTCATAGATGGATATTTTGTTCCAGAAATCTAAAAAGTTAAATTAATCAGATTTGACTGCATTTTGTTTTAATTAAATTTTTGCATTGTTAATTTGTTTACCTTCTTTCTAATAAATAAGTGAATGCGTGTATAGAAAACTATAACGTCGTGTTACTCGTAAATAACTCTAGATGGTGCGGTAATTGTTGAAAAGTAATTTTAAAATTTTGTGATATCAATTTTTTTTGGAAAAATTTCAAATTTCGCTGGAAAAATCGACGAATCAGCATGGGCCACGATTTCCAAAAACCTGGAACGGAAAGGAAAGGAAAATTTGGTAGGAAGATAAGGATTACTGACTGAGAGGCCGGAGTGTTAAGTTGTGTTTTCGAGGAAGACAAATTTTCTCGATAAGTTGTGAAGTGTTGGAATTTCGGCCTGAATTGTGAATTATAATTACAATTATGATGAGTACAGTGTCAGTATGATGAATATGATGGTTTTTCTGCAAGATTGATTTCCGGAATTGGATATGAAAATTTCTACCTGGAGTTGTGAAATGGCCGCATTTTTGATGTTTTCCATCGAGTTTTATTCACATCTAACAACAAGTAATGAAGCCATCGAATGGTAATTAGAATTTAAATTCTTTTATTTTGCGCTATTTCGATTTTATTTTTCTGAAAACGGAATTTATAAAAATTACAATGAGAGGTTATGTTAGTCACATTTTATACGAACCTGGAAATTTAGTGGACAACAGATTGATTGGAGTATTACATCAACTTTAATCACTTCGATGCACCAAATTCGTAATTTGATACAATTAGATTACCATCGAGATTAACTTTAATTTTTTTAATGCGACGATTACGATCTACTGTTGTGATACGCGTTACATCGAACTTCAGTTGCGAATAGGCATAAAAAGTAACAGTTATGTTTATGTGGTTTATAACAGGTCGGCGCGAGATTTTAAATAAGACAATAGTTTTGTGCTATTATTTTTATTTCATTTTGTACAATTTATAATGCCTGATTTGTTTACAAGTTACAGTAATAAGTTTGAAATAGTAAATGTGGGAACTTGTAGATAAATTTCGTCTATATCTGATTTATTCATTGTGGAATTTTGATTTAACAAAAATTCTGTTTTCTGTTTTTGATAAAATATTATTGATAACCAAATTTATCTGAGTAAAATTTTATTGATGCCCGGTAAAGGTTTTGTTTCATTTGTTGTGGATAATTTAAGCATACCCTGGAACCTACTACTGAGAGAGCTCATTAATGCAAACTACCGACTATAACGGCTACGGCTTTTAAAGAGTTGTTCGTAAGAACACGACAATATATTCACACATACGTAGCTTTCGTCACAAATGGGTAGACAACTTTTTTTTTTGTTTGAGTGGGGAAACCTTGCATAGGCGCCCCCCACTAAGAGGGGGGGGAGTGCCACATTCTTGCTGACCTATCCTATCCTACTAACCAATGAAAAACGTATGATTGCTACTAATACGCTCCTTTTATTGGTTACTAAAAATTTTGATCTAAATTTGGGTGTTTTTCATTCGGCTAGAAAGTTAACACATTTATCGATTCTCAGGCGAAACGAAGTTTGCCGGGTCAGCTAGTTTATATATAAACACAGCGATTTTGAGGTAGCATTTTACGCAGTATTTAAACCGTTTGCGTATATTTTAAAAATTTTATTTGTAATTGAAACATAATTTTATACTAAATGGCATGCATAATTACCACTTTGCACTATGCAATATTCTTGTACAGTAAATATTAATAAGATAATTTTTGTAGAAATTTGAATTTGTAGAATTTGGTCTAGTGTAGAACAACAATTTTTGCTATCTACAGTTGTAGCTCGATAATGTGAACATTCGAACTTATGAACATTTCGGTCCTGTGAACGCCCAATTTTTTCTATAGCTACTCGGTAACGTGAACAATATTACACTCGATAACGTGAACAAAGAAAGTTAACAGTTGTTAATGTTGTGCCACCTCAGTGATGATCACCTGAGTGATGCTCAGTCCGCCAGCGAAAACGACTATAGGGCGATTTACAAGTACTTCGAGAAAGTACTTACTCCCGAAGAAAGAGGATGGTATTTCCACCAGTTGAGAGAGGAAAAGCCCCTAAAAGCAGTCATTAGGAGCATCCCCATCAACATAGACGCTAAAGAGGTCCAAGAGGACCTTATTGCTAAAGGTTACGACTGCACGGTAGGCAGTATGAGGAGTAGTCGGGGTAAAAGACCCCTTCCCTTCATCATGGTCACCATGCCTAAAACAACGACCTCCGCAAAAATCTTCAACGAGGATGTCGTTCACGACATACGCGTTAAGATTGAGGTTCCCCACGCAAAAACCAAGATTGGGCAGTGTCATCGCTGCCAATCTTTTGGCCACCCTCAGAGCTGCTGTAAGGCTACCCCCAGGTGCGTCAAGTGCCTAGGCCTGCACTGGACGGCCGAGTGCAGCAGACCCAAAGATACGGCAACCTGCACTAACTGTGGTGGCAACCACCCAGCTAGTTACCAGGGCTGCAAATCGTACCCCAAAATGTGGAGAATGCAAGCTCTCCCTCGACAAACTCCCTTCAACAGCCAACCGAGACACTCGTACAGGCCGGTCACCAATGAACGTTCCTACGTTCAGGTGGCCCGGTCAAACATTACCCAACCAGCTCCCTCCCAAAACGTCCAGGAGGCCCGATCAAGGCCCATCCAATCAGTCCTCTCTCAGAAACTATCCGAAGCTCCCAAAAAAAACAAGCCTTCCAACATCTCTCCTACAGACGATAGCGGTAAATTCACCGCGTCCAAACGCGAAATAGTTAGGGTCACCCTAGAACTCATCAGGTTCGGAATGTTTTCCGAGGTGATCCAGGAAACCCTCGGACAGTTTGTCAGAGTCGATTAACCTTTTTCCTGTCCTTCAGCCCACGCCATCGCTCATAAGATTTCATGACGACTACAATTCCCGAAGCCCTAAAAACCGTTTATTGGAACGCCAATGGGCTGACCAATGAGAAACGTTCCCTTCTGCAGATTTTTGCTGCCGACCATGACCTCGATCGTATTTAGACTCTGACTCCGAGGACGGCGTGCTCCAGTGAGGAGTGTTCACGCTGCCCCGGGGAGGTTACACATATCCGTCATTGTCCTGTCCAATTAATCTTCTTCCTTTTCAGCTTGTGTTTTTAAAATTTTTTTTTTCAGCGCTTATTGTTAGATTATTGTTGTGTTTGTAAATTGTAAATTTTTTTTTATATTTTAATAAAAACGCTGTAGCAACGACGCGACTGAGGCTCTGTTATTGTAGAAGGGGCCCAAGGTAAACACATCGCGCCGCCGCGGGCGCGGGGATTGTCTCACGCGTGCGTGCACGCGCGGGCAATTCGACGTTAGCCCCCGGCCCCGCAGTGCTTACCTTATAGCGCAATAATAAACAAGACACCGGCTCGACGCCGCTCCTCGGGTTTGAAATCCCTGTAAAAAAATCTCAACGTCAGGTTTCTAATTAGACGAAGGAGATAAGCGGGCTATCGCCCGCATCTGCTCTGCAGATGCCAAGTGTCAGCTACAGCTATAATAAAAAAGCATAGCATCGTTCTATCAGTTTTTAAATTTTGGACTCGAGTTATCGATAAAAGTGATGATCCCTGTAAGTTGACTCGATTCACTATCAAATGTACATGCACTCGATGCACTAATTAGGTACAAATTGTATTAAATTTGTGTGCAATTAAAGTACCATAAAATTAATGCATGGTATAGTCATGTGATGGCCACATCTCTCATCCAGTGAGGCCGAAGGCCGAACAACCACATCCACTCGTTTTGGTCTTATTAGGGGTTGCTGAGCTCTTAGCACAGAGAGTCTTCTTCTGCGCTTCATGGTGTAGGCATTGTTGCCTGTTCCGGTACCCATCTCTGCCTCGGTCTTCCTACTCTTCTTTTTCCTGGTGATCTATATCTTTTTGCTGCTAGTGGCAGTCTCTCTTTTTTCATTCTTTCGAGATGTTCGTTCCATCTTTTGTTGTTTTCTGCGATTAGCACAGAGAGTAAAAATCTAAAACCTTGTTTGAAAAATTTGATAATTTGCAAGTACACTTATAAATCACCTGTGGATAGCCAAAAAATAGTAGAAAAATTCTAAATAACTATCGTAAGAATACAGTGACGTCACAGCGGTTACAATGGTAGTTGCTTTTTTGTAATGTTAGTTACGGTTCCCGATAAGAGATGGCTATACAAAAAAACTTTTTGTGAGTCATAAAATGTAGTGAAATTTTCGTTCATCTGTAGAAAATAATTTAATACGAAGTTAATTTTGATTTTCGGTCGAATCAAAAAAATGGTGAGATTTAAATATAAAACTAAAAGTACTCTCTGGATGTAACTGGGAGGGGGAGGCACTAACAAATATCAGTTTTAAGGTTTTTTCAGTTTCATTTGTTGCAGGAAACTCCAAGGAGCTCCTCTCAAATTAAGACGGAACAAGAAGAAATAGAACTCAAACTGGAAGATTTGCATCACTCAATTGATATTAAAGAAGAGCCCTCGTTTATAGAACCTGAAACGGATGCACAGTGCAAACGAGAAGCAGGAAGTCAGAAACCGTTTAAGTGTGAAATTTGTGGAAATAAATACGTCAGTAAAGGAACTTTAAAAATACATTCATTAGTTCACACTGGTCAAAAATCATTTGCGTGTGAAATTTGTGACTACAAGAGTCCACGTCAGAGGGATTTAAATTTCCATTTGAGAATTCATACAGGCGATAAGCCGTACAAGTGTGAAATTTGTGACTGTAGATATGCAAGAAAAGGAGTTTTAAAAATGCACTTGAAAACCCACACAGGCGAGAAACCTTTTGTGTGCGATATTTGTGACTATAAATGTGCGCAACGATCACATTTAGACAGGCATTTAATTTCGCATACCGGTGAAAAACACTTTACGTGTCAAATTTGTGACTTTAAGTGTGCACAAAAGGGGCATTTAAAAAGGCATGTAATAACTCACACAGGTGAGAAGCGTTTCGCATGTGAAATTTGTGGATTTAAATATACACGTAAAGATTATTTAAATAATCATATAAAAAAACATGACAGCGAGAAACAACTTACGTGTAATACTTGTGACTTTAAATGTATATGGAAAAGAGAGCTAAATGCTCATTTAAAAAGTCATACAAGTAAGAATTATGTTACTAATCAAAATAACTTTTAACTTTTATTGCGGAACCCTCCCCTTTTTTATTTTTTCAATGTTCACAAGTTTTACGGTAATATAATATTTACAAAATTTTAAAAGAAATTTTTATTGCTTCGCCCCCCTACAAGTCATCTTCAAAATCCTTTAACTTTTTCACCACTTTTAGAAGGGCTAAAACCCCCAACGAAGATGAAAATGTTTAAAAATCAGACTGATTCACAACTCGCCTCCCCCCCCCCTCGGATCAACCGTTCAACATACAACAATTTTTTTAATTATCAAAGTTGGTTTTGCTAGCTTACCTTTAGTTTAACACTTTAGGATCCTGGAAGTCCTCGGCACGATTGATTTAAATTTCCTCGTTTTCATCTACAAAACGTAAAGTTTCTTTAACTTTCAAAAGTATAAATAATATAAAATGAATTATGGCTAAGTTCTAGTTTACGGTCATAGTTCATTATCTTCTTCATATTTGGTGTGGAGAAGCCCTGTGATGTCCTGAACACAAATCACTAAAAATTTTTGCGCGGAAAATTTTTATAAGCCCGTAAAAAAATTTTGAAAATCATGGTTTTCAATAGTAAATGTGCAGGAAAAATGGCTTAAAGCGCTCGAGCGCAGCGAGAAGTGCTTTAAGTCGATTTTTCCTTGCACAACCACCTTGCTGTTAAAATCCACGCAAACGAGTTTCACCCCTCAAAGATCCACCATTTTCCTTAATCCACGGGCCTAGGGGGATGTTTTTAATAAGTGTCGTTTTTACAAAAATGGCCCAAAGCGGCCGCAGCGTAGGCTAGCGTAGGGTTAATTTTTGTAAAAACCACCATGCCACGAAAAGGATCCACGGAAAAATAAAAAAAAAAAAAATTTTTCCCGAGCAAAAATTTTTAGTGATTCGTGTTCAGGACATCATAGGACTTCTCCACACCAATTATGAAGAAGATCATGAACTACGACCGTAAACTAGAATCATACCACCTACCTTTTTTTATAGCAATATTGACGTCACGAAACTTCTTGCACAGTGAAAATTAATTTTCCAACTTCTGGAAAACTTCTAGCATTGCTTTATAAAATTTTTAGTAAATTAAAAGGCACTAGTCGATGCAGAAATCAAAGCGTTCTCTGCGAGTGATTCAAATATTAAGGTACGCCAAGAGTGACACATTTTCGACCAATCACACGCAAGTTCATTTGTCACCGAAACGTCACTGAATTTTTTACAATTTTAATATTAAAATAACTCTTGGTACTAACAAAAAATGTTTGGTTTAAACAATTTTTTAGTTTTTAGTTGTAAAAAGCCGAAAGTTTATTTTTCCATTTATTTCAAAGTATAGGGAAAGTGGCGCTCTACGGCCCGTTGCCGTAAAACGGACGGTTTTCATCGCATCTAAGCATCGATTGCCAGGAGGTAGATAGCAGAGAGCTGCACCCCCTTATTATTTCATGATGTTGAAAAATTTCATGAATGTGAAAAAACCCTGTTTTTTAATGGATTTTGGCATTTTGAATAATTTTTTTAAGTCTTAAATAAATATATTATATTTGTTACAAAGTTATGTAGAAAGCAATCTTTTTAATTTTGAACTAAACTTGAAAGTTTACACCGTCTTTCAACATTAGTCAATCGTTTTACTAGTCAAATAGACAAATAAAGTAAAAAATTACATCATTTATTAATAATATAATGTAATACGAGTTTAAATACTATTTTTAATTTGATGAAAAGGTATATCTATAATTTGGTATAATAAACAAATTGAGAACACATTTGCCAAAATTGCTTTCAAATTTGAAAAAGATCCCTTTGATGACCATCGGTGGTCATAAAAATTAGTAATCTGCAAAACGGCTTAGTGCGGCTTCAAATTGAAAGAACAAAATAATAAAGCTTTAAGCACACTTAGGGCACGCGACACCACACCACGCGACAAATTTTTTGCCGCTTAGAGAAGTTTACATAGAATCAAATGGGAGCCCGCACACTTAGGCGACGCGACGCGACACTACATCGCTCGAATCGTCTGAGAGGCATTCGAGCGACGTTTGTCGCGTGCTTTTATTTTGCAACAAATGTCCTAGTCTACCAAATCATTCTCTCGCTGATCTTTCGCGGGTGATACCAGCCAGGACTTGGCTTCGAATTAATTTTCAGAGGTACGCACATCAATAAAATGTAAACCATATTGGCAACAACTTTTTTAAGTAAGAATAACAAAATAAAAGGAATGTTATAGAACACTATTTTATATGGAAAATGTGCATGTTTCAAATTTAACAACATTGCAATTGATTTATATATAGTTATGTTCAATGCTCCCTAGGAAGGATCAACTTCATCGGATGATGCGACTCTTCTTTCAATATAATCATCATTTCTAGAATAAGCTGTTTACTTGCAATATTAATTAAGTTTAAGTCAGTCTTCATATTAGTTTCATACTAGTGAGGTCTCGAGCCAAGAATTTGTACAAGTTATTTAAAAATAAATAATTTTTAAAAACGGTTTTTTTGGCTCAATAAACATAATTATATGTGAAATAATTATATTTCGTTTTGAAATATACACATACATAAATATTAAAGAGAGAATGAGATGCATATAGAAGGGTCGAGTTCAGGTAGTATGTCTTCGAAAGATGCATAACAATGAATATGTTTTTAAACATTAATTTAAATTATTTTTTAAACATTAGTAAATTTTATTGTAATAAACAAAAAAATTTTTAATTAGAACTAAAAAGCTTAAAATAAATAAATTATATAATAATTAAATATCATAATATTTTTAAAAACAAGCAAAGAAAATTTAAAAATTCGAGGCTTTTCAATAAAAGTGCATAATTTGTCGACGCGTCAGATAAGCACAGAAACTGTCTGTGAAACAAAAACTGTCGCGTGGTGTGGTGTCGCGTCGCCTAAGTGTGCGGGCTCCTATTTGATTCTATGTAAACTTCTCTAAGCGGCAAAAAACTTGTCGCGTGGTGTGCTAAGTGTGCTTGAAGCTTAATTGTTGTAAAACCTTAGACAAACATGTTAGCAGAGTTTGAATTAAACATTTCATTTAGAAAATAATTCAGTTATAAAATAATTTCTTTGGTATTTTTACAATAAGTGTTGACATTACAATGATTGTATTAAATGAATCATGCGAGTTTAAATACTGCAACTCGGATGTTAACTTTCTCTAGTTCACAAGAACATTCCTGCTGACGGACGTCGACATAATCTTTAGGCGAATTACAAATTCGGTTGACAAAAACCAGTTTTTAAAAAGTAAAAACCTTTATTACACAGGACTTAACTACTTCTACAGTGAATTAGAAAAAGCGACTACTGATGCTCTGCACCTCTATTTAACACCTTTGTTATCTTAAATCTAAGAAAAGCGAATGAACTACATCTTATCATTCTACGTATAACATGAATATCGTAACTCCTCTGGCCTAAGATGAGAACTATGGGTTACCAGAGTTCGAAGATAATTTGATGTTGATCTCCTTTTTCGGATTACCATTTTCTTCTTCGGCTTCCTCTGCGGAGGGCTTCAAAATTTTGATTCTATTATAATAATATTTAAAAAATACATAAATTAAAATTACAAAGATTATAACATAAATGATTAATGTATATCCACTAATTTTGTGGAAGTGAACCGAAGTATCATTTAATGAATTTAATTTTTCTTTTTGATTTGACAAGTCACTAAAAATATTTTTGATTTCATCGACATTTACTGAATTTAATTTTTCAGTTTTAAAATTAAAATCGTTCTGTACTTTTTGATTTTGACTATAATATAATTTAGGTAATTCAATATTTTTAAATTCCAAATTTAAATTCTTAAAAGTCTTTAGTGTTATCTCTTCTATTTTCACTTCACATTTTGTTTCTATTTGAACTACGTAACTCCCGTTTAAATACACACTGTCTTTGTCATTACCGCACTTGTTCGTAGCAACAACACTTTTTGGTGTAATGATGATCCATTGATTATTTTCCAATTTTTGAATTTTGATGTTGGTTATTTGAACATGAATTAATTTACAATTCGTTGCATTTTCCGAGTGTCGTAGTAGTTGGATTTCACATGGTGCATCTTCTTTGAAATCGATAATTTCTCCATTTTGACATAAATATTCCTTGTTCAAAATTTCAAGACATCTTGCAGTAAGAAATGCATATTTTTGCTCATTATAAAGGAGGTATTCGGAATGAGGAATTATTGTTTTGAAGGATGTATCGGATAATATTGGCAAAGGATATAAATGATAGTAATTGTAACTTTCAGTTTCTACTATTGGAATTTCTAAAATAAAAATGATTTGATTTTCTTTACTATAACTTTTTATTTCCATAATTTTTTCAAATAAAAGAATATTTTTAATTTCTGGTTCAAATGGAAATTTATTTTTATTGTTTAGTTGTTTATTGATTATTAAAATTTCATTCAGTAGTTCTTTTGGATCTAACATTGAATTATGAAATGTGTTAATTTTTGAAAAAGTGATAGCTACTTCAATTTTTTCCAATGAATCGTAAATTGTTTGAAAGGCTGACATTATTTGTGAAATAAACATTTGTATAAGAAAGAAATGATAAGTTTCGATATTTTTAAATTCCATTGTTTTTAATATCTTTTCTATTTGTAAAATTTTGGATTCTAATATTAATTGATTTTTTGCTAATGTTTGAATGTTTTTCTGATAATTGCCAATTGAATTTTGTAATAACGTTATCTGTTCTTTTACTAATGATTTAATTTTATCTTGGTTTCCTGAAATTGTCATTATTGCTTTGTCATATTTTTCCGCATCATTTTGATCTAAATTTCCCGTGATTGCTCTAATTATGGATCCTAAACCGTCTACTAAACCTCGTTTGGCTCTATTTTGATTTAAAGGATTTAATTGATAAATTTGTAATGTTATTTTTCTTTCTAAAATATTTATTAAATCATAGGAATTATTTAATTCTTGTTTATAACTTTCAGTAAGATTTGTCGAACTAATTTCAAATGAATTTTTTAATTGATTTAATTTTGTTTGAAATGAATTGAATTCTCGTATGGTATCAGTAATATCAAATATTTGAATGAATGACCAAGTATCAATTTTATTTTGGGCATTTCCTAATTTTAAAGGTAAGAGTCCAGGGTTTTCAGTTATTTTGTGGAATTTTGTAGAAAAGGTTGCGGTTAACAAGGTGAATCTGAAACAAGAGGCATCTTAAGTTCTTTGATATGAATAATTTCGCTTTTGTTTTGTTTGTTAGTAATTTGTACTCTATTTTTATCTAAAATTTCGGTAATTTGGTAAGGTCCAATAAATTTGTTCTCTTTCTTATTTCGAGTTTTTGGATTTTTCTTAAAAACAGTTTGATTTAATTTAAAAATGTCATTAGAATCTCCGTGAGTGTTATGTTTTGAAACTACTTTACGTTTTTGGTCGGTTAATTTTTCATTCAAGTCTTGGTAAACGTGTTTTAATTTATCTTTATGATTTTCCGCATATTCGGTGTAAAATGAAGTTGAGTTAAATATTTCATTTGGATTTCTAGAATTTGTATGGCCAAAAGTTAATTCAAAAGGGGTATAATTTGTAGCGCTGTGTATGGAATTGTTATATCCAATAATGGCATAATCCATCAGATCTTTTTCATTAGGATACATTTCATTCAGTATTCTCAAATGTTCAATAATTGTTGAATGAAAACGTTCGACAATGGAATTTGATTCGTGGTGCATTGCCGTTGTAAAATGAATTTTGATTTTATGAAGATTCAAGATTTCTTTAACTGTTTCATTATTAAATTCGGTACCATTGTCCATAGTTAAATTTTGGGGGATTCCAAATGAAGTAAAGTATTTAATTAAAGCTTTGCTAATATGAATAGCAGTTTTACCTTCTATAAAAATTGCTTGAGCAAATTTTGTAAATGAATCTACTAATGTTAAATAATTTTTATTATTGAATATGAAGACGTCTATGTGAACCATTTGAAAGGGCTTTGTTGCCGTTTCTGTTAACATTAATGGTACATACGGTTTATTTCTTGCATACTTAGTTCTTTGACACACTTCGCATTCATTAATAAATTTTGTTATGTTCGCGATCATATTTTTCCAATAATAATTTCTTTTGATTGCTTCTAAACATTCTTTAATTCCGCGGTGATTATTTTTTCCGTCATGATAATTTCTTATTAAAATTATTTGTTCTTCAGGGTCGGTTACGGTATTGACTCTTTTTGTACATCTAATTAATTTTGGTTTGTTACCAGTAAAATATTTTAAATATACTAAACAAAAATCCTTGTACAGTTGGTCATTGTGAAAATACATGCAATAAACTTTTTGTGGGTCCGTGTATTCTTTCAGAAAATCTAAGATTAATTGATCGTTATCTTTTTCCGGTATTTTCAGTGTAATTATTTTATGGTTTTCATAACTATCCTGATTTACATCTGCTTTGTGATAAACGTTCGGAAACACTAAAATTTGGTTTACTTTGTTGTTAATGATTTCATCACAAGATTGAATTCCGTCATTTGTATTTTCGTTTACGTTAGAATGCGCTGTGTTAAATACGGGTGTTAGCATTTTTTTATGTTTTTATTTAATAAAAGATATAAACAATCTTATAATTATGTAATGCGAATTTTATTTTCAAGCTTTATGTTCTATTAGTTAGTTTTTTTTTTAAATTTGAAATTTTATTTTCAACTGAATAATTTGAATCTAATATTTCTTTGAAATTTAAAAATTTAATTTCTTTTGGTTATCAGTTTGAATTTCTAAAGGTTTATTGAAATTTTATTTTTATGCAATATTAATTGGTCCATTATTTTTATGTTATTTATACCTAAATTTAGAAAAGCGAGATTATATATTACTACTAATAAGCAAAAGATATTATAATGTATGCTACGAGAGCGAAATCCTGGAACTGATAAAGTTCTGGAGGCAAAAGAATACAATAGATTCCTACAAATTTGTTATTTAATTTCTTTCTTTTCATATTTTTAATTTTGAAAATTTGTAGTTGTATAATATCTAAATTGTAAAGATTATTAAAACAATTTTGTTTAAAGTTTGAAAATTTTTTAGTTTCCATAAATTTTTGGTAATATTTGAGGGTTGTAATTTAAATTAAATTTTGTCAACTTTAACTTGTCTTTTAATTCCGGTATTTGTTTATTTTCAAAATTTGGATCTTTTAATAGCTTCAGTTTCCGTTTGTTATCGTCGATTAAAAGTTCAATGCATTTTTGAGAATTGTTTAATTTTGTTAAGTTGTTTGTTTTCATTTTGATCTGGGTTGAGTTAAATAATTTTGTTGGTGTAAAATTTTCTAAATTGTCATCTTTCAATTTTATTTGTTTGTTTGCCAAAATGGTATTTTGAAGTAAGGTTAATCTACTAGCATTTTCATTGAATAAAGTTTCTATTTGATTTTTAGAATCTTGTAATTTTGAAAGCAAACGTTTTGTCTTAATTTTTGGGTCAGGGGTTTTAGTTTGAATATCGGATAAAAATTTAATTTTTGCTTCTATGTCTTTACTAGTCAAAAGTTGGGGTTGGTCTGTAATATTTTCAACAATACATTCACATAAAAATTCAAGCGTATTATCATCTGCTTCTCTAGGATTATTAATTATTGATTTGTTTTCTAAATCGTTAATTGGAATTCTAGATAAACAATCTTCATTTGTATTATATTTCCCTCTTTTATTGCAAGGTTCTAATCTGAGATTTTTAAAATTTTGTTTTGATAAATTTAAATTTTCTTGTTCTAAATTTAATGGTTGATGATCGATATCTATTTGGTCAACAAAGTTTAAATCTACTAAATTTCTTGGTTCAATTTTGAAATAAGCTGAAAGGTTTACTTTTGACTTATTATTGTTAAAATTTTGCATTAAAGGTTTCTTATCGGTATCGAACATTATTGAAATTTCAGTGCGTGTTGTTGTAAATCTTCTTTCTGCAATATTAATTTGAGCGTCTAATTTATCGAGTAAGTCAAATCCGATTAGTCCTTGGTAGTTTTCGTTTAATTGAAAAAGATAAAATTTATGATTTTGATTTGTCTTAAAAATTTGAAAGATAGGAATTTCGGCTACTTCATAATGATTTGAGATGTCATGTGATGTTTGAATATTAAAATTTTCGTTTGAAATGAAATTATTGTAAAAATGATAAGCTAATTTTGGATCGATTAAACTTTTTGAACTACCTGTATCTATCAAAAATTTTGCATTAATTTCTGGTATATAAATATAAGGTAAGTTAGATTCAAAATTATGTAATTGTACTATCTGGGTTGGTTTGAATAAATGACTTCGCGAAAATTTGTTTCATTATTATCATTGTTAATGTCGTTGTGTTGACATTGACCCTCGTCTATAAATGTGTTATCTTGTTGCAAGAATGCATCTTGAGGGTACAAGTTACATTCTTCCGGCAGGTTGTTAAACTCGTCTTGGTTTACATTTTCCGTATAATTAAATAAATTTTCAAATTCATTTTCGGTTTCTTGATTTTCGGTTACATTCTGATTAAAAAGGTGGTTCATAGAATATTTTGATCTTTCAAAAGTAGCATGACCACTACTTGTATCCATTGGTTCGTGTAATCGATTTGTAATTTGTGTTCTACCCGATCGGTTAAAATTTTGATTCATACCTTGAGAAGGTCTAGGTTGATTTTGAAAAGTTTTATTAAAATTAGGATTTTGAAATGAAGGTCTTTGATTAATCGCAGAGTTATTTTGAAATGATGAAAATCTATTAAAATTTGGGGTGTTTTGAAATTGTGGCGTTTTGTTAAAATTTGAATTATTTTGAAATGGTAAATTTTTATAAAAATTTGAGTTATTTTGAAATTGTATAGGTTTACTAAAATTTGAAGTATTTTGAAAAGGTGAAGACTGATTAAAATTTTGCGAATTTTGATACTGTGGAAATCTGTTAAAATTTTGAACGTTTTGAGTTGTTGGAGTTTTATTCAAATTAAAATTGGTTTTAAAATTATTATTTAATTTTCCAGGTGTTAATCTTTGTTCCGGTCTAAACATAATATTCGAATTTAAAGTGTTACTTTGGTTAGTGGAATAAAGAAAATTTTGTTCTTCTAATAATAAGCTCATTGCTTTTTCAAGACTATCTGGATTTCTTAATCTAACATTAGTTTGAATTTGTCCAGTTAGACCTCTTATAAAAGTTTTTAAAGCTAAATTATTGTAATTTTTTATTTGAATCGCCATTTCTTCAGGTGGCATTGATGTTGAATTTAAATTTGACGTGATTAACGATCGTACGTCTTGACAACGCATGCCAAAATTATAAAAAGATTCATTTCTATTTGGTTTCAAATCAATTAAATCTTGCACGAGACAATCGATATTTCTTTGATCTCCGAAACTTAATTGTAATGCTGATTTTATAGCTAACCAATCGTTGAGTTCGCTACGGGAACCAATTAAAATTAAAGCTCTACCTGTTAATTTGCCTAATACAGCTCTTAACAAAAATTGGTTTAAAGCGTTATCGGTAGCGTTAGAAAATGTATTTATTAAATTTTGACAATTATCTATAAAAATATTCAAAGTGTGAGGGTTTCCCTCGTATTGTGAAATACTATCTAAATGCAATTTTAATAAATGATAATTTGTTGCCATTGTTGATGGTTCTAATTTTATGTTACTAAATAAATTTGTTAATTTTTCCAAATCAATTTCTGGGTTCATAAATTTATCGTACGTTTCTTGAAAGTTACACTTATCTATCTTATACTAGGAATTGAAATGATATGAAATTAAATGAGACTTACAATAATGCTGTTTTCATTCTTTGCGGTTCGTTTTCTTAATTGCTAATGCCTATAAGTTTGGACGATGCTTGTTCCTTCCTCAGGACTTCCTAAATTAATTGTCAACAGTTCGGACAATGCTTGTTCCTCCCTTGATGACTGCTGTGCTGTTTTTGTCCAAATTGAATTTTTTTCTTCGAATTCCCAATTAATCGATGATACGAAAATTGCTCTTGCGATAAGGTCAATTTTGGGAATACTACCGACTGCGCCAATTACAAATTCGGTTGACAAAAACCAGTTTTTAAAAAGTAAAAACCTTTATTACACAGGACTTAACTACTTCTACAGTGAATTAGAAAAAGCGACTACTGATGCTCTGCACCTCTATTTAACACCTTTGTTATCTTAAATCTAAGAAAAGCGAATGAACTACATCTTATCATTCTACGTATAACATGAATATCGTAACTGGCGATGTTATTTGATATTACTTATAAGCAAAAACTCAGTGATGTAACCCCCGGTTTGATAGCATGCAGAAAAATAATGCGACATTTTACTCACTTGATTTTTAACCACCATTCGTTAAACAAGTCAAATTATCGCAAAGTTCGGTTTTTTATGTTCAATCCCCACATTGGAAGTTTAAATTTATTAAGAAAATTCTACCATCAAATTATGATATTTTATGAAGTGCTTCAAAATTGTTAACGATTTATTGAGTGTTACGTGTTTTGTTGATAAATATTCGAACAATTTCGAAAACGTCCTAAACCAATCAAGTTTTTTTTAATGAAGATTACGTTTTACGAACCCGTACCGTTCATTTTAGAATATACGCGGGGATTTAATAAGTTTGGGACACTCCGAATTTTCTACTGTTCAACCCCCATTGTGTGGACATTGTGTCTGTTATAGACAATTTTTGAATAAATCAACATAATTAAGTATTTAGTGCAGTTTGCTTTATTTACGAAAGAAATTCAGATTACTATCATTTTGTGCCTTCATTAAATCAAGCTTATCATCTTTGTTTGGAATTCAACGATATTTGGTCAATACGTGTTCTCGCTTCTACTCGTCGGCCTGCCTTAGGAACCACCAAATTGTAGCCAAGTAAGTGCAATTGTTTGTTCGTACGGAAGTGTACGTTGTTCGTCGGATTACGCTGAATTTTTGTGTTAGTTTTGTGGTCAATTTCATTTTATTTAAAAGAATAATTAGTTTTTATCATTTTTGTTTTTGTTATTAACGTAAATTTCATCATTCAAATTGTTAAATTAATTTTAAGTATTTTAAGTAAAATCAATCACCATTCGGCCGAATCTTTTATTTGCAAAATAGTCATAGTAAACTTTGGAGTAAAAATCCACTTGCTTTGTATCCAAATTATATTCTTTTATTATTATCATTTGTTATATTTTAATTGCTTTTATTTGGACTTTTATTTCGGGCAATAGCCCTTATATTTATGTTAGTGTTGTTTGTTTCAGGGCTAGACGAGTGTAAATGTAAAAAACGAGATCGTGTTGAGGCAACAACCCAGGTAGCACACTATGTTGGCGCAATATTGGTGCAATATTGGGAAATCAATATTGCCCCAATATCGAGATGTTAAACTTTTTCAATATTGGGTCAATATTGAAAATCAATATTGCCCCAATATGGAGATGTTAAACTTTTCTAATATTATCAATATTCAGAATAAAGAAAATTAATATTGCCCCAATATTGGAAAGCAATATTGCCCCAATATTAAAAATCAATATTGCCCCAATATTGGAAAGGTTTAATATCTTGATATTGGGGCAATATTGATTTCCGAATATTGGCGCAATATTAATTTTCAATATTGCACCAATATTGAAAAAAGTTTACATCTCAATATTTGGGCAATATTTATTTTTCAATATTTCCCAATATTGGAAGTCAATATATTGCGCTAATTATTGAGAAGTGAACATTTTCCAATATCGGCGGAATATTGATTTCCAATATTGAAGCTATATTAATTTTCAGTATTGTGCTAGGATGGACGTGTAAACACTCTCCAATCAATATTGATTTGATATATTTTATTTCTTTTATGTTCTTTATTTGAATTATATATTTTTTTACGGAAATATCACAAGTAATCAAATATATTACAAGATTTAAACATTATACAAGCATACAAATTTACATTCTTGATCATTTTCTGACGTATCTAACCACGACTCTTCGAATAAACGCGACATCTATCGACGACTCTTCAAATAAACCCGATAATATTTAGAAATAATTTTTAAACATTACATTGTTTTGCCAGTGTCCTTTTTGGATATGTATTGTAGCACCGAACATGTCATGTAAACCTGACAATTAAAATTTAAATATTTTTGTTACTTACCTCATACCACAAAACTCATGACCGATCATTTAAATGTTACAAGAGCCAACTACTCTAACCACTTACCTATGGAGGGTAACCTATTAGTTTAGTAAATTTGTTTACTTTTAACGGCATAGTTGTTATTTTCGGAGCAAATCTGATTAATAAAATATTTTATAAAATAATATGGAAACAACATAAACAATATATTATACTTATAAGCCAACATTTTGGTGCAATATTTATTTCCAATATTGGGGCAATATATGATTTCAATATTGCACCAATATTGATGACCAATATTGTCTGTCAATATTTAGCCAATATTGGTGCAATATTGTTTTCCAATATTGGGGCAATATATGATATCAATATTGTCTGTCAATATTCTGCCAATATTGGTGCAATATTGTTTTCCGGTTTATAGGCGCTGTTTATAGGTGGATAAGCCGGCTAACTATTGGTGAACAAAATTCATAGTTCCACGCTTTTATATTGATGTTTTCAAGAAGCTTTGTTTGCTTTTCGCTGGCTTAGAGTTACAGAGTTCTATGTTACAATTTTACAATAGAATCCCAGAGTTCTATGTTCATATTAAAATAGTTAATTTAAAAGTAAATCTATTTCAAAATACAAGTGATCTTCATTTTAGAAGTTAGAAATCTTTGAAGTTCATTTTTCAAAATTTTAGCTTTTGTAACATAGAACCCTAAGCCACCGTTTTATTAAAATTATTTTTTACTTTTTAGTGCACTTTTGTAATTTTAAATACAAGGCTTTCTTTAAATTTTTTATTTTTTAATTTTTTAGTAATATATTTTCAAATACAGCTTATTGTGTATCTAAACTATAATGTAGGTTCATCCTATCAGAATTCTCTATTTATGTGTTTTAGATGTTTGATACTTCACCCTATATAAATCATTCCGACGAAAAATTTCACCTTGAATGCGGTCCTTCAAAATGAGATTGGGAAATCTATGTCACTTTCCATCCTGTATGATAAAATTGTTTAATGCGCAGCAACGCATGCGCTTTATGATTTTTATGATAATATTCGAAAACAATATTGCATCAATATTGGGTAAATATTGACAGACAATATTGGTCAGCAATATACAATATTGTCAATATACTGACGTGGGACGAACTAATTACCAAAAGTTTAAAATATCCACAATTGATGTTGATTTGTCATTTCATTGAATTTTGTATGATTTTAAGTTTTACTCGGACAAGTTGAATGGTTTTTCTCTTAATGGTCATAATTTTGCTTGTTGCTAAGAAAACAGGATTTCATAGATGGATATTTTGTTCCAGAAATCTAAAAAGTTAAATTAATCAGATATGACTGCATTTTGTTTTAATTGAATTTTTGCATTGTTAATTTGTTTACCTTCTTTTTAATAAATAAGTGAATACGTGTATAGAAAACTATAACGTCGTGTTATTCGTAAATAACTCTAGATGGTGCGATAATTGTTGAAAAGTAATTTTAAAATTTTGTGATATCAATTTTTTTTGGAAAAATTTCAAATTTCGCTGGAAAAATCGACGAATCAGCATGGGCCACGATTTCCAAAAACCTGGAACGGAAAGGAAAGGAAAAATTTGTAGGAAGATAAGGATTACTGACTGAGAGGCCGGAGTGTTAAGTTGTGTTTTCGAGGAAGACAAATTTTCTCGATAAGTTGTGAAGTGTTGGAATTTCGGCCTGAATTGTAAATTATAATTATAATTATGATGAGTACAGTGTCAGTATGATGAATATGATGGTTTTTCTGCAAGATTGATTTCCGGAATTGGATATGAAAATTTCTACCTGGAGTTGTGAAATGGCCGCATTTTTGATGTTTTCCATCGAGTTTTATTCACATCTAACAACAAGTAATGAAGCCATCGAATGGTAATTAGAATTTAAATTCTTTTATTTTGCGCTATTTCGATATTATTTTTCTGAAAACGGAATTTATAAAAATTACAATGAGAGGTTATGTTAGTCACATTTTATACGAACCTGGAAATTTAGTGGACAACAGATTGATTGGAGTATTATATCAACTTTAATCACTTCGATGCACCAAATTCGTAATTTGATACAATTAGATTACCATCGAGATTAACTTTAATTTTTTTAATACGACGATTACGATCTACTGTTGTGATACGCGTTACATCGAACTTCAGTTGCGAATAGGCATAAAAAGTAACAGTTTGGTTTTATGTGGTTTATAACAGGTCGGCGCGAGATTTTAAATAAGACAATAATTTTGTGCTATTATTTTTATTTCATTTTGTACAATTTATAATGCCTGATTTGTTTACAAGTTACAGTAATAAGTTTGAAATAGTAAATGTGGGAACTTGTAGATAAATTTTGTCTATATCTGATTTATTCATTGTGGAATTTTGATTTAACAAAAATTCTGTTTTCTGTTTTTGACAATATTATTGATAACCAAATTTATCTGAGTAAAATTTTATTGATGCCCGGTAAAGGTTTTGTTTCATTTGTTGTGGATAATTTAAGCATACCCTGGAACCTACTACTGAGAGAGCTCATTAATGCAAACTACCGACTATAACGGCTACGGCTTTTAAAGAGTTGTTCGGCAGAACACGACAATACATATTGTCGTATAACTAACTACCTTTAAAAAAAAAGAAGAAATAAGCGATATGAATGACTTTTTGTTTTTCTTTTAATTGTAGAATTTGTGGTTTTTTTTAAAAGGAACTTTTTTTTTAAGTATGTTGGCGCAATTTTTATTATTCATATTTATGTTGAGAAGAAGTCAATGTAACACTTCTGTTTATTTTGTAAGGCGCTTGTGCTTTCGTTTTAAGTTTGAGCAGTCAACGTTTCCAATTGAAGGAAATTTTTTTGTATATTAATTTGTAAAAGTTAGGGATTTGAAAAGGAAGAGTTGGTAGCAGGAGTGGCAGAATAGAATTGTATGGAAATTTGGAAATTTTGATTTTTCGAGTTTGGCAGAAAGCCCGATATAATTTTTATCTTTTGGAAGGTCGTCAGGGTAAATGGACGTCCTTGTATGGTTTTCCTCATCAGTTTTTTCCGAAATGTTTAATTTTGGACTAGTTTGTTTTGAATTTTGAGATTATGATATTTTTCCAAAAGTTATCGGAGTGTAAAAAGCGTTTAAATACTTGGGATCGAGGAGTTAGTTTTTTTTGTTGGCGTTCCATTGTAGCGTGGTGCATGGTATTACAGCGTCGTTATTCTTTTATTATTGAAAACCAAGTTTGTGATTCAAATCAAGATATTACATTGGATGATTCAAGATTTAAAATTTTAAAACACTAAAGTGCGATGGAAATTTATAAAAGTTAATTTTTTTAATAAACAATTTTATTCATATCAGTGCCATGTTTGAAGTTTGGATAATCAAATATCATCATTGTTGGTTTGGTCGTGAAGATTGTGAGAAGATTTAAAAGGTACCCAACGTTTTTTTTATGTAAATATAATTTTCCAGAAAGTGTTTTGTAACCAGCAGGTTATTTTTCTTAATATTAATAGTATCTGGTTACAAGCAAATTCATTGGAGTGTTGGCTTTGAATTGAAATTCATCGGTTCAAACGAAAGAATCGAAGTGTTATATGATTATTTGCTTTAATTTTTCTTTTGCGCAAAAATTATTTTCTTTTTATGTAAAATTAAATAGTGATATAGAAGAATTCATATCGTTTGTTTTTTTTTATATTTCTTTTGACAGAAAGGCTGGCCGGAGCAAAAGTTTGTGCTCTTCTATTTGCGGATTGAGTTTCCCCAATAATTTTTACAATATATTGCCCCAATATTGGAAAACAATATTGCACCAATATTGGCTGAACATTGACAGACAATATTGGTCATCAATATTCGTGCAATATTGCACTAAGATTTAGCCAATATTGGTGCAATATTGATTACATATTGACATGTACAGGGGTAGTTACCAAAAGTTTAAATTATCCACAATTTAAAATTTAATTTGGTCAAGGTTTTGTTTTGGAAATTTTCTTAAATTTAATTAGACGAATAGTAGTTACTTGTTGTTTTTTCAATTATGTGCCAATGAGTGCATGCAGAGACGAGATTTTTAGGCTTGGAGATTAGTCCAGAAAGCCTGAAAATTAAACATTTCAAATATGAAAACGTTGAAATTTTAGACTAATTTAATTTTTATTTATTTCAAAATTGTTAACCTACGTTTAAAAATTGAGTTGGTACAATGGTAGCTACGAGCATTGATGCAGTGTTCTTAAACAAAAAGTGAAGTTCGCAATTAAAAGTTTAGTGACTTCAAAATGTTGAATTTGGCATCGGGAAATTTGAATTTCGCTGGAAAACCAACCAACCAGTGTGCGACACGATTTTCCTGGGAGAACTTTGTGCAGGAAACGAGATAAATGGTCAGTTGCCATAGTGTGTTGGAGGTATGAAGTCTACGACTTGACGACTTCAAAGTGTTATCTTGGAATGTGTGAAAATTACCCATTGGTAATTAATTTAACGAAGATTATGAGCAACTGGGTTTTTGTGGATGGTGTGTGCTGCTAAAGAAGAGTGTTATGAAATTCATTGTAATTTTTGAAGATTTGGAAAGTTTACGTACCAGTCATGACATGAGGCCACCATTTTGTCAAATCGTGTATGCAAAGAATTAGAGGGACAATCATCAATTATTCAAGCCATCATTTTGGTAAATACCATTTGAATTAATTATTCACACGTATTCAATGATTATCTTCGAGATTTGTCACTATGCTACGGAATTTTTGAGGTTATCTACGCTTGATGCTAAATTTGTATTTCAAGTCGCGTTTGTGATCGGACTTTTACACTTGGGTTATTAGGCACACTAGTGGAACGATGTTAATAATTAAGTCGTGTTATTAAACTGCGAAATTAAAAAATTTTGTACACAACTTTTTCGTGCGGGTTTTTATGCAAACAGTTGACGCCGGTATATGACAATCAGGTATTAATGCTACCAACTCTTTATAAAATTAAAAAGCGCCAATATTTGAATATAAAACAAGTTTTCAATTTTTGTATAATTTTTATTACAGATGTTTTATTTAAATTATAATATGACGTTGATTATTCTACAAATTGGAGATACTGATTTTGAAAATTTAAATGTGTAAATTTGTAGAATAATTCTTCAAGATTTTGGAATTATCGATTGAATCGATAAGGTTTAATTATAAAAAATTTCGTCTCAATTTATTAGTTTATTTGATTATGAATACTATTATCGTCACATTAAATTGTAATTTTATCCCTGAGAATTTTGTTTTATTGATTGTGGATAGTTTGCAAATAAGTTTTGGAACCTACTACTGAGGGAGAGTCTCGTTTATGCAAAACTCCGACTTCAACAGCTACGGGATTTAAAGAGTTGTTCGTCAGAACACGACAATATATTGCCCCAATATTGGAAAACAATATTGCACCAATATTGGCTGAATATTGACAGACAATATTGGTCATCAATATTGGTGCAATATTGCACCAAGATTTAGCCAATATTGGTGCAATATTGTTTTCCAATATTGGTGCAATATATGATATAAATATTGCACCAATATTGGCTAAATATTGACAGACAATATTGGTCATCAATAGGGTCCGCATTTGTAGGCATTTGCATGTTTTTTTTACGTACAGGCTCGTGAAAAATTTTAAAAGGGGAGCATGTTTTACACCTTTTTGGATCGTTTTATGTAGTTTTTATTTTGCTTATAAATGCATATTTTGAGTTTAAGTGCATATTTGGTGGTTTGTTGCCTATAAATACATATTTGCTTATGTTAGCATATATTTTGCATATTTAGCAAATCAAATACTATAATTTATTGTTTTTGCAACGGTTGCAAACTACTCTGTTTGATAGTGTTGTCAAAGCTATAAAGAGTTTGAACGACAATGCCAGTAATTCAGGAAATGGGGGTGACGATGCAATTAAACGGTGACGACAAAATTAAACTTGTCCGAAACTGCCCCGGCCATTTCAAATTTTGCTAAATAAAATTTTTCCGAAAAATGATTTACTATTTTTATTTAGATTTAATAGAAAAATATTAAGTAAACATAGCTATACCTACTATAATTTTTGCAAATTTTTTGCCTATACAGGCAAATTTTAACTGACAGCAGGCGCCAATTGACACCCAAAAATTTAGAAAAAATTCTTGTTTGTAACATTGGTGGGAATTGTAAAGAATAAAAAATAAAGCAATATTTTATTATTACCAAAATATTATTTCATTTATAATTAAATTTATCTAACAAAAGTAGTTCATCCATTATTTGGACCAATTGCAATCCAGCATTTTGCACCACAATAAATTTTTTAGCGCATATTTGAGTGCTTATTTTGAAGTTTTTAGAGCATATTTGCCTGCATATTTTCAAGTTTTTTAGTGCCTACAAATCCGGACCCTAGTCATCAATGTGCAATATTGCACCAAGATTTAGCCAATATTGGTGCAATATTTATATCATATATTGGGGCAATATTGGAAAACAATATTGCGCCAATATTGGATAAATATTGCAATATTGCGCCAACATTCTATATTGGCGCTATATTGGGGCAATATTGCCCTAATATTATGTGCTACCTGGGAAATATCTCGTGAGAATTACTCTAAGCTATACGCAGAGAGGGGATAACCGATGCGACACTAGCATTTATATGCTTCAACAGTACACTTTGAGCAAAAATCATGTTTTTTAATAGTTAATATGCAGTAAAAATGGCTGCAGGCGCTGGAGCGTAGCGAAGAGTGCATTCAGTAAATTTTTGCTTGCACAACTACCGCTCTTGTAGAATTCACGCAAAACGAGTTTCACCTCTCAATGATCCACTTTTACATTCACCCACGGGCCTAGGGGTATGTTTATAATAAGTGTAGTTTTCATAAAAATGGCCCAAAACGGCCAAAGCGCAGCGTAGGCTAGCGTAGGGTCAATTAACATGGAACATGTTTTACACCAACAAACGACCGATACAAATCAAGCTTACAAGTTTATGATCATCAACCTAAAAATCATATCCCCAGGATCGAGTTCCACACCAATCGAGTTTCTATGGCTACGATTACCATTACTACAACCGTGTTTGTACAAATGAGCTACAAAAGTTGTATTAATTCAAGAGACACCTAATTAATTCAAAAGAAATTAAACAAGTTAGTTTTAGGTTTACATGTCATCGTTTAAAGTTAGAACATTTTGATACAAAATTTAAAATCGAAATATTTGAATTTAAATATTATATTATGAGATTTTAAAGTTGTATAAATTCAAAAAAAGGTACCTAAAAAGTTCTAAAAATTGGATTTTAGATCTAGATCCTATAAACACAGAAAAAAGGTCCTAAAAAGTACTAAACATGAAACATTTTGTATCTTTCGGTCTCTTTTTCTCACAATTTTATTGAATGACCTTTTTTTTAACCTCCTAGCTTTTGCAACCCAAAACATGAAAACATTTGTATCTTTTGGTCATTTTTCCCACAATTTTTTTGAAAGACTTTTTTTTAAAAACCTCTTAGCCAAAAATTTACAATGTTAAACATTTTGTATCTCTCGGATTCTTTTTCTCACAATTTTCTTTTTTAAACCCTCACTAAAAATTTAGTTAATTTTAACATAGAGTGAAATAGTTATTTAGGTTACAAAGAACGTAAGGATGTTATTATTCAAGATAGGTGAATTTAAGGCGAGGCGGAGCCGAGACTTAAATTACTTTCCGAGAGTGATAAGCCTTACGTGCCGTGTTGTTTATTAAATTTTTCCTGCTTTCGCGGAGCACCGGACAATATCTATGTTACAGTTAAAACCCGAAATCAGTTAAAACCCGATCTAACTAGTAAATTCTAGTTTTAACTAACCGCCTTAGTAAATTCTAGTTTTAACTGAAATTATACCAGTTAAAACTAGAATTAACTGATTTCTAACAAATTTCTTTAGTAAATTCTAGTTTTAACTAAAATTATACCAGTTAAAACTAGAATTAACTGATTTCTAACAAACTTCTTTAGTAAATTCTAGTTTTAACTAAACTTATACCAGTTAAAACTAGAATTAAAGTAAAAATTGTCTTATTAAGCAATTATTTTACACATTATTATTATATTCTACTTATTGCCACATGGCATGCTGTTGTGACATTTTGAATTGCAAATAATTTCTCTTTTTAAACAAAGGCAACATTTTGAGGTGCAATTTTTTTTACAAGAACAGCGGACAAACCCTTGTTCAGATTCAACGGCAGCTTTTTACGCTGCAGTCTTTAGGAAAATTTCTTCATCTGGCACTTGTTTTTGAGTCAAAAAACTTTAGAATTTTTTTTGTCATTGTCACTTTTAAAGTAACTGGACCAATGAAAGCGCTCTTGTACGATCGGATAAACGTACAAACGGATACATGGAAACTGAGCTTAACCCTCCCTCCGCCCCCCCTATTTGGTAACTTTTCGAGATTGTTCGTTATCGAATCGTTAAAAACCGTACAGTTTGGTTTCCATTACTATCTAATGCAATTCTGAACAAAAGTTAAATTTACCTATTCGAAAGTGACAATGACAAAAAAAAATTAAAGAAAATTCTAAAGTTTTTTTGACTCAGAATAAGTGCCAGATGCACTTTACAATTCAAAATGTCACAACAGCATGCCATGTGGCAATAAGTAGAATATAATAAAAATAATGTATAAAATAATTGCTTAATAAAACAATTTTTATCTAATATTAAGTCTACTTTTACTTAATTCTAGTTTTAACTGAACTTATACCAGTTAAAACTAGAATTTACTAAAGAAGTTTGTTAGAATTCAGTTAATTCTAGTTTTAACTGGTATAATTTTAGTTAAAACTAGAATTTACTGAAGAAATTTGTTAGAAATCAGTTAATTCTAGTTTTAACTAAACTTATTTCAGTTAAAACTAGAATTTACTAAGGCGGTTAGTTAAAACTAGAATTTACTAGTTAGATCGGGTTTTAACTGATTTCGGGTTTTAACTGTAACATCTATATAAATAAAAATGAATGTGTAATCTTTGTCACGACATCACGCGAAAACGGCCGGATCGATTTTCTTCATCTTTTTTTTAAAATGTTTGTAATTACCCAAGGAATGTTCTTACTCAAAGAAAATTTTAAAAAGTTGCCCAAAAAGATACAAAAATTGCAAAAACAACTTTTTGCTTTCAACAGATGGCGTTCACCATAGACCTATCGTAAATCCTATATGAGGCGTTCACCACAGACCTATCGTAAATCCTATATGAAACGATGCGTAATCTATATAAATAAAAATGAATGTGTAATTTTTGTCACGACATCACGCGAAAACGGCCGGATCGATTTTCTTCATCTTTTTTTATTAAATGTTTGTAATTACCCAAGGAATGTTCTTACTCAAAGAAAATTTTAAAAAGTTGCCCAAAAAGATACAAAAATTGCAAAAACAACTTTTTGCTTTCAACTGATGGCGTTCACCATAGACCTATCGAAAATCCTATATGAGACGATGCATAATCTATCTATCTATATAAATAAAAATGAATGTGTAATCTTTGTCACGACATCACGCAAAAACGGCCGGATCGATTTTCTTCATCTTTTTTTTAAAATGTTTGTAATTACCCAAGGAATGTTCTTACGCAAAGAAAATTTTAAAAATTTGCAAAAAGATACAAAATTGCATAAACAATTTTATACTTTCAACAGATGGCGTTCACGACGGACCTATCGTAAATCCTATATGAGACGATGCATAATTTTTTATAAAATTAACATGTAAATGGTAACTAAAGAATGAAAAACGTCTGATGGCTACTAATGCGTTCTTTCTATTGGTTAGTTAACATTTACATGTACATTTTATTCAAAACGTAACTAAAAGTTAACATGCAGTTATCGATTCTCGAGCGAAACGAAGTTCGCCGGGTCAGCTAGTTTTTCTATAATATTACAATTTGACATCGAACGTCAAATATTTAATTAGAATTTTAATTTCATTATTTTTAATTTGTAAGTTTGATTTACCTGTCCGTTTCTTAGAAACGATAAACGAATATAAATCAAATCTGTATGTCAATCGTTTATTATTTTCCTAGGAAAATAAGTGACACTATTAAGTTCCGTCACCAACGGTAACTAATAAACGCAATAAACAACTTACGTCGGGTGTAGCCATGCACATAAGACACACTACGTGATCGGGAGCAGGAAAATAATTTTTTATAAAAAATGAATAAAAGTATAATTTTCAAAAAAGTGAAAAAAGTGTATCTGTGGCAGCTCGGCATCTTTTCAATATTATTTAAATTAATAACAATTTAATTACAACTTTAATTTAAAAATATTTTAAAAATTGACAATTAGTTTGAGAAAAATCTTCAAACCGCTTTGACTATCAGCAAATCGTTTGAAACCAGTTTGGGCTACTGTAAGAACACAAAACTATTAGTCACAGTTTGACCAAACCGCTGTAAGAACGCGTTGTTCAATCTGCGCATGCGTCTGACGGTTTGCAAACCGTTTCAAACTGCTGAAGAAACAAACCTATTAATAAAAAGCTATTATTGTCAAGAGGAATTTTTTTGCTGTTTCACATAAGGAATATCTATTTCTAAATGATTTTGAAATACTTCTCTTTTCGCACTTAGCTATTTAATTGTACTGCTTATGTATAGAACGTAGTTATTAGTATAAGCGTTCCTTTGAATGAATATTGACAAATTGTATTTTTAAATAAAATAAAATTTTTTTTTTTAGTCAAAAATGGGAACGGATCAGATTTTCTTACTAGTACATTTCAATTTTAAATATTATTTTTCTTAACGTTATTCGTTCTCCGCAAAATTGAAGATAAGAAAATCCTTTTCATATAGTTTTAAGACAGCGTCATTATACCTACATACCGGGTGCTGAATGAGTTAGGCGAACATAGGATATTAACATGTAAAAACTTATTTTTGCAAATTCCTGCTTCCATAATTATTTTAGAGAAAAATTAAAAGACACAAATATAATGTAGAAATATAAACTACGAATGATAAGAGCATTAGATTTTATCTAGCTTTTACGTAAATGGTCAAAAAATTCTTTTGAAATTGTTAAAACTTTTATTTATCAAACTTGCCATGTAAGTTTCCGAGGTAATTATTTTTGATAAGTAATAAAAAACAATTGCACGTTGTTGACAGTTTTGCACTTTATTAAATTTTAATTTCATAAAATGGAATATTACCTTGGAAACTTATACATGGCCAGTTTGATAAATAAATATTTTAACAATTTCAAAAGAATTTTTTGATCATTTACGTAAAAGCTAGATAAAATCTAATGCTCTTATCATTCGTAGTTTATATTTCTACATTATATTTGTATCTTTCAATTTTTCTCTAAAATAATTAGGGAAGCAGGAATTTGCAAAAATAAGTTTTTACACGTTAATATCCTATGTTCGCCTAACTCATTCAGCACCCGGTATAAATACCTTATACGTACAGTAGTAGGGGAATGTCGGGAGGTTTGAGTCGAAGGAGGTTTGGGTCGATGCCAATATTATTTTCCGAAAGTATTCAACACATGCATAACTACTTTCACCAAAGTCACATAAGGTATCGAAACTTATTTCCATTGATACCGCGGCGCGAAAGTAAATATTAAATTTTTTATCGAAGAAACCGACTTTTTGAGCAGGTAAGTGAATGTTTTATTTATTATTATATGTCGGTTATTTTTCATTTCTTTTGAAGTATCCCTAAAACGACTATTACAATTAAATAATTAGTTATTAAGCTTAACATCCATATTATGCAATATAACCCAACTATTCACATGAGGGAATTCCAACCACATTTTTGTGTTTTGGTACCAGGGGGAGGAATGGGTCAGAAAAGTGCGGGATGTTTGAATCGTGACCCAAACCTCCCCTGCCATTCGGGAGTATTGAGTCAAACACTTTATTATTTAACTTGTTCTACTTGAATTTATTTATAATATAATCTAAATTTAGGTATTTGATGTTATTTATAGGCTTTTCTCTAGAATTGCAGATTACGATGCCACGGATATACACGAGAAAGACAGGGAGAGTGCGAAAAACTAATGAAGAAATTAAATATGCTGTCAACCGCGTTTTAGAAGATGAGTTGAAAATTAGGCGAGTGGCTGATGATTTGGGTTTTAGTTTCTCGTCACTACAGCGACATGTAGAAAAGGCTAAACGTCTTCCTGAAGGAGAGCAGAACAATTATGAATATGTAGCTAATCCTTCATCTAGACAAGTTTTTGATAAAGAACGGGAAAAACTTCTTTGCGAATATTTGAAAACTTGTAGTAAAATGCACTATGGTTTAGATACTAAACAAACAAAGGAGTTTGCATACGAATTTGCTAAACAATTAGGAATAACATATCCGCGAGAGTGGGATAAGCACCAGTCAGCGGGACGAGATTGGTTGTTGGGATTTATGGCAAGGAATAAATCATTGTCTTTGAGGCAACCGGAAGCCACTAGTTTGGGAAGATCGACGAGCTTCAACAAACATAATGTTAGCAAGTTTTTCGAGAACTTAACGTATATATTGAGAAAGCATGAATTCTCAGCTGAAAACATTTTTAATCTTGACGAAACTGGCTGCACTACTGTGCATAAGCCTCCAAGGGTAATAGCCATGAAAGGACAAAAACAAGTTGGGCAGGTGACAAGTGCAGAAAGAGGAAAATTAATTACTGTTTGCTGCTTTGTTAATGCTGCAGGAAACACTCTGCCCCCTGCCATAATTTTTCTTTTGAAGAAATTCAAAGACCATATGATTATGAACGCTCCCGAGAACACTTTGGGTTTGGCAAACCCAAGTGGATGGATGACCAAAGAAAATTTTGTTCTAGTAATGAAACATTTTATCAAGTACTCTGGAGCTACAAAAAAGAAGCCGTGCTTGTTGCTGTTAGACAACCACGAAAGCCACGTCAACATTGATGTCGTTACTCAGGCAAAAGAACATGGTGTGCATTTGCTGACGTTTCCACCACATTGCAGCCATCGACTTCAACCCTTGGACGTGTCTGTATACGCACCGTTTAAGGCATATTACAACGCTGCAGCCTCTACATGGATGACTTGTAATCCTGGCAAAACGTTAACAATTTATCATCTACCGGAGTTGATAAGAATTGCTTATGATAAGGCAATGTCTAGAAAGAACATACTAGCAGGATTTGAGAAATCCGGAATTCATCCCTTGAACGTAGATATATTTTCCGAAGCTGATTTTTTGATGTCATCAGTAACAGACAGACAGTGGCGGATTAACGCACAGGCGCATGAAGCGCGCGCTTGGGGCCTCCAAATTTAGTGGGGCCTCAAAATTTGTTTATTTAAAACAAAACATATTTTTTGTAACATTTTTTTCAAAAATTGTAAGTACTTAATGAAATACAAAACATTTTTAAATTGAAATATAATTGCATAGTTCAATCTTTTGTTGTTCTGCTTATTAAGTTATTAAAGATTATTCCTTTGTTAAGTACCTATTCTTGGAAAGGTATAGGTACTGTAAGTAAGGGTCTATTGTTACCCAAGTCATCTAACGGTTATAAGTGATAAAACCTCGTGTAATTGCCAGGGTGTATTGGAAAACCAAAGTGGTTAGACAAGGAGAAATAAAAATAACAATATAATATTGATCTATCAAAAATGTATAGTAGAGAATAGGTCTTAAATAATAATCTACAGGTAGATATTAAATTGTATACTTCATTACAAAAATGTTATCACAACAATAGCCACATTCAGGACCGTCTTCAGGATTCAACGTTCATTAGAATAATTAACAAGAAAAATTGTGAAATTAAAAATAGTATATTATACACCGAGGGAGTAAAGTGCCACTTTTCGTCATGAGGGTAAAGGTTTTTACCCGAGACGCAGTCGAGGGGAAAATTTACCCGAAGGACGAGAAGTCACTTTACTCCCGAGCGCGAATATACTATTTTTTGTCTTTCCGCTATAAATCGATTATTTCTATATCTCGAAGTTTAATTTCGTCAACTACTCGAATTTCTAGAAGAATTTGTTAAATAAAATTTAAGTTTTCAAAAATACAAAGCGGTTTAGGTAGTCGACCTTTCTTGAAAATAACCATAAACTTTATTATGCCTACCCCAGATGTGGTAGTTTCCGTAACATGATATCATTGTCAAAGTACCGTATGCATTTTTGGAATCTTAGACGTAGTAATAAATTTGATTTTTTTTACTTTTCGTCCCGCTGTTTTACTTTTCGTCCCGCTACTTTACTTTTCGTCCCGCTACTTTACTTTTCGTCCCGCTACTTTACTTTTCGTCCCGCTCTTAAGTAAACTGGCACTTTGCTCCCGCAAAAGTGGGAGTAAAGTGATCGCTTTACTCCCGGAAAGATAAAAAATACTTTACCGGATTACATGTTTCAATATCATTCACGATTCTATTCGTGAAACTGATATCGTCAGTATGAAAATACCACTTTGCTTACTAATTTTAGAAATTTATTAAAATTTCAAATTTAAAATTTTTTTTATAATATTATTAGGTCTGTTTGGTACCATAGTCCTAACTAAAACTGTGGTACCAAAGAGACCTTTTATTTGATTTCAAGAAATATTATTATTTGTTTTATTTTTTGCTGTATTATGTGTGATTAGAAATAAATATTTTAAAGCAAACAAAAAAATTTAAAGGGGGGCGAGGAAAATGGACTTATACGTCACCAATAGTTAAATCCGCCACTGCATACTAAAGTAAAAAACGGGCACGTAGAATAAAAATATTTGAAGGGGGCCTCAAAATTGAATTGCGCTTGGGGCCTCTCAAGTGCTTAATCCGCCACTGCAGACAGAGAAAATCCTCAGTCAAACTTACATCCTACACTCCTAGACAGAGAAGCTGGTGGTTCTCAAGAGAGTGTTTCTGCAGTTGATGAACAGTTAAGAATGGAGATAGAAGTAGGTACCACGAGTGCAACTGATGCCACAAAACAATATGAGGCTAAAACCGGTGCTTTTCAAAAAAATGTGGGTCAAGTGAATGTAAATTCGCCAAACGCACATAACACACCACAAATCAATATATTAAGCAACATAAAAATAACTCCAGATATGATAAGACCATTTCCAAAGGCGGCACCAAGAAAAGCGACAAACCGAGGACGCAAACAAGGAAAGACAACACTTTTGACAGAGACTCCCGAAAAAGAAGAATTAGAAAGGTTAGAAAATGAGAAATTGTTAAAGGCTAAGAAAAGTGTAAAAAGAAAAGTTCTCGATATCGATGATGTGGACATTATAAAACAAAATGCGGAAAAAAAAGTTAGAATGCAAAGTTTAAAGTCGTCAAAGTCTGCAAAAAGAAAGGTATTAGCAGAGAAGACAATTGATACATCTGAAAGTGAGAGTGACTCATTAGCACTGGTAGATACAGACGATGACTCTTCAGTAGATGAGTTTCCATTAACTTTAGAAGACGAAGTTTTAGTGTCGGCAGGGGACTTTGTAATAACTAAATTTACAACAAAAAGTACAGAACGATACTATATTGGCGAAGTGCTTCAGAAAAATAGCAATGACTATGAAATAAAGTTTCTTAGGAGAAAAAATAATTCAAACACATTTACGTTTCCATTGGTGGATGATATTTCTTCTGTTGAAAAAAGTGATATAATTAGGAAGCTCCCCAAGCCTCAACGTCAAGGAACTGCAAGGGCATCTTCTTTGTACAAATTTAAAGTAAATTTCAGAGGATGGAATATCTTTTAAAATATATACCTAAGGACTTCTTTCGAATAGGGAGTTAAGAATTGAATCCTTATTGGAATATTTGTTATGTTGCGTTAATATTTGGTTTATTTTGCTTTTAATAATATTGTATATTAATATTATTTTATGTTATTTTAGTTTATCTTCATTAAAAACAGTTCTTTCAGTTTAAATGACTATATACCCATACATCCTTATTACTTACCCAAACCTCCCCACATGCGGGATAAATGAGTCAAATGTACCCTGCTACTATTATTTAAAAAAATTTGTGTCAAAATTTAAGTGATCCATTCTACATTATTTACATAGGTTGTGCAATACCTGATCTACACAATAGTATATTTAAGGTTCGTCAATTATGCTTCAGGAATTAAATAAAAATTATTTATTAAAAATTGACCCAAACATCCCGACCTTCCCCTACACATAGCGCATTGTTCTTATTATAGTTATCACTCGTTTGATTGAAAGAATCGCTGATCCGCTATTGTACGAATTCGCTAATTTCATTATTAGTATAAATAATTTTGGTATTGTGACATATTTAACTGTCAATAATCTGAAAATATTGGAGAGTGTATTAATAAAATATATTTATTATTATAAATAATACTCCTAATTATTTTTTTGTTATTTACTATTATAGCTAGGTATTTTTTGTTGTTTAATTGTTTTAAAAAAAGCAGAAGTTTGTTGATGCGACGAATTCGAAGGTAAGATACATTTTCATCGTAAATCTTACTTATATTATAAATTACTATACCTAACACTTGAAATTATTTTGTTTTGTTAAAAACTTGAAAGTAAAATTATGGAATGCATTTTTTTTAAATATTGTTTAAATTTTAAATATAATAATCATATTCAAATATAGTTAATCTGAATAATTATTGTTTTTATTGATTCCAATGGAGTTCTCCTAATTACAGTTATTGCAGATGGTGCATGGTCGAAAAGGTCATACGGGACAAACTTCGATGCACATTTCGGAGTTGCTTGCATTGTGAGTTACCGGACAAAAAAGATTTTGTATTTAGGAGTAAAAAATAAATATTGCGCGTTATACCATATTCATAAAGAAAAACCACACACTTGCTATAAAAATTGGACCGACCCATCTACTGCAATGGAAACGAATACTATTTTGGACGGATTTAGAAATAGCGTTGACATACATGGAATAATATAAAAGTATTTGGTAGGTGATGGTGACAGTAGCGTATATATAAAAAAATTGTAGAACTTCGCCCATTATGCTAGTTTATTAGTATAAAAAATTGAGTGTAAAAATCATCTATATAGAAATTTTTGTAATAAACTTAAGATTTTGGTTACTAAACGATTTAGCTCCGAAAGAAAAATAGTGCTTCCAGTTTTAAGGCAAGAGCTAAAAACTAAAATTGTACGCCTCAGAAATGACATAGACAGTGCAGAGAGGTATTATTGTACAAGCAAGCTAACGACTCAATTAGAAATAGAAAAGCTAAAAAAAGATATAAATAACTCGATCTATTATATTTTTAATCAACATGATAACTGTGCTGAAAATTTTTGCAACAAAGATACTGCAGATGATGGTAGAAGTTGGAGAAGTACCATCATTATGGAAGATCAGCGTATTAGCTTGACCTTAGACCATATAAACTTATAGACACGCCGCTTGCTATCCCTCCTTGAACACAAACTGAAGCAAAATTCTGCAAAATAACTTCGAGCGCGTGACGTCACGGGTTGGGTATTAGTAACTATAAGCATAGGCTTAAGTGAAGAAAATCGTTTATTTAAAGCAAAAAAATTAAATTTTGATATTTGAAAAATATTTTATTAAGAAAATCGCAATTTTGATACTTTAAGAATATAATTATAAAAAAAATCTTAATGTAAATCCATAAATTTGTTAATTATTTCACTTAAATAGTATAACTATTAATTTTTTTAAAAACCACTCAACATCATTTACTTGATTATCAATAACATTTATATTTACTAAAAATAAAACTCCAATCAATTTGTAGTACTACACATTTATTATTATGAAGAAAAAAGATTTATTTAGTATTTAAAAAAATTATTTTGTATTTTCAATTATTGGCTAGAAAACAAATAAATTGCTACATTAAATTTATTTCTTAACTTATTTAGATGTTTGTTCACATGATACAATAACTAGTTATTGTGGTTTGTTCATGTATTCACCGAGATAATATAGTTAATCTAATTTACAATAATTAAAAGTAATAATTTTTAATTAAACTAAAAGTAAATGTTTATTTTCGACATACTGATCAAACACTTGTAATATTAGATACAATTTTAAGGCATAATATGTAATTTTTTTATTCAATTGTAATTTGTTACTTTGTTTTCATTAATGCTTTTCTATTGAAATAAATGATATAATGGTTAAATTGCAAATAAATGTTCTAAGCAGTGTTCGTGGTACAATTTTTAACGATTACAAAGAACATATGTATGATCAGGATATTGATAATAATCATATTTTAAATTTAATTAAAATTATTACTTTTAATTACTCTAAAATTAGATTATATCATCAAGGTGAAGTTAGGAACCAGCATGCAAATAAATTAAGAAATAAATTAAATAAAGTGATTTTGTTTTCCGGCTAATAATTCAAAGTATAAAATTATTTTTTTAAGTTTTAAATAAATCAATTTTTTTTATAATAATAAATGTGTAGTACTACAAATTGATTGGAGTTTTATTTTTAGTAAATATTGTAACAAATTTTTGCATTTGTTACGTGGTTTTACTTTTCATTTCATTTCACGATATTCCTCGATCCGATCCTGCATTTTTATTTTCATTTATAATGCTTGCGTTATAAATTGAATGTGGGAAGTTTTGTTGTAAAGGTTGGTGGGTTGAACTTTTAGTTCCCCGAGAGCGACTCTGAAGCAAGCAGCTTGTTATATTTGTAGTCAACATTTTGAGTGCCGATTTTATTGGATTGAACGAATATCCAGTATTCAGTATCAGTATTGGTTTAATTAATAATTTTTTTTTTTTTTTTTTTTTATTAACATCCCAGGAATTTACAATCTGTACAAGACAATAAGTAAATAGTTTGACAAAATATAATATAATGACTTGTTAGGTATAATCTCAGTAGACATACCTTTAAAATATTAATTTACACAGTAAATTATTTATGAAGCCGGGTAACTAATTATAAATAAATTATTTAAATCTATTTGTAAGGTCCTGTGGTTTAAATCTTTTCAATCTACTCTTGGCGGTTTGTTTATTAATCAAGTTCACTGTTAGTTGATTTGGATGTGCACCAATCCTGTCTCTATACTTCGCACTATAAGCACCGATTTCTGTCTTCACCAATGGAATAGCAAGGTCCTTATTTATAACCTCATTTGGGACAAACCAGGGAGCGTTTACTATGTTTCTAAGAACTTTCGATTGAAACCTTTCGATTATTTCCAAATTAGAGTCGGATGCAGAGCCCCACAGTTGGATTCCATACGTCCAAATAGGTTTAATTATGGTTTTGTATACCAACAGTTTGCTTTCCAATGAGAGCTTAGATTTAGCACCAATAAGCCAGTACATTTTCTGGAATTGTATATTCAGTTGCTTCCTTTTGGTCCAGATGTGGGTTTTCCATGTTAGGCGACGATCTAAATGCATTCCCAAGTACTTTACTGTTTCTGTTTGTGGCACTTGTTTTTTATTCATGGTTACAGGGGGACATGTTTCATTTCGCAACGTGAAAGTTATATGTGCTGATTTGGCTTCGTTGACTTTAATTCTCCATTTTCTTAACCAGCGCAGTATTTTGTCTAGGTGTATTTGGAGAATTTCCGTAGCTAATATTGGGTTGGTATGAGATGCCATGATAGCCGTGTCATCCGCAAACGTAGCCGTGGTAGTTTGTTCCATTGTTGGGAGGTCTGACGTAAACAGAAGATACAAAATTGGCCCTAGTACACTACCTTGCGGAACTCCTGATTTAATTGGATACATTTCTGAATATTCTTCTTGACATTTTACAATGAAATGTCTGTCACTAATATATGATTTAATAAGAAGGTAGAATTCATAAGGAAGTAGCTTCTTTACTTTATATAGAAGCCCCGGGTGCCAGACCTTATCAAACGCCTGTGACACATCTAAGAAAACCGCCGAACAGTATCTTTTCTGTTCCAAGTCTTTGTTGATTTGTTCGACAATCCTATGGACTTGTTCTACAGTTGAGTGTTGTTCTCTGAAGCCAAACTGATGATCTGGTATTATTTTTTTTGTTTGCAGGATTGTTCTCAGTCGTTTCATTATTAGTTTTTCTAATACCTTCGATATTACAGGAAGCAGACTAATAGGCATGTAAGATGTAACCTCTTCTGGATTCTTTCCTGGTTTTGCTATCATAATTACTTGTGCCACCTTCCATTGTAGTGGGAAGTAACTAAGTCGTAGTACAGCATTAAACAATATGGTTAGCAATTTGATAGCTTTTTCGGGGAGTTCTTTCAAAACTGAACCAGTTATCAGATCGTAACCCGGCGCCTTATTATGGCCAAGATCTTTGAATATTATCTTCTGAACTTCTTTTAGTTTAAATTTCTTTATAGGAAGATCCATCTGAAGAGGCACATCCAGAAAGCTGTAGATTTCTTTTTCCTCCTCTTCTCCCAATTCTGAAGGAAAGGGTTCAAAGACTTTTTGTAGATGTTCCGCAAATCTTTGTGCTTTTTCTTTATTATTCTTTGCCCAGTTTCCACTTTCAAGTCGGATTGGTGGAATGTGTAATTGAGGTCGTTTAATCTTTCTTGTTGCCATCCACAACGAGTACTCTGTGGCCTTAGTTGCGTTTAAGCTCTCCAGGTATTCCTGTATTGCTGCATTTTTTTCATCGTTGATAAGGTTTTTTAATTCTTTTATAGATTTGTTAAACTTGGCTCTATCATGGGGTGATCTGGTTATTTGCCATATTTTCCGAAGTTTACGCTTCTCTGCAATTTTAATTTTTACAATCGTCGAGCATGTCTGATTTTTTCTAGATGTTTTGAATTTTGGGGTAGCTTCCCATGCCGCTTCCTGTATCGCCGAGGTGAAGTTCCCTACTGCTACTTCTAGTTCTTCTTTACTTTTTAGAGATACATCCAAACAAATGCGATTATTGAGAATACTTTTAAAATAATTCCAATCTGTTTTTTTAGTGTGGAGTGTTGGAGGCTTTTGTTTTTCTATTATCTGGTAGTCAAAAGTAACTATTATGGGGGAGTGATCGGAGGACAAATCCAAGCAAGATTCAGCTTTTATGTTACTTTCTGGTATTCCCTTAGTCACGCAGAAATCAATTAAATCAGGAATCTTTCTTCGATCAGAAGGCCAGTAGGTAGGTTCTCCAGTTGATGCTACTTGTAGGTTATTCTTTTGCAAGGCTAGGTATAATTGTCTACCTTTTGGGGAAGGGTTATTGGATCTCGAGCCCCACCATGGATGCTTAGCATTATAATCACCACCTGCGATGAATCTATTTCCAAGTTGTTGAAAGAATTGTGTAAACTGATGTTCTTTGATTGCATATTTAGGTGGGCAGTAAATAGCGGAAAGTGTTATTGATCCAATGCAGTCTTCAACGCTAATAGTGGTTGCTTGCATATATTCTTCCTTGAATGAGTCTTGCTGACTATGCTTAATTGACGACTTGATTATAATTGCAGTACCACCGTATGCAGCACCATCCGGGCGTTGTGTACTATATATATCATATCTTGGTATTTTTAGATAACTTTTTTTTATTGAAAATTAATAATTTTCAATTTGAATTTAAATCGTACTTCTGGAACAGGAATTCAGCGATCCTAGCGGTAGAAGTGATAAACCCATACGGTTAAGAGCTCGCAAATTTTAAGCTTTCAGGTAGGGAGTTGCGGGTCCTATCTTTCTAAGTCCATGCTTGTAATCTATAGTAATCTATATCTATAGGGTGCGAACGCACCCTATGGGTGCGTTCCACTTAAAGCCCACGACGACCGCAGCGTGGTCCCGTGGTTCTTTGATTGGACTAAAGATCGAGAGCGGTTATTTGATTGGACTGACGAATGACCGTGGTCGTCGTGGGCTTTAAGTGGAACGCACCCTATATGTTACGGGAAAAGTACGTATACCGGTAAAAGCACACATTTTCCGGTAAATGTGCATTTATACCGGTGCTTATGGTAAATGTGTATACAATGTACTTTTCTCAATAGAATTAGGAAAATGTGCACATAAACCAAGCGTTGATGGGAAAAGTACATATATTGAGATTTGAAAACAATTTAGTGTATTTAGGCAGGAGTGGCGGGTTTTGAATTTTTTGTGGGATGTATCATGAGGATGTTAATAAAAATAATAAAAATTTTAAGTAAACTAAAATGCTGCAAAAAATGTATTTACTTCCTTTTACAAATTTTTTATATAACTTCAACTTTAATTTGGTCTAATATTAGTTTGTAATTTATTACTTTCCTTTCAACGCTTGCCCCCCCCTTGATGAGAAAATACTATTGGACTAATTACGAAAAAGTTATTGGTTCAGTAATTTTCTATTAAACAAATCGATGCTTTTGCTATTGGTTCTCAATACTAATAGCAATAGTTTTTTGTCATTAATCCAATAGTATTTATTTGTCTGATCACGCATAAATGCGATTTGTAGGTCTGTTTGGTACCACAGTCCTAGTGCTACACTAACTACACTACTACAAATTGATTGGTGGTACAATTACCAACCCACTTTTTACACCAATCAATTTGTAGCAGTGTAGTTAGTGTAACACTAGGACTGTGGTACCAAACAGACCTATTATTTGTGAGGTACCACTCACCCTATAAAATTTTTTTTTGTCAAAGACAAGACAATCCGACTGACAAAAAATATTTAAGTTTAAATTATTGAAAGGTACACAATCGAATAATGATTAGAAATTGTTAAAATTTATTTATTTTAAATTTTTATAAATCAAAATTATAATTCCTAATACCCACTTAATTTCAAATTAATTTAATTAAATTTGATTAAAAATAAAAAAAAGAATAATAATTAAATTAATCTTTATTGCAGCACTGATCGCGTACTTACTGATTTTGAGGTTATGTTTACAATAACATTGCCTTCGTCTAATCACTTTTACCAAGGTACAAGTTCGCATGTGCACATTTCCCGGTAAATGTAAGGAAAACGCTGTCTTTTAAATTATTCAACCCACTTTTACCAACTCCCGTGGAACATGTACACATGTACCGGTAAATGTGTACATTTTCCGGTTACGTACTTTTCCCGTAACCCGTAACATGATGTCGTATATTTTTTTGGGATGAAGAAATTTATTAGTTGATGACAATTTTTGTAATTTTAATTTTTGAAAATTTAATTTTGTGACGCCTCTGGTGTAATAGCCAAGGTGGAAAAATTTAGAAAATTTTAATATGGACTTGCAAGCGACCCACGTCGCTGTAAGGTCGCGTTTTTAGTTTTTGGGAGATTAAATGTAATTTTTGAAAACGTAATAAAATTTTAGTGCAGCGAGGAGTTTTCTTGTGTTTCTTTCGATTCTATTTTAGGAAAGAAGAATAAATTTTTGAAAAGCAAAATTTTTTTTATGAGAAGGTCGCGCGTGAGTGGTGTGATAAGGTTTTCGACTGAGCTAAGCTGGGCTAAGTGATAACAAATAATCCGATCATTAAATTTAGTTGTTTTTGGAAGATTTTATATTTAAATTTGGGTTAGAAAAGATTTTGGAATATTGTGGATTGGATTATTTTATATCAATATATACCTTGATTTAAAATGGTTTAAGGTTCAGACCATGAACATAGAAGTACAGGACTGGTAACTGTCCTTGAATTTGCGTGCGCTTAACCGTATACCCCTCAACCTGAACCACCAGGTGGCGCAGCAATAGAAGAGTGCTACGAAATAAAAAGAATATAACACGAAATAAACATTATTTGTTAAAAATAAATAACAAAATTAAGTTTTTAATAATTTAGCGTTCTTTTTCTTTTGAGAACTTTATTTTACAAAGTTCTAAATTCAAATTATGAATATAATGTCTCATTCTCACAGTTATCTTCTTATATATATAAAAGAACAACGTGTTAGTTACACCATTTATAACTCGAGAACGGCCGAACCGATTTTTATGATCTTTGATTTGTTGGATTTCTCGCCATCTCGAATAGCAGAATAACTATTAAAACATCGCAAAAATTCACTAAAAAACGATTTATGTAGAAAATTCACTTTTTGACCTAAAAGTTAGTTCGGTACTTAGTCGCGTAGAGAGCGCCACCTAATATTGTCGCAAGTAATGTAATGTACATCTGTACAGATAAATTCATTTACCAATGAAAAACATCGAGAGGAGGTGAATTAGGTGAACGGGCTAAGGAGAGGACTCTAGTTTGGCGGGGCTAGGTTCGATCCCCAACCCGGCCACAAAATTTATCCGACTCCGTGGTTCGGATTCCACGTAAAGCTGTAGGTCCACGTACAGCCAGGACTTAGCTTCGCGCTAATTTTCAGAGGTACGCCTCAATAAAAATCATCCGACGTAACGTTGCGGGCAAGCCCGCAACCTTACTCTTCAAGTCTGCGAAGATATGGGGCAACAGCCCTGGTGCTTCGCACCAGACCAGAATAAATGAAAAACATCGAATCCTGTATTTGGATTGTAGCATCGAGTTATCGATAAAAGGGATGATCCCTGGAAGGTGATTCGATTCACGATCAAATTAGTGACGCACTAATTGTATACTGTGTCTGATAGTGGGCGACCTTAAATATATTAGTTAGCTAACTGTCCAGATAAATTTATTCACGCTACCTAAAAGGAATCGCTTAAATTTAAAATTAACTAAAAATTAAAAAAACCAAAAGTGATCTCTCATTTCTAATCTCTAATGCCCCCCCCCCCGATTTCTGATCCCCCAGATCGTGAAATCTATCTATCTATATATATAAAAATCAATGCAACTTTTCTTTGTAATTTTATAACTCAAGAACGGGCTCACTAATCCAAACCAAATTTTTAGTGTTTGTTCAGACTATTTAGTAGATGGTTTCTGTGAAGTTTGCACAAAATCGGTCAAGCGGTTCTTTATTTATCACATTTTTTGTGATGAATTTCAATGAATTTAACTAATTTCACAGATGGCGTTCGCAAGCAACCTACCGTAAATCCTATATGACATGCATACCTCCATACTGTGTTCGGTAGAGGGCGATACCTACTACATATGTTGTCAGTTATGTTATGTTCCACTGCCTGCATAAATCCATTCACCAACAACAAAAAATCATCGAATGAAACCTTCGATCACCTTTTTGAATTGTTGGCATCGAGAATATGTCCCCGGAGTATGTTAAGCAGGGCCAACACATGGGTCGCTTTGGCGATAGCATACTTCGGCAAAACTTTTTTTGGTGCAAATGCAGTTTGACGCAGACCCAATTCGGTGCGAGTACGGTTCGGCATATGCCCATTTCGGTACAATAGTAAATCGGCGCAGAAAACTTTAGCGTACATATTACTATGGTACTCTTTGGAACTCAGTTCAATAAAAGTCCCCCCCCCCCAAAAAAATCAAAAAAGTAATAATAATTAAAAAGCGCATTTTCATATTTTGGTTTTTCTAAAATTCTGCTGAAAATCGGTCAAGCGGTTCGTTATTTATCACAATTTTTGTAACTCAATTCAATGAATTTTACTAATTTCATAGTTGGCGTTCGCGACCAACCTACCGTAAATCCTATATGACATGCATACCTCCATACTGTGTTCGGTAGA
Organism: Rhagonycha fulva; assembly: GCA_905340355.1. NCBI lineage: Eukaryota > Metazoa > Arthropoda > Insecta > Coleoptera > Cantharidae > Rhagonycha > Rhagonycha fulva. Next base: position 24,320,979 of record HG996554.1, read on the forward strand.
GGGCGATACCTACATATGTTGTCAGTTATGTTATGTTCCACTGCCTGCATAAATCCATTCTCCAACAACAAAAACTCAGATAATCCCCTATAAATCAGATAACTCCCTCGCTTACTTTCCCCTGGACAAAGCCGAACTGTTCGCCGATATTCTTCAGGAACAGTTTTCCCCGAACAAGGTAAATACGTCCGACCGTGAACTTCTAAAACACATCGATAAGATTAACAAGACGGTGCGAGACAGATTAATGCAAGCCGACCCCGATCCCATCCCTCCCGCCTCTTATTTTGAAATAAAGAGTGCCATAAAATTTATTTCCCCCAGGAAAGCCCCCGGTCCTGATCAAATTCCCAACTTAGCGCTGAAAAACCTTCGTAAAAAGGCCATATCAGCGCTAACTGCAATTATCAATGCCATACTTAGACTGAAGCATTTTCCCGGCAGGTGGAAGTTGGCAGATGTCATCCTCATACCGAAGCCGGGAAAATGCTCGTCCAATCCCCTCAACTACAGACCGATATCTCTCCTCTCCTCCATCGCCAAGATAGCGGAGAAAATCATACTCTCCCGCCTTCTTGACGAGGTGGAAAGGCTCGGCATCCTCCCCGACGAACAGTTCGGGTTTCGCCAGGGTCACTCGACCACCCATCAAATTCTTAGAATAACAGAAAAGATTACGGAAGGTTTTTCCAGAGGCCATAGAGCTTTGGCTGTCCTGCTGGACATAGCCAAAGCCTTTGACAAAGTTTGGCACACAGGTTTACTGTATAAGCTTTACATGGCTAGAGTTAATCCTAGCTTAGTGAGGCTTATCACATCCTACCTGTGTGCCAGAACCTTCCGTGTCAAAATCAATGCCCAATTCTCCACGATTAGACCTATACACGCAGGGGTGCCCCAAGGATCTATCTTATCCCCCGCGCTCTTCAACATATATACCCACGACATTCCCATTCCCCAAAACGTAACGATGGGTATTTTCGCTGACGACACTGCGATCGTTACAACTCACCCGAGACGAAAGAGGAACGTTACTATCGTTCGTGATACGCTGAAGCTTCTTCAACCCTGGTTCTACAAGTGGAGACTTGTAGTAAACCCGGGGAAGAGCGAAGCTATCATGTTCGATAGAAAACGACACCCTCCCGACAAAATCGAGATGTTTGGCGAGGTAATTCCTTGGAAAGACTCCGTCAAATATCTCGGGGTCACCCTCGACCCAAGACTAAGCTGGTCCAAACACATTGCGAACTGTGTATCCCAAGCTAAAGCCCTTAAGGGTTCCCTTGCTCCACTGATCGGTAGAAATAGCTGCTTGCGCCACAAAGATCAGATCAGGATCTACAAGGCGGTCATCCGCCCGGTCCTTACGTACGCGGTCCCGGCATGGGGGTTCGCATCTTCTAATCAAATGTAAAGATTGGAAACCATGCAAAACGTCTGCATAAGACAAGCCATGGACGCCCCATGGTTTGTCACTAATAGACAACTCCAGGCAGCTTCCGGAGTCAAGCCCCTGGATTCTTTCATAAAAGACCTAACATCTAAATTGTACTTGAAAAGCTCCGACTGCCACAATCCACTCATCGAAGCCCTGGGTCGTTACGACACTAACGACTACCCAAGGACGCCTAGGCCCAAGGATATAATTATCCCTAAAACAGTTGTATTGCCTCCCCACCCTAGATCACCCCAACAAAGCAACCCAATACCAGACATCACGTATTCAGACTCTGACTCCGAGGACGGCGTGTTCCAGTGAGGAGTGTTCACGCTGCCCCGGGGAGGTTACAAATATTCGTCATTGTCCTGTCCAATTAATTTTCTTCCTTTTCAGCTTGTGTTTTTAAATTATTTTTTTTCAGCGCCTATTAGATTATTGTTGTGTTTGTAAATTGTAAAAAATTATTTTTTTTATATTAATAAAAACGCTGTAGCAACGGCGCGACTGAGGCTCTGTTATTGTAGAAAGGGCTCAAGGTAAGCACATCGCGCCGCCGCGGGCGCGGGGATTGTCTCACCCGTGCATGCACGCGCGTACAATTCGACGTTAGCCTCCGGCCCCGCAGTGCTTACCTTATAGCGTAATAACAAACAAGACACCGGCTCGACGCCGCTCCTCGGGTTTGAAATCATTGTAAAAAATTCTCAACGTCAGGTTTCTAATCAGACGAAGGAGATAAGCGGGCTATCGCCCGCATCTGCTCCGCAGATGCCAAGTGTCAGCTACAGCTACAACAAAAAATCATCGAATGAAACCTTCGATCACCTTTTTGAATTGTTGGCATCGAGAATATGTCCCCGGAGTATGTTAAGCAGGGCCAACACATGGGTCGCTTTGGCGATAGCATACTTCGGCAAAACTTTTTTTGGTGCAAATGCAGTTTGACGCAGACCCAATTCGGTGCGAGTACGGTTCGGCATATGCCTGTTTCGGTACAATAGTAAATCGGCGCAGAAAACTTTAGCGTACATATTACTATGGTACTCTTAGGAACGCAGTTCAATAAAAGTCCCCCCCCCCAAAAAAAAAACAAAAAAGGAATAATAATTAAAAAGTGCATTTTCATATTTTGGTTTTTCTAACATTCTGCTGAATATCGGTCAAGCGGTTCGTTATTTATCACAATTTTTGTAACTCAATTCAATGAATTTTACTAATTTCATAGATGGCGTTCGCGACCAACCTGCCGTAAATCCTATATGACATGCATACCTCCATACTGTGTTCGGTAGAGGGCGATACCTACAATTGTTGTCAGTTATGTTATGTTCCACTGCCTGCATAAATCCATTCACCAACAACAAAAAATCATCGAATGAAACCTTCGATCACCTTTTTGAATTGTTGGCATCGAGAATATGTCCCCGGAGTGTGTTAAGCAGGGCCAACACATGGGTCGCTTTGGCGAGAGCATACTTCGGCAAAACTTTTTTTGGTGCAAATACAGTCAGACGCAGACCCAATTCGGTGCGAGTACGGTTCTGTACTGCTTAACAGCGGTTAATTCCGGGCGGTTAATTCCAGGCAATTCAACGGAGTGGGGTTTTAGTCAGTAGGAATCTGACACTCCCCCCCTCTCACTGGGGGGCGCCTATGCAAGGTTTCCCCACTCAAACACAAAAAAAAAAAAAAAAAATTATCTTTTAATCTTTTCTTTACTTTAATTAATTCACTATTTCATCCTTCCCATTGGTAATTTTAAAACTTCTATATAAACGAAATATAAAAAAAGGTTAAAGTAAAAATGTCATCATCACAATTTAAAAAGGTTGTAGAAGAGGCGCGAACTAAAATATTATCGTTAGCTACAAATGAAACTTGGGAAGTTAGACACGAATATGCTCAAGCTATCGAAAAATCTTTACAAGAAGAACTACGGGAATTTTGCGGAAACCCTATGCGCACTACTGAATTAGACATTGCAAAGAATAGAGTTGCAGCAAAACAAATTAGAAAAAGAAAAAAAGAAGAAGAAATAGCCGCTGCCTATTTAAAAAAGAAAAAAGAAGAAGAAGACGAAATTTCAAATATGGTATCTGATTTTGAAAGATCCTTAGTAGAAGAGAATCGAGAGAGTGGAGAAGAGGGAGAGGAAGAAAAGGAGAAAAAGGAAGAGGAGGATGAACAAGAACAAAAAGATTGACAGAAGGGAAAAGAAGGATATACTAAATTTTACCATTAAAATAAAATAACATAGAAGTACTACTTCGATATAATTATTAATTTTATTAAAATTCATTTCGTTATGATTTTTGCACCTTTATTGAAATTCGAATTCACCTAAAAAGTTAACTCAATATTTATTGACTCTGAGCTGATGAAACTGAAACCATTTATACATGTACTACCTGACCCGCATGTTGCTCGGAGCAAATTTATGTGTACTGTGCGCAAAAATATATATACTTCATAATATACCGGGTGCTGAATGAGTTAGGCGAACATAGGATATTAACATGCAAAAACTTATTTTTGCAAATTCCTGCTTCCCTAATTATTTTAGAGAAAAATTGAAAGACAGAAATATAATGTAGAAATATAAACTATGAATGATAAAGGCATTAGATTTTATCTAGCTTTTACGTAAATGGTCAAAAACTTCTTTTGAAATTGTTAAAACTTTTATTTATCAGACTTGCCATGGAATTTTCCGAGGTAATTATTTTTGATAAGTAATAAAAAACAATTGCACGTTGTTGACAGTTTTGCACTTTATTAAATTTTAATTTCATAAAATGGAATATTACCTTGGAAACTTATACATGGCCAGTTTGATAAATAAAAATTTTAACAATTTCAAAAGATTTTTTGATCATTTACGTAAAAGCTAGATAAAATCTAATGCTCTTATCATTCGTAGTTTATATTTCTACATTATATTTGTATCTTTCAATTTTTCTCTAAAATAATTAGGGAAGCAGGAATTTGCAAAAATAAGTTTTTACATGTTAATATCCTATGTTCGCCTAACTCATTCAGCACCCGGTATATGCACACATACGTAGCTTTCGTTACAAATGGGTAGACAACTTTTTTTTTTGTTTGAGTGGGGAAACCTTGCATAGGCGCCCCCCACTAAGAGGGGGGGGAGTGCCACATTCTTGCTGACCTATCCTATCCTACTAACCAATGAAAAACGTCTGATTGCTACTAATACGCTCCTTTCATTGGTTACTAAAAATTTTGATCTAAATTTGGGTGTTTTCCATTCGGCTAGAAAGTTAACACATTTATCGATTCCCAGGCGAAACGAAGTTTGCCGGGTTGCCCCCCCCCCCGATTTCTGATCCTCCAGATCGTGAAATCTATATATTGTCGTGTTCTGACGAACAACTCTTTAAAAGCCGTAGCCGTTATGGTCGGTAGTTTGCATTATTGAGACTATCTCAGGAGTAGGTTCCATAAATTTTGCTCTTAAACTATCCACAATAAATGAAACAAAAAGCTCAGGGATAAAATTATAATTTAATTCGACGAAAGCAGTAGTCATAATCAAATTAATGAACAAGTTGAGACGAAATTTTGTAATTAAACTTATCGTCACAATCGATAATTCCAAAATCATGAAGAATTATCCTACAAATTTACACATTTAAATTTCAAAAACAGTATCTCCAATTTGTAAGATAATCAACGTTCTATTGTAATTTAAATAAAACATCTGTAATAAAAATTGTACAAAAATAAAAAAAAAATTGTTTAATTTTCAAATATTGGCGCCTTTTTATTCTTAGACGAGTTGGTAGCATGAAATGTTTTATCGTCATATAGCAGCGACAACCGTTTGCATAAAAACCCGCACGAAAAAGTTGAGTACAAAAATTATTTAATTTCGTAGTCAAATAACACGAATCAACTATTAAATAGTTCCACTAGTGTGTTTAAATTAATTAAGTGTACATCCGATCCCAAGTGCTTCTTGAAGTACGAATTTAATAACATCAAATGTGATTAACCTCAAAAATTCCGTTGCATTGTGACAAATTTCAAAGATCATCGTTGAAATAACGTGAATAAACAATTTTAAAATTATTTACCAAGGTGATGGCTTGAATAATTGATGATTGAATTTCGAATTCCTTGCATCTACGATTTGACAAAATGGTGACCTCATGACTGGTACGTAAACTTTCCAAATCTTCAAAAATCACAATGAATTTCATAACACTCTTCTTTAGCAGCACACACCATCAACATAAACCCAGTTGCTCATAATCATCGTTAAATTAATTACCAATGGGTAATTATCACACATTCGAAGATTACACTTTGAAGCCGTTAAGTTCTAGACTTCACTTCTCCACTACTCTAGAGCAACTAACTATTTATCTCGTTTCCTGTACAAAGTTTTCTCAGGAAAATCGTGTCGCACTCTGATTGGTTGGTTTTCCAGCGAAATTCAAACTTTCGGATGCCAAATTCAACATTTTTAAGTCACTAAATTTTTAATTGCGAACTACACTTTTGGTTTTAAAAACACTGCATCGATGATCGTAGCTACTTTTGTACCAACTCCATTCAAACGTAAGTTAACAATTTTAAGAACAAATAAAAATAAATTAATCAAAAATTTAACGTTTTTCATGTTTGAAATGTTTAATTTTCAGGCTATATGGACTAATCTCCAAACCTAAAAATCTCGTCTCTGCACGTATCCATTTGGCACGTAATTGAAAAATAACAGGTTACTACTCATCTAATTAAATTAAAGGAAATTTCACAATCGAAAACTTTAACAAAATGAAAATCTAATTGTGGATAATTTTAGAATCTTCAACCTATTACAATCCACGTCAATATATAAAAGAACAACGTGTTAGTTACACCATTTATAACTCGAGAACGGCCGAACCGATTTTTATGATCTTTGATTTGTTGGATTTCTCGCCATCTCGAATAGCAGAATAACTAATAAAACATCGCAAAAATTCACTAAAAAACGATTTATGAAGAAAATTCACTTTTTGACCTAAAAGTTAGTTCGGTACTTAGTCGCGTAGAGAGCGCCACCTAATATTGTCGCAAGTAATGTAATGTACATCTGTACAGATAAATTCATTTACCAATGAAAAACATCGAATCCTGTATTTGGATTGTAGCATCGAGTTATCGATAAAAGGGATGATCCCTGGAAGGTGATTCGATTCACGATCAAATTAGTGACGCACTAATTGTATACTGTGTCTGATAGTGGGCGACCTTAAATATATTAGTTAGCTAACTGTACAGATAAATTTATTCACGCTACCTAAAAGGAATCGCTTAAATTTAAAATTAACTAAAAATTAAAAAAACCAAAAGTGATCTCTCATTTCTAATCTTTAATGCCCCCCCCCGATTTCTGATCCCCCAGATCGTGAAATCTATATATTGACGTGGATTGTAATAGGTTGAAGATTCTAAAATTATCCACAATTAGATTTTCATTTTATTAAAGTTTTCGATTGTGAAATTTCCTTTAATTTAATTAGATGAGTAGTAACCTGTTATTTTTCAATTACGTGCCAAATGGATACGTGCAGAGACGAGATTTTTAGGTTTGGAGATTAGTCCATATAGCCTGAAAATTAAACATTTCAAACATGAAAAACGTTAAATTTTTGATTAATTTATTTTTATTTGTTCTTAAAATTGTTAACTTACGTTTGAATGGAGTTGGTACAAAAGTAGCTACGATCATCGATGCAGTGTTTTTAAACCAAAAGTGTAGTTCGCAATTAAAAATTTAGTGACTTAAAAATGTTGAATTTGGCATCGGAAAATTTGAATTTCGCTGGAAAACCAACCAATCAGAGTGCGACACGATTTTCCTGAGAAAACTTTGTACAGGAAACGAGATAAATAGTGAGTTGCTCGAGAGTAATGGAAGAGTGAAGTCTAGAACTTAACGGCTTCATTGTTTTATCTTTGAATGTGTGAAAATTACCCATTGGTAATTAATTTAACGATGATTATGAGCAACTGGAGATTTGTTTGATTGTGTGTGCTAGAAGAGTATTATGAAATTCATGGTGATTTTTGAAGATTTGGAAAGTTTACGTACCAGACTTGAAACGAGGTCGCCATTTTGTCAAATCGTGGATGGAAGGAAATCGAGAATCAATCTTCTATTATTCAAGCCATCATCTTGGTAAATAATTTTTAAATTGTTTATTTACGCTATATCTGCGATTGTCTTCGATATTTGTTACGATGCCGCGGAAATTTTGAGGTTAGCTACAATGGACGTTGTTAAATTTGTATTTCAAGTCGTGTTTATGATCGAACTTTTACACTTAATTAATTAAACACATCAGTGGAACAATTTTAATAATTAAATCGCGTTATTTGACTGCGAAATTTAAATTTATGTGACAAACTTTTTTTTGCATGAGTTTTTGCTTATTCGGTAGCAACTATAATATCGTCGACAAGTGTAACACGTCTACCAACTCTTTTTAACAATTGAAAGGCGCCAATATTTTAAAAATAAAACAATTTTTCTCATTTTTGTACATTTTTTATTACAGATGTTTTATTTAAATTATAGTATGACGTTGATTATCTTACAAATTGGAGATACTGTTTTTGAGATTTAAATGTGTAAATTTGTAGGATAATTCTTCATGATTTTGGAATTATCGATTGTGACGATAAGTTTAATTACAAAATTTCGTCTCAACTTGTTCATTAATTTGATTATGACTACTGCTTTCGTCTAATTAAATTATAATTTTATCCCTGAGCTTTTTGTTTCATTTATTGTGGATAGTTTAAGAGAAAAATTTTTGGAACCTACTCCTGAGATCGTCTCAAAAGTGCAAACTACCGACTAACGAGCTACGGACCTCTTTAGTGCTTGTTAATCAGAACACGACAATATATAAAAGAACAACGTGTTAGTTACACCATTTATAACTCGAGAACGGCCGAACCGATTTTTATGATCTTTGATTTGTTGGATTTCTCGCCATCTCGAATAGCAGAATAACTATTAAAACATCGCAAAAATTATTGATTCTGTGGCGGTACGAAGTTCGCCGGGTCAGCTAGTATAATATAAGAAAGTATCTCATTTTTATGTATTTACAAGGAAAAACTTGTATATTTTCTATTAAATCTTCTACTATAGTATGATCATATAACATACATTGGCTTATTATAATATGTTTCATTAGAATTTCGTCAATTTTTTGAATTATATATTCCTATATTTTGATTTTGGATTCACGTAGTAGATACGGGGGGGGGGAGGTTAATACATCATTTTGTACAAGGTTTGGTGCCAAATGGTAACTAACCAGTCTAATAGAAAACGGATGTTAGTATCCAAGAGTTTTCTATTGGCTAATTACCATTTAGTAGCAAACTATTTAAATCTATTATTCTATGTACCAAACCCTGTAAAAAATGTTGTACCCCCCTTCTTAATCTACGGCCTTGTTTGTATGAGAATCTTAATTCAATTGACCTGTTAACACATATTTGTGATTGCGATCATTTGAGAGATATTGGCATAATTCAATAATAAATATTAAAGGCACCCTTAAACCTTCTACCGTTGTATTGGTTAATAATTACTAATATTGTTATTTAATTTTTCAAGTTCCTATATTGTTCAACTATTCTAAAGAATTCCGATGATGCCAAAAGATATAATTTATTAATTATAAATTAAATATATCTGCTTTTTAATTGCAAAGCTGTTAATCTTCACTATCTTTCCAAATTTCTTTCTTATCAAATTTTCGATTAATACAATTAAAGGTATAAATTATTGATTCTTAGACAAAATTTAACTGTTGCTTCACAATCTTCAAAACCATTTGCTTTGAGATTTTTATAAAATTGTAAGCCTGCTGCTACGGATTTGCTGAATCCAAAATCATAACTAAATTAATTGTAATGTAATCAATAAATTAAAATATTAGTAAATCATACCAGAATGGCAAATTTCACTTTCATTTTGCTCATGGTTGCTTTTGTAAAACAAGTTTTAAAATTAGGAACTATACATATATAACTCATTTTTAATCTAATAACAAGAAAAATTAATTAAATCACTTTTTTAAAGCTGCAACATTATAAATTACTTAGCTCGTATTTACGCTTTTAAAATGTTATAAATTACTTATTTTATGTCAATTTTCGAATACAAAGTCAATTAAACTTTTCTCTTTTATAAAAGAGTTATTTTACCGGTTTAATTTATTTCTAAATTTGTCTATTTATTATTTTATTATAACATACTCATAGCGAAGTTAAACAGAATAGCACTTTAGTATCACAGCGCCGCCTAGTGGTTCAGCTTGGGGGGTATACGGATAAGCGCACGCGGTTTTTGGTATTTTAACAATGGAGTTACCAGTCCTGTACTTCTATGTTCATGGTTCAGACCTCTCCTCCAGACCTTTGATTGGTCGTTATCATCGGTCGTACCAACTTAAAATTACTTTACCACTTCATCTAGAAATATACATAACCTTTTCTGAATGAAGTACTAAAGTAATTTTAAGTTGGTACGACCAACGACAACAACCAATCAGAGTGCATTATGTGTCCTAAAAAAATAACACGCTGGAGCACCAGCAGCGTGCTGGTCTTTTATATATGTGATTTAATTTACTTTTTTAATAAATAAAATATACCAAATTTCTACCTTTCTAAATAAAATTAGATTTGGGGAAAGGTTTATAGAATGGACGCTAAAATAAAAATATTACGATTGAAACCTCGATTAATTCTGAAAGAGAATATTTTAAATAAGAGGATAAGGTGAGGAAGAATGCCTTAAAACCACTATTTTTTTCAAAAATCGATTTTAAAAAAGCTCGATTTTTATAGCAATTTTAAAGTCGCTCGTGATTGGTGAATCAATGCATTCTGTGCTCCGTTCGTGCACTGTTATGCATAAGAGCCCCGCTGATGATTACTTTTTCGCGTGGATCCTACTCGTGCCATGGTGGTTTTCATCAAAATGGCCCGAAGCGCCCGAAGGGTGCTGAAAGGTGTTGTCAAAACAACACTCATTACAAAAATATGCCTAGGCTCTTGGATTAAAGAAAAAGGTGGATCTTTGAGGGGTGAAACTCGTTTGCGTGGATTCTAATAGCAGGGCGGTTGTGCAAGGAAAAATTGACTTAAAGCATTCCTCGCTGCGCTCGGGAGCTTTAAGATATTTTTCCTGCACATTTACTATTGAAAACCATGATGTTCGCTCTAAGTGCACTGTTGAAGCATCCCAATGCATAGCATAGCATAGCATCACATTGTGAACAGAGTTTGTTTGGAGGCGAAGCCTCCATTATCTCTTTCAACATCTGAGTACATCGCGTGGATGGTTAGAGTATGAAATACTAGAGCGAGCATTGAGCCTTGTATCGTTTCAAAGTGGAGTGTTGACCCGCGCGAGGCGATAATCAACCTTTGATGAATGAATTTCGTGTAATTACGAGTAAATCGCGAGTTAGACGGCAGTTGCAACAGTAGACGCATTGGGATTGAACGGTTGAAAAAGGTTTTCTACCATACATGCCCGCGTCCAGATCACTAAAGCATTTATCTAGGTCGGTGCCGAGACATTGAGTAAACGCCTCGGCTGTGACCCTATCCCAATGCAATTGTCGCTCTAGTTGTCGCCGCTCTGCGCAAAGCTAAGACCAGTTAAATTCACACGCACCGACAATAGAATGCATTGATTCACCAATCCCGAGCGACTAAACTTGAAAATTGCTATGAAAATCGAAGTTTTTAAAATAACTGTTGGT